>OY743170.1:24036861-25286861 GCA_963555705.1 Ligustrum vulgare
TCGGGATTTACTCTAGTGAGGCAAGAGTAGTAGTGGTCTTTTCTTTAGAGAAGTCACCACCCCAATAAGGCTTCAAGCGTTGTCCATTCACTCTAAATGTGCCATTCTCCTCATGCGTGATTTCAACTGCCCCTAATGGATAGACCTTGGTTACCAAGTAGGGACCCGACCACCTTGATCTCAGCTTGCCCGGAAACAATTTCAGGCGAGAATTGTATAGGAGAACCTGTTGACCAACCTCAAAATCCTTTCTTTGAATATGCTTGTCGTGCCACTTTTTGGTGCGTTTCTTATACAATTTTGAACTCTCATATGCTTCCAACCTGAATTCATCCATTTCATTTAGTTGCAGCAATCTTCTCTCCCCCGCCGCTTGTAAATCAAAATTCAACTTCTTCATAGCCCAAAAAGCCTTGTGCTCAAGCTCAACGGGTAAGTGGCATGCCTTCCCAAATACGAGGCGATAGGGGGACATTCCAATGGGTGTTTTGAAAGCTGTCCTGTAAGCCCATAATGCATCGTCTAGTTTCTTGGACCAGTCCTTCCTTGTCGAATTCACTGTGACCTCCAGGATCCTCTTAAGTTCCCTGTTGGAGACTTCCACCTGTCCGCTCGTTTGGGGGTGGTATGGAGTGGCAACCCTATGTTTTACTCCATATTTGACCAGCAGTTGTTCGAACTGTTTGTTATAAAAATGTTTACCTCCATCACTGATTATAGCTCGTGGAGTGCCATACCTTGCAAAAATGACTTTCTTTAGAAAATCCATCACCACGCGGCCATCATTTGTAGGTAACGCAACAGCTTCAACCCATTTAGATACATAATCCACTGCCACAAGAATATACTGATTTGAGTAAGAAGGGATGAATGGACCCATGAAATCTATTCCCCAAACATCAAAAATTTCCACTTCTAGAACACTGTTCAAAGGCATTTCATTTCTCCTAGATATGTTTCCGGTCCTTTGACACCTATCACAATTTTTCACCAGTACGTAGGCATCCTTGAATATGGTAGGCCAATAGAATCCTGACTGTAGAACTTTTGCAGCCGTTTTAGAAGCTCCAAAGTGACCACCATACGCGAAAGAATGACATTGCTCCAATATTTTCACCGTTTCATCTTATGGCACACGCCTCCTAATAATCTGATCCGTACACCTTTTATAAAGAATAGGATCTTCCCACAAATAATATTTCAAGTCAGAAAAGAATTTCTTCTTCTGATGACTCGAGTATCCAGGTGGAATGATGGTTTTTGCCAGATAGTTCACGATGTCTGCATACCACGGAGCCTCCTCTACGCTAAACAATTGCTCATCTGGAAATACTTCACTAATGTCTGCCAAAATTGGCTCATTTTCTTGTTCAAGGCGAGACAAATGATCTGCTATTACGTTCTCGCATCCCTTTTTATCCTTGATTTCCAAATCAAATTCTTGCAACAGCAATATCCATCTGATCAACCTGGGTTTTGCATCCTTTTTACTCAACAGATATTTCAGTGCAGAGTGGTCTGTGTAAACTGTCACCTTTGACCCACAAGATAAGAGCGAAATTTATCAAATGCAAAGACAACAGCAAGTAGCTCCTTCTCAGTAGTGGCGTAATTAAGCTGTGCATCATTGAGAGTCTGGCTAGCATAGTAAATCACGTGAAATACTTTTCCTCTTCGTTGCCCCAGAACTGCTCCTACTGCATAGTCACTTGCATCGCACATCAATTCAAATGGTAATTCCCAATCAGGTGCGATGATTACCGGCGCAGATATCAACCTCTCCTTCAAAGTATTGAAAGCTACCAAACATTCTTCAGAGAAAATAAATGGCACCTCTTTCATCAATAAGTTACACAAAGGTTTTGTGATTTTCGAAAAGTCTTTAATGAAACGCCTGTAGAATCCTGCATGGCCAAGAAAACTTCGAACACCTTTTACTGACGTTGGAGGTGGTAGCTTCTCAATTACTTGAATTTTTGCTTTGTCTACCTCAATGCCCTTTTCGGAAATCCTGTGCCCTAGAACTATTCCTTCTTTCACCATAAAATGGCACTTCTCCCAGTTTAGCACCATATTCGTTTCTTCACATCTTTGTAGAACCAGTTTCAAATGTTCCAAACACTCGTCAAATGAAGATCCAAAAACTGAAAAGTTATCCATGAACACTTCAATGAATTTTTCTACCATATCAGAGAAGATAGCCATCATGCATCGCTGAAACGTGGCTGGAGCATTACATAAACCAAATGGCATCCGGCGATAGGCAAAAGTACCATAGGGGCAGGTAAATGTTGTCTTCTCCTGATCTTCGGGCGTGATGGAAATCTGATTATACCCTGAATATCCATCCAGAAAACAGTAATGTGAATGGCCTGCTAATCTTTCCAACATCTGATCAATAAACGGAAGGGGAAAGTGATCCTTCCTTGTTGCATTGTTGAGTTTGCGATAATCTATGCAAACTCTCCATCTAGTAACTGTTCTTGTGGGGATTAGTTCGTTCTTTTCATTTGGCACTACTGTGATTCCCCCTTTCTTTGGTACAACTTGAACTGGGCTGACCCAACCACTATCTGATATGGGATAAATGATTCCTGCATCCAACAGTTTCATCACTTCTGCTCTAACCACCTCTTTCATATTTGGGTTCAGCCTCCTTTGTCCATCCACCGTTGGTTTAAATTTGTCTTCCATCAGTATTTTGTGCATGCAAATTTCCGGACTAATGCCTCTTATGTCAGCAATGGTCCACCCAATAGCCCTTTTGTGATCCCGTAGAAGTCCAAGTAGTTTCTCTTCTTCGACTTCTGTAATAGAGCTCGCCACTATGACAGGTAAAGTAGACGACTCCCCCAAGTATGCATAACGAAGGTGAGGTGGTAACTGCTTGACTTCTAACTTTGGAGGCTGCTGAATAGATGGAAGTGGCTTTGTAGAACGTATCCCCAATTCCTCAAAATGTGTTCTGCGTCTATATGGAGGGTTAGCAAAAAATTCCTTGCATGCTTCAAGCTCTTCTTTTGACAGCGAATTTATGGAGTTCGAATTCATGATGATTGCCTCAAAGGGGTCAGATGGATTTTTCCAGCTAAATACTTCCCGTATTGCTTCCTGTACTGCTCCATCTATAACATCAACTCGATAGCATGAACTTGATTGGGTAGGATACTTCATTGCTTTATAGACATCGAATGTTATTTCCTCATTGTCGAACTGCAATTTGAGCTGTCCTTTTCCCACATCAATGATCGCACCCCCAGTCCGCAAGAATGGTCTCCCCAGTATCAATGGCACATTCTTGTCTTCTTCCATATCCAACACAACAAAATCGGCTGGAAAAATAAATTTCTCCACCTTTACTAGAATGTCTTCAATTATTCCCCTTGGATATGTGATTGATCGGTCTGCCAACTGTAACGTCACAGTTGTTGGTTTTGGTTCCCCCAAACCTAGTTTCCTGCAAACAGAGAATGGCATCAAGTTAATACTTGCTCCTAAATCACATAAAGCGTTATCAAAATGACAATTTCCAATTTTACAAGGTATAGTAAAACTCCCTGAATCGTTTAATTTCGGTGGAAGTTTATTTTGCAGTCTGGCATTGCAGCCCTCTGAAAGCATCACTGTCTCATTTTCCTCCAGCTTTCTTTTGTGTGTTAGGATGTCCTTCATGAATTTTGCATAACTAGGCATTTGCGCAAGTGCATCTGCGAAGGGGATGTTGATATGAATCTTTTTGAAGATGCTTTGAAATTTCTCGAACTGTTTGTCCATCTTCTGATTTTTTAACCTCTGTGGAAAAGGAATTGGAGTCTCGTAAGGCTTAATTGGTGATTTCACCTTACTTGCCCTATCCTTTGTTTCAGACGAATTTTTCGATGCTCGATTCTACTCTATCTCCTGTTCTACCCCCTTATCATGGTTGACAGCTGACTGTTTAACTCCTATTTCTGGTAGTTGGGTCCCACTTCTAGTAGTAATGGCTTTCACATGCTCTCTAGGATTTATTTCTGTGTTACTAGGTAGAGTACCCTACTATCTCCCTGAAATAGCTATCGCCATCTGCCCCACCTATGTTTCCAGGTTCTTTATAGCTGCATGTTGATTTTGGAGTGTAGTCTCTGTCCTTCTCATAAACTGATCATTTTTTCCCATATATTGCTCTGTTTTCTCGATAAATTTTCCAAGTAGATCCTCAATTGAAGATTTCTTCTCCTCTTGCTGAAACATAGGTTGTTGTGGTCTTCCTGTATTTTGATTGTCCCTCCATCTAAAGTTAGGATGATTTCGCCACCCTGGATTGTATGTATTTGAATAGGGATTATTTGGTGGACGACCACCTCCTTGGACAAAATCAACTTGCTCTGGTAGCTGAGCTAAGATAGGACAATCTGAAGTGTTATGGTCTACACCACATTCTTCGCAAAGTGTTCTGGCATTCTTCATTGGATTTCCAGCCATTGCTATGCTCTCCACCTTATTTACCAAAGAGTCGATTTTTGCAAATAAGGCTGTATAATTATCCACCTCATACACTCCCGCAGGTCTCTTTTAGAGTACTCGGTTCGAGGCCCACATTGCATTGGTGTTAGCAATTCTTTCAAACAACTCCAATGCTTCATCAATAGTTTTAGTAGAAAGTGACCCATTAGATGATGAGTCTACTAGACTTTTGAATTGAGGAAGCAAACCTGCCTAGAAATATTGTACTTGCACTCCCCTCAAAATTCCATGATGAGGACACTTCCTGAGCATGTTTTTAAATCTGTTCCATGCCTCATCAAATGACTCTGCATCCTGTTGTTGAAATACTGATATGTCGTGCTTGAGCTTTGCAATTTTTACTGGTGGGAAGAACTTTGTACAGAACTTCTGAGCCAGATCATTCCACGTTGTTATGCTAGCTGTAGGTCAAGAATCTAGCCATTCCAAAGCTCTATCTCTCAGAGTATGTGGAAAAAGACAAAGTCTGATAGCATCATCTGATATCCCTTGAAACTTGAAGTGTTGGCAAAGCTCTAAAAACCTCGATACATGGGTGTGCGGATTCTCGTCGGCTCTACCATAAAATTGATGCCCATTTTGAAATAAATGGATAACATTTGTTTTTAACTGGAAGTTTCGCTAACCAAAGGGAGGGTAGACAATACTTGACTGATTTTGAATTATTTGCGGAGTCATAAAGTCTCCAACTAGCATGTTCCCTTCATCTTGCACTTGCAATTCTTGATTTCCCAAGTTGTTTGCCATATTTTGCTGTTTTTGTTATTTTTCTGCTAATTTTGCCTCTCTTAGCTTGCGATGAAAAGTGCGTTCGATTTCCGGGTCAACTTCTAGAAGATCTCCGTGTTTCGAACTTCGCATACACAAATCTGCGAGAAACAAATGAAAGAAAATGTATGAACTGAAATAAAGAAGGAAAATTTAAATAAATCTAAAAGTTCGAATTAGTGAAAATAACCTAGAAATAAATCTAGACTACAATCCCCGGCAACGGCGCCAAAAACTTGATCGACTAATTTTCACTCTTACCGCAAGTATACGGTATCGAACAAGTAATACAATGGATTTGAGTCCGAATGTCGTTCCCAAAAGGATTGATTAGATCCATTTTCTAAAATTATTAACCTTAACCGAAACAAATGAATTTGAAGTGGTTTATAAGGGATTCTAAATGATTATACTAAAATACCAAAGAAATCTAAAATTATTGATCAACGAAATAAGTAAATGGAGGTTAATGTATGTAAATGAAGTGCTAGGATTTAGAATCCATCTTAGTATTGATATTTCACACTTTGATTCAAATAATCCAAGACAAGGTATATTATTGACGATCAATGTTTCTATAATGCCTAAAACTCTCTTTCGAACAAGAATTAAGCCTTTTTCCTAATCACGATCCACCTATATTTCTATGATGAATGCTAATATTTAGGAAAGCATTAAACAAGCAAAACATGCAAAGATCACATAGGACATAGTCGTATATTTCTATCCCTATCGAACCCTATGGCTATTGATTCAAGTCTAGTGAAATTCCACTCTTTCGATCATAAAAATTCACCACATACATCTTATAATTCATGCATCAAAATTATAGATGAAACTAAATACGAATCAATAACTCAAAATACCAATTGTCATAAGATTAAGCAAACCAACGCATGAAATAATTTTCTAAGACTTCATCATAATCCTAGCACAATGGAAAATTAGCCTAAATACATGGTTAATAGAAAATCACAAATATGAAAGAACTTCATCACCTATAATATGAAAATCTCAAGAAATTTAGGATGAATCTTCACAAAACCGCTCTCCAAAACTTTGATGTGCTTCTTGGTGTATTAGGTCAAGAATGAATGTCCAAATTTCGTGTGTTCTCTTCTATATATATGCCCCCCTTCTGACCTAGGCGAAAATGGTGAATTAAATCAGAATTCGCGTGAAAAGCCCACCAATGGCCCAGTCGATACTACCGTGCGACCGCATGGTTCAAAAGTGTGCGATCGCAGCCTCGAAAAGCCAACTTTCAGTCGCCTGTTTTTCACTTCCTGCGGTCGCATGCCTTATTTAACCGTGCGGCCGCACGGTTAAATTTCTGGATGCAATTTTTTATCTTTTAAATTCTGCAACTTGGTCCTCATCCTTTATTTCTCCTCAAGTCCCCATCTTCTGATTGAAACAATTTGATCCTTATACTTTTGAAAATCTTTGATTTCATCTTTTCTTCCACGATTCTCCTTCTTTAGCCATGTTCTGCATCCAGCACTCTTGCTTTACTCAATTTTGATTCAATTTCTCCCCTTTTGCTTATTCTTTCCTCTAATTGCTCCATTCTCTTGATTTCGAAATAAAACTGAAATATGTACAAATGATAGATAAATTAGTAGCCATTATTCTCAAATAACTATATAAAATCCTAATTTAAGCACGTAAATAAGTGCATAAAATGCACTTATCATGGTACGGCAAAACATCTCGTGGATAGGGATGTCAACAAGTCAATCTGACTCGCGGGTTGAAGATCAAGACTCGAGCTTGGTTTGAGGTTTTAGTGGTTGAGCCTTTTTTTTTTTTTTTTTGCCCTAGCCGAGCTGAGCCAAGCCAAAGCTCGACCAAATTTTTTAGGCTCGACTTGAGCTTTCAGCTCGGGCTTCTTCGAGCCGGGTCAACTCGTATTTTTTCTTTCTTCTCACTTTTTTTTACATATAAATGTGGTAAATGAATTGTGTTTAGTTAAAAATATAATACACATTATAAATATAGTACAAATATCAAACTTAACTTTATAATGCACACAATAAATGTATTACAAATATCAACACGGGTCAACTTTGGCCTACCACACGGGCTGGCCCGCGTGCCTCGACGAGCTATACGAGTGAGCCTCGGTTTAAGCCTTTCTGCACTTTTGAGGTTCAGCTCGATCCTCCGAGCCATGAGCCGAGATTTACTCGAGCTTTTTGCAGGCCGAGTCCGAGCTACCCGAGCAGGCGAACTTTTTTGACACCCCTACTTGTGGACCTCTACCAACAATCAATTAAATGAAAAGAAAAAATATAGAAATTTTTTGCTAATGGTCCAGTTAATATGACACACTTTGATGTCTTTGATTTCTATGATGATACAAATGATACAATGGAAAATATGGAATAGTTTGTTTTAGTACTTCATTTTGTTTCAAAAAGTCACAATCTTGTTCTTGTTTTTCGTATGAATTGAAATCTTAATATATATTGTTCATTTCATGTTAAATTATGTTTAACTTCTTTTAATCATCAATTCACTTTTCTAAAATATCTATTTCATTATATTTTGGATGAATTGTCAAGATACATGTCTAGTAGATAGTGCAACAACACATACTATTTTTCAAAAGAAAAAGTATTTTCTGAAATTAGAATTAGCGAAACATAATGTTAATACAATATCAGGTACATCGAGAATCATTGAAGGCTCTGGCAGAAGCTTATGTTATTTTATCAGACAATACACAATTATGTATTAACAATGCACTTTACTCTAGCAAATCCAAAAGAAATTTGATTAGTTTTAAGAATATCCGCTGCAATGGATATCACATTGAAACGATAAAAGAAAATAACATTGAATATCTTTGCATTACTTTTTTTGTATCTGACCAGAAACAGATAAAAGAAAACTCCCAACACTTCCTTTTGAAATGTATTATATATCCATAAAATTAATTGAATCAAATATTGTCACGAACCCGAAGTTCGTGAACTTAAAAAGTTTTATACTTTGGCATGATCGACTTGGACATCCAAGAGCAATAATGATGCGTCGAATAATTAGCAACTCATATGGACATCCTCTAAAGAACTAGAAGATTCTTTCACCTAATGATTATCCATGTATTACTTGTTCGCCAGGGAAATTAGTCATTAGACCTTCCACTACAAAGGTCAATGTTGAATCCCCAACTTTCTTAGAAAGGATTCATGGAGATATATGTGGGCTGATACACTCACCATGTGGACCATTTCGTTATTTTATGGTACTAGTTTATTCTTGTACTAAATGATCACAAGTCTATTTACTTTTCCACGAGGAATGTAGCCTTTTCTAGGCTACTTGCTCAAATTATAAAATTACGAGATTAATTTCCCGATTACTCAATTAAGACAATTCGTCTTGATAATGTTAGTGAGTTTAAATCACATTCAATGAGTATTACATGTCAATTGGGATTTTCATTGAACATTCAGTTACTCATGCCCATATACAAAATGGGTTGGTGGAGTCATTTTAAAGGTTTACAATTAATTGCTAGACCACTACACGGTTCCCATAGAACCATAGATTTCAATGAAACGATTTAATAGTGATGACGTGGTTCCCGCAGAATCACAGATGTTTGAGAATAATGAGATTTCAATAAATTATTTGTTATCTCATAAATTCCAAGAAAAGGGTAATGCTGTTATAGATGATATTTTTTCCTTCCACATGGCTCTTGAAATATTTAAGAATAAGGACCCTAAGCCACTGTCTGTTAAAGAATGCCAACAGAGAGAGGATTGGTCAAAATGGAAGGAAGTTATGCAGCGAAATTGAATTCCTTAGAAAAATAAAAAGTGTTTGGACCAGTAGTTCGAACACATGAAAATGTAATCCCTGTAGGATACAAATGGGTCTTTGTAAGGAAAAGAAATGAAAATAATGAAGTAACAAGGTATAAAATCGGACTTGTAGGTCAAGGTTTCTCACAAAGACCTGGAATTGATTATGATGAAATATATTCTCACGTCATGTAAGCCACCACGTTCAAGTTTTTAGTTAGTTTGACTATGTCAGAAAAGCTTGATATGCATCTAATAGATGTAGTAATTGCCTATCTATATGGCTCACTTGATAGTGACATAAAAATGAAAGCCCTGAAAGACTTAAAGTGCCAAAAATAAATGATACATACCCTAAAAGTATGTTTTCAATCAAATTGCAAAGATCATTATATGGATTGAAACAATCTGGACGCATGTGGTATAATTTCCTTAGCGAATACTTGTTGAATGAGGGTAATAAAATTTATGATATATGCCCATGTGTTTTTATAAAGAAAACAAATATTTGATTTGCAATAGTGACAGTTTATGTTGATGATTTCAATCTTATTGAAACTCCTGAAGAGCTCAATAAAACTACTGATTACTTGAAAAATGAATTTGAGATGAAAGATTTGGAAAAAATAAAATTTTGTCTTGGGTTACAAATTGAACATTTTTCAGAATGACTATTTGTTCATCAATCTTCATATACAGAAAGGTTTTTAATTGATCATTTATGGATAAAGCACATCCATTAATATTACCAATGGGTGTTCGATTACTTGATCCGAAAAATTATCCATTTCGTCCACTTGAAGATGGAGAAAAGGTTCTTGGTTCAGAAGTACCATATCTCAGCGCAATTGGAGCACTATCATATCTTGCAAATTGCACTAGACTTGACATAGTTTTTTCTATAAACCTCCTCGCAAGATATAGTTCAGCACCAACTTAAAGGCATTGAAATGGTATTAAACATATTCTTCGTTACCTAAAAGGTACTATTGATATGGGATTGCTTTATTCTCACAATTAGGATCTTCTTTTGTGCGACATGTAAATGCAGGTTATCTCTCTGATCCACATTAAGTCAAATCGCAAACAGGATATGTGTTTACACTGGTGGGATAGCTATATCGTGGAGATCTGTGAAGCAAAATTTGACAGCAACATCTTCAAATCATTCATAAATTATTGCAATCCATGAGACAAGTCGAGAATGTATATGGCTGAGAAACATGACTCATCATATCCAATCATCATGCGGATTAGCTTCAACAAAAGATAGCCCAATGATATTGTATGAAGATAATGTTGCTTGTATTTCCCAACTCAGAGGAGACTATATCAAATGAGATAGAACAAAACATATCTCCCCAAATTTCATCTATACACATGAGCTTTACAAATCAGGTGATATCAATGTTCAACAAATTCACTCCAGTGATAATGCAACTGACTTATTCACTAAAGCATTATCGACATCCACATTCAAGAAATTTATACATGAGATAGGTATGTGTCGACTTATTGATCTACGATGACTAATATCAGGGGTAGTTGTACTCTTTTCCTTCGTTTTGGTTTTATCTTACTAGATTTTCCAGAAAGGTTTTAATGAGGTAGCATTTATTTTTGTACTCCAAAATAACTGTACTCTTTTCCTTCTCTTAAGTTTTATTCCATTGAGTTTTCTTAGCAAAGTTTTAAAAGAGCATGCATTGAGTAATAAGTCATTCAACGGCATAATTACGATTGTTTATTCTGAATGGTCATTATACTCATGTAAACTTTACATTATTATGATTGTGACATTGTCCACCCTTATAAATAGAGGAATTCACTTCTTCATTTGACACATAATTGGAATGAGAAGAATTCTCTCAATCTCTCTCCATCTCTAGTCCTTTTGTTAGTTTTATAACACAAAATACATTCTCTCCAAAAACACTATTATAAATAATGTATATATATGTGAATGACATTACCATCATATCCCTGTAAACTTTACATTATTACAATTGTGCCATTGTCCACCCCTATAAATAGGGGCCTATATTACTCATTTGGAATACAATTAAGAGAAGCAATTTCTCTCATTCTCTCTATGTCTTATTCTTGTTCTTATATTTTGATAGTTTTACAACACGTTATCAGCACGAGTTTCTAACCAATTAAGTAATATAACGGGAGTATGCTCTACAGTTGTATTTAAATGATGAACCTCCGTATCAAAAACCTGATTCTTACTAATCAATGTTTCCTTTTCTCAAACCAAACACTTTTGGCTTTAGAAAATAATTCATATATTGTAGATCTGAAAACTTCAAGAAAGATGAAAACTTTGCATCTTTGTATGATTCAAAAAGTTCCATACGAGGAAAGAAACTTGGTCTCGTTGTTGTGCAAAAGGAAAAATTTGGAAAAGGAGGCGAAATTTATCCAATTTTTCAAATTTCTGGTTGAACTGAAAAAGAAAGATTCTGGCCGATCCAGAAATTTGATCGACGATCGGCCACCTCTATCAGAATGGGCTTTTCAAGGAGAAGACTCGCCTGAAATTTAGGGATGATCCAACGGCTGAAACAGAAGATATCGACCGGAGATGAAAGGCTGAAAACTGTGCAAAAACCAAAATCTAACCGAAAATTGAAACGCTGGTCCCGGACAATTCTGAACTCCGATCAACTATCGGCCAGCTGTATATCAACGGGCTTGTCTAGGAGAAGACTCGACTGAAATTTGGCACCGATCCGATGGTTAAAACGGAAGTTATTGGCCAGAGAAGAAGAGGCTGGAGGACTGAAATATGCTAATTCCAGCCAAATGGTTGATCTTTTGGAGAAACGAAGACCACGGGCATGTTTAGGGCGTCGAGGCGCACATTATGGTGATGGGTTGATTTTTCTGACCATCGACGCGTGGCGGCCGACGGAGGCGCATGGGGTGGCGCGTGAGCGGATTCCAACAAGATTTTGAACTTCGGACCAAAAGTAAGTTTGTTCTAAATTAAATCTCAAACCTATTAACAGTTTCGATTTACTCACATGACCAATATATTAAAATATAGACGATTTTACCCTTGATGATACGTTAAAATATATTAATCGTGATTTAACAAATTTGATTAATCATTATTAATGATCTGATGATAAGTGTTAATAGAATATATATTCTAAATCATTTAACACTACTATGTGATCAATATGATAAATTAAAATATTTAAAAGTAACATAATAGTTGCCATGTCGTGATGTATTGAGTATAACTCATTATCGTAACGAACTGGATTATTATTAATACCTTGATTGAATTTGGAGATATGACTTACTCATTTATGAAATGTAATTATTTCATTATGTTGTTATCACCTATATGGTTGGTTTTATCAGCTTTAAATATGCATATCACGTTACCACCTATATGGTTGGTTCTACAAGTTTCAAGCATATCACATTACCACTTATATGGTTGGTTCTACTGATTTTAAATATTTTTACTCATATAAATTTGATATATTGTTATTCAATAATTCAACAAATGGTACCAAAAGTTACCGTTGAGTGCATTTTACATGCATATTTCATATATTTTTAGTAATACTTTTTGAGTAATTTGGACAAATACTTACTTAATTGTGCATATTTTGTGATTAAATAGGTTTAACAATCAAGTTCATGGAGAAAGCACAAGAAAGAAGCTAAATGGTTAAATTCTTGAAGAAATTGAGGAGAAAAGAGTCAAATCCATCAAAGAGTCAAAGTTTGGGGACCAAATTGTCATTTTCGGAAAGTTGTGGATCGCATGTGCGATTGATCAAAGGACTAAATTGCAAGTTTCCAAAGCTGACGGACTTAAATGCACTTTTGGAAGGGCTCAATTGAAAGAAATTGGAAACTTTGGGGACCAAGTTGATCGATATCTAAAAATGAGGACCTCAATTACAATTAAAAGAGGATCAAGCTGCAAGACATCACTCAGGTGAACCACGCGAACGCGTGGTTAAGCACATGTCACGTTCGCGAATCAAACCTAAAATCCAACCCGAGAGTTTTCAAAGTCAACCACGCGATCGCGAGTCATTCAACCACGCGATCGCGTGGTCATAAAATGGAGCGATAATCTGGGCCGACCCAGTGCGACCCGGTTCGGCTCAAAAGCTGTTATACGCGGATCTACGCGATTTTGGGGGTATTTTGAGTGATTTTGGCTATTTTTAATCATTCTTCCCTCATTTTCAAGTCAAGAAACCCTAGCTCTCTTTCTCTCTTTGATTTTTCTTGCTTTTGTCTTGTAATTTTGTCTTGTAATTAGTTAGGTTAGTAGATGAATGTTGATTTAGGGGAGAAATACCTACAACTTTGTGGAGGAACATTGATGTTTTGAAACACTAACCATTGTTGAAGGGAAGTTTTCTTATTAATCTTCATATTTCTTTATATATTTTAGTCTATTGTTGAAATGATGTATTTAATTCTTGAATTTTATTGTTATTTCATCATGGGCTAAACTACTTTGTGTTGGGATTATTGATGAAGTTTGACCTAGCTTAGTTGATTTTAATGCTTGTATTAAGAATTTAAGCTTTTTATTATCTTGTGCATTTATTGTTGTATTTATTGACTAGCATTTATTGTGACTATATTTATGCTTATGTTTCATGGGATGTGCAATTATTGAGAAATTATTGTGTATTCTAGATCAATACAATATTTGCTCTAGGTTCTTGTTTAGGATAGAGATATACCTAAAACTTTAGATGACCCATTGAGCTATTTTCACAAAAGTTTAATGCAATTGGTGTGTTTTTTAATCGACATAGAGATATAGTAGGTTAATGCCACTAATTAGGTTTGATTTCAATCGAGAGAGGTAATTGGCTAAGCTTGGAAAATCGGGTCTAACATGATTAATGAATTGCAATTCTATTTGCTTGTGATAATTCAATTAGGTAATGGTCAAGTGGAATCAAGAATCCCAACACTCCTTCATCACCATTTTTCTAGTTATTTATTTATAATTGTGATTTAAATTCTAGTACTAGGACTTTCCAAAATCGAAACTTTATTGTGTGTGTTTCTTGTTAAAATTGATTGAACTAGAGTGTAATTGAAATAGACAATCCTTGTGGGATCGATAAACCGGACTCATTTAGTCCACTACTACTTGTATGCGATACGTGCACTTGCAGTGTGGTTCTAGCAAACAGTTACCATTACCAAAAGATTGTTGGATCTTAATGAAAATATTTTATCATTTGGTACCAGAAGTTACCAATATCTGTATTTGAAAGGGTGGATGAAAATAAATTATTCAACAAGAAAATGTTGATGTATGATAAGAAAATATCACATGATAGTACGGATATGGCTAATGTGAAAATAATCTCATCAGTATTATGAGATAAATATTATATGATTGTGATAAACAGTTTTGATCAAAGTTCTTGCACAAACACTTATGTACTCCAGAAGAAGTACATATTTACTCCAGAAGAAGTAAAGATTATAATCTAAACATACTGAAATGATATTATTATTGCTCCGGAAGAAGTATAAACGAGTCATACATGCAAAATACAAAAGGGGGAGAAACATTTATGATCCTCAAAAGTAGAGGTGTTTATCAGGTGTAATAATACTCCATACTCTACCACCCCTAATCTGTTTTGTGTATCTCAAGAGTAAGAATACTCCGTACTTCACCACTCCTAATCCTTTTGATGTTCACAAGATTAAAGTTCAAAATACGCATCAACATCAGATGTGTGTCTCAAGAGTAAGAATACCCCATACTTCACCACCCACAATATTTTGAGATTCACAAGGATACATTTACATTAACCGGACTCCATTTTTGCTTGGTACCCCTTCCTTGCGACCAATCTATCTTAACTCATGTGGATCTTGTATTGGAACATATGGTTATAATTTTTCCAGCAGTTCATCGATAGTGGGATCAGAAATAAGGATCCTTCTAGAAATAGAGAGATGAATCCCTATTCCACAGCATAATTAAGAAATGTTAGTAAACCATCCAAGAAGTTGTTAACATTCAAAAGTCCAATAGGCTTGTATGGAGACCCAGCTGAGCCCATGAGGTAATATTAAAGATTTCCTCTAAAGTACCAAAACCTCCAGGCATGGCAATAATGGCATCAGAACCATATAATATGCAAGTTATGCGTTCATGGATAGATAACGTCTATAATTCATGCCCTCGTGTTTTGCCCGCGACATCAGCTAAAGGAACGGGTGTAACACCTATCACTCTTGCTTTTTGTGCTTGAGCGGATTGTGAAACACAACCCATCAATCCAATGTTGCCCCTTCATATACTAGATTGATACCTCTCTCTCCCAACTTCTTCCCTAGAAACACTGATGCTTCTAGATACTCAAAGCCTCTCTCGATTTTTTATCCACAAAATATATAGATAGTTTTGATTTGTCGAAGTTTTGATCCCTCCATCTTTTAAGAATAAAAGGAAGGAAAACTTACAAGAAATTGTTATTTTGGGATGCTTTAAACTGTGAAATTATCTGACGTTTTAAACTTGAAAATATTCACTATTTACTACTCTTCTTTTGAAAAAGTTACTATTTACTTTTGACTAAATGGCACCACTTTTGATCTTGTCTCTGACAGCATATATTTTGCTCCATAATGGATAATCTTTCGGTGATCCCTCAGATACCATCGTTAATACGCGAAAAAATGAAAATACAAAATATTTTGTTAAAACATATACACTTTACTGATTTACCTTGTATCAATGTTAAGTAGCAAAAACATCATTGTTTATAACAGCTTGGCAAACAGGATCTTTTGCTATTATATTTTTGAGACTATAACGGTCTTTATCGCTGATGAATTTAGCCCATAAAGATAGTAGCTCACGCTGCACATACCCACTAGGGTGCGTCTTAAGAGTCAATCGGATATCATCCAATGACTCCTTACTCAGTCCACCATTAATGAAATCTATTTTATCATCTCAATTTCTGGATGAATATCCTATTGATTTACAACGGGTATTACATGCCCATCGAGCACATTTGTAACAACCATTTAATCTTTTTGCTCTTTGCTTCTTTGCAAAAGTACTTTTCCTAAGTCAGGCATATGCTTAGAAAATTAATCTGGTAATTCACCAGCTAAACGAACTTTTGCTTCGATCAACCAACGAACATCTTCTGGGATACCTTGATCCATCAGCAGGATCAATCTTTCGAGTCGAACTCGGTAAATCTTTTTCAAAACATTTATCGAAAGATTTGAGTAGTATTTGCGAATATTTGATAATATAACATCCATTTTGATGGATCTGATATTCTCCCAAAGTAATCTATTTAAATGCCTTATTTAATGCGTAAAAGAGCGTTGGCTCCGCGTATCATTGATTCCACCAAGAAAAGGAGAAAAGATTTGTAATCAAAAGAAGGGGACAAGGATCATTTTATTGAGATTTCGGTCTAATCATCCTTTTAGATATAATAAATCAAGGTATACTGATTTATAAACTCGAACAAGTAAATATTTTATTGAACCAGAAGTTCATACGTAAAAGTGAAACATGTATAAAGTATGAACCAGAAGTTCATAAGTAAAATATACATTGTATTGAACCAGAAGTTCAGCGATATTGTATTGAACCAAATATTTATGCATAAAAATGAAATAAAACCGTATTGAACCAGAAGTTCTATAATAAATGGTTAGATTATCAAAAATTTCAAATTATTTTCTATGAAAATAACTTATTGTTTATCATACAACAATATTCTATGTCAAACAGGGATTAACTCAAGAAGCTTTATGATTAGTAAAAGTGCGATATGTATACAATCCACCAAAGCGCACTTAGATATATGATTGAGATTATATCCCTAAAAGGATGACATATGTTGTGGCATTTTAGCCGATTGATATAATATAAAATTTGTGAACATTATAGGGAAAACGCGCCTGAAGCGTAATTATGCCTGAAGCATAATGACAATCGATTCCAAAAAATAAACATCTCTTGAATAATTGAGATAATCCCTTTGAGGCTAAATGCTCATGGTAAGTAAAAGGGACATAGTTAAATGATAAGAGATTTATGTACTTGATCTCTATATGTTATATTGAGATGAAATGGAATCGAATACATACACAACTCTCTTGTGAAAATGAAGTTGGTGAAATTATAATACTTTAGCCAAGTATAAAACCCCAATGTAGGGATTATTGTTCAAGGACCTGAAGTCCAAATGATTAAATGTATAAAGCCAGTAATTATCTGTACAAATGAAAAATATTACACAGTCGTAAAAGACGCCTCGTTGCGCGCGAAATTTTTCATAGAACTGACATGACATATGATGGATAGACTATAGTCTAAATCACTAGCTTGAGCTCTTTGATATACCAATGAGTGAGATCAAAGTGTATGATTCTCATCTCGGTACTTTGAGAGTATTCTTTAATGTACCAGTTGATCGCGGTACGTTGGGATTTCAAGTAAAATGATTGTAGATTATATGTTGAAATTGATATATATTTCAATGATTGATTATACAAATCAGAAATTATGGTTTATGAGATGCAAGAACATACATGTATAATCAATGAAAGATTCAATATACCCAAATTAGTATCACTATAGGATGATACAAATGACTCTATGATATAATATGCTGAAAGTGAAATTGGAGTGTACTATTTATGACGTCTGGGAAATTGATTATTCACTAGAAGTGAATAAGAAAATGAATATGTTTAATTATTCACTAGAAGTGAATTCTAGATTTGATTATTCACCAGAAGTGAATTCTAAATTTGATTATTCACCAGAAGTGAAAGATGCAATCGATAAATTAGTACAACATTGATTAATATAGCATGTTATGACATCATAAATGAGCTATGAATGATTTATATAAAGCTCATCATAAATGATATGTTTGATGAAAAGATTCGTGATTGCACTAATATACTTGTGATATTCCATGAAATGAATAAATACGCGTCGCACTCTTTTTCCCTTAACTGAGATTTTGTCCCACAGGGTTTTCCTAGCAAGGTTTTTAATGAGGCAGTAGTTGAGGCGTATTGATGAAAATTAATGAGAATAATGTACTATTTTTCCCTTCGCTAAGGTTTTGTCCTAGAGGGTTTCCTAGCAAGGTTTTTGAGGCATTATCATAGCTATTGACAAGCTATAATTCAACAACACATTGTTATACTGGAATGATATCAACAAATGAAGAAAATCATAAACATCTTATGAAGAATGTATACAAGGAGATTTTTATATATACATATTCCAGACGAAAGATGATATCAATGTTTGAGAAGTTCATGAATCCTCAATTGCATATTTCAGGGGGAGAATCATGTTGTATTCTTTTTCCTTCATTCAGGTTTTGTCCTACTGGGTTTTACTAACAAGGTTTTAACGAGGCAACACTTCAAGATTCAGTACATGATTTGTTCTACTCGAACATTAGACTCAATGATTGACGATGACAAATATTAGGGGGAGCAACTTTACTATTTTTCCTTAGCTCAAGTTTTATTCCATTGAATTTTCTTAGCAAGATTTTAACGAGGCAGACAATTGTGTAATATGTCATTCAAGGGGGAGTGTTATAAATAATGTATATGTATGTGAATGACATTAACATTATATCCCTGTAAATTTTACATTATTACGATTGTGCCATTGTCCACCCCTATAACTAAGGGCTTATATTACTCATTCGGAATACAATTAAGAGAAGCAATTTCTCTCATTCTCTCTCTCTCTCATTTTTGTTCTCATATTTTGATAGTTTTACAACAAATTCATTATAATAAGGGCATTAATTGCCATTCTTGCATTTCCATTAACAAGCACCCAAAAATGGCTTCTATAAGGTGTCCATAGAATAATTGTTTCATTTAACGGTATTTAACAAGTAACAGGAGAAAGAAAAAAATATAAAAACAAATAGTCGATCATTTGGTCATTTAAACACCAACATGATAAATAAGCCGGAATTAGGTGAATCTTTGCAAAATTATATTATTAAAATAGTGTTTGACCAAATATTAGAATTAAATTAACGGTGATTATATAACCATTACATACATTATTCATTGCACCATGTTATAACTACACCTCAAATAAATCATATTTTTGATAAATGCACTGCATAAATTTTACGATTATTGTCCTAATCGAATTAAAACTTAAAAAGATTATAGAATACTCACCATCCATTGTCAATCTTACTTTTTCCACTCTCCCCAACTTTGGTCATTCTAATTCTACTCTGTAGAAAAAAAAATCGACCCTCCCACCATCGATAAGCTCCCCAACTACAATTAATTCTACCAAGGAGAAATCAATATATAGTTGTTGAAAAGTTATATCTCAAAAACATAACATTTCTAAGAGATACATTTATTGAATTTTGTTTATATGTGAAGAAACATACGTAATAGAAAATACTAATTTCAAAAGTCGCGACCGTTTTATCTAAGAGGACACGTATCTTCATACAAATAAAATCTAGACTATTCCATAATATTCTACAAAGTTTCTCAACAATTTCTCATATTTAAGTGGTTTAAATTTGACTTGATTTCTCATTCACAACTAATAATTTAAATAATCACATAAAATGGTAAAAATTAATTTTCTATACAAAATTCCAACATTACCTTAATACAAAGAAATGAGAAATCTTGCTATTCTCGGTAATAGGTACCTAACATGTTAACATTTTTTTTGCTCCCCTCTTTTAAGCTAAGCCAAACATGCTCTATATTACCATTACAAGTAGTATAAATATCATTAGTTGTTATTATTACAAAGAATTTACTTACAGCACCAATGAGATTTGGAAGTGAACTTAAGAACAACTTCCAAATTATCATTTCTTGTTCATACCAAAATGGGACCTGGAAAGATTCACCTCTCTTCACCAAACAAGTCATCACCATTGCTCATGTCCTGTAAAGTCCTACCCACGTGCCCACCGCCCACGATTATTGCCAGCTCCACTTTTGCTACGATTGCAAGCGTAGTAGTAGCCATAGTTGATGAATATCATGATAGAGATGCTTTGATTATGTAGTGATGTAGTGATATATGATGAAACAACATCGTATCTGAAACTCGATGGTTCGAATTCGCAACCTCCTTCAATTTGGCACCATTCTAATTGAGTTGTCTTGTCGTTAAGGTTTGTTACATTTTTCAATTGTTTGTTAAAAGTTTGCTGTTTATATTAAAGAATGTGATGTTTTTGAGAAAAAAATATGTGGTTATGAAGCGATTTGATGAAATGTGTATGATTAAAATGTATTTTGGGGAAACGTATTGTTTATAAATTTGTTTATAAACAGAGACTTAAATAAAGCTGAGGACAAAAAAAAATTGAATACTAACTTTCACTTGTTTGACTCTAATTAAAATTTGATTTTAATCTCAAGTCAAATTCAACAATTAGTTTTAACTACATATCTTATAGGATATACAATTTTTTAACTACTCATTTCATTAATTTTTATCAAAATTTACTAAAATTTCGATTTTAATCTATACCAAATAGGGTCTTAATAGGTAGGGAAATTCGCAAACAAACTTAGGAATGACAATGAGGTGGGGATATCGTTTCTCGTCTCTTGCCCTGTCGGAGACCTACCATCTTCATCCCCGCATCATCTCCACTTAAACGAGGACGAGGCGAGATGCACAAAATCCCCATTTACATCCCATTTGTTATTATATATTTTTTAATTCTTAAATTATTTTAATTTAAATACTATATTTAATTAAGAGCATAACGAGTCAAAAATATTATCATAATAAGTATATAATAAAACTTATTTGAATTAAATTAAAATGTGCTCAAACAATTAATCAATACCTATGAGAGGATGCTAAAAGCATTTTATCGATGTAACTCCAGTTATGTATAACAAGTAACAACCCTCCCATGTACGTGGAGGACTCAATTTGTGATAATTTATTTTGAACATATATCTAATCCATTTGGAAAAAAAATTTGGTCAATTTAACTTAAAAAATGCATAGGAAAAAAAAATAATAGGTAATTTTAATCAAGTATTTCTAGGATTGATAACCTTTTATCAACTTTTTGATCACATATTTCATCATTTTTTTTTAATCAAATTTGCTAAAAATATGATTTTAGCAAAATCAAATAAGGGATAAATATGCTTAGCAGATATGTAAAATTGATGGAATTGAAGTACACAAGATGAACCAACAGTTCTTCTCTATTATTCATACATTAATTTCATATCATCTAATCCTGAAAGATACAATTCATATATGAAAGCTTATGTCTGTTGAGTAGAGTGGGGTCCAAATATTTATGGAAAGTAAATTTGAATTCCTTTTAATAGGTGACAAATGCTCATATTGCAAAACGTATTCTAAGTTCTATATCTAAAGATCATTATTGAGATAATCTGGACTTAAAATATGTCAAGTTTGCAATCATGCATGTCTCGTGGGATTATATTTGCGATCTCAAGGTCACACAACCAATCGACACAAACTTCCTTTTATAGCTACTTAAAAGTGTATACCAACTGAAACTACGAAAGCAAATAGATGTGACACAATTTCCAACTTCATTTCAAAATTATTCCCGGCCAACTTCATTTTCTTAGTATTGCATACATAATAATGGATGAAATAATATCTACAGAAAAATGGTGAATCATACTAAAAAGTACCTTAACTTAATCAAATACAATGCAAATGCTTTTGATGCACCAAACTTGTTAGGCCAAGAGACTATCACAGAAATCTATCACATCAATTTTGAAACTTGCTACATTTTCAACAAAAAGTTTATTCGAAGTAGGAGACATTGATAAAATGTTATTGTGCCAGATTGACTTGTAGACAATAATTTCATGCAATGAAGTCTCGATGGGTTCTTGAGTGTTAGTTAGTTTCTCAAATGTTTGAGGACATTCACTAAAATATATGATCACGAGCTCCCCATCAAATATTGGCAGACCATCATAAATATCCATTTGTTCCTTGTCAAAGATTGAAGCGACTTGCTCCAAATGTTTTCTAACAAGAGACTCGTGGTGAATTTAAGGGTGATTGTCGGAAATTTGGTAGGATAATTTGGTTGGGTGAATGGGTTTTTGTTTGAGCTATGAGTATGAGGAACTTGCGACACTCTTAGAAATTGTAGTTCTTGCAAAACAACATGTAATGTGGCTTGAATTTCATAAATATGAAAATCATGACATCCCAATATTTTATGAACTTCATTTCGAAACTCATCATTGATTTCATCGCAAGTGTCTATAATCGAAACCGCGCTTTGATACCACTGATATGTTTAAAAATTTTATGCGTAAGAAATGAAGAAGATTAGAGACAGTGAAAGAAGACAATTTTCTTATAATTGATTAGTGATGGCAATGGTTCGGTTTGAGGTCGATTCATCCAAAACTATAACCGAACCACTTGCCTAAGTTGGGCATGTAACGACCCGAGTTTTTCGTAATTAAACCCGGAGTGTTACTAGAAATAATTCGTTTTTCTTTAAATAAATGCGAAAGCTTAAGAACCAAGTACTCTTTTCTTTTAAAAATAAATGATATTCAAAAACTTGCCAAACTTGAAATTGAACAGTTTTTCAATAATTCATAATAATTTAATTTAATAAATAAACATGTCTGTAACATTAAATAAAATTGGAATATGAAACTTTACAACTTTAATTCTTAATATCCCCTTGGCAGTCCGCATCACTATTTCGTCACAATCCAATCAACCTGAACTAGCTTGAAATTTTTTAAAGTAATAATGAGTATTTAAAAATACCTAATAAGATATGTGTCAATTCTAATTCAACATAATATAAATATATGATACATTTAATACAAAAACATTTTCCTCGTTTAGAACAGCTGATCGCAATAACAACTAGCTCAAGGAATTACTAAAAAATCCCTACATCAATCTTGAAGGATTTAACCTCGATCCCGAAAGATTTAACATAGCATCCCGAATGATTTAAATTTTGAAATCGACCCGAAGACCTAAAGCATTAAAAGTAGCAATATATCGACATCATGAAGAATTAAGAATTTAACTACGGAAAATAATGTATCTTACCTCGTAATTGATCAAACGAATTTTGAAAGAGAATATAACTGCACGTTGAAGATTCAAAACGTGTATTTGATTGTCTTGAAAAATATCATGATTGAAGTGCTTCAAAATATTTTTGAAGTTTTGATTCTCTTACCGAAACAAGAACTTGGAGAGGTATATTTTTGTGATGAGTCAGCTGACTTTTTTTTTTTTTACAGTATTTATAAATGCAAAACGCGGTACAAAAGTTGAGTTACAGTACAATTACAAATCTAACACAGTGCTGCCATAAAAAAAGACCCAGTACAAATAAACCTCAAAGCCGTTAAAATCTCATAAATCTCTACTAATTCAACACAAATATTAACAACCTTATCTACAGGTGGCTAGTCAAAATACCATTATAATTATGATTTTATTAAACTAATGTGTTGGAATAGGAATATCATAGTATTTAAATAATACACTTAAAAAAAAAAAAAAAAAGAAATCGGTACAGGTGACATATCAATATTTACAAGAATTTAAAAATCCTAATGAACTTAATCTTCAATCGAAAATAACTTGGTGTAGATTTATCCAAATCAACTTTTTCTTTGGTCGAACTTCTAATTCATCACGATCTACAAAACGAGTATAATATCGATACACTAATTATCATCATATCAATAATTAAATATTTGACCCAAAATAAATTTATCGTCAAAAAATATAAAATACTTTAGTCATTCAACTTTTCAAAATTGTAAAAAGACATCAAAGATAAAATCGTTAAATAATTCTATACTTTGAAAAATTTCGAGGTGTTACAGGGTAGGTGCGGTTTGGTTAATAACCACTTAAATATAAATTAATTTTTGATAGTCCAAAAAAAAAAAAAAGTTTATTAAAAAAAATAACAATACTAAGCAAATTTTGCAAACAATATTTAAATTCTCAATTTTAAAATTCGAATTTAGCAAATAATATTATGAGCATAACAATATTAGTACATTACAGTACGATTATACATTGATAAAATAAATTATTTTTCTTAATCTTAACACTTGAGAACAACAAATTATTTGTTTCTTGATCTTTATACTTCATTTTTCCCTGCTATAAGTATTGTTAGCAGCATATGTCATTGTTGATTCCTATTTGATAAAAGAAAAACTTGATTGTGACCGGTGTGTGTGTGTGACGCCTGTGAAGAACTGTTATCCGTCGCAATGAAGAGTGATTGAAGGAGTGGAGATGAATAAATTAGATATTCACTTGACTATCAACCTAAGATTAATGGATTTGGATTAGGCTTTAGTCATGTGGGTTGGGATAATTGGTTTTTAAATAGGGACTCCAATTTGGAGCTATTATGTTTTAAATATAGCTCAAAATCAAAATTTTTTAATCGAGTATTATGTTCGGTTCGAGGCACCGGCACAATTACCATACCCACCCCACCAAAAAGCGAGCCATTAAATTTGCATACCATATCCGCCCCACTGTCCCCATTGGTTCGATTTTTTTCACACCATTTGATTCAGTTCACTGCGATTTTAATTCAGGCGGTTCAAATTATCATCCCTATAATTGATTATGTTTATTCAATAGTTCCTAATTGCTATTTATAGACCAATTATAACTTGATAACCAACCAATTCAACTCACTAATCTAGAAATAAAGAATTACAATTTAACTAATTAATCAAAAACATAGAACAATAATTAAATATTATGGAACTATTTTTAAGCAGCCACTACTCATTTCTTGACTTCCATTATTCATCCACAACAATGACTCACTACTTGTATAATGGACATATCATTAGCCTTTGAGATAAACACTTGAACATAATCTTTTATCTTTGAACTTAAGACCATTTTAAATTTGTTTGAACTTTTTAATTGGATTTGTTAATAGGGGATGTGCTGAGACGGATTTTGAGTGAGGGACTACCGGTAGATCCACGATTCGGGGATACTAATTCCTCACCCCGTTCGAATCGTACCCATTATGTTTCGGGAATGCTAATTCTTCACCCCGTTCGAATCGTACCCATCATGTTTCGGGAATGCTAATTCCTCACCACGTTCGAATCGTACCCATCATGTTTGGCGACACTCCGCCAAGTTGCCATTCTTAAAAAAAAAATTGTAACGTTTCTACATTCATTTTTGAATCCTACCCCCTCTGTTTTGTTCGGAAATGCAAATTAGTCCTCTAATATCTCCAAATATTACTGCTGACCCCATTAAACCCTGCGCTTCCGCAGTTTGCAAAAAATCTGATGAATCCCAGTTCGCCGGACGATGGCCACCTCCAAACCCCAGTGGCTAACTCTCTCCATCTCACTGGCTCTGGCTTCTACTGCCATTTCCTGTAAGTTCACGCCTTTTTATTTCTGTTTAATATTTCTTGAAATTTTAGCATACCAAGACATCGGGAGAACTGAGAGATACTGTATATATTCATTTCCATATTCAGTTTTCCTTTGGAGAAGGAAAACAAAATCAAATTCAAGTGAGGATGTGAATAAGAAAATTCATGAACTTGAAGCCTCTTTAAAGTTTGCCTTAGAAAAATGTGCTGCTGAGAGACAAGGTCGGATTAGAGCTCAACAGGTAGTTTATTCTCTTTATAATTAACTTATTGAGGTGATCCAATAGATAATTTATCTGAAGAAACCCATAATGGAGAATTTTTATTTTATTTTTCTGGAAGCTTATTTGTGAATTGAGTATATCACGCATTCTCAAAAAACTATGTGGCTATCTGGTAATGGAATAGTGAAACCAATTAGGTACAAAATATTTTCATTCACTAATTATTGCAGAGTTGTTTTTCTCCATAATTAGAACTGGGGGCTATGGTAATTTGGCTTATAGAAAATCTCTTCAAAGTCCATGTAAATGTCTATATATTTCTATTTACAGTTGTAATTATTTAAATTCTATTCACGAAAATGATTATGTGGTTGTACAGTCCAATTATGCTTATTATGTTTGAACTATATTGCTTTCTTGTAGCATTTCCTGCATTTTTATCAAATTATTTGCACTTCATGATGACATATTTCAGGAATTGAGGAAAGCACTGAGCGGGCCTAATCCTGACAATCTCAAATTTAATTCATATCCCATGACACCTATTGCAACTGTCCGGTCGTGCTTCTCTACAAGGTAATTTGGTAAACGAACGTGCATAGAATTTTCTCTTTTGCATTTAAAGGTGAATCATACTAATATAATCTGAATCGTAGAGCAAAAAAGTAACTCATTGGGATTAGGCAAATTTACGTTCAAAATTTTTACAAGTAAGATGGGTTACGTGGTGGGATTCATGTACACACAACTTTTAAATTTATGGAAGAAAATTGCTGGAGAGATTTGCTTTCAATATTCTTACAAAGAGGAATAATTTTTAGTGTCAATGAAAACACAATATTCATTCTGGCTATGGAAGATACATATTGAAACATGCAGATTCCAAGAAGATTTGGAGGAAAGCATGATTTTAGGTTAATTTTCCAGGAAGTTTCTAAGCACTGGTGTTCACATTCTCTCAGCTGATCATTAGGCTTGTGGTTTAGAGTACACGTTATGTCGTTTTCAATTTTATATCGCTATAATGGATAAAGGAGTTCGGGAGGTCTTTTTCATTGAAACAAGATCCCATTAACTTGAACTTGAAGTTCAATGTTCATATTGAAGTGCTTGCTCATTGTTGTCATAAATGTCACTAATCTGATCATTAATTTGGTAGACGTGGAGTGATTTGAAAATAATTCAACAGACCTTTCTTTCATTGTTAGATAATTCCATTCTATTAACCCGTGGGGCGATTTCCCAAAACAAAGCAAGAAAATTGCAGTTGATCTTTACATGCATGCCTGATCTGAATTCCTTTTTCTACTCTTTTTTTTTTTTTTTTTTTTTTTTTAATTTGCTAAATTATTGATAGAGTAAAAGTTCTTATTTGAAATATCTAGAAAAGTAAACATAACATGGTCATTTATTTTTTTAAACTGCTCACATCAGTGTTAACATTGAAGTGTACCTTTGCTTTTTTAGGTCTTATATGGTTGATTGCTTGTACCATTGAAATGTGCTTTTGCTTTTAAGTATTGCAATGGTTGATTGCTTATATCTTTAAAGAATTTTACCTTGATATTTGATTCTGATCCTTAGTAAAGGATGTTTCATGTTGTTTAGGAATGGGACCCCAAGACAACCTTTACTTGTACCTCTTGCAAGGGCATCCTTGATTTTTGATTCATCTCGGGTTCCTCCAGCATCGCTCGAGGGTCTTGAAGGATATTCTCACTGCTGGATTATGTACGTGTTTCATCTAAACACAGATCTCGAAAAGTTATGGAAGCCTTCATCACAATCAAAATTGAAGGCAAAGGTTAGGTTTTAATTTCCATTATATATTTTCTTAAATTTTGGGGCCTTCTTCAAAAAGTCTCATGGATGAACAGGTAAGGGTACCAAGACTCAAAGGTGGAAAAATGGGAGTCTTTGCTACCAGATCTCCACATCGTCCATGTCCAATAGGGTTAACTGTGGCAAAGGTATTAAGAAGTTTACAACAGAAAAATTATGTGTTATGCAATCATCATACTGAAGATTCAATTTAGAGTTAACTTAGCCCTTGTGTGATGTTGTTGAGAAGTGATTTTTTTCGAGAACGTGTGGTTAAAAATTAGAATTTTTGGATCCACACACAAAATTATTAGTTGGAGAACGTGTTGTTGAAAATGAGTTTGAAGGAAAGTGATTTTTTTAAAAACAAACGCCAAGTAAAATTAGTTTATTCTGAAAGTAACTCTTACTTTACCGTCAAAATAAAAAATTACTTATTTTTAACCTTCACCATTAAAAACCTGAGCACCCTTACACGTACAGACAGCTTTCCTAAAAACTTTCCCTTGACTGAGATAGCCTTGTTGATAGCAGCCTCCAACAGAGTTTGCTTTGCGGTCTACTTCTAAGACTCACCCCGACAAGGCCAATAATTCAATTTGAAATGGCCATAATATTTTTATACCTTTATTTATAAATCAACTGTTCAAGCTTATCAAACATGATATTTAATTATCTGTGTAGTTTCTTTCTACTTATCAAGGAATAAGAAATGATATTTTTAGCCTTGTTGATTGCAGCCTCCGACAGAGTTTGCTTTTCGGTCTACTTCTAAGACTCACCCCAACAAGGCCAATAATTCAATTTGAAATGGCCGTAATATTTTTATACCTTTATTTATAAATCAACTGTTCAAGCTTATCAAACATGATATTTAATTATCTGTGTAGTTTCTTTCTACTTATCTCAAGGAATAAGAAATGATATTTTTAGCCTTGTTGATTGCAGCCTCCGACAGAGTTTGCTTTTCGGTCTACTTCTAAGACTCACCCCAACAAGGCCAATAATTCAATTTGAAATGGCCGTAATATTTTTATACTTTCTTCATAAATCAACTATTTAAGCTTATCAAACATGATATTTAATTATCTCTGTATTTTCTTTCTACTTATCAAGGAATAAGAAATGATGTACTCCTTTTGCTTTTTAGGTGGAAGCTATACATGGACGTATTGTATTACTTTCTGGTGTTGATCTCGTCGATGGCACGGTAAGTTTTCTGTTTTATAAGGGGATTCAATCGAAAGAATTTCTCTCTCATTTATGATCTGTCTTCTTCAGCTGAATGCAGACCGCCTTTAAAAGTAGCACTAATTATGTAACAGCAACTAGTACTTGAACTTTATTTACAGCCTGTCCTTGATGTCAAACCATATCTGCCGTATTGTGATAGCATCCCTGGAGCAACAGTTCCTGATTGGGTGAAGGTATTTTCTTCTTCGTTATTTACTGATTTTGCGCAACAGTTCCTGATTGGTTGAAGGCATTTTCTTTGTTATTTACTGGTTTTGCAGAGTAAATAGCTTTCATACGTTCTCAGTATCATTTTTCTTTTAGAGTCTAGTCAAAAAGTTATTCTATAAGCCAAACATTTCATTAGGAATCAGTTACATTGATCTAATCCAATCCAAACCTGGCCTTGCAAGCCTACGTGTCAATAGCCAATCATTCTTCAGAATCATGAATAATTAGTATTTGCTTTTGATACCTGAAAATAGTTTGAGTTTCAGATGTTATGTACCAATGGAAAATTGGCTATTCTTCCAGTAATACAATCCAGTTTGAGTGAACCTTGGGTATTAATCTTGAGGAAGACCTACAGCATGCTACTTTGTGCAATTACTTTTGCTTTTCTTGCCAATTCAATGTATTTACCCCTTCCCATTGGGAAACTAATACAAAATCTTTGAACAGGAGGACAATTTGCTAGCCGTAACTTCAGTTAACTTCTCAGAAAGTTTCTCCACCGGTCTAGGTGAATGTTGGTCGTTGGTGGTAAGACAATTTAAAACTAAAGACGGCTTTTTCTTTCACATCTTTGGCGAATTTCTTTGGCATTCTGTTTTCTCTATCGGTTATATTTTAATATGTTGTGGTGTCTTTGTCTGGGTGCCGATTTTTCTTATTTTGTTGCTGATGACGTCGTTTTTGCTTCAGGAAAAGAGGTCACTTTATGCCTCTCCCAATGAATTTGAAAGCTTGGTAAAACAGGTGCTCTCTTGGGATATTAGATCCGTATCTCAACGAAGACGACCTTATAGTTTCGGGGTCAAAACCGAAACTGGCATCGCAGTGGACGATGCTTCGACGTTGGAACATTACCAAGAGGATGATGCTTTTGAAAATGGACCCAACGCTGTGACTTATCACCTGATTTTGGAAGGTTTGGATGTTTCATATAAAATAGATTCCAAAGCCAATGTTGTTGTTGAGAATGTCACTGCTTCATCTCATACACAAAATGATGATCAAATCATTGATTGACATCTGGCCATTAAATTTGCTCAGATATCTGACTTGTCTCTGCACATTTATTTCGGTTCATTGTTTTCGAGTTTGACCAATTTCTCTTTCTTGTTGCACAGGGTCCGTGCTTGTTTGATTAAACTTTGCTTTTATATGGTCAAATTTCAAATCGAACAATACATTTAATGAAAATCATCTTTTTAATCATACATTTTGTCAATTTTTATTGAAAAATTTTGTCGAACGACCATTAGCCCCTGTTCGGTGGCTGTGGGGAGATTAAAAATGGTTTTTTTGTTGTTTTTTAAGTAGATGGATGATTAAAAATTGGAGAGAGAAAATGTGTATAATTAGAGATTGATTTGGGGAATTGTGTAGTTTAAAAATTGATTTAAAAATCAAAAAATCAAAAATAAACCAAACTTACCGAACAGAGGCATTTGAGATGAAATTGTGGTGCTTAGAATGTCCTCGAATAGTCAAATTAAAATGACTCGTCTGCGATGAAGTCTTGGAGAATGTGTGGGCTTAAATATGTGGCAACTGCTTTGAGTTTTTACTTTTTATTTTCTAAAACATGTTTGGCCATGTTATTCCTGTGTAAAAAAGTTATTATTATGTAATTGATTTTTATCTTAATGTTAAAATAAATAATAATTAACTTATTCCTAATTTTATACAAAAGAAAAAGCGAAGATTTCAATACTGTTCGAAGGGGGTCCATAATTCCATTATTATTATTACTAGTATTTCTCCCTTGCGATGCACGAAAGTTGCTATTTAAAAATATCAATATCATTTTTTTTTTTAATTTTATCACATCTATCAAAATAAAATATTTAAACTGTGTTTGATTTTTAAGGTGGAAACTTTTTTCTCATCAAATAAGTGAGAAAATAATTTCAAAACAAATGGTTAAAGTGTGCTCAATTGGTTTTTAAGTCAAATTTTCTAATCAAACAAAAAGGTAGAAAATAATTTTCATGATGTGACATTTGTTAGGCAAAAATAAGGTAATCAAACATATCTTTACATTTAATATTTGATGAGATTTTAGAGACGATGTGTTTACAATTGACTCTCAATTGTGAGTTAGTATAAAAGTTTATGTTGAGATCTTCGATTTGACATTCATAGTGCATATTTTTTAATCTTCAAAATAGTAGTATAATTATAAAAAATATGAATAAAGCTATATGCATTAAAAAAATAAACATGTATTCATTATATTTTGCAATATTTATTTATTCAGTTCAAATATGGTTTTAAATTTTTTAAATTGTAATTTTATGAATATTAAAATTCTTATATAATTATGATTTTAAGTTTATTTATTAGAATTTTATAATTATAACATAATTATACATTTTAACCTTAAGGTAATAATTTAAAAATTGAAACAATTAGTTTGAACTAATTTTATTACACACACACATTAATTGGCCATCGAAATTAATGACCCACATTTATTATTAACTTTTATTTAATATCAATTTTTATTTAATACCAACATTTAATACAAACTTTTATTAATTACATTTAATGCTTGTTTTTTTTTTTCCAAAAATTTCCTTATTTAGAAAGTGAATTGGGCGGGAAACTATGAGCGTAAAAATGGTGACGATTATCCTATTATTATATATAGAAGATTATTATTATTATTATTATTATTATTATTATTATTATTATTATTATTATTATATATTGAAGATTATTATTATTATTATTATTATTATTATTATTTATTTATGTTTTTGAGAAAACAATACATTTCATTCAAGATAATTTACTGCGTGCAAACAAGGAGATAAAAAGATGTATACAATGGAGCGGGGAATCGGGGATCCATTATTTGGTGAAGCAATTGGAAACGGAGTTAACTCATTTAGAGGGAGGAGAACTCCATTGCAGACTGGTTCGCCAACGGGTTACAAAGAGAAGATTAAAGATCTTGCGACTAAATGAGTTCTCTCAAGAAGTAATTAGATCATCATTAAGCTCGTGTTTGACAAAACTTTTTGAGACTGTAAGTCGGTAAATTTCATGAAATGTGATTGAAAAGAATAAAATTTGTGAGTTCAATGATATGCGTGGTTGAAATGAAGTTTTTAAATCTAAAAGAATAATATAAGAGCATCTCCAATAAATTCTCTAAATATGAGATGCTTTTTATTTTAAAGAGTCACCCCTTAAAATTTCACTCCAATAGGTTCTCTACTTTAACATTTTAATTTAGAGTGTAGGTCAAACTCACTCTCTATTATTAAATGCATTCAAAAAATCTCAAATTTCAATGTTCTTACATTAGATTTCTTTATTACATATTTGATATCATTGGTCATTCATTTTTTAAAAAATAAATATTTACTAAAAATAAGGAAAAACAATAAATATTTTTATGAAAAAGTACAATAAAGAGCAAAAAATAAAGAGTTTGTTGGAGGGTTTTTTTTTTTTTTTTTTTTATCCCTCAAGAGTTATTAGAGTGGATTTTAGTCCTCCTTTAACTCGTGTTGGTGTTGACCTATGGTCAACTTGACCTTATTGTTTTGATCATAACAAACAAGAATATATTGTGTTACTAACAAATATGCTTCAAGTGTTTCATATAATGATAAATATTCAAAGCATTCAATGTTCAAATCGTCTATCAAAGATATAAATCAAAACTATGTGATCAAGCACATGAGACACAAAGAAGATCAAGAAAGAATCGAAGATATTCGAGATCAAATTTCAAGTCAGAAAGCATGAAGACCAAGCAATGAGCGTTGCGAAAGGTACCCTTTTACAACGCGCAATGCGCGTTGCCAAAGGGTAACTTTTTGGCAACGTGCAATGCTCGTTGCCAAAGGGTAACCTTTTACAACGCGCAATGTGCATTGCTTTGCACGTTACCAAAGGGTAACCTTTTACAACGCGCAATGCGCGTTGCTAAAGGGTAACCTTTTGGCAATGTTCATTGCACGTTGCAAAAGGTAGGGACTAAATTTTACATTTATAAAAAATTACCAAAATTAAATATAAACCTATATTCTGATTCCTCTCCCCATGCCTCTCTCCCCATAACCCTTCCCTCCCCACCGCCGCTTGCCAGAGCCAGGGCTACCACTAGCAATCCTCAGCGCACCGTTTCAGTACTCAACGTTTGGTTCAACTTTGCAGATAGCAGTCCCTAGTTCAACTTCGCATCAGTCCGAGTGTCCGACAGTTCACCTCTGCTGCAAGCCTGCAACTTCCGATTCGGTCTTCGTCATAGCGTCACCAGTCACCACGTTTGTGTTCCTGTGTTCGACTCACCGCCTCTCCAGATGACCCACCCAGAGTGCCCTCCTTCTCTCCCTCTTTTGATAAAAAGGTACACATTTCCTCAACTATTCACATTCTCATTATCTATTCTACGATCTAATAAATGGGGTTTCCAATTTTGTGTTTTACCGATGATTCAGTTGATTCAATAGATGTGAAGAAACAAGAAGATGAGTGTGATTTTTTTGAGGTTTCAGAGATTTTTTTTCCTCAATTGAGCGGAAAAGAAACAAGAAGATGAGTGTTACAATAGTTCAAATTCATCAATTTATTTTATTTATTTATAATGCTCAGTTGATTTCTTAATAGAAAACACAAGCTCACCGCTTTTTTTATTTCCTAAAACTTTGTCTGCATTTCATAGATCTTTTCCATTTATAACAGTTTCGGGGTGGAATCCGCTCCTGCAGTAGTTTTCCTGAAAGATCGATCCTGGAGTCAAACCTGTTGTTTATCAAGGTATTTGTCCCTTTTTTCGTTGCATCATTTTTCTCCTACTATATATAATAATTGAAGTCTAATTTCTGATATCAAGCTATGAATGTGATTACTCACAGGCCCAATCAACAGTTCATTGTTTATGAATTTAATGGAGAAAAATAAACTTCATGGTATGTCTTTGTCTTTACTGTTTAATTTGTACACTTGGAAGGCCAAAGTACAATCATGTACTACATATTAAGGTTCTAATTGTTATCAAAATCGAATTGATCTCCTGCTATCAACTTTGTTTTGGATTGTCCAGAGATTGTTTTATGTACCAGATTTTCATAAATATGATGAACTATAACTCCTGGCTTCATCATTACTCTCCATGGTAACTAGGGTATGCACTTCTAATGGTTAAGATTTTACAAATTTTAGATTCTAGATAACTGTTCTCCTCCAATAGCATTTACCATTTTATGGTTTAGAGATTGTTGTGCTTTCACTATTTGTTGACCACATTCCAAAAAAATTTTTATAGTTATTTTACTTAATAGCTGTTCTGAGTTACATGTTAGTGGTGGTTTTTTCTTTGAAATGAAGGGATCAGGATGCTAAAAGTCCTACCAAAATTTGTGCACAATTTGATGGTCTTCTTAAGAATAACATTTGGAATTGATACCTTGTTTGATTTGTATAATATGCTTTTAGTGCTACCCCAGTTAAGGAATGTGACTTCAATTGAGTTGGGCTGTAGTTCTCGAGGCTATTCACGTTCCGGAAGTGTTACCTGTTAACCCAAGAGTAAACTAACCAAGAGGGGGGTGAATTGGTTTATAAAACTTTTTCAATAATAATCTCAAACTTAAAAACCAATGGGTACAAATATGAGCACTTAGTGTTACAAGTAACTAAACTATCAATGTAGTGTGCTATTTATATGTAAACTTAATTGATAAGGCAAGTATAGCACTAAGATAAAGCATTGCACAATACAAATTGATAGAATAGAGTAAGTGCGATGTAAGTAAGTAAAAGGAATAAGAGAATGCAAACGCGGTTTATGGAGGTTCAATCAACCAACGTGATCTACGTCCCCCGTTATCGAGCTCTTCGTCACGAGCAAGGCCAAATCCACTATTTTGGTAACTTACAACAAGGAGTACCAAATCCTTAGACGACTTACAACAAGGAGTGCCTATCCTTTACAATCGAGTTTTCACACGGCTCTCGAAACCAACAATCGAGTTTTCACAAGGCTCTCGAAACCAATCAATCGAGTTTTCACAAGGCTCTCGAAACCATAAGATATAATGAATTGAGTTTACAATTGAAATAACTCTCTTGACAAATGATATACTCAAATTAAGTACCGAGAGAGTTAGGCTAACACTTCAATAGATAGCAATGAATTAAGCTCGAGTGTTAGAGAAAAACTTTGATGCAAATGATAATGAAAAGTTCTATGCAATCAAATAAAGTTTTTCAAATGATCTCTTGTTAAAATATTAAATCAAATTAAGTACCAAGAGATGCCACACTTGAATAATTAACAATAAGTTAAGCTCAAAGTGTTTAGGCAATGGAACTTTGATGAATCAAATGATGATGAAAAATGTAGCACAAATAATCAAAGTTCCTTAATTGGAATTTCTCTCTTTTAAAAGATTAAAACAAGTTTAGAACAAAGAGAGACTTACACTTCAATTCCAATATAGTGTGAAGATGTTTGAAGAAGTTTAAACAAAATAAAACCAATAATCTTCACAAAACTTTCTTCCAAAAACTTTGATGAATTTGATAAAACAAAGTTTAGATCAATCAAAGTTTTATGAAAATAAAAGATAAATATAAATCAAGTAAGAACACTAAATTTTCACAAGAAAGTTTGTATAAAATGTTTTCTAAGTTGTTCAAATTGAATGCAAATGAGATGGCTATTTATAGATGAAAAAATTCAAGTTCAGCCATGTTTCGGTCGACCGGTTCCATACTTTCGGTCGACCGAAAGTTTAAATAAAATAGCCGTTGCATTAGCCGTTAAACTTTCGGTTGATCAGATTTTTCGGTCGACCAGACTTTCGGTCGATCGAAAGTATAAAAACATGAATTTTTATTTTAATGTCAAAAAGTTTATTTTTCCAAAAACTATTTCATGTTATGATTTGAAAAATCATTTTTATGCAATTGATGAATTTTCAAATAAGTTTCTTGATGCATAAAAAATCATTTTCGAGCTCGTTGAATTTCATCGCTAAAGATTGAGAGTGTTATACCTTTACATATGTTAAATCAACTCTAATCTTGTATGCTTGAATTCTTGATCTTCATGTCATGCTTTTCAACCTCAATTTTGATCCTTTGAATATCTTCAATTCTTTCATGATCTTCTTTGCGTCTCATGTGCTCGATCACATAATTTTGATTTATATCTTTGAGAGACGATTTGAACACAGAGTGCTTTGAATATTTATCATTACATGAAACACTTGAAGCACACTTGTTAGCAACACAATAAATTCTTGTTTGTTATGATCAAAACAATAAGGTCAAATTGACCATAGGTCAACATTACCTAGACTTGGTATTGTGCCATTGTTGCTGGAAGATAGAGCCAGGAACTCAATAAAATGCGTGAAGTGAGTTCTTTTGATTTGTTCTCATTTTTAGTCAATTTTACTTGGTTGTTAGAATTGTTTGTTGTTCTATGAAATTACGAGTGACGGCTTCTACACTGTACTTTCTAGAAGAATAAAGGTTTGTAAGACAAAAGAGGTATAGAGACATCGTGGGTGTGTAAGTAGTACCTGAGAAATAAATATTAGGGGAGAGGGTGGGGGTGTAATAACTGATTAGGTGCGTTCAGATTTGATACTTGGTTTAGATGATGATATTCTAGTCTCTAGAGGATTACATTTATGGCATTGCACATAGAGGATGATTGTACCCTGCAATCTTAAGAGAGACTTCATAGCCTCATCTAAGCCTTCAAGTTTCTTTTTAGATGTCCCCTGAGCTATAAAAGGAAAAAGTGGTCTCTGAATACTTGGAGCATGCTGGTTCTTATTTTACTTGTAAGCAAGAGTGGGAAAAATTATCCCCTACCATACCTTCGCTCTCTCTTTATAAGTAAAATAAGCAAGTACACAAACGTGCTTTTAATATTTTTTTCATTCATTTGCCTTCCAAGAAAAGCAAAAGAGCACAAGAAAATAAATAAGTTACTCATCTATGATAAGTGAATTGTATTCATCAATTTTTCTATTCCTCCTTTCTCGACTTTTAATGTATTTTTGCCTTCCAATATAGGTACATATATGTGAAATTCATAAAGAGAAAAGAACTGGATGGAGTAAAGCAAGATGGTAGCTTTTACTTTGGGATAAAAACATGAGGTAGGAAGAAAATTGGCATTATCAAAAAATTGTATTTTTAGTCTGTATCCAGAAAGCCTATTTTTAGAGAAACCATTAAATTTGACTTTCACCTTTTGCTTACGTTATGGACTACTCTCAAATAATGTAATTATAGATACAAAATGATAATTTTAATATTTATCATGACTTATTTCTACATTTTTGCATTCAGTGCAATTGAAGTCCTGATGATTAAACTTTTATATTATCTTTGTAGGTAAAAGTCAATTTTTTAGTTTTCTCACAAGATGGTTAGTCATGTGCACAGTTCAAGCTAGACTTCAGAAGCCAGGGAAGTACTCATCTTTAATGATGATTCGTGTTGAAAATGGTGATATTAGCTCCTTTTTGTATGACTGCTGGTATGCGAGAGATACTGTTGCAATTTAGAGGGATAATAAATGTCGAATTTTAGATGTACAATCAAATAGGTGAAAAACCTATATTGAAGATTTTGTTTTAATGTAAGAGAACAAAGTGCCGTAATTTTTGTTAAGTATTAAAATGTATGTGGTATAATTTTTTTTTAAAATGCTATTGCATTTTATTTTGAATACTTGATTTATTTTTATAGCACGCGTGTTTCATATTTTACATATTACATATATGTTTGAGAAATTTGTTGGTTATTAGGGGAATTATTTATATTGATTTGCAAAAAATAAAAAAAAAATGTTAAAGATCAACGGAAACGTGCAATGAGTGTTACCAAAAGTATCAACGGCAACGCAATGAGTGTTGCCAAAAGTATCTATCGCAACACGCAAAGAACGTTGCTAAAGGTCTACCGCAGCACACAATGAATGTTGCCAAAAGTATCAACGGCAACGCGTAATGAATGTTGCTAAAGGTCTATCGCAACATGCGGTGAACGTTGCCAAAGGTCTACCACAGCGCGCAATTCATCCTTTTGCAACACGCAATGAACGTTGTCGTATCCTTTCCCTCTACGGCAACATTACGATTTGCAACATGCACATGAACGTTGCAAATGGTCTTTTGCAACATTTTTTGCGCGTTTCCATATGTTGTTTTTGTTGTAGTGTCTGTATGTCGACGACATGCTCATTTTCGGCAGCTCTGATAAGATTACCGAACCCATTAAGAATATGTTAAACTCAAAGTTTGACATGAAAGACACGGGTCTCGCGAATGTCATTTTGGGAATGAAATTCACTCGAACACCGAATGAACTTGTTTTATCTCAATCTCATTACATTGATAAGGTACTAGACAAGTTTAACAAGTCAAATATAGCTGTGGCTAGGCTCCATTGGATTTGAGTATCCATTTATCCAAGAATACTGGAGACGGGGTGTCACAGTTAGAATATTCTAGGATAATAGGGAGTTTAATGTATTTAATGATATGTACGAGACCGGATATAGCATACTCTGTTAGCAGATTGAGTAGCTACACGAGTAACCAGGTACTATCCACTGGAAACCATTTTCTGGGTGTTACATTATTTGAGGTACACTCATGATTTTGGATTGCATTATTCTAGATACCCTGCAGTAATCGAAGGGTATGCTGATGTAAATTGGATATCAGATGTGTTAGATTCCAAGTCTACTAGTGGATATATCTTCACTCTTGGTGGTGTAGCTTTCTCTTGTAAATCATCAAAACAAACTTGCATTGCAAGACCTACAATGGAATCAGGGTCCATTGCATTGGACAAAGCAACTGAGGGAGCACAGTGGCTTCACCAGTTTGTTGAGGATATTCCAAGATGGTCAAAGCTAGCGCCTGAAATTTCTGTTTATTGCGATAATCAATTAGCAATTGGCAGGGAACAGAGCAATATGTATAATGGTAAGTCTCGACATATTCAAAGATGACATAATACCATTCCCAACTACTCTCATAAGGTATTATCACTCCGGACTATGTGAAGTCAAAGGATAATATTGCGGATCCGCTAACCAAAGGGTCCTTAACTCGGAAGCTAGTTGTAAAAGTATTGAGGGGAATGGGCTTACAATCTATGACATTGAAAGGTATCATGGTGGAAACCCAACCTAGCTGAATGGAGATCCCAGGATCTAGGTTCAAAGGGAAAAGTAAATCATGTATATCTATGTAAATCATTGAGAAGGTTCTCCTTATGCTCATTCCTATGGTGTTTACAGTGATTGGAAGTTGCAGGTTAAGCTATGCTTTTAATGACCCTTAAGCATTGTTGTGAAAAGCCGAGTTACGAAATAACCTATGTGAGTGTGAAGTGGGGCCGCTTCTATAATGTTTGGAAGGCTACATCCTTGAACAAACACTTGCAGAACCAGGCGACGTGTTCTTGATCGAAACGAACACAACAATGAGAACTATGTTGTGTCTAGAATGGTCTTATGTGAGATCTATTGTCTTGGTTTACACAAATTGCGAAACAGTTCAAGGCATTAGATCCACTGGTTTTCCAGTAATGCCCGATAGGTTTCACAAGGGAAGGTTCAAAGCTAAATGCTACCTATCCTATGCAGGATTTATTCGTTTTACTCTCTCTTTTGCTCTAGAGTCTTCGATTTCCACAAATTTTCATACATGTGGGGGATTGATGGAAAAATTTAACAGCTATCAGTTTGAGGAAAATTATTTCAGCAATTTATGGGTGTTAAATTTTCGGTTGAATGAAAAATCAGCCGTTTCACATTTTGGTTCAGTTTCAAGTTGTGGTTGAATGTAAAATTAAATCTTATTCTTCATTACTCGTTTAATCTCAGCTGTTTCATTTGTTACTAAATGAAAATTAATGATATGGTTAAATGGAAATCAAAGTAGCTCACCTCTATAAATTGCGTACCTCTCGGTTGAAACACCACAAAACAACAGTGATAAATAAGAATACCACAACTTCTTCCTTGATAAATATATTTTATATACTTATTTTATTTCCAAAATTACAAATTATTAAGAAGTGGAGCAAAATTTAGTATTAATATTATGTGTTTCGTGTTCTTTAGGTAAAATCCCAATTCAAATATGAATCAAACAAAAATTGATCTTGGAGGACCAACAATTGAAGAACTTGAACTTGGAGGACCAAATTGCAAATGAAGATGATGGGTTGAAACTTTAAAATAATGTTGGAGCTATTGGAAATGTTGGTGGATTAATAAAGAATGATAGTGGATGAATAAAGAATGATAGTGTTGGATGAGTGGAGATAATGGAATAGTAGAGATAATGGAATAGTAGAGATAATGTTGGATGAGTGGAGATAATGGAGGTACTGGAGGGACAAATTAATGATAAAAAATTGATGTGTTCTTGGCTATAAATAGAAGAGAGTTGAGAAAAGCTGAGAGGAGGAAAAATAAGAGAGAAAGAAGAGAAGAGAAGAGAAGAGAAGAGAAGTTGAAAGACTTTCTACATACATCTTCAATGACGGGTTTTATCTATTTTTCTTGTTCTAATTTGATTATGTTCTAAGTATTTTATACTAAGGTTGACGATGAAACTCGTTTAATTTTGTAGTTATTTGGTTATCGTATTAATTTCGTTTGTGAGAAACGTTTATGGTTCTTGCTTATTCAGATAATTAATTTAAATGTTCTTTCATCTTTAATATCAAGAATTTTTGATAGTTATAGATTTGATTAATTAAGATATGCTTAGTTTTGAAATGTTAAGTTATTATCTTTGATTTCTCGTTTTCTTTCAAATTGATACGAGAAATGCTTGGATAATTTGTTTAAGAAGTAAAGAAAAACCTACTTGAGATTTATTTAATTTGGGCATTATTGTTAAATCTAGAGGCAACAATAAATTGATTTTGATTTGTTGCTCAAAATTGGGAATTAATTGATAACCAAATAATTATGTTGTTAAATTGTAGTGGATTCTAAAACCTTAGTACTTTGTTATTTATTAAATTTCTCTAGATTTGTTATTTTGTATTATTTATATTTTAAATAGTTTTAATTTATTCAACCAAACTTGATTTTTCTCAACTAGTTAGAATTATAATCAATTAAGATTGAACTATACTTTTATAAAATTTGCAATTTCTGTAGGTTTGACCTCGTATTCATTAATCTATATTACATAGATTCGTGAGCTTGCGAGTAAAATATAACATATCAAGTTTTCACACAACAAGTTTTTTGGCGCCGTTGCTGGGGAAATGCATTTGAAAGTTAATTCAACCTTAGTTAATTTTATTCTTGGATAGTTATAATTTTGATTTTGTTTTTGTTTTTTTTTATTTAAAAAAGGTCTTCTTTTTATTTTGTGTGTATATATAAAGTACTAAATTAGATTGAATTATTGTTTGTGTTATTTCTTGTAGGAGAAGATAGTTGGACCAAGTGGAAGTGATTAATAGAAAAGCTCCTGGACATTCAAAGACACGACAAACAACTTTATATCGGTGCTTTCTTTTTCTTATATTAAATTAGTTACTTGAGTTATAGCTTTATTACTTTCAATAGTTTTTAGTTAAAAAAAAAATCATAAAAATAAAACTGAAAAATAATAAAATTTAATTTTTTTATTTTTATTTTGTGTAGTAATTTGAATATTTGCAATATTGGAAGGGTTTTGACAAAAAGACTATTAACATGTCTAAGGAAAGTGGGTTTTAAGTGGGACCGTAGTGACCTCTCCACATTCCTGGAAGCCTAACTAGTTACGCAATATTCAGTTTTACTACACTTGATAAAATAACAGTAATAAAAATAAAAAATTGTAGCCATTTTTTGGTATGCTTGCTTGGGAACGAGATTGAAAAAAAACGTTTGATTAGGAGAAGTTTATCCTTAAGTGAAATTCAAATCAAAATGGACAATAGTATTGAAAATCCGAAAAATATAGAAAATCTTCAAGTACAAGAGAAAACCCTTCTTGAGTACTTTTCTTCAATATCAAATGATTCTCCATCTTGTATAGTTTTACCACAAACTACTGCAACACATTTTGAGCTAAAACTATCTATAATTCAACTCTTACCATCATTTTATGGTTTAGAAAGAGAGGATCCATATTTGCATGTTAAGAAATTTCTAGAAATTTATTCCACTTTTCGTTTTCAAAACTTCTCTGATGAGTCAGTTAGGCTTAGATTGTTCCCATTTTCTCTAACAGATAAAGCAAAAGCCTGGTTAAATCCTCTTCCTACAAGAACAATTAACAATTGGGAACAAATGGTTAAAAAATTCATGAAATTCTTTTTCCCATGTCAAAAAGGGATAATCTTAGGATAGAAATATCTAAATTTTATCAAAAAGAGGGTGAGGAATTCTATGAGTGTTGGAAAAGATTTAATGATATACTTTTAAAGTGTCCCCATCATGGTTTTGAAATTTGGAGAATTGTAAAGTATTTTTATGATGGTTTGACTCCTTCAAATCATCAATTAATACAATCCATGCATGATGGAAAATTCTTGAATCTACGAGGGCAAGAAGCTTGGGAATCTCTTGAAACACTGTCTGTTAACTCTCAACAATGGAATTGTCTAGATTCTAGAGTAAAACCAAATGCACCTAAGAAGGGAGGCATTTATGAAGTGAAAGATGACTTGGAAGTGAAAACCATTCTAGCCAATTTGACTAAGAAAGTTGAAACGTTGGTCTTGAACCAAACTATAAATCGAAATGAGGTATATGCCATGTGTCAAAATTCTTCCCATACTCCTGAATCATGTCCTTCACCACCAAATTACCAAGAAACCTTTTCTGAAGAAGCCAATGCACTTCATACTTATGGAAAAACGTCAAATAGCCCTTTTTCTCAAACATATAACCCAAACTGGAGGAATCATCCAAATTTCTCATGGAGACAGAATCAACCTCAAATGAACCAGGGAAGGTATCAATTCATCATGCCAAATCAAAATATTGCAACTTTTAATCTATCACATCCTCAAAATGTTACACAAACTTCTACACCACTTCAGAATAAACTTTCTTTGGAAGATACTTTACAACAATTCATGCAATCGATCCAAAAATTTTTACAATCAAATTCTCAATCCATTTTAAAACTTGAAACACAACTAGGTCAACATGCAACTGCAATAGCCGAAAGAGAAAAAGGGAAATTTCCAAGTCAACCTGTTCCTAATCCAAAAGGTCAGTATGAAGTGGGATTATGAAACTCTAATGAAGAAGTTAAATCAATAACTACTCTTAGGTTTGGTAAAACCATTGTCAAACCTAATTACCTACCTACACTTGAGAAAGAAAGTCATAAGAATCAAACTGAAAATGAAAAATCTAAAGGCTCAAATGAAAGTGACAACCAACATCCATCTTTCATTCCAATAGCTCAATTTCCTCATAGACTAGTTCCAAAAGACAAAGGTTTACCATACGGTGACATTTTAGAGGTGTTTAAGCAAGTTCGCATTAACATTCCATTCCTCGATGCTATAAAACAAGTGCCTGCTTATTCAAAATTTCTGAAAGATCTATACAGTGTGAAACGAAAATCCAATGTTCCTAAAAAGGCATTTTTGACTGAATATGTAAGTTCTATAATCTAACATAGAACTCCTGTCAAGTATAAAGATCCTGGTTGTCCAACAAATTCTTTTGTCATTAGTGAACATGTGATAAATCTAGCTTTGCTGGATTTAGGAGCAAGTGTGAATTTGTTGCCCGATTCGGTTTACATGCAACTTGGTCTAGGAGAACTGAAACCCACTACTATGACACTTCAATTTGCTGATAGGTCTGTCAAAACTCCTAGAGGTATCATAGAAGATGTCTTGATCAAAGTTGATAAATTCAATTTTTCGGTGGATTTCATTGTCCTAGATACTCAACCTATTGGAAACTTGAATGATCAATTTCCTGTCATTTTGGGGAGACCATTCTTAGGAACTTCTAATGCAATCATCAATTTTCGTAATGGTGTCTTGAAATTTTCATTTGGAAATATTACAGTTGAACTGAATGTATTTAATGTTGCCAATAAATCTGTAGAAACTGATGATTTGTGTGAAGTAAATATGATAGAAAATGTATATCATGATTTCTTCTCAAAAATTGATGAGCAAGATCCTTCGAAAACCTCTTTAACCAAATTTGGAATGGACATAGACGTCAAAAGTTCCATTAGTGAAGTAAATTCTTTATTAGAATCCACTCCCCTAATGGATACTGATAAATGGAAAGCAAAAATAGAACCTCTTGAACCTGCACAATCATTTTCAAAACCACCAAAATTGGAGTTGAAACCATTACCAGAGATTTTGAAATATGCATTATTAGGACCATCTGAAACTTTGTCTGCTATCATAGCATCTGACCTAGATAATGAATAAGAAAGTAAATTGATACATGTCCTCAAAAGTCATAAAGAAGCTATAGGATGGATAATTTCAGACATTAAGGGTATTAGTCCGTCAATCTGCATGCATAGAATCCATTTGGAAGACAATGCAAAACCTACACATGAATTTCAAAGACGATTGAATCCCAATATGAAAGAAGTTGTTAGAGCTGAAGTGATCAAACTTTTAGATGTAGGTGTCATTTAGCCTATTTCTAATAACGCATGGGTCAATCCTGTTCAGGCAGTTCCTAAGAAATCTGGCATAACAATAGTTAAAAATGATGAAGGTGAACTTATTCCTACTCGAATACAGACTGCTTGGTGTGTTTGTATTGACGATAGAATATTGAATGCTGTGACTAGGAAGGATCATTTCCCACTTCCTTTCATTTATCAAATGCTAGAAAGGTTAGCCGGTCATGCTTACTATTGTTTTCTTGATGGTTATTTCGATTATAACCAAATTCCAAATTCACCTGAGGATCAAGAAAAAACCAATTTCACATGTTCTTTTGGTATATTTGCATATCGACGCATGCCCTTTGGCTTATGTAATGCCCCTGCTACATTTCAGCGATGCATGATGAGCATTCTTTCGGATATGGTAGAATGTTTTCTTGAAATATTTATGGATGATTTTTCTATGTTTGGATCAAGTTTTGATGAATGTTTACACCATTTGACTTTAGTCTTGATTAGGTGTAAAGACAAAAATCTTGTACTGAATTGGGAAAAATGTCATTTTATGGTAAAGAAATGGATTGTTTTGGGCCATATAATTTTAGAAAAAGGAATTGAGGTTGATAAGTCTAAGATTGATTTGATTTCTAGTCTTCCACCTCCACGAACAGTGAAAGAAATTTGATCATTTTTAGGTCATGCTGGATTATATTGAAGGTTCATCAAAGATTTTAGTAAAATCTCTAGGCATTTATGTAATTTTCTTTCGAAAGATTCATCATTTGTCTTTGATGATCCATGTCTTCGAGCATTTGAGAAGCTTAAACACTTTTTAACATCTTCACCTATCATCAAACCGCCTGATTGGAACATCCCTTTTGAAATCATGTGTGGTGCATCTGACTATGCCATTGGAGCTGTTTTATGTCAACGTGTGAATAGATTACCATATGTGATCTATTACGCAGGTAAAACTCTCACTGATGCACAATTGAATTACTCCACCACTGAAAAGGAATTGCTTGCAGTTGTATTTGCTCTAGACAAACTTTGTTCCTATGTGATTGGTTCCAGAGTCATCATTTATTCTAATCAAGCTATATTAAAGTATCTTCTTTCAAAGAAAAATGCTAAACCTCGCTTAATTTGTTGGATTTTGCTATTACAAGAATTTGACCTGGAAATTCTTGATAAGAAAGAATTTGAAAATGTTGTTGCTGATCACTTGTCTAGACTAATAATGGAATCTGTCGATGAGGATTTACCTATAAAGGAAACATTTCCATATGAACAACTCATGTCTATATCTCAAACACCTTGGTTTGCCAATATTGTAAATTATCTTATCACTAGCCGTGTACCTAGTCATTGAAGTCAACATGATTTTTTTTTTTTTTTTGATTGAGGTAAAGAATTTTTTTTGGGATGATCCGTATCTATTTAAATATTGTCCTGATCAAATTATTAGGAGATGTGTTCCTGAAAATGAACAACACAGTGTGATTTTATTTTGTCATGACCTTGCATGTGGGGGTCATTTTTCTTTAAAGAAAACTGCAACAAAATTTTTACAGTGTGGATTTTATTGGTCTACTCTTTTTAAAGACACTCATGTTTATTATAGCTCTTGTGATCGATTCCAAAGATTAGGAAAAACTTCTCTCAGAAATATGATGCCTTTAAACCCAATTCTTATTGTTGAACTCTTTGATGTTTGGGTTATTGATTTTATGGAACCATTTCCTAATTCTTTTGGTAATTTGTACATTCTTGTTGCTGTTGATTACGTGTCTAAGTGGGTAGAAGCAACTGCATTTAAATCAAATGACCATAAGGTTGTAGTCAAATTTTTGAAAGAAAACATTTTTTCTAGATTTGGTACACCACATGCTATCATTAGTGATGGGGGAAAATATTTTTGTAACAAACATTTTGAACATTTGATGAAGAAATATGGCATCACTCATAAAGTTTCTACCCATATTACCCGCAAACAAGTGGTCAAGTAGAAATTTCAAATAGGGAAATTAAACATATTCTTGAAAAAACGGTTAACCCTGCAAGGAAAGATTGATCTTTAAAACTTGTTGATGCATTGTGGCCTTATCGTACCGCTTTTAAAACCCCTATTGGAATGTCTCCTTATAGACTTGTTCTTGGAAAAGCATGTCATTTACCTGTTGTGTTAGAACATAGAGCATATTGGGCTATAAAGAAATTTAATTTTGATATGTAGAAAGTTGGATCACGAAGAAAATTGCAGTCGGCTGAACTTGAGGAGATAAGGAATGATGCCTATGAAAATGCAAGATTATACAAGAGTCGAATGAAAGTCTCTCACGATAAACATATCGCAAGAAAATCTTTTATTCCAGGTCAGAAAGTACTTTTGTACAATTCTCGTTTGCATCTCTTTCCAGGTAAATTACGCTCTTGATGGTCTGGTCCTTTTTTCGTTCATATTGTATATCCTCATGGTGCTGTTGAAAATAGAAATCCAAAAACAGGTGATGTTTTCAAGGTCAATGGGCAAAGATTAAAACCATTTTTGGAGTTAAAAACTTTTGAGGTTAATGACCAACATTTGGATGATCCTGTTATTCGGGCTTAATCTGTTGAATTTGAAAACCAATTTTGACTGTTTTTTTTATTAGTTATTAGTAATTTTATTTTTCTAAAAAAAAAAAAAAAACTACAGATATTTTTTAGCATCGGATTCTATGGTTGAGTTGAAAAGTGGTCTGTCAAAATTTTAAAATCTCGAGCTTTGTGTTTGTCGATTGAGTGGGAAAGTGGTAAAAAATACTATTATTTTACTGTTATGTACATGTAATAGTAATGCACCTTGCCCTATATAATCCACCATTCTCACGCTTCTGCAACATAGATATCGCTTCATATTGAAATATACTATTATCTTCTCCTTAAACCAGAGATTAGGTAATTGTATTTTTATGTTTTTAGGGATTTCATTGAACATTCTTGTGTGTTTTCTTTAAAGTATAGTTTATTTGATTTTCTGTTTTTCTTTTACTTATAAAAAAAATGGATCAAATGCTTTTAAATCTTCGCAAATACTACTCATATTTTCCTTTGAACGATCTAAAAAAGATTTATCTAGCTAGATGCGAGCGATGGTGGATGTTAATGTAAAAAGGCATTCCAGAAGATATTCGTTGGTTGATCGAAGCAAAAGTTCGATTGAGTGGCGAAACTTCAGACCTTTACACTAAACATATGCCAGGTCTAGGTAAAAGTAGTTTTGTGAAGAAGAGTAAAGGAAAAGATTTATATGCATGTTATAAATGTGCTCGATGGACTTGCAGCACACGATGTCATTCAGAGGGGCACGTGTCTATAAATCGAGAAGATGAAATAGCATTCATTAAGGATGGACTGAGTAATGAGTCTTTAGATGAAATTCGATTGACTCTTGAGATGCATCCTTGTGGGTATGTACAAATAGCACTTCTTGAAATTGAACAACAAAGATATAGTCTTGGGAATCTGACTGAAAAAGACCATGTTTTCCAATTTATAAGAAAATTGGATGGGAAGCATATCTCCAACTCATAGAAGGTGTCTAACCCATTTCTCGATGTAAAACCAGAGGAAGATGTGAGCCACAATCACAACTAAATGTTCATATTATCTCTTTGATTTTTGTTTGGTTTGGTTTGGTTTTAGTTGTTAGATATAGCCGGGTTACTCTTCTTATTCTTCCTGCACACATAGAAAAACCTTCAGTTTTTCGGCTCAACACTATATGTGTATTTGGTGGATCCACACTTGGAAAGCAAAACTAATATGTTGTTGCAGCCATCAACCTAGGAATGACATTTAAAGAGAGAAAGATAAATCTGATTAATGGAGGACGTAGTTGTGAGTTGTTAGGGTGTGATGCACAAGCTGCACAGACACATGGAAAGACAACAATAATTGGTATCATACCAATTCCTTTAAAAAAAAGTCTCAAGGAAAACAATTGGATTTGAGATAAGAGCTAAGTCTTTATATGAATGCATGGGACTCATGGTTATTCATTCTGATGCTTTCATTGCTTTACCAGGAGATTTTGGTAAGTTAGAAGAAATTTTTAATATAATTTCCTGGGCTCAAATGAACAAGCACCCCAAACTCATTGGACTTTTAAATGTTAATCACTTCTTTGATGGTTTGTTAGCATTTCTTGATTATGTCATGGACCAGAACTTTATTTCTCCTTTAGCATGACCAATTCTTATTTCTGCACCATCTATTGAGGAGTTATTGGAGAAATTACAAACATAAGTTCCAGAACGAGATCCAAAGATTGCTGAAATCGATTGGTCCGTAGGAAGTAGTAGCAAGCGAAAGAGGAAACCAGATGATTTAAATTTAGAGTTAAGGTTATAAAATGTGGAATCCATATCTTCTGGTTTTATTCTCAGCATTTTTCTTGTTGATATTACTATTTTTCAGGCATGTTTTGTTTAGATTTTACTGCAAAATCAGGTAATATCTCTCTTACTTCATCCTTGGTGACATCGAGGACTATGTCTAGTTTTGTTTGGGGGGAGGTTATTGTAATTAAAAAAAAAAATATTTAAAGATGGCAGAGTACGGAGTTATTTACACTCGAGACGCATCCTTTAATTAAATTAAATTAAATTATTTTTGTGTTCTTTTTCAAAAATATTGTTTGTAAAATCATTAGATATGGTAATGATATTAGAGATGGTTGAGAATGGAGTAGTTATGACTCTTGAGACGCACTCTACCTAAAACAAATATAATTATAAAAAAAATTGTGTTTGTGTGTGTTAAATAACCTTTCCAACTATGATGAATTTATTGGAACCATGTGTTAAGCTATAAATCGTGTAAGAATTAGCATGTTAGGTTTATTTATACTTGTTCATGTGGAACTTGATATCATTTGAGCATGAGATTTATGTATTGCATCATGAAGTAATAATTTGATTCAAACTGCTGAATATGGTGAATATAGTGAAACTTAGATGCTAAACCTAAGCATTCCATAAAAATATATATCCTTGAACCAATGTTAAGATGGTTTGGGTGTGATTGCATAGTTGTAAGGAGACATTGAGATAGATGAGGATTTCGTGTGTGATTTTTTGTGTGGATTGGCTAGGCTAATGGGATAAAAGTTGGGTGAATTCTTTTGAAGGTCAATTTTTGAGAACAAATGAGGACATTGCACTAATCATGGCTATTAAAAAAAAGAACAAAAAAAATATGATGGTCCAAAAATTATAGGAGACATCATCATTCTTATTTCATTGTATTATCACTTTTATCATTTCATTGTATTAAAAAGGTGAAAAAGCAGGCGCATTAAATAGAAGTCTCACTAATGCCTTTAAAAAAAAGAAAGAAAAAAAAGCAGGTGCATGAAACAGAAGACGCACTAATGCCTTGATTAAGTCCTGTTGGAGAGAATTAGACCTTTGATGTCCAGTAGCCCAATTAATTCTTTGAGGTTGAAGCAATCAAAATTTTGGAGAATCCTTATTTATGGATATGTAGAGCTGCAATTAGGGCTGTACAACGAAACAGTCAAACCGCTAAACCGAAATGAACCCGCAATTTCGAAACTGTTGGTTCGGATCCACGCGGACCCGTCAACGTTTCGGTTTTGACCCAAACCGAACCGCTTTCGAATGGTTTGGTTTAAGTTTCAATTTTCAAAACCCGTTTCAAACCGCCAACCCGCCAAAAAAATTATAATTAATATTTAATTTTTCAATTGGAAAATTATAGAATTTTTTTCTGATTTTTTACAGTTAAAAACTTTAACATCTTATTTTTATTACAAAATATACTAATAGACTAACAGCCTAACAGGGGCTTAAAATTTGGTTCTCAACAGTTCCAGCCCACTTCTTCTCCCAGAGACCCAGACGCTCTCACAAAAGTAAAGCCTAAGGCCCTAAACCGTAAAAGACGAGCTCCAATTCCACCTCTTCTCCCAGACCCAGACGCTGCATAGTGCTCACTGCTCAGAAGACCTAGCTTTCTCTCCCTGTGTTCTGCGTTCTTCTCTGGTCATCGCAGACTTCGTTCTTCACTCGTCATCGTCGGTAAGCCTTATTCTCTCTTGTTTCCTTATTTTGAGTTTGATTTTTGAATATGATTTCATCATTTCTGGTTGCTGTTCACCATTGTGTATACCGTATAGTGTGGGTGGTTTTGGAGTAGAAATAGGGATTGATTTAGGATGCAGCTCTGAAATTCGTATACAAGTACTAATCTATCCACTTAGGAGTTCATTGATTTGAACCGTGTTCAACAGCAGTATCATGTGACTGGCTTGAGGAAGATGATCCCTTTCCAGTCTGGAAATAAGACCATAATAAGACAGCAGAACCAACTGTAACAGCAGAAGCAATCGATCCCCAAACCCAATTTTGTCTTCTCTTCCTTCTTTGCCTAAGTCTTCTACAAGCAGCAACAAAAGCAGCAAGTAACATTCTTATAGAAGCAGCAACAAAAGCATTCTCTAACTGCAACGAAATTAGTAAAGTTAACAAACAGGGTCATTGAATGACAATATCTCAAATATTATACTTCATCTTTCACACAGTTCATACCGATTCCCGAATTGCTTATTAGTTCAAATAACAATGAGAGTCAGCATCAAGGAATTGTTATTTCTTTCTGTTTGGTTTTGTTTTATAAATCTTAAAACTTTTGCCAAATTGCTTATTAGTTCAAATAAAAATGAGTCAGCATCAAAGAATTGCTATTTCTTTCTGTTTGGTTTTGTTGGCATAATTATGTATCTTATCTCAAAAGGAGTGTGGAATGGTTATCCCCAATTCATTTGTTCTTGTTTTATTTTTATTTTTTTGGCATGAAGATGAATCATGTATAGTAGCAGAAATATTGCACCAATAAAAAATTGAACTAGAATGTGATAGGTTAGTATACTTTAGCTAGTTCAATTCTATGTTTTGTGCTTCTCTTTGGTTGCTAGTCAACTGTAATATAATTTTTTTCGGTATGAAAAATGTAGGGAGACATGGTATCAAAAATTGAAGTGCTGGAGCATTACACAATGTCAAAGGAAGCTATCATTGGTCTAAACATTTTATAATTGTAATGGAAGTTGTTTATTTTGTGTCTATTTTGGAATCACTAAATCTATTTTGTAATGTTGTGATCACTAATTTTTGCTTTTGTGTTATCTATTAGGTTTTTTTTTATATTATTGTGATAATTTGTTTGTGATTGTGCCTTTGTATCTATCTTAAAAGTTGTTTTCCCATATGTTTTAATTTTGTTAGTCTTAAATCTATAATGTTGTATTGTTGTTGGGTAATTTATAATTAATTTTGATGTCTTAATTCAAAAGTCTATTTCAATATTTATTTTAACACGAACTACATGTATTATTTTAATTTCATTGCAAACCGCGGTTTAAAACCGCACCAAACCGCAAAAAATGGTTTGGTTTGGTTTGGTTTTGAAAATGAAATGGTTTGGTTTGGGTTGGAAAAACGTCAAACCGCTTTAAATGGTTTGGTTTGAAAAATTATCAAAAACCGCCCAAACCAAACCGTTTACACCCCTAGCTGCAATTTGTAAGGTCCATCCAAACTAGGAGGGTGAGGATTATATATTTCAAGTTTAGGATTATACCTCGGGAAAGAGTGAAAAAAATAAATTTGGGGGTGTGTATCTTACGAGTGAAGAAAGGAGACATTTTGACCACTAAGGGTTGGGAATTGAATCAATTTACGACTTTATGGTATTTTGCATAGATCTTCTTCACACACACACACACACACACACACACATCAGTTTTTACATTGAATAAGTATAAATCGATTGTAACAATGTAATTTTGAAGCTATTTATAGTTTTAACACAATAATTCCGATCCCGAGATTAATGGCAGGTCATTTAACTAAAATTGTGTTTTAATTGACATATATTTAACTTGAGGACTAGCAAAAGTCTAAGTTTGGGGGTATTTGATAAGTATATTTAATATACTTATTTTATTTCCTAAAAGTACAAATTATTAAGAAGTGGAGCAAAATTTAGTATTAATATTGCGTGTTTTGTATTCTTTACGTAAAATCCCAATTTGAAGATGAATCAAACAAAAATTGATCCTGGAGAACCAACAATTGAAGAAATTGATATTGGAGGACCAAATTGCAAAAGAAGATGATGGGTTGAAAATTTAAAATAATGTTGGAGATAATGAAAATGTTGGTGGATGAATAAATAATGATACTGGATGGAAATGTTAGTTGATGAATAAAGAATGATAGTGTTGGATGAGTGGAGATAATGGAATAGTAGAGATGATGTTGGATGACTGGAGATAATGGAGGTGAAAGTTCGCCTAATACTCGAATTGGGTTCTCCTTCCACTTTGACTTATAGAGAGCTAAGTAAGACTAGGAGCTGATTCGGAGGGATGGATTAATGATAAAAAATTTATGAGTTCTTGGCTATAAATAGAAGAGAGTTGTGAAGAGTTGAGAGGAGGAAAAATAAGAGAGAAAGAAGAGAAGAGAAGTTGAAAGGCTTTCTACATACATCTTCCGTTATCTATTTTTCTTGTTCTAATTTGATTATGTTCTAAGTATTTTATACTAAGGTTGACGATGAAACTCGTTTAATTTTGTAGTTATTTGGTTATCGTATTAATTCCGTTTGTGTGAAACGTTTATGGTTCTTACTTATTCGAATAATTAATTTAAACGTTCTTTCATCTTTAATATCAAGTATTTTTGATAGTTAGAGTTTTGATTAATTAATCCATGCTTAGTTTTCAAATGTTAAGTTATTATCTTTGATTTCTAGTTTTCTTTCAAATTGATACGAGAAATGCTTGGACAATTTGTTTAAGAAGTAAAGAAGAACCTACTTGAGATTTAATTAATTTGGGCATTATTGTTAAATCTAGAGGCAACAATAAATTGATTTTGTTTTGTTGCTTAAAATTGAGAATTAATCGATAACCAAATAATTATGTTGTTAAATTGTAGTGGATTCTAAAACCTTAGTACTTTGTTATTTATTACATTTCTCTAGATTTTTTATTTTGTATTATTTACATTTTAAATAGTTTTAATTAATTCAACCAAACTTGATTTTTCCCAGCTAACTAGAACTATAATTAATTAAGATTGAACTGCACTTTCATAAAGTTTGCAATTTCTGTGGGTTCGACCTTGTATTCTTTAATCTATATTATATAGATTCGTGCACTTGCGAGTAAAATATAACATATCAAGTTTTCACACAACATTCCTCTCTTTCATTCCAGCAGCTTCCCCTTTGCTCTTTTTCTCCTTTTGCTAAATTTCTTTCAGAGATAGAAACAACTAGTTCGATGGCGGTTAACGTAGCGCAGTGTGAACCGACAACCGATTGTATCTATGGAATCGAACATCGATTACAACCTCTTGCACTTTGGTGAGGCGGCGAATTCGATTAAAGGAAACTGTGTAAACACGAGCCTTCGGTTTGATTTGATATTCTTTGATTCTCTAATATTTTCCCCGACATAGTTTTGTTTCAACTTCACTTAAAATGGTTATTTCCTCAGTATAATTAAAAATTTAAATTTTTATTTCCTTGCCACAGAGTGAGGCTCCTATCTTATCACTATGCAACATAAAACAACCACTTTTGAAACCTACTGTTCAAAACTCCTCCTAGTGAAACAATGCCTTTTTTATGTCAAGAAATGATGCCGTTTTGAGGGCATGAAATGACGTTGTTGTGCTACTATGAAGACTAGATTTTTCAGGGTTAGATTCGAAAGTTCTAGCATATCCGAAATCATCTATACTTTGCTTCGCGTCTTATGGTTTATATGTTTTATATATTTTCGTATGGTTTTCTTGTTGATTCCTTTCATGATTTTTGAGCATTTTCCATTATTTTCAAATTTTGACTGGAAAAAATCGGGCTAGGTGACAACTAAAATCCAGTCTAGTTAAACCAGATCAACAACTTGGTTGACCCGACTGGTCCGAGTTTGTATATATTTTTATATTTTTTAAAATTGTTTTAATGCTCGGGTCGATCATCTGACCCTTGACCCGATCACTCAGCTGAGTCGAAGGTCGGGCCGAGTTTGAAAACATTGGTATTTTTATTACAGCAAGCACATTGTGTCATGTTTTATAATACTAACATTTACTTTATCTAAATGATCAAAATATAGAATTACTGAAGTTAATATAAAATTGAGGAATTGACTAGATCAACGATAATACACCAAATCTTAAGGTTTAAACAATATGAAAATAATCTAGGTTTTTGATTTCATCTTACTATCGAATATGTCTTTTGATTCTAATTAATTTATCTCTAAATGTTTTTATTCTAGTTTTAAAGCAAAGAACTCAATTATAATCTCTCTCTCTCTCTCTCTCTCTCTCTCTCTCTCTCTCTCTCTCTCTCTCTCTCTCTCTCTCTCTCTCTCTCTCTCTCTCTCTCTCTCTCTCTCTCTCTCTCTCCGAGTAGAAATCACTCCTAAAATCTAATTCCAATAACTTTATTCCAAACCAAGATTTCAAGAATTCATTAAGTTTGATGGTTCTTTTGTTACGAGCTTCAAAGGATTTGTACTTTCTCTCGAAACTTATAAAATCCTATTTTATGTTATCTATGAGCAATTCTAAAATTCCCTCTCACGAGTGCCAAATCTTACATTTCAAATCAATCAATTAATTGAAATCATCGAAAACAAGATAGCACAAATAAAATTGAAATAAACCTCAAATATATGAATTTAAATCCAAAACATAGTGCCAAAGTATGATTAAATCAATCCCCTATATAAATACTTATTTCATAATTTGAGAAATAAATAAACACCCAGTTCATAATCACAACCATTGAGGAGAAAGAGGAAAAACCCATTTTAGAGTAGACTCAATTTTCCTTTTCGCAGTATCTCCTTTCAATCTCTTCATTATCTTGATTAGTCGCTGTCAAAAAGTCCCTTCCAAGATCTTTTCTAGCCTTTTATGCCTCTTTTCTTGGTTTCCTTGAGTTTGGGTCAATTGGGTTTTTAATATATCAAAACACCTTAAAACCCACTGTGTAATGCCTAGGCGGTACCAATTTTGTTTTCTGTTCTTTTTCTTGAAAGCGCCTAGTTTGTCACCTCGCGCTATTTTGCTCACTTCTTCTTTGACTCTTTGGTTCATTCTCTATCAATTCTTGTGTCCTTTAAGCTCTCCAAATCAATTCTTTTCCATCATCAAAACTAACCTACAACAAAATATAAATGCACACATCACGAAGCTCTAAAAGTTATACAAAAATATTGAGATTGAATAGCATTATAACATGAGTGAAATCATTCATCAAACACCCCTAAATTTAAAAATTTGCAAGTCTTGAGCAAACAGATAAAAAGGAAAAGAAAAGTAATAAAGAAATACATAGACAATCTAACAACTAAGTAGGTAGACACTCCTGCAACAAGTTTTGTTAGATAGCTTACCCTTTTGGCTCAAGATTCAAAGCACCATGTCAAACCTATGAATCACTTCAAATTTATCATGTAAAAGCAAAATTTTTAATTAACCAATGTAAAAAAGAAGTGTTTGTGAAGAATCAAGTAAAATACTGTACATTCACAAGTTGGCTCATTCTTAACCCTAAATGGTCGAATTTGTTCTTTTCTAACATGTGAGATACATACCCAAAACTTATTTTCTCTATTCCCTTCCCAAAGTGTATTTTATGGTTGAACTTCCAATTTCCTAATTTCTTTCATTGCTGAAGTTTGGTTGATTCAAATCAATAACTTCTACAATTTATTCATATATGATTCTTATTTTATTGGGTTCGAACCTTCAAACATTCATGAGGAAAGTCAAACACACTAGTTGTCTATATCCCCTTTATACAATCTATTAACGAATCATGTAGTTTTTTTGGTATTTCATGTGCAATACATTTCTCTCTTAAGCTTTCAGATGACCATTGAAGCGAGTTTTAGGTCGATGTTTCCCGGTTTAAGTAAATCATAGGGCAACAGGTATTGACTTAATGACTTGAGCCAAATAGGCTACCAGAAAATGTGTAAAATATATTCAATGTTGATGTGATCCAAGGTAGGAAGTCAGAGGAGAAATCGAGCTATATTATATGCAACAACAATCTATATAGGAAAACAAGCAAGTTTTGTATTGGGCTTGAGTTGAGATTCAAATTGGATCGAGTCCTTTCAAAGGATTGAAAAATGTTGTAGTCAGGCCAACCACGCGACTACGTGGTGAAAAAAAGGGGTGATCGCATGCATGCAAAAAAAATCAGACAGATTGTACAGGGCATAACCACATGATCGTGCGATATCCACGCGATCATGCAGTTGAATCGAATTAGAATTTCGTAAATTATAATTATTTTCCATTTTAATTATTATATTTCATATTTTAGAACCCTTTAGAGGCTAGGATTAGTGTTAGATCGTTTTTCATTATATTATGTGTATTTTCATCATTGAAAACAATTAACTTGGATATTTGATTAATCAATTGAGTGTTTTCTCTTTAAGAAAAGGAGGATTCATTTTCTTATTCTTCAAGAACAACCCAACGAACTTATGTGGCGTTCCAATCGCGAACTTATCAAGGAATTGGACAATCCTTGAGACGTTCAACAACTTTCGTTCTTGTTCTGCATCGTCAATCTTGCGTCATGAATATTGGGTCAAGGTCCTATCGTCTACTTTTTCATTGTTTTTGTTTTTATTGTTTTAGTTATTCTGAATTTAGATCTTTCCTAATTATTTTCATTGTTATTTCTCATTTTCGTCGCGTTTCCCAAAAGGAACCGCATCAGGTGGTATTAGAGCTTGAATCTAAATTCAGTTCTTGATATTTTTTGATTTTCTTGTTCTTCGTGTTCTTTATATTTTTTTCTAGTTTTGATCCATTTAAAAATTCCACAAAAATTCAAACGTGTTTATTTTCCTCAATTCTTATCCAAATTCATTTCTGTTTGTTTTGCCATACTTGTAGTCGAATTTTTGGGAAAAAATTGAAAAATTCATAAAATTTTGGGAATATTAGGAAAATTTCTCAATCATCAATTTCTTTTTCTTCTTCGTGTTTCTCGTTGTCCTAATTCTTGAATCTTTTATAAGAATCTTTGGGGTACTTGAAAAGGGATTAAGCGTGATACATGAGCGAAAACAAATACGTGAGGAAATGTTTTATTTGTTTCTTTTTGAGAACTAACAATGTTTGATAGGCGAGAACCATCTTTTCATCAGTTGGTGACAACAAAGGAATTGGCAGGAGGGGGTCAACAACTTCATCAATGAGTCACCACAAACAACCTGAAGGTATGAATATGATGGATAGGAATGCTATAGGTATAATGGTAGACTTACATGAACAATTTGAGAAATTGATGACTAGAATGGATAGATAGGATGAAAATATACCTTTTGAGAGAATTTAAATGTGATGTAAACGTGTATAATGCTCAATTCCATGTGAAAATGTATAATTGAGGTGGTACAAGAAGTTGAGGTGAATTTTAGGGAGATAATTCGTGTTTGAATTTATGATTATTAAAAAAAATACCTTTTTTAAGTTTAAAAACTGCCGAAATTGTGCTCCAGTCAACTACGCGGCCATGCAATAGGAAATCTAGTGGCCGGATGGTTGAAATCTGGGCAAGCTGTTGATTTTAATGTCCAACGCGCAGTCACATGGTTTGAAAGGTTGTAGCCACCTGGTTACTTGGCTGAAACCTAAAAAATTTGAACTTTTAAATTTCAAACTCAATTTTTAACCTCAAAACACCTCATGATCCATGCACTCAACCGCCTACACTATGTTTATGTCTTAAAATATCATGTCATGCTCATGTTTATGATTTAAAACTCACACTTAAAGCATGCAATTAGGATCAAAATTTTCATGGAATGATCATGTTATGTGTTCGCTACAAACACACCGCAAGTGCACGAGTCGCATACAAGTGATAGTGGACTAAATGAGTCCGGTTTATCGATCCCACAAGGATTGTCTATTTCAACTACACTCTAGTATAATTAATTTTAACAAGAAACACACACAATAAAAGTTTGTTTTGGGAAAGTTTTCGTACTAAAATTAAAGTTGCAATTATAAATAAATAACTAGAAAAATAGTGATGAAAAGATGATAAATGAGTGTTGGGATTCTTGATTCCACTTGACCATTACCTAATTGAATTATCAACAAGCACATAGAAACACAATTCATTAATCATGTTAGACCCGATTTTCCAAGCTTAGCCAATTACCTCTCTCGAGTGAAATCAACCCTAATTAGTGGCATTAACCTACTATATCTCTATGTCGATTAAAAACACACCAATTGCATTAAACCTTTGTGAAAATAGCTCAATGGGTCATCTAGGGTTTTAGGTATATCTCTATCCTAAACAAGAACCTAGAGCAAATATTGTATTGATCTAGAATACACAACAATTTCTCAATAATTGCACATCCCATGAAACCTAAGCATATATGTGGCCACAATAAATGCTAGTCAATAAATACAACAATAAATGCACAAGATAATAAAAAGCTTAAATTCTTAATACAAGCATTAAACTCAATCAAGTTAGGTCAAGCTTCATCAATAATCCCAACACTTTCAATTTAGCTAAACATGCGTTCGAAAATTAAAAATAACATGAAGCAGTAAAATAAAACCCGGAATTGGAAGATTGTTGAAATCTGCATTATAGTCCTCCAACTATCAAACTATTGCAAATTAGTCCCTGCACTTTAAATCATTTGCAGTTCAGTCCCTAGTAATGTTTATGTCTGAAATCAGCACTTCCAGCAATTCTTTCCTAGTTGCAGCAGTAATTTCAGCAGTTAACAGATTTCCAGCAAGCAAGATTTCAGCAATTCCAGCATTCAGCAACTTTCCAGCAGATTTCCAGCAGGCAGCAGATTTCACAGCAGTCAGCAGCAGCAGCAGCAGCAGGCAGCAACTTTCCAGCGGCAGCAACTTTCCAGCAGCAGCAATGTTTCACAGCAACCAGCACTCTGATTTTCAGTTCAGCCTCCCTAGCAGCAGCAGCAGCTCCTCCCAGCAACAGGTATCTCCAGCAATTTCACAGCTTTTTTCCACAGCTTGCAGTCCAGCAGCAGCTCCACTCTGCTTCTCCAGCAACTTGTGCAGCAACTCCAGCAGCAGTTGAACCAGGCAGCAAACCAGCAGCTTGTGCAGCAACTCCAGCAGTAGTTGAATCAGGCAGCAAACCAGCAACAGCCCTGTCACAGCTGTTTCCACTGGTTTCCAGCAGCTGCAACCTGGTCTCCTGTGTTTCCAGCAATCAACTGCAACCTCAGTTCCTTCCTCAGGATGCTTCCAGTAGTAATTAAAGCAGTCCAGCAGCAGTGACCACCAGGAATCAACACACCAGTAGCAACAGTCTGTCACCCAGCTACCTCTCCAGCTTCCCCCCTGGTTTCACTCTGCAGTCCTCTTTTTTCTCCCCCCGTCTCCTCTTTTTTTTCTCTGTTTTTCTAGCCAAAAAGATGTAGAGAGCTCCCCTTGTTTTCTCCCTCTCTCCCGTCTCTGTGTCTGGTTGTGCGTAAATATATCCTCCAGCAGCTGCAGCTTCACATGCTTTTGCCCATCCTTCTCTGTCTCTTGGTTTTCTTTTTCCCATACCACAGCTGCCCATGCTCAACTTTCTCCATCATCCGCCCATCATGACTTGTCTTATTTATTTCACATGCTTTTCCAGTTTTTCAGATTCCCAGCCATGCTCTCCTATCAAATTGCCCTTTTGGTCCCTCAAGTTTTGAGATCTTTCAATTTGGTCCCTTGATTAATTGCATGGCTTGTTCAAAACTTCCCAAAAATGACAAAATGGTCCCCGAACTTCCAATTTCAGCATGATTTGCACTTCTTTAGTGGTTTGTTTGGCCTCAACTCGAATATTAACCTATTAATCACAAAATATGCATAAATTAGTAGATATTTGCTCAAGATATTCCAAAATATACTAATTTAAAGGTATAAAAAGTGTATAAAAATGCACTTAACAAATACCCCCAAACTTAAACTCTTGCTCGTCTCGAGCAAGAATATCTACTAACACAAAAACATATGAATGAATGATCAACAATGCTAGATGACTTGTAAATTCTTTCTTGAGTGTAAAATTGCCTGATTTCACAACTGTGTTTTCAAAATAATACTACAAAACGAAGTTGAGCTTATCTCATGTTTGATCGGTGTGTGTGTGCATAATCACTTCCAATTATCACTAAGGCTCAAAGAAACATTGTAGGAAGGATAAATTTTAAAATAATACTATCCACCCTTAGTGGTCAATTTCATTCCTTATCCTCTCGTGACATTCATCCCCCATATTATTTCTTCTCTCCCGAAATGCAATCCTAGGGTTGACTCTCAATTCACAAATTTCTTTTTCCACTAAAGCTTGGTTATGACTTACCAGCAATCTCAACAATCTAGATATGCAGTGACTCTCCACTAAATGAGTGTTTCAACATTAAAGTTTATACCAAGCAATTCAAACCCACTATTAATCTAAGCCCTTATGCAAATGTGAATGCATGATTTCTACAAACTAATGTGATGATTGCTCGTGACTTCCTCACTCCCTTAAGCTTTCTAATTGACCCATGTAGCGAGCTTTAGGCCGGCAACTCCCCGATTGTTTTAAGATCAAAGGGTACCAGGTTTCAAAATACCCCTACGGACTTACTAACTCGAGTCAAAAAGGCTACGAAGTGAGGTAGACTTATTAAGCAAATGCAATGATGATGATTTTTTTTTTTTTTTGTGTGTGTGTACCCTACTCATTAAGCTTTCTAATTGACCCATGTAGCGAGCTTTAGGCCGATGACTCCCAAGTTTCAAACTTAAGGCACCGAGTTTCAAGATACTCCTACGGGCTTAATTACTCGAGTCAAAAAGGCTACGAGATAGGGCAATGCAATACTTAAAATGGGCTTAGATTTCTAGCATTTGGTCATCACTTAGCTTATACTAACGTCAACAACACTCCACACAAATTTAGATCAAGCATGCATGGAATCACTATACATCTAGACCGTCTCCTTTACCAGCTCGACCACCCCCAAACTTGTCTCACAAAAGATCAAGAGATTAATAGCATTGAGAAGGAATTGGATAAGTTGATGAAAATTTAAGATACAAGCTCACAACCTAATTTCTACTTCACAAATTTTTCCAACCTTCAATGGATTCCAAATCTCAACAACAATTAGTTATGACTATTGTGCTCAAGGGTACTCAGGATCACTCATAGATAAGCAAGTTAAAAATAAGCACAAGTAGTATATTCGATCATAATTCGTGAATTAATCAGCAATTCCAAACATCATGGCATTTTGAGCCGACAAGGCTATCTAGCATGTCAATATTCACAACAAAATGAACAAAATCAAACATCACAATGTCTTAAGCCGGCAAGGCTATCTAACATGATAAAATGCAAAATGAAGTCAACACCCCCAAACTTGAATTACACATTGTCCTCAATGTGAAAATAGACACAATATGTAAAGAAGAAAAGAGGTAGTGAAACTTCCCTGATTCAATGCTTGTTTGTGATGTTGAATTTTGACCTAAGCTTTCGTCGAATGTAATTCACCCCCAAACTTGTTGAGTACAGTGTCGCTTAGGATTTTCAAAAATATTTGTTACCTACAAAAGTTTGACAAATAATTAAGAGGAAAGTAAACAAATAAAGTAAATAAATACAAGTAAATTAAAAGAGAAGAAATTTGGGTTACCTCCCAAAAAGCGCTTGGTTAAAGTCGTAAGCTCGACTTTTTGATACAATTACTCCGGGTTTGCAAGAGGGATGGATGACTTCTCATTTTCATAATGACCCCCCAAGTATGGCTTTAAGCGTTGCCCATTTACTTTGAAGTTCCCTTTACTTCCATGATAAAGTTCGACCGCTCCATGTGGGAAGATTTGAGCAATGGTGAAAGGTCCCGACCATCTAGAGCGGAGTTTACCGGGGAACAATCGAAGTCTTGAGTTGTAGAGAAGTACTTGTTGCCCAACTTGGAAGTCCCACTTCACAATGTTCTTGTCATGCCACCTCTTTGTCTTCTCTTTGTAAATCCGAGCATTTTCATATGATTCAAGGCGGAATTCATCAAGCTCATTGAGTTGGAGTAATCTTTTCTCACCGGCCAACTCCATATCAAAATTCAAGACTTTTGTTGCCCAATATGCTCGGTGCTCAAGCTCAACCGGGAGATGACATGCTTTACCAAATAGTAGTCGAAATGGAGACATACCAATGGGGGTCTTGAAAGCGGTGCGGTATGCCCATAATGCATCATCCAATTTCTTGGACCAATCTTTCCTCGAGGCATTCACCGTCACTTCAAGGATCTTTTTCAATTCTCTATTTGAAATTTCAACCTGCCCACTTGTTTGCGGATGATAAGGAGTGGATATTCGATGTTTGACTCCATACTTGGTCAAAAGTGAGTCGAAGAGGTGGTTACAAAAGTGTTTTCCTCCATCACTAATGATAGCTCGAGGGGTGCCATAACGAGTAAAAATATTCTTCTTTAAAAATTTCACCACCACTCGAGCATCATTTGTGGGGAGTGCCACCGCTTCTACCCACTTCGACACATAGTCTACTGCAACTAGAATGTATTGATTAGAAAAGGACGATGGAAAAGGTCCCATAAAATCAATACCCCAAACATCGAATATCTCCACCTCTAAAATAGAATTTAAGGGCATTTCATTTCGGTTAGAGATATTACCTAATCGTTGGCATCGGTCACATTTGGACACAAGTGTGTGAGCATCTTTGAATAAAGTGGGCCAATGAAATCCCGATTGAAGAACCTTTGATGCAGTTTTTACGGCACCAAAATGGCCTCCATAAGGCGATGAGTGACATTGTTCAAGAATCTTCTCCATCTCCTCCTCGGGCACACACCTTCTCATGATTTGATCTGGACCCCTTTTGAACAACAACGGGTCATCCCAAAAATAATGCTTGATATCCGCAAAGAACTTCTTCCTTTGTTGATAAGAGCGGTCCGGGGGAGTGATGCCACTTGCAAGAAAATTCACATGGTCCGCATACCATGGCACACTAGCAGCTTGCAAAAGATCCATGATTTGGAAAATTTGCTCATCCGGGAATACCTCACTTATTTCTTCATCCAAAATTTCCTCGGTTTGCTCAAGTCTAGATAAGTGATCGGCTACAAGATTCTCCGTCCCCTTCTTGTCACGAATCTCCAAATCAAACTCTTGGAGGAGAAGAACCCATCTAATTAACCGCGGCTTGGCATCCTTCTTTGCTAATAAATACTTGAGGGCCGAGTGGTCGGTATACACAATCACCTTGGAGCCAATAAGATATGACCGAAACTTATCAAAAGCAAAGACCACAGCTAGCATTTCCTTCTCGGTAGTAGCATAATTCAATTGAGCATCGGTCAAGGTCCTACTAGCGTAGTAGATGACATGCAAGAGTTTGTCCTTCCTTTGCCCCAATACAGCCCCCACGGCATAATCACTTGCATCACACATAAGCTCAAAGGGCAAACTCCAATCCGGAGCCACAATAATTGGTGCCGTGATGAGTTTCTCTTTAAGAGTGTTAAAAGCTTGAAGACACTCTTTAGAGAAATCATATGTGGTACTCTTCTCAAGTAATGAACACAGTGGCTTCGTGATTTTTGAGAAGTCTTTGATAAACCTCCTATAAAATCCCGCATGCCCCAAGAAGCTTCTTATACCTTTTACCGAGGTTGGGGGAGGTAATTTTTCGATAACTTGAATTTTTGCCTTATCAACCTCAATCCCCTCACTTGAAATCCGGTGTCCAAGAACTATCCCCTCACGAACCATGAAATGGCATTTTTCCCAATTTAAAACCAAGTTGGTGTCCTCACATCTTTTTAGCACCATCCTCAAATTATTCAAACAATCATCAAATGAAGTACCAAAAACTGAGAAGTCATCCATAAATACCTCAATAAATTTCTCCACCATGTCGGAGAAAATAGCCATCATGCACCTTTGGAAAGTAGCGGGGGCATTGCAGAGACCGAAGGGCATCCTCCTGTATGCAAAAGTTCCATATGGGCATGTGAATGTTGTCTTTTCTTGATCCTCCGGGGCTATAGAAATTTGATTATAGCCCGAATACCCATCTAGGAAGCAATAATGAGAGTGACCGGCCAATCTCTCAAGCATTTGATCAATGAATGGAAGGGGAAAATGATCCTTCCTAGTAGCATTGTTGAGCTTGCGATAATCAATGCAAACTCTCCACCCCGTCACTGGCCTTGTTGGAATAAGCTCATTATTCTCATTCTCCACCACCGTGACACCTCCTTTCTTCGGCACTACTTGCACCGGGCTCACCCATGCACTATCCGAGATTGGATAGATAATACCCGCATCAAGCCACTTCACCACTTCGGTTCTCACCACTTCCTTCATGTTCGGATTTAACCGACGTTGATGCTCCACCGAAGGTTTAAAATCATCTTCCATAAGAATTTTGTGCATGCATAATGAAGGGCAAATACCTCGAATATCCGAGATGGTCCATCCAATAGCCTCCTTGTGCTCCCTTAATACCCGAAGCAATTTGTCTTCCTCCACCTCATTCAATAAATTAGAAATAATGACCGGAAGGGTAGAAGATTCCCCCAAATAAGCATATCTCAAATGAGAAGGAAGAGGCTTTTGCTCGAGGGTAGGTGCCTTCTCGAGAGATGGTAGGGGTGGTGAAGAACTCTTTTTCAACTCCTCAAAGTAGGGGGTCCTCTTGTGTTGATACTGTGGTGATGCCTCCAAGTAATGAGCCATTTGTTTAACTTCATGATCATCATCCTCAATAGTCAAAGAGTGGGCAATGCAAGACTCCAATGGATCTTTAGAAATCCCACGGTTGAAGGAATTTACCACTAGATGATCAATTACATCCACCCGAAAGCATGAGTTGGACTCCGAGGGGTATTTAATGGCCTTCAACACATTGAAGGTGACTTGCTCATCTTGCACCCTCAAAATCAATTGCCCTTCTTGTACATCAATGAGCGCTCTCCCGGTTGCTAGAAATGGCCTTCCCAATATGATTGGAATGTCATGATCTTCCTCCATGTCTAGAATAATGAAGTCCGCCGGAAAGATGAATTTATCCACCTTCACAAGAACATCCTCAATGATCCCCCGAGGATATTTGATAGACCTATCCGCCAATTGTAAAGACACAGTGGTTGCTTTAGCTTCCCCCAATTCCAATTTCCTGAAAATGGACAAAGGCATCAAATTAATGCTAGCACCAAGATCACATAAAGCTTTACTAAAATTAACATCACCAATAGTGCATGGAATAGTAAAACTCCCTGGGTCTTTAATTTTTGGAGGAAGCTTGTTTTGAATGATGGCACTACATTCCTCAGTTAGCATCACCGTCTCATGCTCTTCAAGCCTTCTTTTGTTGGATAGAATATCCTTCATGAACTTGGCATAGCTTGGCATTTGAGCTAATGCATCGGCGAAAGGAATGTTGATGTGTAGCTTCTTGAATACTTCCAAAAATTTGGCAAATTGACTATCAAGCTTTTGCTTTTGCAACCTTTGAGGAAATGGAATAGGAGGCACATAAGCCTTGATCGGTGTTGGAGCCTTTGATGTGGATGCTTCCGGCTCACTTTCCTTTGGCAACTCAACAATTGGTTCGGATGCTTGAATATGCTCATTTTCTTCAATGGGAGCCTTGTTTGATTGAGTTGTTGGTTGTGGGGTCGTGATCTTGGGCAATTGCACCCCGCTCCTTGTTGTAATAGCTTGAACATTTTCCCTAGGATTTGTTTCAGTGTTGCTAGGCAAAGCTCCTTGTTGCCTTTCCGAGAGAAGTTTAGCTATTTGGCCCACTTGCTTCTCCAAATTTTTCAAAGAGGCATCATTGCGTTCTTGATATTGCAATTGATGATTTGCTAGCTTGGTGATAGCCTCTTCCCATCCTTCTTTCTTCTCTTGTGGCTTTGGATTCAACACATTGTGATTGTTGCCATAAGATAGATTAGGATGATTTCTCCAACCGGGATTGTATGTAGGAGCATATGGATTGAATCCTTGGCGTTGGAAATTTTGAGCATAAGCAACTTGCTCGGTAGATGAAGAACCACTTGCCACCAATGGACACATAGAGCTTTGATGATTAGCCCCACATATATCACATACCGGAGGGGCTTGAACCATATTGACGGGCCTAGAGGTTGAAGTAGATAACCCTTCCACTTTCTTGGCTAAGGAATCAATCTTTGACAAGACAAGTGCATAATCATCACCCCCTAGTGCACCACTAGAACTCCTTGGTGCACTTCTATCCGGCCACATTGCACTTTGTTCACTCATGATCTCAAACAAATCATAAGCTTCCCGAATGCTCTTTGTTTTGATGGACCCATTAGAGGATGAGTCCACATTTGAACGACAAGGAGGAGTTAGCCCGGCATAGAAGTGGTTGACTTGTTGCCCCAATATAATTCCATGATTTGGGCACTTCCTAAGCATATCCTTGAATCTCTCCCATGCTTCATGAAAGCTCTCCATCTCGAATTGTTGAAATGTAGTAATATCATGCTTGAGTTTAGCAACTCTAGATGGTGGGAAAAATTTTGTAGTGAACCTTTGGACAAACTCCACCCAAGTCGTGATACTCCCCGGAGGCAAAGTGTCAAGCCATTCTCTTGCTTTATCCTTCAAAGTATGTACAAATAATCTCATCCGGATTGCCTCCACATTCACACCCTCATAGTTGAAGTTGCTACAAATCTCTAGGAACCGTACCACATGAGCATGTGGATTTTCATCGGTCCTCCCATAGAATGAGATGGTGTTGGAGAATAAATTGATGACATCCGGCCGAAGTTGGAAATTTGGATGATTGTAGGAGGGATAGACAATGCTTGATTGATTCTCGACAATAGGAGGATTCATGAAATCCCCAAAAAGCATGTCTTCTTCATTAACAACGGGCACTTGAGCTCGAGCTGCTTGAGGAACAAAACCGGGTGGGATTCCACCCCTTGGAGGAATTGCAGCTGGAGCATTAAGCTCGATGTTAACTCTTTCTCCTTCCATCCCAGTAAGAAGTTTTCTCCTTCCATCCCAGTAAGACTCAATATTTTAAGCTAGAAATTGATGATGATCTTGATGCACATACTCAAGCCAGGATCATGCACATATCAACTACTCAATGTGATGTCAAGAATGTTTTTCTAAATGGAAATAAACTAATAATGCCATAAAAATCCTAAAACTACTAGTAAAGAAATAAAGAAAGCATAATAAATAAAGGATAGAATGTTGGGTTGCCTCCCAACAAGTACTCTGTTTAAAGTTTAAAGCTCGAATTTTGGTAAATTTCATCATGTTGCCTTGAAACTTGAAGTTGAAACTTCATCTTCTCCCTTTACTTTACACTCAAAATGGTCCCAGTAGCGAAGATGATCTTCCACATCTATTTTAGAAGAATTTTCTTGTTGTGGATTATAAGAATCCATTTGACTAATGTTGAATGTCACATGCTCCTTTTCAACCCGAAATGTGACATACCCCTCTTCTACATCTATCAAAGCTCGATTAGTGGCCAAGAATGGTCGACCAAGGATTAGTGACATCTTGTTGTCCTCCTCCTTGTCCAGAATTATGTTGTTTGATGGAAAAATGAATTTATCGACTTTCACCAATACATCCTCCACGACTTCATATGGATAGTGAATCGAGTGGTTAGCTAGTTGCAACTTGATATTGCTTTACTTTGGCCCATCCAAACCAAGCTTACTATACACAGATAAAGGCATTAACTTATAATTTCCCCAAGATCACACAAAACCTTATTAAATTGTAAGTCACCAATAATTTATGGAATTGAAAAACTCCCTGGATCCTTCAGTTTTGGTGGCCACATCTTTTGCAGAATTGCGCTACATTCTTCGTTAAGGGACACATCTTCTAAATCCTCAACCTTCCTCTTTATAAACATCATCTTTTTCAACAATTTTACATAGCTCATGATTTGTGTGATAACACCTGTGAAAGGAATGTTAATATGCAATTTCCTGAGCATATTAAGGAATTTATTGAACTCTTTGTCCTCCTTGCTTTTCTACAACCTTTGTGGAAATGGGACAGGTGGATCATGAGGCTTAATTGATGATCACCTCACATCCATTGTCCTTCTTTTCAGATGATTTTTCAAATAATTTAACCTTTTTTTTTTTTTTTTTTTTTTTTTTTAACTTTTCTACGCTCCATTTCCTGAGTTTTTGTTGGCCTCTTCACTTGTACCTCAGGTAATTGAAGACCACTTCGAGTAGTGATCAAATTCACCCTTACTTTATATTTTGTTGTTGAAGCCTTTGAGGTTAAGGAATAGGGGGTAATACACCCTATCACATGGAGCGAAATGGATCATCTCAGGCACATAAACCACTTCTTCTACAACTATGATTGCCATAACTTGCTCATTTGGAATTGTCTCTATATTACTAGCTAGTTTTCCAGGTGCCTTAGTTGTCAAAATTTGAGCTATTTGTCCAACCCGAGTCTCCAAATTTTTTATTGAAGATTAATAACTTTGCAAGACCATCTCAGTTTTTTTTTTTTTTTTTGCTCTGTTTTAATCATGATTGATTTGTCTTAGCCATGTACTAATTTGTCTGCCCCATAAACTGGTCTGTCTTGAGCTTCAAGACTATTTCTTCAAGTTTTGGTTTCTTTTCTTCTTTCTGATACTGGGGAGCCATTTGTGCAGCATTGTTATATCTCCAAGCAAATTTGGGATGATTTGTACATGTTAGAATAGGGATTGTTTTGGTGTTGACTTCCATGCATAAAGTTTACCCGCTCCACTGGACATGCAAGAATAGGACAATCTGAAGTTGCATGATTTGCTCCACATTGTTTCCAATTTACTCCAGTATTTTTTGCTGAATTCCCCATTTGTGTAGATTGCAAGCAAGTAACAAATGAATCAATTTGTTACTAAGAAATAACTAAAATAAGAATAAGCTAAAGTAAGCGGAATTAGTGAAAGAAAAAATGAGTCATGACCCAATAATTTTATAACTTGTGACCGAGAAAGAAGTCCTGATAAATTAATTTATTAATTTGTGACCATAAATTTTGATTTGTGACTGTGACCATAATTTGTATATTATTATGACCTTAACCTATTTATAATTATCTATCTGTCTATCTATTTAATTAATAAAATATATTTAATTACTTATTTAATTATGATCGAGAAATTAGTTGTGAGTCATATTTGTGATCGAGAAATAAGCCGTGAACAAAAATTTAATATTTGTGACTAAGAATTAAGTCGTGACCAAACAAATTTATAATTTGTGATCGAGAAATTTCATAATTTGTAACCTATAAAATTTTTGATCTGTGTTTGTGACCATAAATTGTATAATTGTAAACTCAACTTATTAAATTGTCTATTTAATTACATATTTTTAATTGATTTTTTGTATTAAAACCACCAGTTTCTTAAATTTAAATTCCACCTTTTAAACTCCTTACATATGCATTTATCTCAAAAAATTATATAGACCCCTATTTTTAATGATCACTTTGTAACAATAAGATGACGATTGTGGTTTTGTACGACTTGTTATGATGATAATTAAATTATTGGTCACAAAATCTGATTTGCGATTTAATTTCCAATTGTTACCTACCGTTAGTGTCAACTGCTACTTTGTGTGATGCTTGTGACGAGTATGGGAGGTGACCAACTTAATTAAGTTATCGGTCAACATTTTGATTTGCGACTAAATTTGTAATTGTGACCTACAATTTGTATCAACTGTGACTTTGTGTGATCATTGACTAGTACGGGACGCGACCCATTTAACTAATTTATATGTTATAAATTTTATCGATCACAAATGTGATCAAGAAAATGAGTAAGTTGTGATCAATAGATAATATGCGACTTAAAATTTTCAATTGTGACTATATTTGTAACTGTGACAAAATTTTGTGTCGATTGTGATTTGTGCGACCAGTGATGATTACGAGATGTGATTTGTTTAATTAATTTATTGGGCACAAAATTTAATTTGCTACTAAATTTGAAATTGTAATTGAAGTGTAGCCAAACTATAACTTTTTGAGTGGGGTGTGGAGCGGTGGGGTAGGGAATGGTTGGGTGGGCTGAGTTTTGCGGCTAAATTTGTAATTATGATCGAAATGTGACTTTGTACGACCGAACTGTGACTTTGTGGGTAGGATGAGGTCGAGTAGGTGGATTTTGTGACTAAATTTATAATTGTGACTGAATTGTGACTAACTTTGACTTTGGAGGTGGGCGGGGGGTAGGGGTGAGTGAGACGGACAAACAAACTGGGTGGGTGCTGTTCGATGTTTTATATTTGTAATATATTAGCTTTAATTTAAAATGAACACCTAATTTAAAAATAAAAATAAAAAAATCTTAAGTTTGTTAGTTTTAAAAAGAGATAGTTATAGTGTTGTACTTGTATACTTTTTTTGACAACAATTTTGACATAAAATGTTGCTTTGGATGTGTGCGTGAGACGTGTGGAAAGAAAAAGCAGCACCGAGAAGAAATTAAAAGGAGGGGAAATTTTTCGTGTAGAAAAAAATTGTAAGGGTGAGAAGAATATTGTATTGAGTTATTTATTTTTCCCATCAATAAAAGTATTTTTTTCCTGTTGTTTTTAGCAGTCAGATGAGCTTTATAAAATTCTTGTTTTCTCTTTTATCCTATTATTTTTTTTCTGTATTCCACTGCGACTAATTTGTTGGAAAAATGATTTTTCTCAATACAGATTGGGCCATAGAGTGACTGCTGGGAATAAGCATTTAATGCCCGTGGGCCTATGATTGATGGAGTGACACCTAGTATAAGAACTCAACCTTCAAGATGAGGCCACACGTCTGTCCATCCAACGATTTTCATTCTTCCTATTTCACATAAAAGCTCACATTTTGTACAATCCAAAGGTAATACAATTTTACAAATTAAAAGTAAGAACAATCCCTCGTTTTTATCTCATTTTTCATATCATCCCTGTATCCTTACACAAGTGTGGTTCATGTCTTCCATATGTTTAATACCCAAATATTATATATAAGACTAATTTGACGTCAAAGTCAACGAATTGAGAAATTTATAAGAGTTGTATGGTACAACAAGTCTATCTTAGTGCACTCTAACCTTTCTGTTCCGGATTTGACGACAATATGATGTACTTCCTGTACGACTGGTGACATCTATACTAGTGATGTTTTTATCTATTAGCATCCATTAGCCTATAGAGGCGCCAAAACAGAAAAAATGACGCCAATATTCCTGTCAAGGTCTCACTCCTCAGGTTTGATCTATAGAGGAAACATATGTCATCCCTATAGAGTCAAAAAGGTTGCATTCTCGCCTAGTTCTCCCTTTAAAGGATTGAGCTATAGAGGCGACATGAGTCGTTGCTATATGTTTGTTGACCTATAGCGATGACAAGTTAATAGCGTAAACGACACTTGTAGCCCCTTGTACAATCTGTAGAATCGACAATGTCACGACTAAGAGTCGCCCATATATTTATACATCTCCAGTGCCTGCATGTGGCGCATGGCCAAAATTTTAATTTATTTTCAATTCTGATGCCAACACGTGGCGTATAAAACAAATTGAAGAAATAATTTTATTTTTCTTTTCATAAGTTAGTGACATAAACGACGTCACTTAACTGAGATTTCAAAATCATTGTACTTTAAAATAAAAATCCCTTCTATAAAAGTAACGATAAAATATTTAATATAAGATCTTGACTTTAAAATATCTTAGATAAATAGTGAGAATAATAAAATAGAATTTTGGTAGTTTAAATGCAAGATCTTATTCAGTGAATCCACAACTCACAGGTCGTCACCTAACACAGCACTATCTGTCTTGTCGTCTGAAGATTTGCGTCAATTCCTTTTTCATTTCTATTATTATCTGAAATATTAGATATATTGTGGAATGAGCATACACTTTCCCTGTGAGCAGAATACAGTGCACGTGTTATTGCACGTAGACAAGTCAACCTCATATATTCAAGATTCGTGCAAGTTTTACTTATTAAATAAGTCAAGCCTATATTCCAGTCAAGTCATATTCAAGTCACTTCAAGTTCAAGTAGAGTTGTATATTCACGTCAAGCCATATATCCAAATCAAGTCCAGTCCCAAGTCAAGTTCAAATGAAGTCAATTTAGATTATAGGTATTTCACGTTATATCTAGTCCAGTCAAGTCAATTTCATGTATTCAAATCAAGTCAAATTCAATATTCTAATCAAGTCAAACTTTATATAATTAAGATCAACGTAAAAACACGTCTTAAATATTTAAACCAGTTAATTTTTATACACACGTCATATAATCATGACAAGACAAGACAAGTCGAGTCAAGACATATTGTTTGCTAACCGTAAGTATACGGATTGCGCAAGTAATATAATGGATGTGAGTCCAAGTATCAATCCCACAAGGATTACTGTAAATTGTATTTTAGATTACAAATCCTTAACCGGAACTAGAAAATTGTTTAGATGTGAGAATTTTGTTTTAAAAACTAAACTAAATAAAATAAGAAACATTGATTTAAAACTATGAAAAACGAGCGCGTTAGAAATATGAATCCATTTTGACCAAATCATCCATATTTTGATCAAATCATTTAAATACAATTCATGGGGTTACGAATATCCATGTTCCTAAAATTATTTAAGTCCCCCTTTCGAGCGATGCAAAAAAATCTTTTTCTGAATGCAAATTAACTATATTTCTATGACAATTAAATAATTAGAAAAGCATTCAAGGATCAATGAACACTTTCAAGGATAACACAAAGCATAGGGATATATTTCTATCCCCAATCGGACTTTATGGAAATTAATAATATCTAGTGAATTCCTACTCTTTCGAACATAGAAAAACTGCTAAACAATTGCATAATAATAAAAGCACTATTTAATTGCATCAAACCCATAAACTGTGTAAATTAAATAATAAGTCAAAACATGGAATAAATAATTAAAAATTCATTATAATCCTAATATAAGAAATCTAGATTAGAAATATGATTAAAGATAATTCACAAGAAAAATAAATAGAAGTCACTCCGTTCATATCGTTGATCCTTGTTCTTCAATCTTAAATTTGGTCTTCAATGGATCCCATCGGCAATTTGACAGATTTTGGCATCAATTTCACAAGTTGAGAACCCCTAATTTCGTGCCCCAAGTTTGGTATTTATAGATATACTCGAAGTCTAGGTTAAAGAGATGAAAATTATATTGAAATTCACGCAAAAAGCCCATCAGTCGGCCCAGCCGGACAACCATGCAACCGGATAGTACAAATTGGCGCGACAACATAGTTATAACAATTTCGAATGTGTTCCTTTTTTTATAAAAATCTCACGAATTATACTATATGTGGTCTAAAACATGATGTTAATCTTTTACAAGTTATGTATCTATACATAATATTAATCTTTTACAAGTAATGTATCGATACATAATATTAATGTCAAAATAACAAGGATAATCTAGTTAATCAATTTCAAGATATCGATAATGATTATATAACAATTAAATATGGAATTATAATTAGATCATGTAATCAAATAAACCATTAAACATATTCCACTCACCTTAGTCCAAAAGTGTCTAAAACAAGGTTTTTGTACATTCTGTCTCCGTGAACATGTATTGATACATGTTCATCTTCAAGCTTCATGTGTATCGACTTGCAGTCAATTTCGCACTACTGGACTTTCAGTTATTGGGATTTCTTCAAGGGTTGTACTAAATTTTGATCGAGTAGAATTTCATTTAAGATATCAAGAACATGTTATCAAGTTTACAAGTCTTGATCCTAAAAATACTCAAACATAATTCTAACCTTGAATTTCTTTAAACTTTGAAAGGAAGAAGAACATTATTTACTTAACGTTTCTTGGGACTTATTTTGGTGTTTGAATTCAATAGGAATGCAATGTTATTTATAGGTAAAATTAGGCTGCATGGTATGAAACAAAATCCTCTCCTTGTCATATGATTTCAACTTGACGACTTGTGGAATAAAGAAATGACTTGTTTTAATTAAGAAAGCAAGAGGTGCATTCTGTAGCTTTCCAAAAACATGCAAGGAGGAGCAGGTAGATTTAGGTTGGACGACTGATGAAAATCCTAGGTGCAACCGCGTCTATCAAGGTGCTACCTCATGCTTGAGGATATGGAAATTCAGTTTTGAAGGCCAGTTTTTGAGCTAAGACTCGGGGTATTAAATGAAGTAAAAATCTTGGTTTCTTGATACCATTTCGAAGTACTCACGGAGTACTTTAATGTGCAATTCACGGTGTAAGAAACGGATAACTGAGGAGGATGTTATGGCCTTCCAAAGTAGGACACTTAAAACAGTTTTCAGGTTAACCATTTTTACCGTCCTAACTTAAAAATTGACCGAGGGCTATTCGTTGATCGGAAAGAAAAATCGTTTTCATATTCTCGAAGTTCACTCTGAGAATTTGTCCGTACATATAGACATGTAATCGAATGAGATCGAGAGTACTAGAAAAAGTGACGCGATCCCAGTCGGGGAATCTCGTCGAAACGCGGAATAACGATAAATCTAAAACCCTAGGAAAGATCTAAATCAGATCTGACAAGAAAATTAACAAGAATTAAAATAAATAGACGGGAATTAAAATAAGATTGACGATAGGACCTGGACCCAACAATCACGACGCAATAAATTGACGATGCGGATTGAAGAACCGAGGTTTTCGAGACGCCACAAGGGATGCCAAATTCCTTGATAAGTTTCTGATTGGAACGCCACAAATATTCAAGAAAATATCTGATAAGTTCTATAAATTGTTCTTCAAGAACAAGAAAAAAGGAATCCTCCTTTTAGAGAGAGAAAATCTCACATTCATTCAAATAATTCAAAAGTTGTTCCATACAATGATAAAGAAAGCATAATATAACCAAAAAACGAGTCCAAAGTTAACCTAGCCGCAAAAACACAAATTAAAACGCGTTGGAATTACGGCCGTGAAAATATACATTACGGCCGTAATTGACCCTCGGGTCCAAACTGATTTTGTGTCTTACGGCCGTGACATTGATTCTTACGGCCGTAAGACACCTTCTGAATAAAAACTGTATAACTTGGTTACGGCCGTGAATCTGGAGTTACGGCCGTGCGATAGCAAAGTTACGGCTGTGAACACTGGTTTTACGACCGTGAATGTGGTCTTGGTCGCCAAACCTTAACCCTTTTGATTCGGCTCGATCCCTTTGTCTCCTCGGCTCGCTTCCAACATGAAACTTGTGCCGTTTCTCGCGTAGATCACTGTCGCATTGCCGATAGGTCGACTTCTCCTTTGGTCTCCTACTTCGGATCACATCATCCCCCCTTTCTTGGAAAGGATTCGACCTCGAATCCGTATATGGCCTCTCCTTTATGTAACTCTTTCTTTCGTTGGTTCGAGGGACCTGTTCCTGTTTGGTGCTATACATCATCCTTTGGGGTTGTCCTGTCAGGCAATTAATTTTCCTTTTGGCCTTAGCTTTGTAATCTGATTGTAGTACCTGCAAAACAGAATTAGCCAAACTAGGGAGGGATGTGTTAGCGAATGAAAATAAGCTCTTTTTTGTGGTGGACTCTCTTTTCTTTTTCTTTGTACTCTCAAGCTCACCTTTTTCTGAGGTCGCTGCCTCAACTCTCTTGTTTTCAATTTTCACACCCTCTCCTTTTTCTGAGGTCGTGGCCTCAACGCTCTTATTTTTTTCCTCAAACTCGCTTTTTATTCTCAATTGATCCTCTTGGACCTCTTTAGGCGTTAGCGGAGCAAGAGTGATCCTTTTCCCTCCCTTCACGAAAGAATATTGATTTTTGAACCCATCATGCACCACTCTCCTATCATGTTGCCATGGACTTCCCAATAAAATATGCCCAACATTCATAGGGACCACATCACATACAACCTCATCTCTATAACCCCCAATGGTGAATTTAATATTAACCTGCTTGTTCACCTTAAGTTCTCCCGACTCGGTTAACCACTGTAATTTATAGGGGTTGGGGTGTTTCACTTTAGGCAATCCTAACTTCTCCACCAATAATGTACTAACCACATTAGTACAACTCCCCCCGTCAATTACCATCCCACAAACCTTTTTCCCTACCAAACACCTAGTGTGGAAAAGATTATCCCGCTGTTCATCAATCTCAACCATCTTAGTTCGAGAACTTAGGACACGTCTATTCACAAGGGACCCTTTCACCGCATAGGTTAACCCCTCTTCATCGCTACTACTAGCCCCAATATCCACTAACTTAGGCATTCCCTTAAATTCATCCTCAGAACTGATTTCACCATTATCACGCAAAAGCATTACTTTTTTATTTGGGCACTGTGATGCTATATGGCCCGACCCCAAACACTTAAAGCACTTAATATTTCTATCCCTAGTAGGTTGAGAATCAGAAATATTTTTACCTTTAGTTGGAAGTTCCTCCTTTCCCTTCGGGACGTGTTCATCATTGTGATCCTTCCTCGGTTGTGATGTAGGATAGGTTCCTGGTGATTGTTTAGATGTCCCCTTCCGCCTTAATTGCCTTTCTACCTTCATTGCCATGTGAACCATGTCTTCTAGTTCCACATAATGTTGTAACTCAACAATGTTCGCAATATCCCTGTTCAGCCCACTCAAAAATCTAGCCATTGTAGCTTCCCGATCCTCCACCACATTGGCCCTAATCATGGCTACCTCCATGTCTCTATGATATTCCTCTACACCCCTAGAACCTTGCGTGAGCCCCTGCAACCTTTGATAAATATCCCTATGATAGTGGCTTGGGACAAACCTCTTCCTCATGATTGTTTTCATCTCACGCCACGTATCCACCGGCTCTTCACCATTCCTCCTCCGATCCTTCACCAACTGATCCCACCAATTAATGGCATAATCGGTGAACTCAACAACCGCTAGTTTCACCTTCTTTCCTTCAGAATAATTGTGGCAATCAAACATCAATTCTACCTTCTTCTCCCAATCTAGGTAAGCTTCCGGATCACTCCTCCCATGAAAAGGTGGAATAGACATTTTTATTTTACCCAGATTATCATCTATCTCATCCCGATCACCACGATCTCTTCTATTATTTGCCCTTTCATTCCTACCTCCTCTACCCCTTCTCCTCCTTACACTATCCACAGATGATTGGGTACTACTTCCTTCACTCGCAAACTCTTCATCATCAAACCCATATCCAACCCTTTGATTATATCTCCCCCTATGATCCCTCCGGTCTTCCCTCCTAACCCTAGTTACCGCACGAGTTTGTTCCCTACGCAACTTGTTAATAGTTTCCTCCTGCTTATCCATCCTAGTCATCAACTTCTCAAACTGCTCATGTATCGTTTCCATCACACCTACATCATTTTTATTCACTCTATTCATACCTTCCGGTCGTTTGTTGTGGCTCGTTGATAGAGCTGCTGGCTCCCTTTTGTAAATTCCCTGGTTGTCTCCCACTGACGAAGATGATGAATCCCGTCTGCTAAACATTATTAGTCCTCACAGAAACAAATTCGGAATATTTAGGAAAATAATGGAATTTTTTTTTCTAAACTGTTAGACAATCTGACTACGAATATGGCGAAAAAAACGGAATTGGATTTGGACGAGAAACGAACAAGAAAAACACTTTTGAATTTTTTTGGGACTGACTCTTATGGATCAAATTGGAAAAATTTATGACTGACACGAAGAACGCGAAGAACACGAAAAATCAAGAAACGCAAGAATCTGAAATAGATCCAAGCTCTGATACCAGATGACGCGATCCCAATCGGGGAATCTCGTCGGACGCGCGGAATAACGATAAATCTAAAACCCTAGGAAAGATCTAAATCAGATCTGACAAGAAAACTAACAAGAATTAAAATAAATAGACGGGAATTAAAATAAGATTGACGATATGACCTGGACCCAACAATCACGACGCAATAAATTGACGATGCGGATTGAAGAACCGAGGTTTTCGAGACGCCACAAGGGATGCCAAATTCCTTGATAAGTTTCTGATTGGAACGCCACAAATATTCAAGAAAATATTTGATAAGTTCTATGAATTGTTCTTCAAGAACAAGAAAAAAGGAATCCTCCTTTTAGAGAGAGAAAATCTCACATTCATTCAAATAATTCAAAAGTTGTTCCATACAATGATAAAGAAAGCATAATATAACCAAAAAACGCGTCCAAAGTTAACCTAGCCGCAAAAACACAAATTAAAACGCGTTGGAATTACGGCCGTGAAAATATACATTACGGCCGTAATTGACCCTCGGGTCCAAACTGATTTTGTGTCTTACGGCCGTGACATTGATTCTTACGGCCGTAAGACACCTTCTGAATAAAAACTGTATAACTTGGTTACGGCCGTGAATCTGGAGTTACGGCCGTGCGATAGCAAAGTTACGGCCGTGAACACTGGTTTTACGGCCGTGAATGTGGTCTTGGTCGCCAAACCTTAACCCTTTTGATTCGGCTCGATCCCTTTTGTCTCCTCGGCTCGCTTCCAACATGAAACTTGTGCCGTTTCTCGCGTAGATCACTGTCGCATTGCCGATAGGTCGACTTCTCCTTTGGTCTCCTACTTCGGATCACATCAAAAAGTCTCGAGAAAAGAGACACTTAATTACGTTTTTGATATAATTTTTCTTTATTTAATATTTTCATCTCTTTCGTTAAAGCACGTTTTTCTTTCTTTACATTTCAAAATAATTACATAAATTATAAAATACTTTTATTACGTCATAAGGGACAATAAAGGACGTCAAAGTTTTCGGATCGTTACACTGCAGTTCAACCGCGCTAACTTTATGTTCCCTATAGTGCTAACATTTACGTGCCTTATAGTCTCAATATTTCCAATATTTTTATTCTTCTATAGCAACGACATTTTCTTCGCCGCAATAGATATCCTATACAGAGGCGACATATGTAACATTAGGGGCGATATTGTCATCGCAATAGGGCTTACATTTTATAAGGACGACTATTCACTACTGCCTCTATTTTCCATAAACTATAGGGGTGACCATTTTGTCGTCCCTATAGTTCCCGATTCTTGTTATTGATTGCATGTCAATGATAAATAATATTGGATGAGAGCTATATGTTGCAAAGATTAAACTTTCTTCTGTTTTTACATAATCTATCTTTCTACAGTGGGAGCTAAAGGTTGATCAAGGAATGAAAGCTTATTGAGTATTTGCCAGAGACAGATATCTAGACAAAAGGCCAAATGACAGCCTTTGGAGTGAATGACTTTGAATGTATTTTCCTACCAGTTTTAGTTGGTGTTCCCTAACTTCCTTTAATAAAATTAATAAATAAATTGATGGAATCATTGGAAATATAGCAAAGAAAATGCTAAGGAAGTTGCTGAATTTAATCCAAAATAACTGTAGCTACTTTATTTTGTTGCATCTCCATCTAAGTATCTTTATTTGTAAATCATTTTGCCTTAATCTCTGTTGCACGGATACTTCATCTAGGGTAGCGTGTCCAGATACGATACTCTACTATGGTCGTTCTTTACTTTTGTGTACTCTATGTGAGAACTCAATTCGTAATCTTTACTTTTCCTATGTATTTTGAGGCTACACTAGTGGATTCCAGAATAATTCAATAGATGATTATGTGTTACCTGTGGTTACTGAATCTCTAGGACTTAGAGAGCAAAATATCCTCGTATTTATTATTTTTTCGTTTTTTATTTTAGGTACTTTTGCTTGTTGTGTCTAAATGTAAGACCAACACTTTGTTATTGTTCAAAATCATAGTTTAAGTTTTTTAAACAAATGTGTTGATTAACTCAGCATTTATTAAAACAAAAGTTTACTACGTTGTTAAGGAAGTGTAATTAGGATGGTCATTCCAAGTAAAACTATTTAAATTGTGCGTGCGTTTCTAAAACACAAGACTAGATTTGAATATGTACTTTCTACAAATCGCAGACCATTGCCTCAGAAGCCTTCGCAGTCACTATAGAACCATTAATTTCTTCTTCACTTGAATTAATTAGTACCATTATGAAAACTTTTGCATAATTTTTTTTGAAGGTTTCAATCTTTTTTAAGCAACAACGTATAGAGTTATCTTTAGGTTGACGTTGAAGTCGGTGGATTTGGGAGGAAGAAGGAACAACAACATGCACTGTATGTCTTTTTCAATGAAGAATGAAGCATTCTAGAAAAAGAAGAACATAAAGCATAAATTAACCTCTCACTTCTTTAATTGATGTTACTTCTATCTCATTATGCTGGCCAGATTCACAAATTTCTTCCACACCTTCACTTAGAGGCTCTTCAAAGTTGCTTGCCTCTCTGTCTTCACTAGAAGTGGCACCAGCGTCTTGGACGGATTCACGGCTTTCCTTCCTGTCATCCTGTCTGGAATGAAATTTTGTAGAGAAGAAACAGTACATTTGGCTGTACAGGGAAGTAATTTTTCTTCCTACCGATGTCTCTGAGCAGAATAAAGCAAACAAAGTAACTGATCCTACAATAATGAAGAGGCCTCCAAAGTTATAAAAAGTTAGACTGGACGTCTCTTGTGAGACTGTTGAGGAAAGTGGATCTTGAGACGAGTAGCCAAGTCCAAAATTTGTTTGCTCAATATATGTCATGTTTGAACCTTGAGTGACAGCCAAGATTGCGCTTGAGAAATATGAAGTTAAGGGAGAGCGAACAGGAAATGCCTGCTTAGGAAATGTAGTCGAATCAGAATATGAAACAAAATATGCAGCCACTATAAATTGCATGGTTATAACTTATATTTAAGATCAATTTATTACTTCCTGAAGTAAATTTCTATTGTTAAAGAGGTGGTTAGGTTGTTCAGGCAGTGAATGGACAAAACTGACACAGGGATAGTGAATAGGGAATTTTGGATCTTAGATTAATTAATTTTTCTCCTGCCAAATGAAAGAACTGGAAACTTAATGTTTTCCACTCCTTCCTAGATGATAATTTAATAATTTTAAAACTCTACAGTCACTTCAAATTTGAGTATAAACCATTAATAGTACCATCTCCGAGTTGGTCTTCTGAGTTCTGTTCTCATGACGAAATGATGTGTATAAGATAAAGAAGAAGAAAACTTACGAAGCCAAATCCATCGGTCCTGTACGTTGGTCCTACTATTTTGTACTGAGAATCGTATTTCTTGAGAAAAATCTTCACGTAAGGAATCTCATCAAATATGGCATCTATCCCTCCTCTTTTACTTCCTTTAGACATAGCGATGTGGAATTCTTCAACTGAATTGTAGCTTTTGAGCCTTGACTCTTTAATGGCAAGTTGCTTTGTCAAAAATTGTTTCATGAAGGAACCCTCCTGATATCCCACATAGTAAGCCTCAGAAAGTGCAAATTTTAATTGATCTATTGTCAAAATTGCAGATAAGTTCGCTGTGTAGCTTTGCATAAGGATGAATGCCATGAACAGCCAAAACACCAATACAAATATCGACCAGCTATTAGCCATCATATTCCCTGTCAAGACCAATGTAAAGTCTCATCATGCTGTAGATTGAAAAATGTGGTGTGTTTCTTGCTCTACCTTATAGGTTTGGACAACATATTCAGTAATTTAACCGGACATTTCTTAGTTAGTCTGGGACTAAATGGCTCTGTGTCTACTTCTCTTGTCAGCTATCCATGTTAGAGACAAAGGAGCTAATTGTTCCAGACTAGCTAAGGAGAATCAAGGAGAGTGGAAAATTATAAAACTCAAAATTATATAAAAATTACTTTCAGGAAATGCAAGAACTGCTATCGGAGACCAGTAGATCATTCTAAGTCTCTCCCTGCGTGGCCTAATGGACTCTTCGTTGGCGCTTCGTACTCTCTGTTCTAATATTCGGAGAACAATTCCCATCGAAATGCAAGCCGAGATGATTGCCAGCCAAAGATCCCACCTCAAAGGCTTAATAAAAATCCACATGTCAAAAGGCTTCTTATTTTTGACCACTAGAACGACTCCTGGTTCTGAATATGGTAGTGTAAAATCAACATAGTTTGCTCGTGGTGCCCAAATTGTTGTGTCTCCTACCACCATGTCAAATGTCTGTAATTTTATTTTCACAAGAATGAAACAGCAAAAATCTTTAAGCAAGCATGAAGATGTGTTAGAATAAGATCAGTTTTAAATGTTTGAGAAATGACAGGAAGATCAAAGTACCTGAGGTATATTGTGAAGCATGTCATCATAACTCCATTTAATATCATTACTGTCATAATAATGAAAAAAATCGTAATTAACAGGGAACGGTAACAACTGCAATGTAGCCAAGAAGATATCAATTGAAAAACCAGTTGCATTTGTACGATTTGTTGTACTATCTATTGTTACATTTACAAATTCTGTGAATCCATGTTTCAATGGAACCCCAACTCTCAGCTTCCCTGTTGCAGGAATAGACCAACCCTTTGGACGCATGACAGAATCTCCAGGCCACATTACACTTTTTAGATTTTTTGTGGATGTTGAGTATTTAGGTTCAACAGTTGAAGAACTTAATTCTCTGGATATTCCTCTGTCCGGTGTCCAAAATCCTACGGTTTTCTCTCCAGTTCCAATTACATTGAATATCTCAAAGGCTGAAGGTTTCAATTGCCCATTAATCAACTGGAAGTCTCCACTCAGGCCTCTAAATCGTATGTGTGACAATTCACTGAGAAGTTTTGGTCCATACGCTGAGATTTTCAATTTTGTAGTGTCTGATCCATTGTCACTGGTGTTCACATACAATAAGCTAGATTTTAAAGGTCCAATCTTCTCTGCTGCAATTGCCAATGAGCACACTGTGTCGTAAACCCACAAACCATATACATTGAAATCCCAAATTGAACCTGCACTTTTCTTCATTACCATATTCCTTTGCCACCTTTCTTTGAAACCATCAAGCTTTTCTGACCAGGGTACATAGGGCCTTATTCCTAAAACACCTTCCATTGAATCATGAGCAACAAAATCCATAGATTTTAAGAAGTTTGATATATAGTCTGTGATAATCCATGCATATCCTTCAGTCATCATTCCCGCTTTTTTGGCAAGAACGAATAGCCGGTAACCAAGTGATGGGTTCATGTGCAACAGGAAGACCCTTGTTTGCTTTTCCTTAAGCTTGTTGAATTCTTTCAATATTTGAAAATCCTCTGATGATATGGAGAAGGCACTCATATGTGCTATCCCAACTTCAACTTCTAGGAATGCTTTATTTAGATGCGAAAGAAATTGATAGCCATAATCTGTGTCTTCATACAGTATCACAACTTCATTCCATTCATATCCTTGACATAGAGCTGCAAGAGCTTGAGCTTGATATGAATCATCTGGAGTGTTCCTAACAAAGTAGCGATTTTCCGCGGATTGAAGAGTTGAGCTTCTTGCAGAGAAAGAAATAACAGGAACTTGAACTTTTCCTCCAAGTTCTGCAACAAATTTGTCTTCTGTTGGACCCTGTGGTCCTAATATCCCATGCACTTCTCCATGCTTAATTAACTCTAGAACTACATGTAAAAAAAAAATGATTCATCTTAAAGTTTGAAACAGAATAGGGGATATTAATTATTAAGCTATGCACATTACTTGAAAATATTCTAGGCCACCCACTTGATCGTTAGTGCAGTGGTATCCTAAGCCTAAAGAAGAAAGCTAATATTGTTACTTCTATTCCGAAATGGAAAATTTATTGAAAATTGCTATTTATGTGAAGGAATGGTCTAATTTTGTACCGATTACTATATTAATAAAAATAAAGTTGATTATGCATGCTTGATTTTTTTTTTTACTTTATGTCATGTTATGTTATATTAGGTCATATAGATGTTAGCGGAAATGATCTAGTGTCCATGATGGGCACTAGTTATAAATCTCATCCGCCATGTGGCGGATTGGAGTTGAATAATGGTGGGCGGGCCCCACTACCCACCCACCATAAGTTTTTATGGGCACCAAATATGACACCCACTCGACACATGTCAGGTGGAAATTAGACATGGTAGTGGGCCCCAATTCCCACCCACCAACCCACCCACCCATAGGGGGAGGTATGGCCCACAAGATATGATATGATTGCTTACAATATAAAAGTTGTGCATAAATGTAGAACTTGTGTAAAATCTAAAATGACTAAGAAATCTTATTATAGTGAAGGGATGACAAGATGGCTCGTCGGCTTGAGCCGCTCGAGCTCGACTCGAAGAAAGATTGAGCTTATCTTGGCTTGAGCCTCTAGATTTCGAGGAAAAGCTTGAGCTGAGCTTTTGTTTGAGGGACGGGTTTTGGTTCGGCTCGAGCAAAAAAAAAAAAAAAAACTTGAGCCGTAAAATTTGACAGTCAGCTTCGTTCGGCTCGTTGTATATGTACATTTTCAATAACAACATTATGATTTTTTGTTATAAAAAAAAAAGATTTAAAAGCTCAAGACTCAGCCCAACTTGGCTGGGAAAAGCTCGAGCCGAGTCTTATTTTTGGTGACTAGTTTTGGTTCGGCTTGAGCCTTGAACTTCGGCTCATAGGTTGGCTCGGATCGGCTCGGCTTGTTGAATGGCATGTTAACTAGGGGATGAAGTATGTATTTTATTACCTTTATAGATGATCATTTAATAAATACTTAGGTTCATTGATAAAAAATAAAAATGAAGTATTTGACATGTTTAGAACTTATAAAAATGAAGTACAAAATCAAATAAACAAGAAAATAAAAACACTAAGAAGTGATATAGATGATGAAAACTTTTCAAGTAATTTTAATTTATTTTTTGAACAAAAAGTCATAATGTATCAATGTTCTGCACATAAAACATCCGAACAAAATGGTTTGCAAAAGGAAAAAGTAGGATATTAGTTGAAATGATAAATGTTATATTAATATATGCATAGTCATTTGGTAAGTTGTTAAACTTTATTGAATGCATGTACAATCTTAATAGACATACAGGGATTGAATGAATTTATCACTTAACTTACGAGTAATCTACAATTTATCGCCTATACATGAGGAATAGTTGGATTCGTTGGATGATGATGAGTCTTTAGTTGATCTTTAGTTTTCCTCTTTGTGTCTAATTTGTGTTGAGATACTTTTGTTTTTGTACACAATGTCTATTTTGTGTTGCGAGTTCTTGTTATTGTGTAATCTGCTTTAGTTTATGTTGGTACACTTTTCTTTTTGTGCACAAATACAATAAATATAATTAGTGATATTTAAGCTCTTTTTAAATTATTCATTTGTGTTGATATACATTGTTTAATGTTTCTATTAAATGATTGTTATTATAGAATTACAATTAGTATTGCAAATATAGTATTTACTAGAATCAGTAACTTACCAAAAAAAAAAAAAAAAGAGAGAGAGACGATAAAATAATCCCTATAGAGTTTTGGTCTAGTAAAGATGACTATTGTCGTCCTAATAGTTTCATCTAGTGGGACTAGTATACTTTCAAGGACCAAATACATCACATATTTAAAGACTTATAGAGACGATAGAAATCATCTCTATAGATCAAATATTAATTGAGACGTCAAATGATCGTCTCAATAGCTCAAACTTATAGGGAAGTCATATGTCCTCTCTATAGAATTTTATTTATTTATTTATTTTAATTTATTAAAATGACATACGATCGTCTCAATAGATCAGCTGAAACGATTACCTTGATGAAGCTGGAAAACGAAAATCCGGATTATAGAGTCAATATTGTTGTCTCGGTAAATCATGAATCACTTGGACGATATTTGTCGTCCCTATTGACTTACTAGTGCGGGCCAATAGGGACAATCACTAGGGACGATGACGTCGTCCCTTTAACTTTGTAGCAACAAATTTTCAATCTAGAGGACGACAATTAAAACCCTCTTTTTTGTAGTGATTCATGGAGTATGGAAGGAAAACTATAAATATATGATGGTTTTCCACAACTGAAACATGAAACTATAAACAAAAGCACTTTGTTGAGTGGATTATTTCCAAACTAGCTTTCATATCAATCTTTTAAGTGTATCAAGTTCTTGGAAGAAATCACAAGTTGTTAAGTGTTTTTTTCCTAAAGGCTTATGTAATCTTATAAACCATTTGCTGATGAATCACTTTAAGCACTTAAAAAATTCTATCGGAACAAATACATTTTGAGGACAACAGTTACCTATTCATGCCTTTTTTTCCATCTTAGAAATTATTGCAAATGTGCAAGTTATTTCCTTCTCTTGTTTTTTCTAGCATTATAAAATTTATTTCGTTTGATTGAGGGAGTAACAAGGATAAAATGTCTCTTGATGAACCATGGGAAATTTAAAAAAAAAAAAAAAAAAAAAAAAAAAAATCTGCATTATGATATTATTTAAAAATAAAAATAAAAAATGAAATGATCGAAGAAATAACGAAATTTCTAATGGATTTAATTAATGAAGGCAACAACCAAAGTTAGCAAGTTGACTAGGTTACGGAGATTCAAGCCCAGAGCCAAGCCACTATCATAGCAAATCAAGCGCTAGGGGTTGATTAAAAGGTTGAGTTTGAGGAACCAAGCCTACCCTTAGAGAAAGTCGAACTCATCCGAAAATAAATACGTTGGAGCTATCATTATTATTGAAAATTAATTCCCATAGAAAATCATATCGGTCATGCATCTTATTTTCATTTTTTTGAGTCAAATTTTCCCAAGCACCCTTGGGAAAAGGTCGCGGTACTTCCTATTCGCAATTAACCACCTAATTTGTAATTATATTCACGATTAATCTAATCATAATGTTTATTAATGCTTGTCCGGTTCAAAAATAATTAAAAAAATATTATAATGCTTGAGTAGTTTTTGTTTGGATTTTATTATAAGTACATAATCATTTAAAAGTTAAAAAATCAAATTTTAATTTCAATCACACATATTTTGTAGTCCATATTTATCCATCACTCATTTGTATACAATGTTTGGTAACAATGTAACAATTATAAATTAGTTTATTTATGTTTTTGGAGTAATAAAATATGTAGTTAAAAAATGGTTTGAGAAATTGTAATAAATACGCTAAAGATCTAAGACATGGTTTCAGTAACTCTAATATATAGAAATCCAAACAAGGAGCAACTCGCCGATGATTCTTCTATGAGCTCTACCTTTAATGGTTCTATATGTCATGTTCTACGATTGATGCATGCCTCTCTTACTTAACCTTCTAATTCTGTAAAGTCATCCAACTGAACTTACCAAACACGATTTAAGTGTAACACCTTGAAAATACAAAAGCAGAAAGTGGAGAAAATCAAAGTTATCTATGAGAAAGAAGAAATTTGGCATAATGTCAAATACCATGCTACTGTCTTGGAAGGAAAAAGATAAACAGGCAAAATAAAAAGTTAAAATATATATATAAACAGGCAGCTAATCTCATGAAGGAAAATAAATTGAAAACAATTAACTTGTCAATTAAAAGATGTTAATATCAAAATAAACTCCAGACTTTTCAAATTCTTTTGTCATGAATTATGATGTTGACATGTGTTTATTTATTTTTCCCCCCTTCTTTTTTTATTTTTATTTTTTTCAGACATTAAAAGCCATAGCTAAGTAGAAAAGTTGGACAAAAATTTCATTTTCCACAGAAAATTCTCGCCTATCAAACACATCCTTATTTTCCTTCCAGTTTTCCTTTGATTGTTTGTTTATCCATTTTTTTTTCAAGGAAATCATTTCTTCATTTTCTCATCACGTGATTGATTATCTAGCATTTTGATGGAAACGAATTCCAGCTGGGTGAGGTGATTTTATTTTCTTGGTAACTTTTTTATGCGTTTTTGTCACGTTTGATCATATTTGTTATTGTTAATTAATTTATTTTTTCTAAAAAATTAACATTATTATTATCAAGTACAAATGTGTGAAAAAAAATTAATTTTTTTTTTTATTAAATTAGCTAAATTTTGTTTTATTTTTCATGAAAATTAATGTCAATCAAACAACAAAAGTTGAAAAATTCCCCACTTTTTTTCACATAAAAAATTTAAACAATCAAACACATTAAACTTCCAATTATGAGGAATTCAATTCCCTGTATTTCATTTTCTTTCCACAAAAATTCCACCATCACTATCAAACGCACCCTAAATTCTTGTATATAATAACAAGCAAAGCAATACTGAATCTAATTAAAGGCAGTTTTTTCTTAAACAAACATTTTGAGTACTTATTTGAAGGGATTACAAAATACCTGCAATATTAGTATCGAGCAAAGCCTTAGCATCCTTTGTGTGCAAGTGCAAACGTGTGCGGTATTTTGGATGTTCTAAATAGAAATCGGAGAGGGCCATGTTTATGCACAAATCTGCCATTCTTCCCATGGGAGAATCTAAATCAAGAACGACTCCAATGTGAACCAACGAATATTGAATTTGTCCTTGAGAGCTTTCATTATTTTTTACAGTAATTGCAGCAGCAAAAGAATATATTGCATTAGTAAACAAGAGGAAAAGAATTGTAAATCCAGATTTGGTTATTGGCATTGCTGTTTTCTATCTAAGCGAGAAATTGTGGTTTATATATGTTTTGTATCTAAGCAAGAAATTGTGGTTTAATTTATATAGAGAGAGCTGAATTTAGTTATGGAGACTTTACATACTTATTATTCTTGGCAGATTTTAGTTGATTAATTCAACACGCTACGTAGATTTTTTGTGAATCCTAACTGCGCATACAGGTTCGCTTCATCAGTGTCAAATGTCAACTGCAACGAATATTCAGAGAGACGGATAATGAAACTTCTTGGAACATGCAATTAAATATATAGATACTGGAATCTGCACCAAGATTTATGGAAGCAATACACATAAAATACACGTTTGAAACTCGGAAAGAAGTTAAATTCGACAAATTGTGGACCCCATCTGTTTATCTTCTACAAATTGTGTTGATTATATATACCACTTATATCAAGTGGAACACGTATGCTTCCGCTTCGCATCGCCCAATTGGGCTTTATTTATTATTTGTTAGCCTTTAGGGATAATTTTGGGTTTTCCTTTATAACTCTAAAACTTGTACGTCGATAGGATTAGTATAAGGGAAATTTCGGTTGTACCGCAAGTGATTTACCGCATGCGGTACCTGTAGAATTTCCCTTAATGTAAATATGTTAACCCTATTGTTTGAAAATCATAGCAACTCCTCTCCAGTGGACGCAGGAAAATTGTCGAACCACGTTAAATCTATGTATTTGTTTATGTAGGATCTAGGTTATCCCATATAGTTCCACTAACACAATTAAAATGAATGCGTTTCTTTTTAATCATTTCTAGATGGTTAAGCAATTAAGTTCAATTATCTTAAGTTGAGTTATTACAATCTGCAATATAAAATGCAACATATAATCAACATTAATATGATGACGGAGAAACTCAACAAGCAAAAAACTCCGGAGCCAAGCCAGTTACTTCCACACATATAGATAATTCATATTTATCGTTAGATAGTCCATGGAACTCCACTAGACCTCTCCAATCTACCCCTTGCAAATCCAAAATACTGCTGTTTTCTCTTCCTGCTTCCCGATCTTGTACTGTTGTCTCTTCTAAGTAGATGTCTTAAGAATATTCAATTCTTCATACTATTCCTTCGCTTGTAGTTCAACCTTCCTCAACCTCCCAACAACTTCTAAAGTTTACAATTGAGAAAGTACATTTCTTGATATCTTAAGGAAGTAGGTGTTTTAGGTTCTAAGATTTTATGTTTTCCTAAATCTCTGATTGCATGATCTTAAGAATGGTTTTTGCTGGGATGAGAAAGAGCAAATGGTGATATCTGATGACAATGTTTGGGATTCCTATATTAAGGTATACCTGTTAATGTTTAATGGAGCATTTATTTGTTTTTGATCAAGGAGGGACGTTACATGACATAGGTAGGCACATCCACATGATCGATCTACTTTCCGAACTATAACAATTTGCGATTGATAATTGGGGACACGAGGAAAGGCAGAGAACTCCCATCAAGACAAAGACAATAAAAATAAGATCATTGCTGCAAAGGCTGGTAAGTTCAATTTCTCAACAAAAATGGAGGACATATGTTGCTTTTTTAGTTTGTTCTTTTTAATACAAAAAAAGTTTGCTTAAAAGTTGACTTATTACATTTAATCTTACTCTAACACAAGCTCTTGTATTGTGTGGGACAAACTATCTTGATGGACGAGGTAGTCAACGTACTATACTGCACTTGATAGTCTGTGTAAAATTTGGGTGAAAAGAAAATAAATTTCAAAAAATTGGATTCCTGAGAATTGAAAGTTTAATGTGTTTAGTTAGTTTAATTTTATAGGTGGAAAAAGTGGAAAAATTTTCAATTTTTGTTGTTCGGTTGACATTATTTTTCATAAATAAAGAAAATTTAGCTATTTTAAACAAAAAAATATTTTTTTATTTTATTTTTCACACATTTATACTTGATAATAATAATAATGCTAATTTTTGAAAAAAAATAAATCAATTAACAACAGTAAAAAAGATCAAATGTGGTTGAAATTGTTATAATCTTTTGTCAAAAAAATAAAACCTCCTGGAAGGAAAATGAAATCCTTATTTTGCTGGAAATGGTGGCGCATGGGTTAATGGATTTCAAGAAAAAAATTGTCAATCAAACTTGTTAACTGGTAAAATAAGGTGGAAAATATCATTTTTCATGGAAATTAGATGAAATCCAACGCACCCTAATGCTACATGAACCTTGCTACATGTACTAACAGTTGTACTAACAGTTGTACTAACAGCTAAAAGACAAAAATCTTGAATGTTCAATTACTATGTTATCCTTCTAGTTATAATTCTTTTAGTTTTCTGATGTTATGTCTATATCTCTAAATTTATTGTTTACATAAAATGCGTAATATATACTATTATATGTTAAACTCTTTTCTTCAATAATTATATTTAATTCTTCAATTTTTTTCTCTAGATCACTAATTATTCTTCCTTTATTTACTATAATTCTAGTAAATTGTGAAAAATCTGTGAATGAGGGTTCTTTTATTGCGTAGTCTAATAAATCATAAAATCTTCCTAAATCTTCTCTTATAATTTCTAATTGTTTAATTGTTTCTTCTCTTAAATACTTAAAGTCGTTTACTTCTGAAGGATTTAGTTCTATTAAATGTTCTGAATTCATAAATTATAAAACTATTTAAATTTAAGCTATTAATTCAAATCCTCTTCCAATAGTTAATTCTAGGAATAGTAAAAACAAAATTTCAACATATGTATAAACATGCAAGAGATATCATAAGCAAAATGATAAATTTAAGACTATGATAACAGTACTTGGATAATATCAATAAAAAAGACAATATATAATTCACCATAAATAATCAATAATACTTCTTTCTATCTATGGGTCCATCACGCTTCTTTGTAAATCTGATTTTAAAAGATTTTTGACCAAATACTCTTCAGTTATTTATCTAAGTATTAAACATATCTTCATAGAAGATCGTTGCTGCTCAAAAGACTTACGCATTGAAGGATCCTCGAAAGACTTACTCCAACACTTTCTGTTTAATACTTAAACAAACACTTCAAAGAGGTTCAGCACAATCCAGTTTCGTTTCCTACCTCTGGATGTACTCTTTTAACAAAAGTTTTATAAAGAATAAACTTATGGACTCATAAATAAATAGAGTATTACTAACTATTTTATAACTTCATATATATCTATGTGAAGTTTAGTTACTCATACCTTCTGCTAAATGTTTCTGGATTGGTTTGATGAAAGAAAGTTCTGAACTAGGAATGAAAAGAAAGACAATAGATAGAGAATATAGATTTTTATTGCTGAAAACTCATATGATTTTCGGATGCCTACAATGAGGAGAGACTCTTCCTTTTATAGTTGGTAAAAGCAAAGTTGAGAAACAAGATAATATTCCCTATCTTTTACATATTTGGCTAAGATTTAAAGTAGATAAAGTAAAGCTAAAGTTACAATAATTTTTGCTGCTTTTCTAAAGTTTCACATGGGTCTGATCCCCCATGCCTTGAATAATTCGTGTTCAGACAAGGTATGCTTCATCTTCATTATAGTTGAGTAGGTCCCCACAATTATTACATTTGTAACCCGTTTCTACCTCCATTAGGTGATGTAGATATTCATAGGCTCCTTTGCTAAGATCCAAATTGCTGACAAGTATATTCTCAGCATATTCTCTTAATTTTCATAATTGACTATTAACTTGATTAATTCTTGCAATGCTGTAGATCAATAATTTGTCATCATTAGATTCATATACCCAAACATTAGTTTGTGTAAGGGTATCCCTTAATTCAGTATACATTACTCTAAATCCCAATGCCCTTTTTATCTGGAATAGCTTGTATCTGTTCCTCTTTGTTAAATGGTTTTATTTCTGGTTCTGAAAGAATAGTTTTGCTAGTTACTCCAAGTTTTAAAATATGTTCTGCCCTTAGAAATTCTTCATCAATAAATTCTGGAATGGCTGAGTAAATCCTGACATAAATCTTTTCAGCTTTGGTAATTCCAAAATATGTTTTCACTGCTGTCTTGATAGAATTAGGTAATAATGATATTTCCTTCATATCCTTGCTAGGGTAGATGCACTGAATAAGTCCTTGGTCAAACAGTCCCCTGACTGTTCTTGGTTCTGCTCCTGGAAAAATAATTGCTTTATTGATTTTTTGATGGCTAATTGTCTTTAGCCATTCTCCTTCTTTTGTCCTCTTGTTTAGATACTCCACATACTTCAAGAATGTCTCTAGTTTCTTCATAACTTTCTCCTTTTCTGATAGTTCCTTTGTTACGACTGCTGGTTTCTTCGCAGCTTCTAAAAAAGTTTCTTTAGATGGTTCAATAGTTTTGCTAATGGCTTTGGAAGATGAACTTCCAATAATTGATACATTAGATACTTCTTCCTCAATATGAAGTCCTACAGATAAATTCTTCACTGGAGAGGATTGGGATCCTCCTTTGTACATTTCCTCAAGCGAATTAACCCTTGACTTGTAAAAGGCTAGTTCACTGTTAATTTGTACAATCTGGGCCATGCAAGTATTCACATGGTTGAATAGATTTGAATAGTTGATATTCATTTGACCCATGGCCAAGTTAATTTCTTCTACTTTCTTAAGTATGTCTTCCATGTCTTGATAAATAATCTGCAATAACATTGTCAGTACCCTTAATATGAATAATTTCAAAATCATAATGGCTAAGTTCTACATGCCATCTAATTAACCTTTTATTTGCAATAGTTGGATCAATTTCTTTAGTTAACCAATATTTAACTTGTGTATTATCTGTTCTAATTTTGAATTTTGTAGTAAAAATAAATAATTCAAATTTTTTAATAGCAAATTTTACAGCTAATAATTCTTTTTCATTTATATGATAATTAGTTTGAGTTTGAGTAAAACTGCCACTAGTGTACTGTGCAATCCTTTCCTCATCCTCATTTGGATAAATATATTTAAGTACTGCTCCCCATGCTATTTCACATGCATCGGTTTCTATAATCCAATCACATTCTTTTTTGGGTAATTCTAATTCTGGTAAATCTTTACAAAGGTCTTTAATTTTTTGTACTTCTTCTTCTTCGTCTTTAGACCATGGTGTCCATCTAGTTTTTCCTTTTAATCTTTTTTGTAATGGGATTAAATGTTTTGCTAAGTTAGGTACATATTTCCTAGTCTGATTTACAAGTCCTAAAAAGCTTTGTAATTGTGTTTTATCTTTTATATGATTGTCAAATTCTTGTATTTTTGTACCAATATGTTTTTGGAGTTTTATTCCTTCTTGGCTTATTATAGATCCCAAAAATTCTACATTTTCTTTAGCTATCTCCATTTTTGTAGCTGATAATATAATTCCATTATTCCTTACAATATTTATAAAAATATTTAGATGTTTTAAGTGGTCTTGTCTGGTTTCAGAGTAAATAAGAACATCATCAATATATACTGTAATAAAATGATAATAATCTTTAAATATTTTATCCATATACCTTTGGAATTCTCCTGGACTATTTTTAAATCCAAAAGGTAATACATTCCATTCATAAAATCCTTGTGGTACCGTAAAAGCTGTTAAATGTCTAGATTCTTCAGTTAACATAATATGATAAAATCCTGATTTGAGATCAAATTTAGAGAAATATTTCTTTCCTCTAATTTGATTAAATAATACCTGTTGGTTTGGTATTGAATATTTTAATTCTTTTGTATAAGTGTTTAACCTTTTATAATTAATTACCATTCTAGATTTTCCTCTTTTTTGTTCTGAATGTTTTATTACAATGAAAGCTGGACTACTATGTTTGCTATTAGATTCTCTAATAAATTTCTTTTCTAGCATTTCTTTTATATGCATTTCAAATTCAGGTAATTCTTTTGGTGTATGTTTAATTGGTTTTACACTAATAATCTTAGTATCATCTTCTAGTATAATTTTTGCCAAAGGCTTATTTATGTGCCATTTTTCCAAAGGATTATCTCCTGATAATTTTAATAATTTTTCTGTAATATTTTTTATTACAATTTGATCAAAATGTTCTTGTACTAGATTTATTCTATTTTTATTAGGCATAAATTGTGTTGTTTGTGTTAATTTTTGTAATTCATATTTTCCTATTTGTATTTTAACATTCCTTGCTACTTTAGTTATTAGGTTTGTGCTTCCATCAAATCCTGCAAGTATTACTCTTTCTTCATTATCTTTTTTATTACTCCACATTTCTGGGGGTAATACATTTTCTTTAAATAAACAGGATGATGCTCCTGTATCAAACAATGCATGATAATTTCTGCTAAGATATCCATTGTAATTCATTTTGGTTAGTATATAAATATGTTCTCTTCCTCCTTGTATTTTATTCATAATAACCTTGGTATAACTAGATTCTCATTTTGTATTGTTAATAGCATTCTATCATCTTTTATGTAATATGGTCTTACTTGCTCTAAGAAGTCTGTTCCTAATAGTAATTTCGTATTTACATTTCCTGTATGTTCTACGTACATGTTTATGATTATTTCATTTCTTTTATTTATTCTTATTGGTAATTCTACATAAGTATCCATGGGATGAATATTTCCAAAATAATCTTGTATTTGAATTGAATTATTCGTTACTTTAAGTTCTAAGTCTCCTATTATGTTTTCATTTATATGAGATACAGTTGCTCCATTATCTATTAATACTTTCTGCTCTTTCCATTCTCCATTTATTCTAATTTCTATCATAACTTCAAATTGTTTTATCTCATTTCTTTTAGATAGATTCATTCTTGGTATTTTTCTATGTATTTTTGTCATTATTTGTTTTTCTGAATCATTTCTATTTTCTATTTCAGGTAATGATCTTGTACTAGTATTCTTCTTAGGCTAATTGATCTTCTTCCAAATTCTATTTGTGGTTTATCCATATTTACTAATCTTCTAGCTTGATTGAAATCTATTTCTATATCTTCTGGTATTGTCATTCTTGGATTTTCTTTAGCTGGTTTGTATTCCAATAAATTCTGAAATATGGGTTCTATTATACGTGTTCTTGTAGCATTCTTAATTTTTACTTCATGTTTACTAGTAAAAGCATATATTGTTCTAATAGTTAAACTTATAGTTTTACTTCCTGGTTCCATATCTATCCCTCTTAACCTGTAATATAATGTTAAGGCTTTATTTTTATTTTGTTCTCCCATACTTATGCTGAAATTTGGTCTTATTGTAAATTTTACTTTTTGGTACATTAAGTTTCCTGTTACAACTATTAGAGCATCTTGTACTGAACTTACAATTCTATCATCCATAATATAGAATTCGATAGGTGTATCTATTCCTTCTCTAAAATAGGCTTTTGCTATAATTTGTACGGCTCCTAAATATATGTTCTTTATTTTTCCTTTTAGTTCAGGATTCAATAGGTTTATTTCTTGTCTTATAATTCCTTCATTTATTATAGGTATTAATGTATTTCCTGTAGTATCTCTTATGTCTATAGGGTGACTATGGTTTCTTGTTACATATGCTATTTCTTTGTTTTTCTGTCAAAATGGTAAATTAAATATTTCTTTTGGTTCTACATCTAATTTTGATTTTAAGATCTTTTCATACATTTTAGGATTAAATATTAATCTTTCATTTAGTTGTTCTTCATTTTCTTCTAATTGATATTCATATTCTTTAGATGTACCTTCTTCACTAATTTGTCTAATCATATTTATATATAAATATTCTTCTTCACTAGATTCATTAGATTCACTTTCTTCTGAAGATTCTAATTCCATTATTGTATTTATTACTTCATGTTCTTCTAATTCATAAATTTCTTCATCTTCAGGAATTTCTTCACATTCTTCTTCTTGTTCAATAGGTAATAAGTTATAATTTTCTTTTTCTATTAATGAGATATACATCATATTTTTCTTTTTATCTTTCTTAGAACATTCTGGAGATATATGTCATATTTCTCCACATGAATAGCATTTACATTTTCTAGGATCTTTAGGGTATGTTTTTGTTTTGTTTTGTTTTTGCCTTAAATATCTCTTGTATGGTACTCTATACCTTTTAAATGTTTTATTATATGGTTTTTTATATTTATTAAATTTATTAAATTTATTTCTAAATTTATCTTTTCTATAATATTTCTTTTTCTTATATTTTCTTTCTAGATGACATCCTCATTGTGTTGGTTTATATTGTAATTTATCACATCATAATGATTTTTTACTTGCTTTATGGAATTTTATCATATTATTTGCTTCCATACATTTTTCTTGTTGTCTCATTTCTATAAATTGTATTCTTGCTCCTAAACTATTATTATTACTTAATGGTATTTATAATTTTTCCCAGTCCTTAAATAATTCTAAATTCCATGGGTTTGGTAATTAAAAGAATATTTAGTTCATAATTTCCATACCATATGTTTCTTGATTATATTCTGCTTTTTCAAAATATTCTCTAAATTCACATGCAAATTGTTTAAAGTAACACATATCACATATTGATAGATTTTCTAATAAATATCTATGTCTTAGTCTTGAGCTAATTTTGGTATCTCTGTCTATTACTAATGTATATTCTCTTTTTAATGCATCTTCATATATGCTTAAAATAGTTCCTATTTCATCTTGGTCATTTCCTCTAACTTGTCATATATAAGTTTTTGTTAAATTTCTCCACCATCTTGCAGTGGTTCCTATAAATGTATTTTCTAACATTAATTATAATTGCTTTCCTGTTAATTCTTTGGTATAGGCCATCATAGCCATAGATTTCATCCATAATTCTAATTCATGATCTACATCTTGCACACATCCTAAATCTATCCATCTTCCTTCTGAACTAATTTGTGTTTCCATACTTCTCCATGGTGTATATTCTATAGGATAATTTTTACTTGGCTTGATGTAATATTTTTGTTGTGGTATAAAATTATTTGTTTTGAAATTTGTGTTTTGTCTTTGATTCATATAGATTTCTGGTGTATTTTGTGGATTAGTATTACTTGTATTTTCTTTTTTAACTTGGTTAGTTCCTGGTTGTTGTATATATTCTGGTGGATTTTGTCCTGCTGGTATTAAAGCTCTTTGTTGTTCATTCATATTAATTTCTTCTATTTTAAGATTTTTAAATTTTTCTATATAATCTTCTTCTGTTATGTAATCTTCTTCACCTTCTTTTTTAGGATTTTCCATAAATTTTTCTGTTTGTTCAGTAATCATATTTATTTCTAATCTATTGATGGCTTTAAATTCTTTGTCAGTTATTATTCTTTTAGGTTTTCTTTTTTCCATTTCATCATATATTTTTGTTATATTTTGGTTTATAATTTCAATATTTTGTTGTATATTATCTATTCTTTTATGTAAATCATTTTTCCCTATTTCTTCTTCTTTAATTGTTCTTATTATATTTATTTGTTTTATAATAGTTTTTTGCTCTATAATTTCTATTGGGTTTTCATATACTCCTACCATATTTCCTATTTTATTTATTTTATCAGTTATTTACTTAATTTGGTTTTCTAAGGTTATTAATTGTTTTGATAGGTTATTTACATATTGCTTTACTTCTAATATTTGTGTTGGTATATTTTTGTTTATATCCTTATAATTATTAGTTATTTCTATCATTTGTCTTATTTCTAATGGTAAATTATTGATAATTTCTTGAACTTGTTCTGGGTTTTTTGCTTGTTCTAAATTTTGTTCTGTAGTTTTATCTAAACTTATTCCTAATTTATTTAGTAAAAATAAATTTGTCCAGTTTAATTGTTTATGTTCTCCAAATCCTCCTTCTCCTAATAGTATAAATGGTATAAATTTTCCATATGTTTCAGTTATTAATGGCCAATGACTATTATTTGGTAAATCTTTAGATTTATAATTATATACTCTAGGTTCAATTGTTGGTAATTTTTTAGACATTTTTCTAAATATATTTTTAAGTATAACTACAAGCTCTGATACCACTGTGAGTTGGATCGTCAAAGTGAAATTTTATTTTGCGGAATTATAATCTTTGTCTAATTCTCCTTAAAAACCTTTCTTCAAATTCATCCATATATCCTATATCTTCTTGTCTAATTAAGTTTTCTTCTCTTAATTTTAAATATTCATTATGTTGTAAAACTAGTCTTTTAATTTCTCTATATTTTTCTATAGCAATAGGATCAATATTTAGGTCTCTTCCTATTCTTTCCAATTCTAAATATTCTCTATGTAAACTTCTAATTAAATTTTTTCTTTTTTCGTGAAGTATATGGGGATCATAAACAGGCATAATATTTTTTAATTATAAGTAATAAAAATTTTAAAGTAATTAAATTTTTAGAATTTATTATGTGTTAAATTTAATAAGATAATATGTGAAATAAGATATTAATTATATTTTTAGCTAAAAAGGGTAAAATAGATATTAATTTATGTTAGTAAGTTGTTAGTATGATTTTGTTAGTAAGTATAGTTTTATCCATACTACATGGGTATCCCCATTGTCAAACAGTCGACTACGTCACACTAACCATCAATAAGTTTGGGGTTTGGATCAAATCATTACTGCAGCAAATAGATTTAGGCTGCGTTTGATTCGCTATATTTTCCATGAAAAATATAATTTTTCACGTAATTTTTCAATTTTGCGCTGTTTGGTTGACTAAATTTTCCATGAAATTCATTTTTCCACTTACTTCGAAATCCGGTATTTTCCTTATTTTGGATGAATTCGTTTTCCAAGGGGAAGGAGATTTTATTTTCCATGGAAAATCTTATACCATTTTTGTTACGTTTGATCAGTTTTGTTGTTGTTAATTGATTTATTTTTTTCCCAAAAATTAACATTATTATTACTAAGTACAAATTTGTTAAAAAATGAAATAAAAAATATTATAATAGCTAAATTTTACTTTTTTTTCCATGTAAAATAATGTCAATCAAACAAGAAAAGTTGGAAAATTCTCCACTTTTTCTACTTAGAAAATTAAACCAATCAAACACATTAAACTTTCAATTCTCAGGAATTTAATTTCCTAGAATTCAATTCCCTGGAATTCATTTTCTTTCCACCCAAATTCCACCATCGCTATCAAACGCAGCCTTAGGTTGTGTTTAAAAGCACTTTCTTTTCCTTAGAAAACCCACTTTCCATCCATATTTTTCAATTATTGGTGTTTGATTGTCCAGAATTTTTTTGGCAAATGGTTTCTAACTTTCTCACCCACGCGCCTCAATTCTTGGAATTTAAGGACAACGTTTTCTAACTTATATAGGAGAACCAATTTTCTTGGCAATTGAACAGTAAATATTGCACCTTGTTTTATCATTTTTATTGTTGTTAATTGATTTATTTTTTTCCAAAAATTAACATTATTATTATCAAGTACAAATGTGTTAATAAAAAAAAAATTGGTTAAAATAGCTACATTTTGTTTTATTTGCCATGAAAAATAATGTCAATCAAAAAACAAAGTTAATTTTTTTTTTTTTTTTTTTTTTTACTTTTTTCACCTAAAAAATTAAATCAATCAAACACATCAAACTTCCAATTCCCAGGAATTCAATTCCCCGTAATTCATTTTCTTTCTACCCAAATTTCACTATTTCTATCAAATGCAGCCATATAACCATGCAGAATGGAGATAGACCTTGACATGAAAAATTTTAAGGCTATATATCTAATGCCTACTTTAATACTTTGATCTTCCCTGAGTTTTCTTTCTTATTCTTTTTGGATTATGTTTTGCTAAAGAAGTTCAAGACCCTATCATATACCTTATTTTTGTTAGAAATATTATAATTAGCATACTAGATATGTAACAAAATAAAAAATTAAGAGAAGCAAATTGCAAATCGAATAAATGTTCAATGAAATTGCAGAAAACAGTAGATTCAGGCTAGAGTTCGACTCTATTTCCTTAAGACGATTTTGGTCTGCTACAGTGCTTACAGTTGATGCAAATCGCCTCCTAAGATACAACAATATTTCACTTGTGGTATGGAAGTACTCCTAACAGCAAGAACAACGAATCAGAAAAGTCTCGTACTCCCTGGACTACGGATGAAAAAATTATTTTATGGCAGAATGCAAAAAATATTTTGTGGCAGAATGTAAAGAAGATATGAAGAATGATTTGATGATGAATTTTGGAATGTTATTTCTAAATAGACACAACTATTAGTTTGTGTTTGTTTTAGTCCGAACAGTTTCGAATATATTTGAAAAGACACACATTTTCAATTAATTATTTTTGAAAGTCGGAAATAAATAAAAATAAATTAAATAAATAATTTTAATTTATTTTGTCCAGAAAGATTATAGGAACCAAACACGACCCACAGCCTGACCTGACCCAACCCGACCCGAGCTCGAGCTGAGCCGGTCGGACTGACGACGGCGACGCGCACGCGTGTGGTTTTGGACTAGTCTAGACATTGTCTAAAACTTCCCCCTTTCAAAGACTATTGGTACCCCTTGTGGCCCAAACCCATATCCAAATTTGAGGTATATAAATTGGTTAAAATTTCTTTCAACTTCCTATGTGGGATTAAGTTTCCTTATTTGCTTTCAAATGCCAATATTTTCACTTTCAAGTTGCCAACTTCTAGCATCAATATCTCATTCATCCGGAAATGGTTTTGTGAAATTAAATATACCATGAATATCTACTCGTGGAGTAGAATGTGTTTGACCATTCACTTGAACAAAATGGATACCGAATCCCACCCAAATTATTGGTGAAACTTGACCTATTTCCAACCCATTTCCAACAATTCCCCACATGAATGGAAATTACCGAAAATATGCAAATGAAATTCAGACATGAGAGAGAGTACAAGCAGAAAGTTATTGCATCAGGAGAGGTAACTTTCGGCTTTGAAGCTGCCTTAGTGAAATACTATCGGATTTACTTGGCTAGTCGGTGAACGTGATGTGTTGAACCGTCCAGCCGTTGGTGTAAGCCAAGACAACAGTACCCACACAATAACCTTCCTAACAATTCTTAGATTCTCACGGTTGTATTCATTTTACCCCAGAACAACTCTTGGGTTTCATAAGTGCTTTAGAGAATTTAAGCTCCATAATTCTCATAGAAGCGACCCCACTTCTCACTTATATAGGTGATCTCCTATTAAGAGTATTCTTTCTTACTCCACTTGATGTATTAAAGCTATAGGAATCATTAAAAGTTAAGACTTAACCTCATATACTTTGCAAAACGCACTTTTATTTATCATAGAAATGGATAGGATTTTTTACTCCTAAGTGCACAACTGAATCTTCATAACTTAGTTGTCTCATTGAACCAAAATCTTGAGATCTCCAGTCAACAAGGTTGGGTTACCATTACAAATACCTGCTTAATTGTGCATATTTTATGGTTATATAGGTTTAATATTCAACTTCATGGGAGAAAAGTACAAGAAACAAGCTAAATGTGTGATTAATTGAAGAAATGAGAGGAAAAAGAACCAAAACATGCAAAGCAAAGAAGTAAGGGACCAAGGTGTTAGTTTTCAGAAGTTCAGGAACAGACTTGCAATTAGAAGAGGGACCAGAATGCACATATCCAAGAGTTGAAGGACCTCAGATGTAATTTTACAAGGACCTTTTTGAAAGAAATTGAAAATTTTGGGGACCAAGTTAACCGACATTGAGAGTTAGAGGACCTCAATTGTAATTTATTGAAGGACTGAGCTGCAAAACTATGCCCAAATGAACCATGCGAATGCGTGGTTCGAACCAGACCGAATCAATTTATTTTAAAGGGATGAAATTGGAGTCAGCCGGGAAGACCACGCGATCGCGTAGGCCAAGGAGGGAGCGATCACGCGGCTGCACAAAAAAATAACCCGAGAGTTTCAAGGTTAACCACGCGATCGTGTGGTTGAATTCGAAGCAATTTTACGCGTTTTATTTATTAATTTCAGTTTTAGGTAAATTAGAACTCTATTTTGAGCCAATTAGCGACTACCCTAATTGTTAGGTCAATTTTGCTTATTTATACGCTTTTCCATTCATTGTAAAAATAGATTTGGTTTAATAAATAGTTTTATTGAGGATTCAATAAATTTATAGGTGGATTCCTATATTCCCCTTCGAACTTATCAAGATTATATCTTGTGACGTTCATCTCGACCTTATCAAATATTCGCGAGAATATTTGTGGCGTTCAAAACTAGAAACTTATCAAGGAAGCTGGACAGATCTTTGTGGCGTTTTGAAAGTCTTGGTTCTTTTTTCCGCATCGTCGATCTTCGTGTCGTGAGGTTTGGGTCAAAATTTCACCGTCTATCCACAACTTGGGTTCAAAACTTTCCGGCGTTCAATTCCACACTTCTCGATTCTTATCATTTGGTCAACCCGAGAGTTTCAATGTTAACCACGCGATCGCACGTGTTGAATTTGAAGCAATTTTTCTCGTTTTGTTTGTTAATTTCAGGTTTAGATAAATTAGAACTCTATTTTGAGTCCGTTAGCGGCTACCCTAATTGTTAGGTCAATTTTACTTATTTATACGCTTTTTCATTCATTGTAAAAACATTTTTGGTTTAATAAACAGTTTTATTGAGGATTCAATAAATTTATAGGTGGATTCCTATATTCCCCTTCGAACTTATCAAGATTATTTCTTGTGGCGTTCGTCCCGAACTTATCAAATATTCGCGAGAATATTTGTGGCGTTAAAAACTAGAAACTTATCAAGGAAGCTGGACAGATCTTTGTGGGGTTTCAAAAGTCTTGGTTCTTTTTTCCGCATCGTCTATATTAGGGTCGTGAGGTTTGGGTCAAGATCCCACCATCCATCCAAAACCTGGGTTCGGAACTTTCCAGCGTTCAATTTCGCGCGCCTCGATTCGTATCATATATTTTTAACTGAGAATACAGGTTTGGCCCAGACGCTGTCAAACGTGGATATTCGCGTTTTTTGGGTGTTTTTAAGACATTTTGCTAGGGTTTGAAAGGATGCTTGCCTCTTCTTCCAATTTTACACATATCTCTCTCAAATTTTCTTTCACTTTCTTCAAATTTCTCTTGTATTTAGTTATTTCGGTTTATGAATGTTGATTAAGGGAAAATACCTACAACATTGTGGAAGAACATTGATATTTTGAAGCACAAATCATTGTTGAAGGGATGTTTTTATTGTTAATCTTTATATTTCTTCATATATTTTAATCCATGGTTGAAATGATGTATTTAATTCTTGAGTTTTATTGTTATTTCACTATGGGCTAAGTTATTTTGTGTTGGGATGATTGATAAAGCTTAACCTAGCTTAGTTGATAATAATGCTTGTATTGAGAATTTAAGCTATTTTTATCTTGTACGTTTATTGTTGTATTTATTGACTTGCATTTATTGTGGCCAAATTTATGCTTGAATTTTATGGGTTGTGCAATTATTGAGAAATTGTTGTGTATTCTAGATCAATACAATATTTGTTCTAGGTTCTTGTTGATGATAGAGATATACCTTAAACCCTAGATAATTCAATGAGTTATTTTCGTAAAGGTTTAATGCAATTGATGTGTTTTTAATCGATATAGATATATAGTAGGTTAATTCCACTAATTTGGGTTGATTTCACTCGAGAGAGGTAATTGACTAAACTTGAAGAATCGGATCTAACATGATTTTTAAATCGCATTTCAATTTGTATGTTGAGAATTCAATTAGGTAATGGTCAAGTAGAATCAAGAATTCCAACACTCCTTTATCATCAAATTATCACCATTTTCTACTTATTTAGTTACTTTTGTGAATTTAATTTAAGTACTAGAACATTTCCAAAACCAAACTTTATCGTGTGTGATTCTTGTTGAAATTGATTAAATTAGAGTGTAATTGAAATAGACAATCCTTGTGAGATCGATAAATTGGACTCATTTAATTAGTCCACTATTACTTGTTTATGATATGTGCACTTGCGGTGTGTTTCTAGCGAACAAGTTTTTGGTGCCGTTGCCGGAGATTGTTTCTATTTGAATTACATTTTTTTTATATTAGTTTTGACAATTAGTTACTTTTATTTCTTGTACAAATTTTCTTTTATTTTGTGTAGGAATGTTCTAATTTCCCTTGTTGTTCTAGGTTGTCAATAGTGTATGCGTCGAACTAGAAGTCTTGATCTAGTTGAAGTAGATTCGGATATCGAAGGAATTTTTCGATGTAGATTAAGGGAAAAACGGGAAGATATGAGACAACTTCTTATTGGGATGGAAGGAGAAAGAGTTAACAACGAGCTTAATGCTCCACCGGCAATTCCTCCAAGGGGTGGAATCTCACCCGATTTTGATCCTCAAGTGGCTAGAGTTCAAGAGCCCGTTGTTAATAAAGAAGACATGATTTTTGGAATCCCCTATTGTTGAGAATCAATCAAGCATTGTCTATCCCTCCTATAATCATCCAAATTTTCAACTTCGGTCGGATATCATCAATTTGTTCTCCAACACTATATCATTCTATGGGAGGACCGATGAGAATCCACATGCCCATGTGGCACGCTTCCTTGAGATTTGTAGCAACTTCAACTATGAGAGTGAGAATGTGGAAGCAATTCGGATGAGATTATTTGTGCACACCTTGAAAGACAAGGCAAGAGAATGGCTTGACACTTTGCCTCTAGGGAGTATCACTACTTGGGTGGAATTTGTCCAAAAATTACTAAAATTTTTTCCCACCCTCTAGAGTTGCTAAACTCAAGTATGATATTACTATATTTCAACAATTCGAGATGGAGAGTTTTGATGAAGCTTGGGAGAGGTTCAAAGATATGCTTAGGAAGTGCCCAAATCATGGGATCACATTGGGGTAACAAGTCAACCACTTCTATGCAGGGTTAACTCCTCCTTGTTATTCAAATGTGGATTCATCTTCTATTGGGTCTATCAAAACAAAGAGCATTCGAGAGGCTTATGACTTGTTTAGGATCATGAGTGAACAAAGTGCAATGTGGCTGGATAGAGGTGCACCAAGGAGCTCTAGTGGTGCACGTAGGGGTGATGATTATGCACTTGTCTTGTCAAAAATAGATTCCTTAAACAAGAAAGTGGAAGGGCTATCTACTTCAACCTCTCGGCCCATCAACATGGTTCAAACCCCTCCGGTATGTAAGATATGTGAGGCTAATCATCAAAGCTCAATATGTCCATTGGTGGCAAGTGGTTCTTCATCTACCAAGTAAGTTGCTTATGCTGAAAATTTCCAACGCCAAGGGTTCAATCCATATGCTCCTACTTACAATCCCGATTGGAGAAGTCATTCAAATCTATCTTATGTCAACAATCAAAATGTGTTGAATCCAAAGCCACAAGATAAGAAAGAGGGATGGGAAGAGGTATCACCAAACTAGAAAATCATCAATTGCAATATCAAGAACTCAATGATGCCTCTTTGTCAAATTTGGAGAAGCAAGTGGGCCAAATAACAAAACTTCTCTCGGAAAGGCAACAAGGAGCTTTGCCTAACAACACCGAAACAAATCCTATGGAGAATGTTCAAGCTATTACAACAAGGAGTGGGGTACAATTTCCTGAGATCACGGCTCCACAATCAACAACTCAATCAAGCAAGACTCTCATTGAAGAAAATGAGCCTATTCAAACACCCGAAAAAATTGTTGAAGTGCCCAAGGAGAATGAACCGGAATCATTAACAACAAAGGCTCCAACACCAATCAAAGCTTATGTGAATCCTATTCCATTTCCTCAAATGTTGTAAAAGCAAAAGCTTTATATTCAATTTGTTATATGTATGTATGATATATATCTAATTGATTATTTCCATCATGTTTTGTATTTTGTATTTTTTGTAGTATTTTATGATTTTATGATTGATTTTTTTATTTTTTGTGAGGCCTACTCCTTGCCTCACAACACAAAGGAAAACCACCTTACTACTTAGTTCCGCATTTTTAAACATTACTTGTGCTTGGCACCTGAATATCTTTGTACCAAATACCAAGATGGCAATTTATTGTAGCTGCATGCTACTTCACAAAAGTTGTTGGCTCATAAAACTTGTGCTTTGATTTTGGTCAATCTTTTCATCATTTTTCTGATTAACCTCGACATTGAGTTTTGAGTATGTATCAAGTGAGAGGAGGTGAAATGATTTGGGGGCAAAATTCCAGACGTTTTTTAAGGTGAAATGTTGGAAAATTTTGGATTTTTTCTTTGATTTTGGATGAAAACGTTTTTGGCCTTTTTAAGGAAGGTCTTGTCTGGCTTGAGGGTATTTATTTTCCAAGTTGGCAGAATTTAAATGAGTTAAAATGCCAACTCAATTTTTGTCGCCACGTGGCATTTTTTGGTTTATTTTGGATAATTATTTTGTAATGGGAGATGAATGAATAACCTTTTTAATAGATGGATGAGCATTGGGTAACATTTTGAAGGTGGGTGAGTAAGTAGTAACCCAATGAAAGAATAGTAAGCATTGGTTAAATTAACTCATTTTTCTTCCTTAAATTTATACCTGGATAGCTCCTGAGTTTATGCAGCAATCACATGGATAAAATTTAAAATGAGCATTTCCTCTGAAGAATTTCAATATATTTTTATAATTTAATTCACTTCAAGAAAATCTGGGTTCTGGTGCATTAAAATTTGTACAAACAGAGCAAATATTTGGTTATTTGGAATAACATCTCTTGAACTTGCTCGTGGTCATTACCATTCTATAAGTATCTACCAATACAGGTTGGTGCTTTACCTTAATCACCCATTTCCATAATAATATTATTATTGTTAGAATTAATGTACAAGCTCAATTGGTTGGGCCAGACTTGGGTTACTTGTTGGACAAAAATAACCCAAGGCCGCTATCTTAACCCTAATTAGGGTATTACTTAAACCTACTACCATTAGGTTTAGTTGTAAGACAAGAAAATCAAGAGTCGCTTTTCTAACATTAGGCTTTTCTCTTGCTTGCACAAAGAGAAAAATCAATTCTCTCAAATCCATTTTCAATAGTTGAAGATTGATGGAGTTCCAGATTCAGCTCCCTGTGTGGATTTTTGTTAGAGGCTGGACAATTGGTGGTGACAAGATTGTACCTCCTGTTTTAGATTTCAGATTCACGGCGTTCAGCAAAACAAATTCTATCTAAGTGCAAGGTTGATCCTGGCTATGGTTTCGAGTCTGTTTAATTTCCGCTGTGCATGTTTGACCCGAAACCTTACAGTGGTATCAGAGCCTAGCTTGTTACTTGTTAGGATTTGTTAAATTCTTTGATGAATGAACAATAATTGTTATTGTGTTATCAATTTAATTTGCGAATAATTGATAGTGGAATTTTATGAAAGTCTTGAATTTTTTAATCTGTTCAAAATTGTCAAAAACTGGACCAAACGTTTGAAGACCGGAGCGGCGTTCTGGAATAGCCGCCACCGGAACAGTGCTGCAAAATCGCTGCCTTGTGAAGGAAGCCTCGTCGTTGCCTTATATGGCGGCGGCTCCACCGCCTCGTGAAGACGATGGGTAGGGATGCGATTTGCTGCGACTTTCACCGCGTAGATCACAGCAACCACCACTGATCGCTGCACTGACGCAACAATATGTTGTTGCTTGATTTCGCGGTGGGTACCGATGTTTGACACCGGCGAGCCCACTACGGGGGTCTTCGCTGGTGACGCCGTTGATGCCGGTGCCACCAGATCCAAACCTTAAGGGTTTGGGAGATCGACTATGCAGAAGGGGAGACGGGGGCCTCCTTGCAATTTTTGAAATTGCACGATTGGTCCCTATGGTTTTCAAATGTATGCGAGACTGTTGTGCTAATTGGTAAATTGCACGGAAAGTCCTTAATACTTAAAATGGTTGAGGGGCTGCTGTGCAGTTTGATAAATCGCAAATTTAGTCCCTAATATTTTCAGAAATATAAAATAAAGTGTAGGGACTGTAATGTATTTTCAGAAATTGCATTATTGGTCCACCATTCTTTCATAATCGTTTAAGGGTCTTTAATGCAACTTTAAACTTTCGAAAAATTTAAGAAAAATTTAATTTGGTCATATTTTCAAATTTAATTTAATCATTTTGATCAAAATTGTGAATTTTGACAAAATTGAATTATTGACCAAATTAAATGTTTGATTTTGTATTACACAAGTTACAAATTTGACCCAATGATATTTTGAAGTCTAAGTTAGAGTTTGACTCCAATTTGGAAATTAAAATTAAAATATATTTAAAATAAAATGTTATTTTGAAAAATTCCTTTGTTAATAAAGTTAATCAATTAATTAGATTAATTGATTGATTTTATTAATGCTAAATTAATTAATTAGATTATTTAATTTGTTGGCCCGATCAACAATGTCCAGAATGTTTACACAATCATATCGAATTAATTGATTAATTAGATTAATCATTTAATTGGTTCGTTTTATTTGTCTAAAATGTTTAGATGGTCATACACAATTATTTAATTAATTAGATTTATTGATTAATTGGCACTACGCTATTATGTCTAAAAGAGTTTTAGATAGTCACTGTCAATACTGCAAATTTAGAAAGTGATATATTATAATTAATATTAGATATTAATTGAATGGATCTATAGTGGATGGTTATGGACTCGACCCATGTGATTGGTTGGATGGTTTATTTATTATGTTTTTGTTGGTTGGACTGCGAGCCTATTATTATTTAATTGGGCTTTTGTGCTTATTATTTAATTTATTTGGGCCTATGAGCTCTAGTTTGTAGATATGGGTCACGCGTCCTTTGATATTGGTCTGCGTGCCAACTAGTATAGGATACAGGTTGGAGCTGACCACAAGAAGATAACTAGTATAGAATACAGATTGCAGCAGCAGATGGAGATTATTCCATTTAGCATTCGATGATCGAATGCAATGTCTCTTAGGAATTGACCAACTAGTCTTCTTCATGGCTCGAGAAGACTAGATAGATATCGTCCATAATCATCCATAATATTATTATATGTATGGTTAATTGCATGGTTGGTATTTGTTAATATACATAAGAATGATGAGACCAAACCCCTCACTTAAAATTATATTAATTCATATGCTTTCCATTGTTATAATGAAAAATCAGAGTCTATTATCGATGTTGCTTGTTGAGTCACTCAAGGCTACTCGCTGGTAGATATGTTTCTCATTATGAAGTATCAAATACTTTTGAACAATGGGTCGGACTTAACCAAAACCACATTCTTTATTGAGCCAATCAAAAGGAATATAATTTTGGAAGCAATTTATTAAATTCGTATTAATTGGTTCATACAAAGTGCCTTCCATTGTTATAGTGAAAAACCAGAATCTGCCCTCGGTGTGGCTTGTTGAGTCACTCAAGACTGCGAGTGGGAATGTGTGCTTATCACTATGAAACATAAGATGTTTCTGAACAATGGGTAGAATTTAACTGAAATCTATCTTTTGTTGAGTCACTCAAGGAGATGAGATTTTAGAGGCACAATCAAGTAAATACATAAGATGTGTGTGAAAAAGAATTGTCTACTTGATGATCTAGGAGTCACATGGAGATATGATTTATAGGAGTATCTACCTAGATGTTTTATTAGAGCTTGTTGAGTCACTCAAGGTTCTAATGGAATGAACGGGATCCTAGCCTACTGTGAATCTAACAGGATTCTACGAGATTAATATTGAGGGTCATTAATTCAAGTAAAATAGTAGGAGCAATCGATTTAATAAAAGACCTTATTAAATTGATTTATGCATGATAATACGTGATTCTATTTTTGATTTTTTGTTGTTTTTTTTGTTATTGTATGAGTTTTAAAATTTGAGTTGTTACTTGAACTTATAGAGCGTAATTGACATTCTGTAAGTTCATTAGACTGAAATCCTTGAATTGGCGTCGTTCTTTGAGAAATGATCTCAAAACACGATATGATCGAAAATACTCTTCTTGAACATGCCAATAATAGGACACTACATTTATAATTGCGAGGCTTCCTTAACCGAATTGAAGAAGTGTGAAGTTTGGTAAATCTTCTACTTCATTTTTCTATTTGATAGAGGTTAAATAATCTACTTAGCCAATCAAGTATTAGATACCGATAATATACAATGGCTAAAAGTAGAATAATTGCAAAAAAATGGTGATATACCTATTTGTAGGTAATAAAGCAAATGCTTCTTGAACTACTTAAGAAGCTATCACCTTTCTTTGCCTTCTAATTCAGTTTAAAATTAGACAATTGTTAATTACAGTTCTTATGAACAATGACACTTCCACTTCATGTTTGGACGTGAAATAATTATCCTATTTAGTTAAGAATAATAGTTATCCGTTAACTTAGATGGGGATAATATGGAAGTTAGGTAAATAACAAATAGTCTACATTCTGAATATTGATAAGACAAAGAAGAAGTCATACTTAAATCTAACACTTGACTTATTCATTTAATAGAGATATATGTATATCTCACCTCGGAGGTAAATTAATAAGTCAATTTTCTTGAAAAAAGTAAAAGGATGGTTGATCCACTAAGCCTGTTACATTCGAATGTAAGTGGGCATATGTCGAGTGGTCTTTAATCATTAAATAACCATGATTTTCATTGCTATCTATAATAAAGTTTAAATCTGAAAGTTTGAAAAGTTCAAATAATGCAGATATAAATTAGAAGACCAAAATGAGAAAATATTCTAAGCACATAGATTTGATCAAAGTGAAGAATATTTCATAGTGATTGACTTCAAGATTGTGTTGTGAGAACATAATTTTCGCATAAATAACATTTTCGCATACACCTCGACACAATGGCATATCTGAAAGGAGAATGATTACAATTGATGCAATCATTGATGAACCCATACAAAATCTTCAAAACAGATTTTGGAGCTTTGCACTAAAAACTTTATATTACACACTTAGTCGTGTTCCATGATAATCGGATGATAAAGGTCCATATAAGATATGGATTTAAAATGTCTAATCTTCCTGGTGTTAAGATTTAAGACCACAATACTTATTAGAAGTATACTAAATTTGGATAAGCAATAGCCTTAGTCCAATATGTATATTTGTGGGATATCCAAAAGATGATTGGATATTATTTCTACATTCCTATCGAGAAAGAAAGTCTATCTCGAATTTTGTCAATATCTTAGAGAAACAGTTCATCTAAGAGAGGACCGTGGGAATAAGAGTATAACATGAAAGAGTTCATGATTACACATATACTTAACCGATTAAATAAGCCCGAATATGTGTTTGCATTGGATGAGGAAAAAATCGATGCTTGGGACATGATTGTTACTTAGGACGTGGTGACGATTGAGAACACACTAGATCCATGTAAAGACATAGGATCACGAGTACTCCATTGAGTTACACATCCTTGATTGCTAATATTGTATTAGTAATGAAGGATAATGAGTCTATATTTACATAGAAGCTAAGTCAAGTGTTGACTAAACAAGATGGCATAAAGCCATAGAATCCGAGATAAAAACAAGTTTTGGAACATGTTTGATTCGCCTGAAATGGGTAAGACCTATACGTGTAAATGTTTTTACTCTGAATCAATTCAGATTCTGCTTGCGGTAGCAACATACTATAATTATGGGATTTTTGAATCCTTAAACATAGTATACTAGCTACAGATATCTATTACGGAGCTAGAATCTTAATCTTGATGAGATAATCAAAATGTTTGATTTTATCAAAAGATAAAGAATGTATGTATATAAAAGGTTAGTGGGACTGTTCAATATTTCTGATACTATATGTAGATGACATATTATTGATCGGAAGTTGACCATCTAACCTTTAAAGTGAAAGTACAATTATTTTGAATTTTTCCATGATGGATTTGAGAAATAAGACATTCACTTTGAGAACCAGAATCTATAGAGATAGATCTGAAAGGTTGTTTTGATTTCTCAATCCACGTGCATCGATGTAATGCTTACAGGGTTAGCATGAATGAATCCAACGTAAGATTTTATTCTAAAAGTTTTGGGGTTAATCTTTTCAAAATGGTGTTTAGAACACATATTGAAAAAGAATGAGGTGGAGAAGATACTTGATTGTTTGACAATAAGATCTTAAACGTGACACTATGTACGATACCTTTTGTATTATTGAGTACTTGAGAAGTACTAAGAATACAATGGACAAATGGAGAAATATAGACTTATAGTCTTTAGGTATAGAGATACCATCCTTCAGTTCAGGAAAAGATGAAGGAAACATTCAGTCTAATTGTTAATTAACTCATAGTAGTGGTGTGGTCAATTTGAAATGGTTCAAACAAGAGAGACTGCTAACTATACAACTGAGACCAAATACATAAGTGCTTGTGAAGCAATCTCGATCGTTAAGTTCATTAGTGAACTATAAGTGTTCCTAGCATTGTAGCTCCAGTAATGAGTACTGTGATGATAATGGAGCCATCGCGCAAGCGAGGGAACTGGGTCTCATCGATGATCTGAGTATGTATTCAGGGGCTACATCTTATTCGAAGATTGCAGAAAAATAGAATTCATGTCCACTAAACTGGAGAAAGTTGAATATGTGAAGAGTCACATATTGAAGATCCACCTGTAAATCCACTATCCAATATGAATATGATTGTCATATAAACTCATTATGTATAGGATACATGAGTTATTGGATTTAGTGGAAAAATATCAATGTTATGCTCTAAATCCAATCGTTGGATAACATATCACATATAGTATCATTGTCTTAATAAAGGAAGATCTATTATTACATTGAGTTTAACTCATCATTTAAGTAATAGAGTTTGTAGAGAAAGTTTAATTAACTTGTAAGTCATAAGGTGTTGTGACTGTGTGATACAAATCATTAATAACTTATTCTAAAATTGTCCCTAGTCGAAGTAATAACAAGATACAGATATTATTGTTGCAGTTAGACTAGCATGTGTTGCATTTCTTTCTTATGAAGAAAGTAGCTTATCTCACAAGTTAGAATGTAGATGGACATTCGAATGAACACGTGGATGCATTGTTAGATGAACATAGCATTGGATGACCTGCCTAGAGATTCTACATGGATAACTATCCAAGCGTTAGTGATGAATCTCTAATGCGCGGGTGTGGATTTGGTCCTTCGAATTGAGGATGTCATAGAATCCTATATGAGGATTGCTATGCTTTGGCGAGTATTGATGTTGGCTCTTGAGAGGGAGTCATCAGGATGACGCCGAACGGGTATAGTAAGAGGCATATGAAGGTTGTGTATGTCCAATCCGAGGATTCGTCACTCCTGGGTAGTATGAGATTATAACCTGTATTTCGCCCACTTGAGTTGACGTAAATTTCTCTGTCAGGGTGAAGTTATGAGTTGAAAATGTGTTTTCAGTCATAACAAGATCAACTAAGATAAGAAGTGAATAACATAATTTGTTGAAATGAGATTGACGCTATCCATATCTCTTAACCAATTGGGTTATATTGATGAAGGGATTATATTTCCACGGTAACCGCATATGAACTAGTCTTGTCATGCCAAGTGACTTTTCCTTTCACATGGATTGCCTTGACACATTCCTAGATGTCAATCTAGGACGACGACCTGAATTAATCGATCTTGGTGAGTCGATGATGAATTAGAAATAGAGATTTAAATTCATCTTATTCCAATCAGATTGGAATAATAATAATAATATGGCGTTTGCCATCGTGAATGGAGCCTAATGAGTCACACACAAAAGGCAAGAATTGAGTATCTGGAATTGGATCTTGTCCAAGCGGGAGATTGTTAGAATTAATATATAAGCCCAATTAGTTGGACCAGACTTGGGTTACTTGTTGGACAAGAATGGCCCAAGCCCGTTATCTTAACCCTAATTAGGGTATTACTTAAACCTACTAGCATTAGGTTTAGTTGTAAGACAAGAAAATCAATAGAGTCGCTTTTCTAACATTAGGTTTTTCTCTTGCTAGCACAAAGAGAAACACCAATTCTCTCAAATCCATTTTCAATAGTTGAAGATTGATGGAGTTTCAGATTCAACTCGCTATGTGGATTTTTGTTAGAGGCTGGACAATTGGACAGCTGGTGGTGACAATATTGTACCTCATGTTTCAGATTTTAGATTCGCAACGTTCATCAAAGGTATCATCTTTATCACAAATTCTATCTAAGTGCAAGATTGATCCGGGCTATGGTTTCGAGTCTGTTTAATTTTCGCTGTGATTGTTTGACCTGAAACCTTACAATTATAACATGTAATTTTATTTGTAGAAGTTAGATGAGTAATGTTATGTAACTAGAATGATAAGTAGCTTTACCTACTCCACGTTTTGGAAAAAGTGTGTTTAATATATTTTATTTTTTCCATTTCCCATTCATATCTTTCCATTCCTACATGTATTCACCATGAATAATCCGTTTATACCCTCAGGTTGTGGAGCCTGATTATCTTCAGTAATGAAGTTTTTATTTACTTTTCTGTTATGGAATACAATAAAATCCAAAAACATATTTGGATGGGCTTATAATATGGTCAAACTATCTTGTAAGCCAAAATCTTATACAAACGCTACTTGAATAATGAGTTGGCTGATTTTTCAGTCTATGTCGAAGTGATTTGAGGTCTCATTCACTTGGATTTTTACCCTTTTGCCATTGAAATAAAGAAAATGGAACCAAAATCACAAAATGAGTAAATTGTGCATGAGACAACAATTTTAGCGGCTAGTTTTGCTTATTTGATTTTTTGTGCCTTTTCACTTTAGGGACACAACTTTTTGTGGATGTTTGACACCAATTTGTAGCTTATGAATAGAAAATTATAAATTAGTGATAATTTTCATAAACAAACATGACTTGATGAATTAAGATCCTTTAAGAGTGCCATAATCCCAAACTCTCTAACAACATTCAAACTTTCATTGTATTCATTTAAGTTCTTACAGGAAACACTTTTGTCTGATGTTTTTCTTCTAAAATGCTTAATTAATCCTTTTAGTCATTTGTCGAAGAATTCTGTGAGTAATTTCATTCACTTTAGGACGTCAATTACAATTTTGAGCCTTCATTGACCAGTTCTCATTGTTCATGCAATTGATTCGAGTTCTTGATTTTCTCCTTGATTTTCACTGATTTCCTTCCATTTATATATTTATCTTTGTTTATTATCGTCTTCATTGAGATCATTAAGTGACGCGATCCCAATCGGGGAATCTCGACAAACACGCGAAAATAACACAATTAAAATCTAGGAAAGATCTAAGACAAATTAAACGTGAAAATAAACAAGAACACAAGGAAATAAATAACGGAATTAAAGATAGATCGACGATAAAACCTTGACCCGAGAATCACGACGCAATTAATGACGATGCGGATTGAAAAATCAAGATTGATGAACGCTACAAGGGTTGTCAATTCCTTGATAAGTTCGTTGGGTGAACACCACAAAGATCGGATCTTTGATAAGTTCAAGAAAAAGGAATAACTCAACCTTCAATTTGGAGAATCCTCTCTCAAATAATATTAATAATCTCAAAAAGTGTCTTTTCAATGAATGAAATATGATAATATAAAGCAAAATTGACCTAACCCTAGCCCTAACCGCAATTAGGGCTCAAATTATGGAAATAAAAGATTAAAAACGGAAAATTAACAAAATCTGCAAAAATCCGGAAAATTAGATTTACGGCCGTGATGAACTCATTTACGACCGTAAGTGACTTTCTGTTTAAGACTTACGGCCGTAACTATGAAACTTTGTAATTCTTCATTAAAACCCGAGGTGGAGTTACGGTCGTGAGGATTATTCTTAACGGCCGTAATGAAGGTTCTGCTCAAAATTTACGATAGCTGTGTTACAGCCGTAAGATGACTTCTGCCCCTTTTTCTGAACTTCGATTCCTTGATTCGGCTTGATCCTTTCTTCCTCCCGGCTCGACCCCAACACGGAACTTACTCCGTTTTCCACGTAGATCACCGTCATACTGCCGATGGTTCGACTTCGCCCTTCGATGCCTGGTCCATATCATATCATACTCCCTCTTTTTAAAAGGATTCGACCTCGAATCCATTGTTGGTCGACTTTTCAAACTCCTCCTGCTTTCCTGAGCTCGATGATCATTTTTAAGCTTCGTGCGATCCTTTAGACTTTTGTGCTGCTCATTTTTTCAAATGAATTTCTTCCCTCCTTAAGTTCATGGCTTGATTTATGTCCCTGCAAAACATATTTAATAGAACTCGGGAGGGATTTTTAGACCGGTTAAGTGCAAGGCAAGAATCCTTGTACACCAACCTTTGTGCAAATAAACTCAATTTGGGGGTGGTCTCTCTTTTCTTTTTGCACTCCAATTTCGTCCACCCTGACCCTAGTACTAAGGACACGCCTATTAACAAGTAAATCTTTAACAGCATAAGTCAACCCTTCCTCATCACTACTACTAGCTCCAACATCCACTAACTTAGGCATTCCCTTAAATTCATCCTCGGAACTAATTTCACCATTATCACGCAAGATCATTAGCCTCCTATTTGGACATTGGGATGCTATATGACCCGTACCCAAGCACTTAAAACACTTAATATTTCTATCCCGAGTAGTTTGAGAATAAGAAATATTTTTACCTTTCGTTGTAAGTTCCTCCTTCCCTTTCGGGTTATGTTCATCATTGCGTTCCTGCTTCGGTTGTGATGTAGGATAAGGTGGTGAGTGTCTTGCTGCCCCCTTTCGCCTTAGTTGTTTTTCCACCTTCATTTCCATATGCACCATATCCTCTAGCTCCACATAATGTTGCAGCTCAATGACGTTGGCAATATCTCTATTCAGTCCACTCAGAAACCTAGTCATCGTTGCTTCCCGGTCCTCCACCACGTTAGCTCGAATCATCGCCACCTCCATATCCTTATGATAATCCTTTACACTTCTCGACCCCTGAGTCATACCCTGCAGCCTCTGGTAAATATCTCTATAATAATGAGTCGGCACAAACCGCTTCCTCATTATGGTCTTTAATTCACCCTAAGTCTCCACCGGCTCCTCAAGGTTCCTCCTCCTACCCGTCACTAGCTGATCCCACCAAATATTGGCATAATCTGTGAATTCAATCACGGCTAATTTCACCTTCTTTTTTTCTAAATAATTGTGACAATCAAATAGCCGTTCAACCTTGGTTTCCCAATCCAAGTACACCTCCGGATCACTCCTACCCTGGAACGATAGTATCTTCACTTTAATTTTCCCATGGTCGTCATCAACAACATCTCTACCCTCACGATGCCTCCTAGCATCATGACGCTCCCTATCATGCCTCCTCTCATACATATTTCCTATATCCCTCCTTCCCATTCTTCCCACCAAAGATATACTTCCACTTTCACTGTCCATGTCCCCATCATCCATACCAAACTCACGCCTATTACCTCTCCTAACCCGAGAACCATCATGAGATTGATCCCGAGGTCTGTTCACGTTCTGCACCTCGATTCTCCATCTGAGCCATAAACCTTTCAAATTGTGCCCTCATTGCTGCGATATCATCATTACCCTGTTCATTTTTTCTATTCACACCTTTGAGCTGTTTTCTGTCTCCAACAGAGGACGAAGATGTGGAACCCTCTCTATCAGACATTTTTAATTTCAAAAATAAATTTCTCCTCACGTGTATTTTCACCCGTGTTTCACTCTTCTATCCCTTCAAATTTCACCCAAGAACTAATCAAGGGTTGGAAAAATGTAAGACACGAACAAGAACAAGGAAATTTGAAAATTTAGAAAATTCAGAATATTTGGAAAATATTTGGGGATTTTAGGGATTATTTTTTTAATCCGCCAGAGAACTACGAGTATGGCAGAAAAAAGGGAACTGGATTTGGACGAAAAACGAAGAAGAAAAACACTTTTGAATTTTTGGGACTAACTCTTATGGATCAAATTGAAGAAAATTATGACTGACACGAAGAACGAGAAGAACACGAAAAAAATCAAGAAAATCAAGAACTAACAAGAAACACAAGAATCTGAAATAGATACAAGCTCTGATACCAGATGACGCGATCACTCGGGGAATCTCGAAAAACACGTGGAAATAACACAATTAAAACCTAGGAAAAATCTAAGACAGATTAAACATGAAAATAAACAAGAACAAAAGGAAATAAATAACGGAATTAAAGATAGATCGACGATAAAACCTTGACCCGACAATCACGGCGCAATTAATGGCGATGCGGATTGAAGAACCAAGATTGGTGAACGCCACAAGGGTTGTCAATTCCTTGATAAGTTCGTTGGGCGAACGCCACAAAGATCGGATCTTTGATAAGTTCAAGAAAAGGGAATAACTCAACCTTCAATTTGGAGAATTCTCTCTCAAATAATATTAATAATCTCAAAAACTGTCTTTTCAATGAATGAAATATGATAATATAAAGCAAAACTGACATAACCCTAGCCCTAGCCGCAATTAGGGCTCAAATTATGGAAATAAAACAAAATCTGCAAAAATCCGGAAAATTAGATTTACGGCCGTGATGAACTCATTTACGGTCGTAAGTGACTTTCTGTTTAAGACTTACGACCATGACGACAGGACTTACGCCCGTAACTATGAAACTCTGTAATTCTTCATTTAAACCTGAGGCGGAGTTACGGCCGTGAGGATTATTCTTTACGGCCGTAATGAAGGTTCTGCTCAAAATTTGCGATAGCTGTGTTACGGCCGTAAGATGACTTCTGCCACCTTTTTCTGAACTTCGATTCCTTGATTCGGCTTGATCCTTTCTTCCTCCCGGCTTGACTCCAACACAGAACTTGCTCCGTTTTCCACGTAGATCACCGTCATACTGCCGATGGATCGACTTCGCCCTTCGATGCCTGGTCCGGATCATATCATTAAGTGTTATTTGATCATTCCACTATTGATGTACATTTTCGGACTTTGCCTCTTGTTGAAATATTATCAACAATTTGTCAACTTGAAGTGATGATAATTGAATGTGTGGTCAGCTTCAATTATGAATATGTTCTTTAGTGCAATCATTACAATTTATAAATCAATTTATAAACAACATAATTTTCCAATTATGATCTAGGTTTGAAATAGGTTTCTCTCTCTTATTAGTAGGGCAAAACATTATGGAAGGATAAATGTATTCTTATAAGTGAAAAAAAAAAAAACGTTATATCATGAGAGTTTTCTTCAACTTTGATATTTCTTTGATCGTGTGTCATTGTTCTTGCTTGCTTATATAGGCATCATTAGCTAGATCACCTAAATATATAAAAAGAACAAAAGGTTTAGGGCGTCCCTAGTAGACACCATAAACCTTGCTCACCTGTCAAATGAGGTGGACATTGAATGTCAGGTTGGATCTATCTACACTCCCAATAAGGAGCACCCGCTAAATGGCCGGAGTGAATATTGTGTGTTAGACGGGGCTGGACACCCCGATAGGGACATTTTATAAGTTTCAATAAAAAGAAAGTTATAAGCATCATCTATGCATTATCGTGCCCCGTCTAACACCCACAATGGAGATACCATAAATTTTTCAATAAGCATCATCTATACATTACTAGGAAGATTAGAACTCATGAAATTAGTTCGTATTATTTTATTATTTATTATTCTTCAATAACTCAGCCGAAGTTCATTGTATTTCGGAAATATCATCCAAAAAAATTAATTAAAGTGGGATTGGCGCCACCCATACTTTGATGCTAGCGTATAATTTGGATTAGCATGCAAATAAATAATGGAAAAAAAAAAAAAAATTGATCGCAACTCTAGTATGTAATCCACAATTTATTTGTGTTGGGGGGGGGGGGGAGGGGGGGGGGGTTTGACCACATGTTTTAGGTAATTCCTTATTCCATGATCAAATCTATACACATATAATAATAGGATAATCGTCACTATTTTACGTACATAGTTTTCCGTTCATTTTCACTTACCATTTTAGAAAATTTCTTAATTTTATTAATTTATTTCAATACATGAATTAGAAGAGTTCAATTAATACATGAAGTAAATTATTTATGGATTTGTGAAAAAGAAAATATCTATAAAAAGTCAATTTATAGATTATTTTTATTCTTTTGATAATTATTCCATAATTTTCAAAATCGAGAAATATGCATATACTCATCTGTGATGCTTGCTCGTAACTATTAGTCACTTTCCTGTTGAAAGAGTCAAATCCAAGATCTCAACGAGGAGTTTAATACAAGCTAACAAATAAGAGCAAATTCTAAACATATCATTTGTAAAATCGTCTTGAATACTAAAAGTAAAAATTTTACTTATATTTTTTACTTTTTCCAACATTCAATCTTTTTAATGTATCTAATTTAAATCCTAAAATGATACATATCATTTCTTACATAAATTCAATTTGACCTAAGCTAAATGATTAATTTTGAATTTTTTTCTTATCAAATTGAAAGAAATAATAGATATCCGATCTTTCTAAATAAATTCAATTAAATCATTTAATTTTTTACAACTTTAGGTTCCGATAAACTTATTGGTTCAATTTGTAAAACAGATTCTGTTAACAAAATCGTACTATTTAAAAATAAAATATAGTCTACACGTTTATTTAACATGCATAAAAATAGTAAGTACAATTGTGAAAAATGGATTTTAAAGAATGTTTAGTTGAGAATGAACATTGAAAAAAATTTAATTTTGAAGAACCAATTTTATACGAATTTAATTAAAATTTGTATTTCATATTATTTCATTTTACGAGTTGAAAATTGTAAATATTTCAACTTCTAGAAATCAAATAATCGTAACTCAACTTTAGTCATCAGATCAAAATTGTAAAGTATAGAATCAGTCACATGTCAATATCTTACTTAGTCTAAATAGACTAAGAAAACTAGATAATAAATAATTAGCTGTTAAAAGAAATGTGGAAGTTGTAATTTTATGTTTTACTTTTTTGAGCATTTTTCATTATATATGAATGCGCAATTTATATCGAATATTGTATTTTTACAACTTATTCAATAAATATTTGTCAATTATATCTTTAGTCCATCGCACGTGTGAGATTACTAGTTTATTATTGAGCAAAAATTGTAACAACTATACTTGAAGCTATTCCTATAATAAGATTGCCTTTGATAGAACTATCGCAGTTTTTCTTTCAGTCTAGAGCTACTATTCTATGAGCTAAGCCAAATGAGGCTAAGATCTATCGTGAATTTAAAGTTGGGAACCTAACATAAACTTTCAACAAAATTGGAAATTCCTTGTTTAGAATCATTTCTTCCCCGACACATTAAATTTTTGTGTAAATTATTAATCACTATTTCTAGGAAATATTCATTGCATTATGATCTTCTCCTATTTATATAATTGACTCACTTAGCGTCGACTTGTTATCACACGTGACCAAAAAATGTATGTAATAAGCTTCAAATTGATGCCACAAAGTTCGTGTGCTATATTTGCGTCTTTTTTAGTTTTTTCCAAGCAATTTAGATGAAAATTAAACATATTTAAGATATCCCGCTCCCCCCCCCCCAAAAAAAACCCTGAAAAAGGCTTGAATTGGTCACCCGTGTGACGCACGATCCTTTATTACTCACATATATTAAATTTATATGTTAACATATGAAATGAATATTTAATTAAAAATGAGAAACGAAGAAAGACAATTAATTACAAAAAATATACGTACATTACACATGCCTTAATTTTTTTAATTTTTTTTTTACGGTTTGTATGTTTATCATTCTAGGAATTTCTTTAAATATTGTAATTTGAATAAATTTTAAAACTTAAAATGGAAAAGAAAAATTTCATTTAAATAGAATTTGTAATAAGTAAAAAAAATAGATAGATTTGTACTAGGAATTACAGTAATACCCACGGACCCGATACCCGTTGGGGACCCGATATAAACGGGCGGGGATTACCCGACGAAATGGGTTTGTGGGTCGGGTATGGAGATTAGTTTAAACATCCGACATAATTATGTGTCGGGTGTGGGTTTTGCTACAAGACCCGCACCCGATCCGTATTCCCGTTAATTCACCCAAAAATAAAAAACTTTAGAACCCATTTTAGGCCAAGAGACGTCTGGTGCCAAATGCCAATTTGCTAATTAATCTCAAATTACTCAAAATGTCCCTTGCTCTTATTATGTTAATATTAATATTAAATGAAAAAAGGTCAATACAATATTTATTATTTACTTTACTTACACTGCACAAGACAGCAGAACTTGAGAACCGGCTCTCATCACCCACACTCTCTATCAAAAGTCAGACACACTGAACTGACACATGCTCTCTCAAGTCTCAACCTTTACTCTCTCTCGGACTCTCGATCAAAGGCAGAACCCTAGCCGCTCCTTCTCTCCCGCAGCTCCGCTCGACTATCCTTCTTCTTCTTCTTCCTTAAGGCGATGAACTACATGTAACAAGACCATAAATAGAGATTGATTCGTGGATTTTTAGCTGAGATAATGAGGTTAGTTCAAAATATTTTCCCCTTTACGTTCTTCCTCTTAGTCAAGATGTCTTTGGTCCTAGCTTGAGATGGTCAGTAGCCAAGTAGGAAGCCTCGGTCCAGACTCCATATTGTCCAGTGCCAGTGGTCTAAAAGGAACCGGTAGTACCCATTTCCAAATGGGTTTGCAACCTTGTGACTTGTCGTTCATGATTATACAACTTAAGCTTGATGGGTTTCTTTTTCTAATTTAGTTTTTTGTCTTTTAATTTTAGAAGAGAAGTAATGATTGTTTGAAGATGTCTACTGCACCGATATCTCAGTCAGTTGAACTGCTTGAACAAGATTTTGAAGCTTCACCAGTTGGTAACTCTTCTCTAAACTTGACTCCAGTTACAATTGATTTGTGTGGTGATGAAGTAGGTAATAAACAAGAACATGTGAAAAGGAAATGTTATTCTGAGGTTCGGAATCATTTTAAAAAACAAAAAATTGAAGATTTAGATAAGGCTACATGTAATTACTGTAAACAACATTTTTCGGGTGCGAGTAAACATGGGACAAGTCATTTGCGTGATCATGTGAAGATATGTCCTCATCAAAATCAACCTAAGCTTAATCAATTTATGTTGAATCCTGTAAAAGAAGGTGGAAATGTGTCTCTAGGAAATTATTGTTTTGATCAAGATAAGGCACGTAAAGAATTGGGCAATATGATTATTTTGCATGAGTACCCCCTTTCTATGGTTGAACATGTTGGTTTTAGACAGTTTACAAGTACAATTCAACCATTATTCAAACATGTTTCTTGTAATACCATAAAAAAGGACATTTTCAAGATCTATGATTACGAGAAATGTAAGATAATGCAAGTGTTGGAGAAGAACAAAAGTAGAATTTCCATTACTACTGACTTGTGGACTTCTAATAAAAAATAAAAAAAAAGGATTCATGGTTGTCACTGCACATTTCATAGACAGGGCTTGGAGATTTCAAAGTCGAGTAATCATGTAATTGTTAAAAATATCAAGCTTCACTTATGATTAATTCTTAATCATTTTGTTATTAATCGATTTATTTCTTTTTATTACAGGTTCATATATGTTCCTTGCCCGCACACGGCCGATATGCTTTCAACAACATTGATGGATTGCTTTCTAGATTTGAATCTCGATCGTAAGCTTTGTACTTTGACTGTTGATAATTGTACGACTAATGATGCGATGATGTGCTATATGCTAGATAAGCTACCTAATCAGGAAATGTTGTTAGGTGGGAAATGTTTTCATATGCGTTGTTGTGCCCACATTTTAAACTTGATAGTGAAAGATGGCTTAGATATCATTAGCTCAAGTGTAAAAAAAATCCGTGATAGTATTGCTTTATGGAGTGCAACACCAAAAAGAGTAGAGACTTTTGAAACTTGTGCACGTCAATTGAATCACTTTAATGGTAAAAAGCTAATACTTGATTGCAAAACTCGATGGAATTCAACATACTTGATGCTTCACACTGCCTTAGTGTATAAATATGTTTTTCCTCGTCTCAATCAAAGATTATCCAACTATAGATGTGTGCCTAGTGAGGATGATTGGGTATTGGCAAAAGAGATATGTGAGAGGCTGGAGGTGTTTTATGATGTGACTCAAATTTTTTCTGGAACTAAATACCCTAACGCCAATCTTTTTTTTCCCAAATGTTTGTGATATAAAATTGTCAATATATGAATGGCTTGAATCTTCTTGTGCTCAAATCAAATTAATGGTTGCAAGCATGATAGGAAAATTTGAGAAATATTGGGATGTGATTCATGGTATGTTGGCTGTTGCGACGGTGTTGTATCCTAGGTATAAAATGAAGCTTGTTGAGTTCTATTTTCCTAAAATTTTTGAGGGTGAAGCTTGTCTCATTGAGCCATTAGTTGATACAAGAAAGAAGTCCCGAATGGTCAGTTTTGATGCATTTGTAAGCACCACCACTAATGTTGATAGTGCAAAAACAGAGTTTGATTTTTTCTTATAGGAGCCTGTGTTGCCTAGATCGGATTGTTTTGATATTTTAGCATGGTGGAAGTTAAATGGACTCAAATACCCTACTTTGCAAAAAGTAGAAAGAGACATTTTAGCCATTCCAGTTTCAACTGTTGCTTCAGAATCAGTATTTAGTACTGGTGGCAGATTTGTAAGTCCACATCGGAATAGACTTCACCAAAACACTCTAGAGGCATTGATGTGTGCACAAGATTGGTTATGGGCTGACATTCACAGTATGATAATTATCTATGTTTTATATTTTTATTTTCATATTTAATTTAATTCATTAGAATCGCTACTAAATAATTTTATTTTATTGTCACTTATTAGAAAAATCTTCACCGTCTTCATACTTTGGAAGTTGTCACAGATTCATTGAAGAAGAAGTTGAGGGAGAGGTAATTCATTTTATCATTTACTTAAATGAAAGTTCACTCCAAAATGGGTTTATTGTTTCATTTTTACTTGCTAATTTTATAAATTATAATATGCATTTTTCTCACTCATTAAACAGGAAGGATGCAATGAAGGCAGTATATAATTTTTGAACATCGAGACACTTGGATACTTGTTTTTTGAGGACTCTATGATATCATGGTTCATGGATTCATGGCAGTATATAGTTTTGGATAAATACAATACTTTTTGGAGCATGCTTATTTTTGGACAATTGAAGCTGTCATGTTGTTATACTTCTGTATGTCATTTTGAAACTTTTTGTTGAGTAGCAGGCCATTCATTGTCAAGTTGTATAGTTTATGAAATGCTTACAATTTGATACTTCAATTGTATTATATTAATGTTGAGCAGGCTGCAATGGAAGCAAGTTCTTACTAGTTTTTATATATTATATATACATACCATGCCATTTTTACGACACAGCAACATCAACATGTCTTTCAAAAAAAATTTAATTAATCAATTAAATAAAAATAGGTAATGGGTTTGAAATGGGTATTGAAGCATACCCGCCCCCGACCCGTCATTTTTGAATGGGTATATGGGTAGGGTATGGATATTGTAAATTTTTAGTGGGTAGGGTATGGGTTTGGAAAACCCGACCCATTGCCATCACTAATTTGTACGACATACGCTTAGAATTTTATTTAAATAAAAAGGAAAAGAAAAAAAATCAAAATCAAATAGTTAAATTCCGTAGAAACCGGTCTATAACGTGAAACCACCACAATGAGAGAATTTTAAAAAATTAAAAAAAATTATAGATATAAACTATTAAAATATTCAAAACTTATTCAATAATTTTCAATACCGTTACTTTTCATTTTCCACCGAGCAGCCAAAGTGCTATGTTACCGGAAAAAACTATTTTTATACTTTTTAAATAAATGTATTTCACCAAACCCTATTTTGAAATATTATGAGTTTGCTAACATGTCTTTATTTTTATTTTGATAAAAAATAGTTAAACTAATTGTTAAAGTCTGTAATATGTATTTTGCAAATTTTTATTATTTAAGCCCATAAAATTAAACATAAATAAATAAACAAAATGAATGAATAAATAAATAAATAAACTAATTAAATAAATAAATAAATGAGTAAATAAATTAATAAATGAACAAAATGAGATGAGTAATATGGGTATCAATTCGAATTGAAATAAATTATTTATGACCAAATTAAATTTAGTTAAGAAATTATAAATATAATTACTTAAATAAAACAATTTTGAATAATGGTATTTGGAAAAATTAAAATGTAAAAAATAAGAATTTTACATTTAATCTTTTATGTGATTTCAGAAAATATGATTTTTAATATTAAAGATAAGAAGTGATTTGATCATTTATAATTAGTGTGTTCTCTAATGTAATCATTATGGTGTATAAACCAATTTATAAAGAACACAATTTCCCAAACAACTTTTTAACCATTCAAATTTTTTCTCTCCACTTTTCAACCACACATCTTACTTTTTAAACAGTAAAAAAATCGTTTATAAACTGCTACAGTGTTACCGAACAGATCATTAACACAATTTTTATATTGATGATTATACATACAATTTATAATATTAAGAGCAATAAATAAATAAATAAATAATAATAATTAAATAATAATTTTAATACTGATAACTAAAAATATTATTTTAACTCATTCAGCATTAGTGTTAATAATAAAATTAAAATTGATTAAAAAAATATCAACCATTATTCGGTATATATATATATATATATATATAAGACAATAAATGCGTTTATATTTATCCAGATTTTGCATTCACATTTGACATACATTCAATTTGCATTCACACACTATATATATATATATATATATATATATATATATATATATATATATATATATATATGTATAACCGTGCGATGCACGGAATATATAATTTTTAAAATATCTTGATCTAATCATATCAGATAAAAAACATAATTTCAATAAAACTTCAATACAAAATATTTTTTAATTTGAAACTTTAAAAAAGACAAAACTATTCAAAATAATAAAAAAAATACTACATGTACACTAAGTATACCGCGTCACTCAAAATTTGGCACTCATTTAAATTTTTTATATAATTTTTTTTCTTTGAAAATTTGTCACCTCATCACCTATTTTTCTTTAAATATTTTATAATCTGTTATTAACTATATTTTTTAATGTGTTGCTTACATATATTTTATTTGAAATCCAATATATTAATTAATATATTTTATTTTTCCTTGTTTTTTAAACATGTCAATTTTTGTCAAAATAATGAAAGATTAAGCCTCCATTTGGTAATAATGTTTGGTTTATAAACTTGTTTATTTATGATTTTGAGCTAAAAAGTAGTGATTGAAAATTGGAGGGAGAAAATATGTGTGGTTAAAAAGTTAATAGAAAATAATTAATTATTTTTGTAATATGCGTATTGAAGAGCTTATTCATTTATTGACAACTTAGAGAGTAAAATTTCAATAATTTTATTTATTTATTTTCAAAATATATTAATTCAATTTTTTCATTTCTAATTTAACAAATTTATATACCATGACATTTATTTATTTTAAAATATATTTATTCAATTTATTCATTTCCTACATAACACATGTTATAGAATTTGAAACTTAAAAAAAAAAAAAAAAAAAAAAAAAAAAAAAAAAAAAATTAAATAAATAAATAAATCTGCATGTAAACTCAGTGTACCGTGCCACTCAAAGTTTGATACTTAATTAAATTTTTGTATAAATTTCTTTTTACTTTTATTTACGTTTTTCTTTAAAAATTTTCCCACCTTATCACCTATTTTCCTTTTAATATGTTAAAACTTTTAATTAACTTTATTTTTTAATATGTTGCTTACATATATTTTATTCGAAATCCAATATATACTAATTAAAATATTTTATTTTTTCTTATTTTTTAAGCATACCAATTTTTGTCAAAATGATTAAATTTTCTAACAATTTATCATTGGTGGCAAAAAATTGATAGCAAATAATTAATTAATTTTGTAATATAATTATTGAAGAACCTACTCATTTATTGACATATTAAAAATTAAAATTTTAATGATTTTATTTATTTATTTTCAAAATATATTGATGCAAAATCTTCATTTCTAACTTAACAAATTTATATAGCATGTATTTTTTATTTTCAAATATATTAATCTAAAATTTTCATTTTCAATTTAACACATTTACATAGATATGACATTTATTTATATTCAAATATATTAATACAATTTTTTCATTTCATACATAACACATTTACATAGATATCACATCTATTTATATTCAAATATATTAATCCAAGTTTTTCATTTTCTACATAACACATTTACGTAGGTATCACATTATTTATGTTCAAATATATTAATCTGATTTTTTCATTTTCAATATAATACATTTACACATAGTATATTTATTACAAATCTTACTAAATATGTAATAAATAATAAACTTTCCTAACAAAATATTTCTCTTTTCTTTATTTATTTTTATGTATTTTTTTATACATAAAAGTAGAAATGAGGAGAGAGATTCATTAAATGCAATTTTCCCTCCAAAATGGCTCTCTCTCCTCACTTCTACTTTTATATATATAAAGATAAAGATAAAGATATATATATATATATATATATATATATATATATATATATATATATATGGCAGTAAATGCGTTTATATTTATCCAGATTTTGCATTCACACCAATCCACTTTGCTTCACACTGTTTAATTTTATAGGAACTTACTAAATAATACTAGTGTTATACCTGTGCGATGCACGATTATTTGTTACTTACATATATTGAATTTATATGTTAGCATATGAAATGAATATTTAATTAAAAATGAGAAACAAAGGAAAACAATTATGTATGATAGTGAGAGTGAAATTTGGGTGGAAAGAATAGATATATCTGTGTAATACGCTCAGAATTTTATTAAAAGGAAAAGAAAATAAAAATAGATTGATGAACGTTCTTATTTCACTTTCTTTCATTTTCTATTTTTAAATAAAATTATTTATATGATATTGACAAAATTTTAATTTTTTTCTAATTTTATGAATTAAAAAAAAAAATTGTAATTGATTTTCAAGAGTAGAAGAAGAACCAAGAAATTAAGGGACCTGAAAAATGCAGCTATTTAAAAATATACATTCAATTGGATTATCACTTACCCATATAAAATTGATTTTTCAAGAATCAATTTTTCTAAACATTAATTCTGAATCACATATTCTTTAAAAAATTATTTTTTAAAAATTTTCATACTACTTTTTAACTTTATATTCTAAAAAATCACTTTTTCACAAAAACGATTCTCAAAAAAATAAAAATCAAATAGTTATATTCCGTATAAACCGATCTACAACGTGAAACCACCATCAATGAAAGAATTATAGATACAAACTATCAAAATATTCTAAAAAATATTCAATAATTTCTAATACAACATGACTTTTCATTTGCCATTCAGCAATCAATGTGTTATGCTACAGAAAAAAAGAAAAAAAAAACTATTTTTATACGTTTTAAATAAATTTATTTAACCACATCCTATTTTGAAATATTATGAGTTTGCTAACAGATCTTTATTTTTATTTTGATAAAAATTAATTAAAGTCAGTAATATGTATTTTGCATATTTTTATTATTTAAATATATAGTATTAAACATAAATAAATGAATAAATAAATAAATAAAACTAATTAAATAAATAAATAAACAAAATGAACAAAATAAATGAACAAAATGATTAATATGGGTGTCAACTCGAAATGAAATTAATTATTTATGGCCAAATTAAATTTAGTCAAGAAATTATAAATATCATTACTTAAGAGCTCGTTTGATAACGAGAAAATTTTCACCTCAACTTTTCAACCTTAATCTCAAACATCCATTTTTAGTGAAGCCTACAATTTTTGACTTTCAATTTTTTTTAAACCACACATCCATGAAAAAAAACCACAATAATCAAAATTTTCATATTACCAAGCAGACTCTTAATAAAACAATTTTGAAATAATGTGACATGTGAAAAAATGGTTTAAGCGGGAAAAGTTCAAAAAACTTATTTTTGGAAGTACTCTTCCTTTATATATATCTAATATTTCACCCGTGCGATGCACGAAAGTTGTTATCCACAATATCGATTTCAATAAGTATTCGTAAAATTTTAATGCATATACATAATCAACACATGTATAAATTTATAAAAAATAATTTTCTATTACAATAATTATTAGAATTTAAAAAATAACATGACTAATTAAAATTATTAAAAACTTCTTTGAATAATGAACGTCAATTTATAAATTTAAATAATAAATGATTATTGATTTCAATAATTTTTATGAATTATTATTAACTTCATTAAAAATGCAAATTTAGTAGTTTTTTTAATGGTATATCATATTTGATGTAATATTATGTGTACAAATATTGATGCATGTGAAATGTATTAATATATTTCTCATAATTTCTACATTTGACTCTCGTATTTAACATACTTTTAAATTTCATTCAAACACATTAATCACAATAATTAGAAAATAAGAAACAAAATATTTGAATTTAACCAATAAAACTTTATTTATTAAAATAAGTAGTCAAAATAATAATTTGAAAATCTCGCAATTATCATGATACGACAACTGAGTAAAGTTGGAGATCATGAAATTATACCGAAAATCTTATACCCTATAATATTTAAAAATTTATTAAAATTAAGAATGATTAAAAAAATTAATCATTCTATTGATATTATTAATTAAAAAAAAATCAAAGCATTAATTATTCAATATTAGTCTTCATTCAATAACTTTTTCTCTAAATTGTTTTGAAACTACCCAACTTTAATTTGTATATGATAAAGATTTATTAAAAAACTATGATTTTATTTTTTTTTAAATCCTATCACTATTACGTACTGAACATGCATTATATACGTCAACCTCTAGCTAAGAATATGAAATGGAAGTCGTTTTTGTGGAAATAATGTACAAGAATTGAAATGACTGGATCGATGGTATAGAATTAATCTCTTTCTTGATATATAAATATTTTGGATTAACCTTAACACGTTGACTCAATCCATGCAGTTTGGTCCGCAACCTATGATAAATTGATAAATATGTGGCATATATTTTAGGCCACTCTCTTGGCGATAAAGGCATAAAATAATGTGTAAACAATATAGATGGAGAACCTTATTACGCAGCTTGACTTTTATTCCCTTTCATGTGTGAACTATATCAGATCACAATAAAAATTGACTTTTGCTGCGTTTAAAAAACATTGACAAAAGTCTTTTGTAATATTTTTTAAATGTTATAAATTGCAGTGTTGTCATAAATCAAAAACTTTTTGCAGTATTTTTTAAGCGTTATGGTAAACCATTTTGCAGCGTTTTTTAAGTATTGCGGTAGAACTTTTTGCCACGTTTTTTAAGTGTTGTCGTAATCCTTTTGAAGCATTTTTTTAGTGTTGCCTTAAACCTTTTGCAACATTTTTTGAGTGTTGCCGTTGATCATTTTGCAACATTTTTTAAATGTTGTTATATGCAATTTAAATTTTTTAAAAAAAATTATTGAATATTTATTTATAATACCTTTATTTCCTTTTTAATTTATTAAAATTATAATTTGTACAAATGTCAAAAGTAATTTACAAATTCTCTAATCCATACAAAATAAATAGCATCTAATGTTTAATAAATTCACAAAAGAACCCCATAACCTATATACGAAATAAATAGTATTAATAATGTTTAACAAATCAATTATAACAGGTTTTGATTATACTATGATAAGCAACCAGCCTCTTCTTTTCTTCTGAGGCGACGACATTCTTCTTCTTTGGTCTGGAAATTATTCTCTCAAGGGCATAAGATATCTCGTCTTTACTTGTTTCCTTAAGTTCACGGCGCGCTGCAAGGATGGCTGCTTCGTTCATCAAATTTTGCAAATCTGCTCCAATGAAGCCGGGTGTTCTCCTTGCAATCATTTCAAAGTCGACATCTTTTGCAAGAGCCTTTCCTTTAGAATGCACCTATCATACCAAAACTCGTTCATAATTATCTAACAAATAGAAATGTACACTGCAATCATCTCTTGTGCATTAATTCAAACTTGGAACTTAATTGGATAATAAACAAGTTAAAGATAATGAATATTTACTTGCATATCCCATTGAAAGCAAAGAAAAAGCACCGATGAACCAAAAATGATGGAAAACAGACGAAAGTTTTGGACTGATAAACCCCCATATAAATGTCAAACAAATCTGATGGCAAGGAGGAAGGTTGTATGAGTACATGCATATTCCTTAACCTCTCCACAAGCATCCAGCATACCACACGACATAAGGCCTCTTACTATAATTTATTTCTGCTTTCCTCACTCAAGCCAACAGGTACCAATATGCAGGCTTTCAACCCTTAATTTCCACAATCAAAAGCGAAAGAAATTTTTATAATTTTTAAATAAAAAAGAAATCAATTCAAGCGTCTAAACTGAATCTACTTCAGTTCAACAACAAATATTAGTTAGACGAAATGACCATGAGTGAAGAAACTTGAAAGCAAGAAGGTAAGAAAATACAGCCTAAAATCAAATTCCCAAGTAAAGAAAGATCTCAATGACACAAACAAAAATTATATTCAGACCATTCAGGTGGGCAGTAGATTGCAATACCATGAGTTTTCTGGCAGCTTTTGTATTATACAGGAGCAAAAATTTTGCTAAACATTTACTATAAAAAAGAGTAATCATGAGAACTACCAATGATTCTTCTAGATATGTAGATTAATATGATACAAAAAAAGGACTCATAATGGGTTAATTCTCAAACCGAAGTTCATAAGCTTGATCAAACACATTTAGACAGAAAAAACAAACATTGTCAAGATGTGTGTGTGTGTGTGTGTGTGTGTGTGTGAGAGAGAGAGAGAGAGAGAGAGAGAGAGAGAAATTTCTTGTGAAATATAATAAATTTTCTAGAAATATGAAACCACCGCCCCTGAAAGAACACAACATATTTGAAGGTTACAAAACCGTGGCATACCATCCATAAAAATTGCCAAAACTGCATTTGATATGAAGAAAGTCGAATAAAATAATAGTGTACCAGAAGTCTGTAGATGGATCCTTTCCCTGCCAACCCATTTCCTTCCACTACTCAGATATTAAACCTCAGAGTTCCTCCTAGGGAAAGGCTGCATTCCACAGTTCTCTAAGAGCTTTCAATAGACAAAAGCTTACTTATGGAGAAAGAGAAGCACTCCTCAAAATAATTAAGAGAACAAGGGAACAACATGGGATATCCGTGACTTCGAAAATTTTACGTAGTTAAAAAGTGGTTTGGAGAAATGTAATATTTATAAACTTGTCTATAAACAAGTTTACTAAACACATTGTTAGACAAACTAAGAGACCAATGAACCTTAATCCCTCCCCCCCCCCCCATTCCACCTAGGCATATTAATTTGCTTCATTGTAAAAGAAATAGTTGTCATTTATGATTCGAAAGAGATGACAAGATCCAACAGACTTCAAGTACTTGTAGAAGCCTTCTTGGAGGCTATAAAATATGAAGAAGTTTTAATTTGAACCACTTTATATTCCTCATTTTAACCGCCACTAGTTTTCTTATTATATAAAAATACAATTCCAATCAAGTGCTACATATACCAAGCAACAAGCACTACAGGCAACAAGCAAGAAGAGCAGCATTGGAACAAGGAGAAAACGTCAAGTGAAAAGAAAAAGAAAGGTTACCTCTGTGTTTGACCTTAACGGATGGCTCAGTAGTAGCATGCCTCACTAGTTCTAGAGCACCCTTGAAATTCTTATGCCTTAGCTCAATCTCAACCCACTCACACCAAACACTTGCTTTGTCTACAATATTATAATTGACCTGCACTACTTTGTCAAATATTACCAGGGCATTTGCAACATCTCTGTGACTTTCATATAGCTTTGCAAATGCTACCCACAAAGTATGAGGCTTCCCCACCGCCTTCATTGGGTCCATTGTTCTCACTACTTCTGTGTAGGTCAATATCTGCTTCGTAGATTTCCCTCAAAAAGCTTAACTCGCCTGTACCACCGCTCCTCATTGTGTGGATTCTGCCTCAAAAGCACATTGTTGGCCAACTCAGGTCTTCTATCCATTAAGTATTCTAACCACGCCAACCCCAAATCCACATCATTCTCATCCTTCAACCAGAATTTCTTGAACCTCTTTTCCAACTTCACTACATTCAACCTATCATCCTCCTCCTCCTCCCCTTCATCATTCTCAACGTCACTATCGCTCATCATATCCATTTTCACTGACAACATACTCTCCTCAAACTGAGAGTAAGAGTAAAAAATCACGCTTAAATCCCTTACTGTCACCACAGTTGTCATCCCTTCCTCACACTAGTACAAAACTGTCCAAAAAAGGGGGAATACACATCTCTTTTTAGTGAAACCGACGCGTATTAAAAGACGGTAGCATTTTTGTAAATATATTCAATGTATACGCGTCGATTATATAGATGAAACCGACACGAGAAATTGAATGTTACTAAATGGGAGTCGGTTCTTGATAAACCGCCACCTAAAATGTCGGTTGAATCGACGCCAAAAGTCAGCGTTTTAGGTGGCGGTTCATCAAGAACCGACCGATTTTAGGCGTCTGTTCTTGCCTAAAACTCTTTTTATTTGCCTGCGCTTTTCATATTTCTTCACTCTCGCGCATCTATCTCTCTCGACAACGAAGCCGCCCTCCCTTGCCGCCACCACCATTCCAATGGCATTACCACCACCACATTCCCCCCTCTCTCCTTATCTCTTCCTCTCACAAAAACACAAAACCACTCCACCACACTGCACCTCCCCTGCATCCATTACACCTCCACTGCACATCCCCCGCCACCACCTCTCCTCCCTTGGCCTTGAGAGACCCGCCCCTCCCTCCCACTTCGTAAGTACCCACCTCCTCTTACTATATGTGTGTGTGTGTGTGTGTGTGTGTGTAAATTTTAATATATATTTGTTTCTATATAAATGTGTTTTTGTGTGTGTGTGTGTGTGTGTAATATTGGTATTTCAAATAGTTAATTGATTTAATTTGTTAGTTTGTGATTGAATTTATGGTTTTATATGCCAATTGGTTTAAATGACTTTTTATTAGTTTAGTTTGGATGTTAATTTTATATTGTTGATTTTGAGTTAGTAGATGGATATATTGAATTATTGAAGTTCTATTGAAATTATTGGATGTTAAGTTATGAAATCTTAGCTTGACTTTTTAGGAATTGGGAATGGATTTTGGATTAATTTTGGAGTAGTTAATGATGTTGAAGTTTGACTGGAGTTGTGTTTGAGGTTTGAACATTTTGGTTTTATTGCGGCATTTTGATTCCTCGAACAGGTTGGCTAAGTCCAATTTATAGGTGAGATTCTGCCAAAATTTTTGTAGGATTTTTTAAATAAAAATGAAAATTATAGTTTAAGGTGATTTTCACTAGTACAGAATTGACCATACTAATTAAATAACTACATAGAATATAATCATCCTAATAAAATTATGAAGTTTCCAACCTATTAAATTATCATATTTGATTTTAATTATTAATATATATATATATATATATATATATATATATATATATATATATATATATATATATATATATATATAGTTGGTTTAAGGTTATATCATGAAAAATATTAACTCAAAACTAATTTTTTTTTTTAATTATATCTTCACATATAGGTCATTAGATATGGATCGGGATTGAATGTATGACACGTGTAATACACATGAATAAGTAAAAGGTGTTGAAGGGTTTATGAATTTTGTGGATGAACACAGGAGAAAGAATGGTGAAGCAATGATTTTGTCTGACTTTAGGCGTCGACTAGCTACCGATGTGTAAACTTAAGACTTTACGTATCTGCATCATATAAATCGCCTCCACAACCGACGCGTATTATGTTTTACAACCGATGGGAATGAGTCTGTCTGTACTAGTGTCAAAATGAGTAGCCCTTAGAAAAATAGTACTCTAGTTCAAAATTTAAGCCTAAAATTGAAAGAAAACCTTGTGAAGTTACAGTAAAACCACATAAAAGGGGGAAAATTCAATAAAAGAATTGATGAATTATTATGAACCCATAAAAATCTAATATCAAAGTATGCAAATATCAGTACAAAATAGAAAATTAAAGCATAAACCCTAAAGAATTGATGGCACATACCCAACTAAGAGTAGAGACTACACAACCAAAAACTCGAAGCCAGAAATGGATAAATTGGGAAAAATCTTAATTTAAAGAATTGGATTTAAATCGTTCGAGACTTGTTGAGCCAAATCTAAATTTAATAATTAAAAAAAAATCAGAACCTGGAATTGTAGGCGGATTCAGCTAGCACAGCCTCGCTAGCTCTCCGCTGGCTTCATCTCCTTCTTCGCTCTTAATCTAGGCATCGTCCAAGATCCTTTGCTCAGCCCTACACGTGGTTCAATACCCTTTTATTGCTAATTTTTTTCAAGTTTGGTTTAAAAAACAAAGATTTTAAATATAAAAGAGGATGTACCGCAGAGAGAGAGAGAGAGAGAGAGAGAGAGAGAGAGAGAGAGAGAGAGAGAGGAAAGAGAAGACGATTTTGTGGTGAGGGATTAGGGTTTTAATTTTTTTAAGTTTTATGGTAATTGCAATTTAGTGACTCAACTTTAGATAATGTGAAACTAAGCCTCAAAATTTTAGGTATTGCAACATTTCTCAAACGTTGCAAAAGCTAGGCTATTACAGCGTTTTAAAAACGCTGCAATAGCCTAGCTTTTGCAACGTTTAAAAAACACTGCAAAAGTCTAAGATTTTACAACGTTTGAAAAACGCTGCAAAAGCCTAATTTGAGTATTGCAAAAATCTCAACTTATGGAAATAATTTTTGAACGTTGCAAAAGGGGATAAAATCTCAAAAATATGAACCAAAGGCAACATTCAATCACTAAACGTTGCCGTTGACCCCCTTTTAACAACAATTTTCATGCCGTATAATAGCTTCAATTTTTGTAGTGTCAAAAGTTAATTTTAAAATGAGGTAATCTTTTATTATCATTAACTTCATGAAAATTGTTGAAGAAGAGGGTTGTATCATATTATTGAATATTAGCTTCTTTACATGTTAATGAATTAATATCATCGCTTCTTAGCATATTTTTTTATTTAAATATTCAACTAAAAATTTTATCAATATACCCCGATCCATAGCTTACTAGATTTAGCAATAAACCCGGCACCAACCTTATCGGGCCGTTTCGAGTGGATCGTGGTCTGGAGACATATCATTACAAGAAACCTGGCTCAATCCTTGACTCATTGACTCGGTTTCATATCGGTTTTCAAGGAAAAAAATTGTTTATTTTAGTGCAACAATTTAGATGAATGATACGAAAACAAACACGCAGATCTAACGTGGTTTGTTAATTTTCCTACTTCCACTGGAGATGAGCTGCTACGATTTTCGCTATAATGAAAACAATAATGTTACAACATATTTATGCTAGCCACGTACTAGTATTAGTGTTATAAAGGAAAATCCAAAATTACCTGTATGTTGTACCACAATCCATCATAGGAGGATAACAAACATTACATGAAGCTCTACTCTGACATCAACGTACTTTCTAGAATATATGTGTTCCACTCGATATGAGCCATATATTACAACAATCTTCACGTTGGCGAATATCGTCTTCTTAGGAGAAAATAGAAAGTATAACCTAAAAACCCCAATTGCGACCAATAGGTTGGGACACCTCCTCTCTAGCACATGAAAACATAATCAAGTCCAAGCAATACTTGAGCTTCTCTATGGTAACATGCTTTGTCAACATGTCTGTTGTGTTTTATTAAGTGTGAACTTTCTCAAGCAAAAAATTCACCTAAAGAAACAACTTCCCAATCTTGTGAAATCCCATATCAATGTGTTTCACGTGATTCTTCACCAAATAAATGGCCCTCTGACTGTCACACTGCAACTGAAATCTACCTTTCCGAACACCTAGCTCCTTAATCATTCTTGTAAGCCACATAACATCTTTGGCAGGCTTAGTCACTCATATTCTCTAAATCAATTTTAGATAGCTCAACCAAAGAATCGATCATAGACCTCCAATAAATAAGTTTCCCTTCAAGAGTGAATACATAACCTATAGCCATTCTCATGTTACCCATATCTACCAAATAAAGAATCATTCCGTTGTTTGCTAAGCATTACACCACAATTTTAGTACCTGTCAAGTATCTAAAAATTCACTTGACAACATCCCAATGTTTTTATCCTAGCCTAGCCAAGAACTGACTCGTAACACTGAGATTTGGTGACAAGTTTGATCTTGTGCAACCATATCATACATCAAACACTACACTAGCATAAGAAACATTTGACATATCTTCATTTTCATTATTTGTCTTTAGGCACTGAGCAGTAGACAATCTAAAGTGATTCTCCAAAGGTATGCCCCAATGGTTTTTCAGTATCCACATTGAACCACTCTAATACCTTCTCGACATAACTGCACTTAGATAGCAATAATTTCCTGGAATCTTTATCCCTGCGAATCTCCATCTCAAGAATCTTCTTGGTCATATCAAATTCTCTACTCAAGAAATTTTTCAACTTGTTGACCTCGCTCATACTCATCGCATCAATCAACATATCATATACATATAGGAACAAAAAAAATGAACAATCAGCAAGGCCCTCACATAAATGCAACGATCCTACTCACATCTTCTGTAGGAAATCCGGATCATGTCGAAATCAAATCGTTTGTACCACTGATGTGAAAACTACTTCAGCCCTTAAAGTGATTTCCTCAATTTACAAATCAATTTCTCGTGTCCAAGCTGATTGAATCCCTCTTGTTACACCATGTAAATATGCTCCTCCAAATTACCATGAAGAAAAATTGTTTTCACATTCATTTTCTCCAACTGCATATCAAGATGTGCTACCACGGCCAACACTGCCCTAATGGAAGTGTATCTGACCACATGAGAGAAAATCTCATCATAGTCAACCCCTTTCCTTTGTGAGTAACAATTTGCTTCAACGCGAGTCTTGAACTTTTTATCCCTATTTTTTTGAAATTACTGCTTTCTTCTTATACACCCATTTTCATCCTATCGCCCTCTTCCCCTCTTGAAGCTCCATCGATTCTCATTTCTGATTCTTATGCAATAACTCGTCTTCACTATAGCACTCATCCACCTACTCTTCTATTAGCTGTTAATAAAATAAATAAACTCCTAAAATGTAGTAGGATCTCCACTATTAGTAATAAGTGCATAGGCTACAGGGTCTTCGAAATCATATCGGGTAGGGGGTGTGATTGTGCGTCTGGGTTTTCTATAGCTATACTATGACACTCCTAATCTCCTGAACTAGAATTTCTCATAGATTGTACATTGTCCTCTCTATCATGAGTTTCTAGTTTCACCTGCACCATATGCTCATAGCTATTGTAATCTTTTCGCATTTGTTTATCCTCTCTCTAAGTACTATGTAACATGGATTTCTCATAAAAAATCACATCTATACAAATCACTACCTTTTTTTGCCTTTTCCCACAACTTGAACCCTTTTGCCATTTTTGATTCCCTAGAAAGTTACACTATCTAGACTTCACATTAAGTTTCGATCACTCCTAACTAGAAATATGCAAGTAGGCTAAACATCCAAACACTCTCAAACTGGAGTAGTCTACTGCTCTACCTATCTACACCTCCTTTGCTATCTCCCATCCAGTGTTGCTTTAGGTGATCTTTCAATCAAGAAAGATGCCATACTTACTGCATCTTCACAAGTTCATTCAGAGCCCTACATTCAACTTGAGATACCTAACTCTTTCAGATATTTTCATTCATCATTTCCAGCACACCATTCTTGTGTGGTGTATTGCGTACTGTAAAGTATCTCATAATTCCATGCTGCTCAAAAAACTCCAAACTTTGAACCTGCATATCTAGTACCATGTTCTGGCTTGAGGTATTAATCTTCCTTCCACTTTTGTTTTCTACTTTAGCTTTCCATAACTTGAAAGATTCTGACTTGTGTCGCATGAAGTTCACCCAATTGTTTCTTGAGTAATCATCAACAAGAATCAAGAAATATAGATGTCCTCTCCATGATCCTACTTTTAATAGTTCCCAAATATCTATATGAACGTAGTCAAGAATCCCTTCTGTCTTGTGTATGGCTATCTAAAACTACTCTTTATGTTGATTTCCAAGAACACAATATCTGCAGATATCAAGTTTGCATGTTTTAACACTCTTCAATAAATTTCTCTTATCAAGCTCCACCCTATCACTCTCACCCATATGTCCCAACCAAATATTCTAAAACATTGTACTATCTGACTTAGACTCTACAGTAGCAACTCCACCTAAAACCGTAGTTTCCAGCTGCTTATAAATGTTCCCCGCTAGTTTCTTCCCCTTCATCATTGTCATGGCACCTTCACTATCTTTCATTATTCTACATTTAGACTTGTAACAATAGCTATTAGATTCTTCCTCAACTCTCGCACATGCTTAACATTGCACAACACTCTAACAAAACTATCAACATTGTAATTCTGATATGTCCAATTCCAACAAGTCTGGAAGATGCATAATTCCCCATTAGAACAGAATCAGAATTTACTAACCTGTAGGTTTCAAAACACTCTTTTGCGTGCTTCATGTGAAAGGAACACATTGAGTCTAGAATCCAAGAATCTGTGAGATTATCTGGATTGGATAAAACAAAAGGCATGTCTCTGTCACTGCTCTCTAAGTCTTCCTCCACTACATTCGCTGGCTTTGATGGACTTTTTTTTCCCTCATTATTCTTCTTTTCCCACGCTGGACATTTTTTCTTTATGTGCCTCTTTTGTTTGCACTTGTAGCATTCAATGTCCTTTTTTCTTGGATTTGGACTGAAGTTTTTTCCCACTCGATCCATTACTAGTACTATTTCTCCCGTGTCCATTATTACCCTTGACCACAAGCTCTTCACCCTAAAAACTCTCTTTACTGGATTTCTTATCCTGATGAAAACATAATAGAGCACTTGTTATATCCTCCATCTCTAATGATTCTTTTTCCCACATCAGAGTTGTCACCAAAGTTTTGTAGGTAGTAGAAGATGGTAGGGAATTTAGTTACATCAATGTTTTGTCTTCATCTTTGAACTTCATATGAATTCGCTCCAAATCAGTAATAATCTAATTGAACAAGTTGGTATGTTAGCCCAGATTCGAGCCCTACATCATTTTAAGATCGAACAATTTATGCTTAAGATAACTTGTTCGTCAATTTATTGGACATGTACTGACTCTCCAATTTCAACCAAATTTCGACAAGTGATTCATCATCCATGCATGATACATCACATCATCATCCAGAAAAAGCCTAATAATTGCTACAACCCCTTTAGGTTCCTTCCAATCTATGTTCTCCATGATCTTCGACTTCTTTCCATATAATGCATTCACCATGCCCAACTGCAGCAGCATATCTTTTACCCTCCTCTACCATAATCCGAAATCCCAGTTCTAACTTAACCATTCCTAACCTTGCAAAAGAAATCCCAAGCATCAATAGACAATCTGACTTTGATACCAATTATTGAGTTTATTGCTGCAATTTTGATGAACGATAGGAAACCAAATATCAAAAAACAAACGCACAGATTTAACGGGATACGACAATTTACCTACATCCATTGGAGATGAACTGCTACGATTTTCACAATCGTGGAAATAGTAGGGTCACAGCATATTTATACTAATACTAACCCCGAATAAGTATTAAAATTATAAAGGAAAATCCAAAAATATCTCTAAATCGTACCACAAGACAAGGTAACAAACATTAAATAAAGCCCAATTGGCCAATGTCGGAGCGAAGGCATACATATATGGGAAAAGTACATAATTACAACACTTTAAGTTTCATTTTATAAAACTAACAAACTTAACATTTTTTTTTTTCAAAAATCAGGTGTTTAATAATTAAAAATAAATATAGTATTATATATAATATAAAAATAATTATCTATTATATATTATATTAAAACTAATATAATACTAAATCAAAAACTCCCTTGTCAGATTCTTCTGCATTATTTTGAATTTCTACTTGGTTCAGTTTTTCTTCTGATTTCTTAGTTTTGATGTACTGTTTTGGTGGGATCTCCAACTGATCAGCTTCAGCTACCTGTTCATCATCATTTTCATTACTTAATTTCTGAAAAAGATTAGCAAAAATGTAAAGGCATCAGAGTTTTCACGAATAAACATGACCCAGGTATAAAATGGAGAAATTATCAACATCAGAGTTTTCACGAATAAACATGACTCAGGTATATATGGAGAAATTATTAACACATATGTAGATGCATCTCTTACCACCAATACTTTACTTTTGAATAGGACTCATCAGATCCATTGAGTAAGTTCAAGTATATGAGAGGTGTTGAGAGATGTACATGGCCTGTGTTAACGTTTGATTTTCTTACTATTTTGACAATTACTGCAGATTCCATCCAAAATGTTCTTAATAATGGGTAGGCCTCTCACAGCTTGCATCTTAGCTGGCTTTATGAGATCATGGTAGTTCAGATGTCCTGGTCGATTTTGCCATAATTTCTCGATTTTGGCCCTTACAGAATTGCAAGTTATGTGACTTTCAATTGTGTAGCATTTGTCCTTGGATCTAATTTCCTTAAACAGGAGATTTTTCAATGGATTTGAGTTCCTATCACAACTCAATACCTTGCAATAATCATTAGAAAATTATACAAGCAGGTTATCATCACATAATTGACCTACACTAATCAGATTAGCCTTAAGCCCAATAACATACAATGCATTGATTAATGTAGGTAATCTTTTAATATTAATGATACATGATCCATCAATCTGACCTTTTTGCACATCACTAAAAGTAATAACACATGTCTCACCGTTTTCAAATTGTGACAACAGAGAAAGATCACCTATCACGTGTCTAGAACATCCACTATCAAAGAATTAAGGCACTGAATGATAATTAAACTACATAAGCATTAGTTCTAATTTTCTTTTCTTTCCTAGTTATGATTCTTCTTTTGTTTGAGTTGATTAATTTCAATTACTCATAACACCTAAACACATCATGATCAGGTTTGGCACCAAAATTATAGAATACCTAGAAGGTAGTTGTATCTTGCCTGTTCTGGCAAAATTTTCTGCCAGTCTGGTTCTGGCTAGAAATCTTACATTGCTAGTTAAGGTAGATTTTACTTGATGTGAGTTTTGAGTTTAAAATGCATTTAGTTGATGATTGTTAGAAGTAGAGGCATTTGAGTAGATTCTATTTTGTTCCTTGGATACTTATCCAAATTCTTTCACAAAGAACATCTTATTTTCATAATTTTTACCTTTACCTTCATAGCCAAGACCACCTTTCATGCCAGTAGGTCTTCCAAAGTTCAAAATTTTATCAAGTTGGACAGATCCAAGTACCAATTTCTTGATCATATCTTATGCTTTAGCAAGTTCGGCACTCAACCTACTTACCTCATCATTTTCATCATCTGGAAATACAGATACATCTGGATTACTTTCCTTGTTGTGTTCAACCATAGCTTGCAACAATTGTATCCTCTCTTCTTCCTTTTTGAAGTTCCTTCTTCAAATTTTCAGCTTTTGACCCAAATTCATCTAAGACGGTACCTACATAAGATGATTTTCCAAAGTCAGTACCAGATAAATGTAAAGTAGTAAGGGTAGTTACCTGTTCATCAAAGTTGCTTTTATCTGAATCTGATTCAGATTCATCAGTCTCTCCGTCACTTCATGTAACATTTATGGTCTTCCTTCCTTTGGTTTTCTTTAGAGTGTTGGGACATTCTGTTGCAATGTGTCCATATCCTTCACATTCTCTGCGTTGAATACGATTCTTAGGCTTTCCTTCAGATGAGTAAGCATTGTTCCTGGGGTAGAAATTATTTTTCCTCCTCTGTTTTTGTTGGTTTTGATTATGGCCTTTGTAGATCTTTCTTTCTGTTTCCCCTTGAGGAACTTCTTAAATTATATGGTAAGAAGTGTGAAGCTTTCATCTTCATCTATCTCCACAAATTCATTTGGCTCTTCATTGCTTGCTTTGAAAGCAATCCCTGGTTTCTTATCTTTCTTTCTTCGAGCCAGATTTAACTCATAGGTCATTAATGAGCCTACAAGTTCCTCTATACGAATGGTTGAAAGATCCTTGCCTTCTTCTATGGCTGTTACTTTTGCATAGAATCTGTCTGGTTAGGATCTGAGAATCTTTTGTACAATTTACTCATTGGAGTATGTTTTACCAAGGGCTTCAGTTGAGTTTGTGAGGTCACTCAATCTAGCGTAGAAACTTTTGAAGTCTTCTCGCTCATCCATAGATAGTTGTTGAAACTCGAGAGTGATCATCTGAAGCTTGGAGGTTTTGACAGCATTGGTTCCTTCATTTGCTACTCTCAAAGTATCCCATTTTTCCTTGGCGGTTCTTAAGGAAGAAATTAGCCTGAATTGACTTGTATCAACCAAAGAAACAACAGCATTAAGTGCTTTTGAATTTCAATTTACATTAGTTAATTCATCAGCAGTATATGCATTTCTAGATACAGGTGTGATAACACCCCCCCCCCAACTGATGAGGTTCGAAGCGCGGAAGAAACGCCGGAAAGTTCCGAACCCAGGTTGTGGATGGACGGATGAATCATGACCCGATATTCATGACGCGATGGCTCGACGATGCGGAATAAAGAACCACGACTTTCGAAACGCCACAAGGAATAGCCCAATCTCCTTGATAAGTCTCTTATTTTCAACGCCACAAATACTCTCGCGAATATTTGATAAGTTCTGGATGAACGCCACAAAATAATCAATTTTGATAAGTTTGGGTTTGTAATGTGAATCCACACATTAAACAATTGAAAAACATTCAATCTATTTTTATTCATTCATCAAAGTCTCAAATCTGTTTTTAATATTACAATGAAAACGCCTTTATATAGGCTACAAGAATAAAAATCCTAGTCTACTTAGAAAACTAAATAAAATCTAATCTAATTAGGGAATAGATAAAATCTCTCATAATGGAGTCATAATTTAATTGGAAACAATAACAAAGACAAAGTAAATATAATCCTATAATTATGGAAATATAGTAAATTTCTGTCTGCATGCATTGATTTGACAATTTGAAGCCTCAAACGATAGAATTTGGCCCTAAAATCAATGGGCTCAAGGGCTTCAGTGACCAGTTTCTACTCGAGAAACGTATATTATCCATCCAATTCCGACATGGTTGACTGGACTGCACTTTTATTTAGCTTGAATATTTAACTTTCTGTCAAGCCTGCTATGACTCCGATTGTCGCGGGTCCGGAACACATCACCAACAGAGACAGTAGATGATGTGTAACCACCAAGGACAAAATACCAACAATGTTCATCAATAGACTGAATAAAAATTTTCAAACGAGTTTTCCAATAAACATTATTATTATCAGTCAACAAAGGTGGCCAAAGAGATGCAGAATTTTTCATTTTTAGATAACCGAATCTCACTTTCTAGAAGTGAACCAGCTCTGATACCAACTGAAAATATAAAGTTGTCTAATTTTTAATTATGACCAAACTGACTATCACAGATTTATCTGGACAGTAGAGTATTAATAGAAAATGTGAAGTTTTGTCTAGCGCAGATCTAGATGAATCTTATTATCATAGATCCGTCTGAATTCGTGAACAGAACATTTTATGCGATGAAGAATTGTAAAGAGATTTGAACACAATATTTGGGCTTAACTTGGAAAAAGCCCTGACAGGGAGAACTTACGTGCCTGCACCCTGGGGACAAAAATCAATCACTAATAAGAAAAGAGATTACACAATTCAATCAAAGCTGCATGATAAATTTACGCATAATCTTATCAAACACCCATGAATTAAATGTGATTCTTCTATGGTGTGTAATATGAGGTGGCGTCCCACCACTTTTCAGTAGCTTTCCTTGACACTGCAACAGTACTTCAGCAACTTCGAACTCCCGTTCGATCTTGATCCAAACCTCCCGTTTGATCTTTTCCTGAATGTGTTTTTTTCCTTAGTGATTGATTACTCCTCCCAGAGAACTCTTTTAGTTTGTCGTTTGAAGATTTGTGTTTGTACAAAAGAATAAGCTCTAATTCTTGAAGTTGATTGTGCAAACTAGAGAAGTCACAATTTGGAGAAGCCGAGTATGTATTCTTGCTAAACGCTGATTATTTCGGCTTCAAGATTCAAGATAAAACATCCCAGTCTTTCTCTATTTAAACACAACTGAATTGCTTGTCCACCAAGAATCCTAGTTGTGCAAAATCTCTATTACCTATAATAAATCAAAGATAATTACAAGTTAATAGAGATAAGGTAAGACAATCAAAGATAATTATGAAATAAAAGAATCTTACCATAAGTGAATCACTTACCAACCAAGTGATATAAACAAACTTGGAAACGAAGAAATAAGACCATAATTTTCGGCCAATAGAATATAATCTTAATCTTGAATTCTTATCATGAATGATAAGTGATAAGATAGAATTTTAGGCCAAGTAAAGCATTATCACTATTCTTAATACTTATCATAAAAGATAAGTAACAAAATTTATCTCCAAACATTATCAACTGAACGAGATAATTACTTCAAGAAATATAGGAAATAAATATAATTACAAGTCCAAGAAATTATCAAGTAATTTAATTAAACTTAATAAATTACTAAACTCACGTATTTAGTAATTAAATTAAATTCACTTAAATATCAAACATGTAGAAAAAAAATGTCAACTTAAATAAGTTAACATTAATCACAATAAATAATGAACTCAATAAGAATTTACCCTTTAATAGAAATTTACGAGTTTACATGATATATCATTGAATTCGCAATCCAAAAGATTTAATATGTGTCATGAAGACATCTCACGTCTCTAAAAATCAATTTGTGAAGTGGATCAACTACCATATGATGCGTAGAAATGTGCTGCAATATCTCCTATTTCTTTGCTATTTTGAAATGTTTAAGAATCTTATTTATATATGACTCTTACGACGTACCACGAAGTCTATTCTAACGATCTCTATGAATTTTAACATCATGCATGCAATCTGCTTCACCCATATCCTTAATTTTATATTTTGATGATAATCAATTCTTAATGGTCTCAACATACTCCCTATCAATAAAAACCAATAAGATGTTATCTACATTAAGGATATAAAATTAAAAAATTTTAGCTGGATCTTTTCTATCGATACATTGATCTTCGTTTAGCATGATGAAGTTGTACAAGAATACAACTAGTCTATCAAATCTCAATATTGTTGTCTAGAAGACTGCTTTAGACCACATAATTCATGGCATGAATTTAAAAAAAATGATTCATAGGTTTGAATAACTGCAATAATAAAAAGAAAGAACATGATACCGAGTGGACCTATCTGGTGATCCATAAAATGGGAGACATGTGACCATAAATGCTTTAGGAAAACCACCATATGTCCTAAAGCATCTCCTAGAATCTGTCGAAACATGATCACCTTTAGAGTGAACGCTCGAAAGGGAAAAATCATCCAACTATTAATACATTTCTCGAAACTGAAATCTGAAAGCCACCAGTAGCTCAACTACAACAAGGGAAAAAACTATCTTTTCACTACTGGTGAACTCACTTCAACGCGCGTCTCTGACACCTGCGCGTGGCCTTGCGATAGCACGTCCACCTCCATGCGCCACCTGCTCCACTCTGTTTCGTTGTCCTAACGATAAACGTAGTCTTTGTTTGTTTTGTAAGTCACTAGATTGGGGTACAACATGATTTACATGTTCGGAAAAAAAAAAAAAAAAAAAAAAAAATCGACTGTCCAACTTTTTGTCAATTTTCCTCTATTGACTCTGGAGCATTTTTTCACTGATTTTGCACACTAACATCCCCTAATACCATCTGTTTGGATTATTGCTTCAATCCCCCTTAAAAGAGAAAAGAGGGAAAAAAAAAACCCTACGGATCTTCAATGTGCAAAGACGATACTTTGGTAACACCAATGTAGAGGGCTTAGTTTTTCGACCTTTCCTATGCACCAATAGGGTAACTCCATCAATAACAAGCTCTACCAAGCAATCCACTAAGGTTTCCACAAGACCACAACTCACAAGGAGCAAAGGGTCCCACAAAGGGAGGGTGAAAAAAACTAAAAGCTTCATCAAATGACAATAGGATGAGGCAACACAAATATAAACCAACCAACTAGGACACACAAATGTGTCAAACCTACAAAGGGCCATGGTAGTATAAATGGGCCTCAAACCTATTGATGAACAAATACTTAAAATAGATGGGTTGCAATGTGGGTTTGGGTTTTGACTTGTGGCTTAATTCAAGGAAAAATTACATGGATACATGTTTTCTAAGATTACAATTCAAAAGGGAAAAATACATAACTATACAACTAAAACTTTTACTTTTTAAACATAACAAACTTAAGATTTTTTTAAAAAAAATCAGGTGTTAATTAGTTAATTAATTAATACAATATTATAATAATTATAATGAGTTGCCAAACAAAGGCTAATATTAAATAATAAAATCAAAACAATACATAATCCACAACAACTTTATCCCAACCCAACCCCGTACTCAACCCACCCACCCCGACACCCACCCACCCACACACTCCACCACCCCACCCCACCCCATAAAATAATTTTTTTCCTTCTACTTTTTCACACTCACCCCCACCCCCAACACCCCCTTACCCACCCCCACTCCTCCCCAACCCAACCCCGCCCACCCACCCACCCACTAGTCCCATCCCATCACAACTACCCACCCACCACGCCCGCCTACCCTACTCCAACAATAAGTTTTTTTTTTGAAATATTTTTTCACCTTTCCCCACCCCACCCGACCATACCCTACCCCACCCCACCTCACCAACGATGATTTTTTTCTACTACCTTTCTACAACTCGCCCAGACCCTACCCTATCTTACCCCGCCACCTACCCCAACCCCACCTACCCCACCCAAAATTAATTTTTTTCTTCTAATTTTCAACTCCCCCACCAGCCTCGCCCTAGACCCTACCCCAACTCACCTCATCTAAAATGATTTTTTTTTACTACTTTTTCACGACTCGCCCAGACCCTGCCACGCCACCCATCCCCAACCCCACCCCCCCACCCCCACCTAAAATTATTTTTTTCTCCTAATTTTTCACACCCCTACCCACCCTCCCCGACCCTACCTCGCCACCCACCCACCCACCCCCACCCCCATCCTACCCCACCCAAATATGATTTTTCTTCTATATTTTCACACCCACCCTAACAACCCCACTACACCCCACCCTAGCAACCCCACCACAACCCACCCCACCCAAAAATGATTTTGCTTCTATTTTTTCACACTTCACCATAAAAAATTATTTTTCTTCTATTTTTTCACACTTCACACCAACCACCTCATCTCAATCCACCCCACCCCACCCACGCACCCACCCACCCAAAAAATAATTTTTTTCTTCTACTTTTTCCAACTCCTAACCCGACCTCGACCCCACCCTACCCACCACCCACTCCAAAAAATTATTTTTTTCTTCTACTTTTCCCCACCCCGACCCTACCTCACCACAAAAAATGATTTCTACTTTTTCTAGCCCCACCCGACCTCTACCCCACTATCCCCACCCCAAAATCACAATCAGTCACGTAAGTTTACACGAGATCGCAGTTAATGCACACAAGGTCACACAGAGTCACAATTACAAATTTAGTTGTAAAACCCCACCCCTCCAAAGTCACAGTTGGTCACACAAGGTCAAAGTTTGGTCACACAAAGTCGCATTTTGGTCAAACGAGGTCACATGAGGTCACAATTAGGTCAAACGAGGTCATGGTTAGATCACACGAGGTCACAGGTCGATCACATAAAGTCACGCTTCGTTCTTACAAAGTCACAGTTCGGTCACACATAGTTATATTTGACACAATTGTAGGTCACATCACGTCCTCGTCCAATGGTCACACCAAATCATAGTTGGTCACATTCAATATAATTGGTCACAATGATCCATAATTGATTACATATTATTTATTTATTGGTCATAGTTACCTAATAATTGGTCATAGTCATCAATAATTGATCACAATTTATTTATTGATTGATCAAAACTTACTTGTTTTCTTGATCACATTCGCACTTATCATAAATCGCACAAACTCACAATTAGTCAATATTTTGATCACATTTACCTATAATTGATCAAATTTATCATATAATTGGTACGTATTATTTATTTATTGGTCATAATTTACACGTTTCCTCAATCACAATTAGTTAAAATTTTTGTTACAATTACCTAATATTTGGTCACATTCCGTATTCTTAGTTTTCTTGGTCACATCCCCCATTTCTCACAAGTCACAATTAGCAAATATTTTGGTCACATTTACCTAATAATTGGTCACATCCCGTACTTTATCACACAAAGTCACGATTTGAACATACAAGGTCACAGTTCGATCAAAAAAAGTCTCAATTCGGTCATACAACGTCATAGTTCAATCACACGATGTCATAGTTCGGTCACATGTGTTACCAAACTATGACCTTGTGTGATCGAACCGTGTCTTCGTGTGACCAACTTTGACTTTATGTGATCGAATTGTGACTTTGTGTGACCGAATTTTGCAACTAAACCAATTGTGATCTAACTGTGACCTCGTGTGACCAAACTATGACCTTGCGTGATCAACTGTGACTTTAGGAATGTGTGGGTAGGTGGGTGAGGTTTTTCAACTAAATTTGTAATGTGACATTGTGTGACCAATTGTGTGACATGTTGTGACCTTGCATGTGGGGGTGGGGTAGGGTAGGGTGGGGTGGGGTGATCGAATTAATAGGTAAATGTAACCAAAATGTCAACTAAATGTGACTTTGTGTGACTTATAACGAGTAGGGAATGTGACCAATTATTAGGTAATTATGACAAAAAATATTAACTAATCATAAAAAAAACGAGTAAATTGTGAACAATAAATAAATAATATGTGACCAACTATAAATGATTGTGACCAATTGTATTAAAAGTTGTGACCATCTATAACTTTTTGTGATCATTGGACGAGGAAAAGTATAAGAAAAAAATAATTTTTGGATAGGGTCGGTTTGTTGGGTGGGCGGCGGGGTAGGGACAGGGTGTGGAAAATTAGAAGAAGAAAAATCATTTTTGGGTAGGGGTGGGGTTGGTGGGTGACGGGAATAGGGTCGAGACGGGGTGTGGAAAAGAAAAAAATCATTTTTGGGTGGGGTGGGTAGTGGTGGGGTTGTTGGGTGACGGATGTAGGGTCGGGATGGAGTGTGAAAAAGTAGGAAAAAAATCATTTTTGGGTGGGGTCAGTTAGTTGGGTGGGTGACGGGGTAGGGTAGGGTCTGGAGCGAGGTGGGTGGGGTGTGAAAATTTGAAGAAAAAATCATTTTTGGGGGGGTGGGTAGGAATGGGATGGGTGGGTGGGTATGGTGGGGTGGGTGCAAGGGTTGGGTCTTGTTGGAGTGTGAAAAAGTGGAAGAAAAAAAATCATTTTTGGGTGGAGTGGGGTCGATTGCTTAGGTGGGTAGCTGGTAGGGGCGGGTTGGGTGTGGAAAATTAGAAGAAAAATAGCATTTTGGGGTGGGTGGGGTGGGTGGCAGGGTAGGGTAGGGTGGGAAAACATGGAGACATAAAAAAAACTCATTTTTTGGGGTGGGGTGGGATCGGTAGGGTGGTGTCGGGATGGGTGGTAGGTGGAAAAGTAGAAGGAAAAAAATCATTTTTGCGGTGATGTGGGGTAGGGTGGGTGGCGAGGCGGACAGGGTGTGTCGTGGTTTGTGGCTCGAATAAGATCAATTTGTCACTTTGCCATGAGGTGGGGTAGAGTCGAGTGGAGTGGAGTTGGGGTGGGATGGGATGCGATGGGGAAGTGTAGGAAAATATAGGGAGAATATAAAAATAAACTTATTTTTGGGGTGTGGTAGGATATGGGTGGTGAGGTGGGTTTGGTGGGTGGGGTCGGGGGATGTGGCTAGGGTGAGATCAATTTGTCACTTTAAGATGATGTGGGGTAGGATAGGGTCAAGTAGGGTTAGGTTTGGTTGGGGTGGGGTGGGGTGGGGTGGGTGGAGGAAGTGTAGGAAAACATCGAGAGAAAATAAAAATAAACTTATTTTTGAGGTGGGGTAGGATATGGGTGGTGAGGCGGGGTGGGTGCTGGGGTCGGAGGATGTGGTTAGGGTGAGATCAATTTGCCACTTTAAGATGAGGTGGGGTAGGGTGGCGTGGGTGGGATGGGGAATGATAGGAAAATATCGAAAGGAAAAAAATAAAAATTATTTTTGGTGTGGGGTGGTGGTCTGTGACTGGGATAAGATCATTTGTCACTTTGCGATGAGGTAGGGTAGGGTAGGGTCGAGTGGAGTGGGGTTGGGTTGGGGTGGGATGGGGAAGTGTAGGAAAACATCGGGAAAAAAATAAAAATAAACTTATTTTTAGGGTGGGGTAGGATATAGGTGGTGAGATGGTATGGGTGGGCAGTGTGGGTGGGTGGGTGGGTGGGGTCTGGGGATGCGGCGAGGGTGAGATCAATTTGTCACTTTGCGGTGGGGTGGGGTCGAGTAGGGTTGGGGTGGGGTCGAGTAGGGTTGGTTTGGGGTGGAGTGGAGTGGAGTGGAGTGGGATGGGGAAGTGTAAGAAAATATCGAGAGAAAATAAAAATAAACTTATTTTTGGGGTGGGCAGGGTGGGTGGGTGGGATCGGGGGATGTGGTTAGGGTGATATCAATTTGTCACTTTGTAATGAGGCGGAGTAGGGCCGAGTGGGGTTGGGGTTGGGATGGGGTGAGATGGAGAATGATAGGAAAACATCGAAAGGAAAAAAATAAAAATTATTTTTGGTTTGGGGTGGGCGGGGCGGGGCGGGATGGGGTGGTGGTAGGTTGTGACGTCAAAATTTGAAATTTTAATTTAATATTATATTAGTTTTAATATAATGTATAGTAGATAATTATGTTTATCTTATATATATCATTATATTTATTTTTAATTATTAAACACCTAACTAAATGAATTAACACCTGAATTTTTTTAAAATTCCTTCACTTGATTTTTGAATTGCATCTTTAAAATACAAGGTTTTATGTAATTTTCCCAATTCAAAATCAATCTTTAAAGGTTCGAATTGTAAAAATTAGGTGCTAATACCTATTTAATTAATATTATTAAACTAAATACTATTTCAGTAAATGGCAAACCAACGCTAAATCACTTTAGACCTTGTTCCACACCAATATCCGACGGCACCTTCCTCTGAAAGTAGCCTTGTTACGATGCCTACGCACACACCACGTTCTACCCAAATTCAAACACGTCGCCCCCACCCCCACCAACACCCCTACAGCGTCATTAGGCACAAACCCCTACACCACCACCTCACCACATTCTACACTACCGCCACTGCACCGCACACCGCCACTGCAAGCACACCAACGCGCACACAGAAACACCACCACTCTGCGACTGGGAGAAGAACAGACCACCACCTCCACCACATAGCAATCGCGAGCACAAATAAGAGATTGACATTCGTGACCGCAAGAAGAAGAGCAGCACCAGCAGCAGCGAAGAAAGTTGCAGCAACGTCGCGCTAAGTCGTTCAGATCTATGTGAGACGCTTGTCGTCAGAGGTTACATCAAAATGTGTCTGCTTTTTTGTTCCTTTTCTGATTTGGATTTGGGAAACAGAAACTAGATGGTAAACTCTTTGGTTTAAATCAGGGGAGGGTTAGGCTGTGAGGGGATATAGGTTTCACTATGGGGGTGGGCACATCGTCTCTTTGTCAGTGGCGGCATCCCTGTCGTCGGAATCTGAGGGGTGGAGGTGGAGGTTGATGTAGTTGTTCTAATGTTGGTCGTAGTGGTTGGAGGTGAAGAGTTTGTGACCCAATTACTAGGAATTGTAACCAATTATTGGGTAATGCGACAAAAATATTGATTAATTGTGATTTTGTGAGACTTCTTACGAGTACGAAATATGATTAGTTTAATTAAATTATTGATCACAAAATTTGATCCGTGAGTAAACTTGTAATTGAGACCTGTAATTTATGTCAATTGTGACTTCTTGTGACCATTGAACATGACATGTTTAATTAATTTATATGTTAAAAACGTTATCGATCACAAGTATGATCAATTATTAGGTAATTATGACAAAAATATTGACTAATTGTCCAAAAAAAAAAAGTAAATTGTGATCAATAAATAATATGCGACTAAAAATGTTTTACTGCTCCTATATTGTGATTGTGACCAAAATTTTTGTATCGATTGTGACTTTATACGATTTGTGACGATTAGGAATCTGACCCTTTTAATTAATTTATCGGTCACAAAATTTAATTTGCAACTAAATTTGTAATTATGATTGAACTCTTACTTTGTATGACTGTGATTTTGTGAATGGGGTGTGGTCGAGTGAATTCTGCGACTAAATTTTGTAAATGTGACCAAACTATATTATGTGTGATCGAATGTGACTTTGTGTGTGTGGTAGGGTGGGGTAGATGTATTTTTTCGACTAAATCTATAATTGTAACCGAATTGTGACTTTCTATAATCGAATGTCACAGGTAGGGAGGGGTGGGGTGGGGTGGGGTGATCGAACTATGATTTTGTGTGACCAAATGTAACTTTGTGGGTGTGGTGGGGGTGAAATTTGTAATTTGATTGAACTGTGACTTTATGGGTGGGTTGGGGTGAGTTGAAATTTGTGACTAAATTTGTAATTGTGATCGAACTGTGATTTTGTGTGATTAATTGTGACTTCTGTGTGAAGGGGTGGGGTCAAGGTCAGGTGGGTGGGAGGGTGGGTGGGTGGGTGGGATGGAACGAAAATGGGTGGATGGATGGTTGGTTGGGATTTGAGATTTTATATTTAAAATTGTATTAAATTTAATTTAAAATAGAAGAGAAAATAATTTATTTATTATAATAATTTATTAAACATCTGATTTAAAAAAAAAAAAAAATCCAAAGTTTGTTATGTTTAAAAAGTGAGTTTTTGTTTGTTAGGTTTAAAAAATGGTAATTTTAGTTGTGTAATTGTGTACTTTTTCCTTAATTCAATCATTGACTAAAGCCTATGCAATATTATCATTCCATTAACATCATCGACCCCAACTCCCGAGACTTATTTGGGTTTCAGCGGAATCCAACGCTGACTTCATTATTCTTTTCCTTTTTAATTTTCATTTTAATTTTAATTTTTTTAATTTTTAATTTTTATTGAGGATTAAATTTCGAGGGTTGATTTTGCTGAGAGGCTTAACATCTTTGATTTTAAAAATCAAAAGATGAATAAAAGTTATAAAGATGCAAATACCCCAGTTTACTGTAAAATAATAATTTGTCAAGCAATCTATGATAGCTTGGAAAATTTGAAGTTATGAAGCCTCGAGTCTAATCATATTATTTTTCATTATGTTACGCAGTGCTAGACTTACTGAAGCACGAAAAAGTGCATGGCATTTTAGGGCCACATGGTGCTACAGAAAACAAATTTGCTGCAGAATTAGGAGGAAAAGTTCATGTGCCGGTTATTTCTTTCACTCCCCGAAGTTCAATGTTTCCCTACGCACAGAACCCCTACTTTCTTAGGACGACTCCAGATGACATGTATCAAGCTCAAGCACTGGCAGCCGTTTGCCAAGGGTTTGAATGGACTCAAGTAGTGATTTTGTATGAAGACACGGAATATGGCAATCAGTTTCTTTTGCATCTGAATAAGGCATTCGAAGAAGTTGCCATTGGAATAGCATATCTGAGTGTCATCTCCACATCATTAGATGATATTTAAATACGTAAAGAACTTAACAAGCTTGAGACAAAGCAAGCAAGGGTGTTCGTGGTGCACATGAACCCATCGTTAGGTTACCGATTCTTTTCTGTTGCCAAAAGGGAAGGAATGATGAGTGAAGGGTATGCGTGGATTATCACTGATTCTTTATCCAATTCATTGAGTTCCATGAATTTTATTTCCCGTGATTCAATGGAAGTCGATTTAATGGAAGGTGTTTTGGGTATAAGGCCCTATGTGCCCATGTCACAGAAGCTTGACAATTTCCAAAAAAACTGGATAAAGAATATGGTTCTGAATAAGAATGTGGATTCGATTAGGGAGTTAACTGTCTATGGTTTGTGGGTGTACGACACAGTGTGGTCCTTGGCAATGGCAGCAGAGAAAATCAGACCAGGAAACTCGAGCAAAAATGTAAGATATGATACAAACATGAAAATATCGACATTTGGACCAAGACTTCTTAGAGAATTGTTAAATACAAAATTCAGAGGCCTGAGCGGAGACTTTGTGTTGATTAACGGCCAATTGAAACCTTCAGCCTATGAAATAATTAGTGTATGTGGAAATGGACAGAAAACACTGGGATTTTGGAAACCAGGCAAAAGATTAACCAAATAATATTAAGTTCAATATACACATCATCCTCAAAAAATCTTAAAAATTTCATTTGGCCTGGAGATTCTGTCATGTGACCTAATGGTTATGCTGTACTTGTAACCCGGAAAATTAGAGTTGGGTTACCTCTGAAATATGGATTCAATGAAATGTTAAACGTCACGGTAGATCCTGTAACAAAAGGTACAAATGCAATTGGTTATGCAATTGATATTTTCTGGGCTGCATTGATGTTGCTTCCTTTCCCTATTGAATATGATTTTTCTTGTTTTAATAACAGCAAAAGTAACTTGAGTTATGACAACATGCTTCAAGAATTATCCCAACAGGTACCTTGATCTTGATCTCGATACTCTTCAGTGATGAAACTAAATGCTTAAATTAACATAGTTATCACAACTTTTTGATGTTTGTTCTTGGGAAAATTATAGAGACTTGACATGGTCGTGGCAGATACAACAATTTGGGGACCACGAGCCCAATATGTTGATTTTACTCTACCATATTCCGTACCAGGATCCATACTAGTTGTCAAAAGTAATAAGCCCAGCTGGACGAAAATTAACTGCCCTTACCACTCACTACAGTCAAAGCTGCTTTCAGTTTATGTCTTCAATATTTTGTTCGACTCAGACTGATAGTAATAGTGGAAACTCGACACAGCAAGATGAGGAAGAAGGCTTTGAACCTATCCATGACTCTGGTGCCACCTCTTTTGAAGATATAAATGTATGTGGAGAACCCGGCAACGGAGTTGTGGAAGAAATATCTGAACCAGGCCAGAATAATGAGAAAGTTACTGCCCAAGATCAAGAAGTAGAATTGTCATAATGTTACCTGTTCGGTGTGAATCCCGCAAGCGCATGTGATCTTTGACAAGTAATAATTGTCATGAGTTGAGAGCTATCGTTCCCACGAGGAATAATGTCTAGTCCTAACTGTCAGTTTATCTTCGATTCAATTAAGTGAAACAATAAATAAAAAGATGATTTTGTTTGTCTATTCTAAAAATTGCAATGAATAAATAATAAAGAAAATAAAAATGTTGGGGAGTAAAATATGAATGGGAAGCATGTATTGAAATTTGAATCCACCTAGTGATATCTATTTCAATTCAATAATTTTCTAATTTAGATGATTCATGCGTTCTTGCCAATCGATAAAACTAATATATTTAACTTTCTTTTTCAAGACAAATTAAATATACCATAAACACGACCTGAATCTATTCCTAGTCCTAATGCGAATGTTTATGATGCATTAATCAAACAATTTATTAAATTGATTGCACACGTCATATTGTTATTCTTAACATATAGTATTCGTGTGTTTATCTTGTCGTGGTCTAAACCTATTGTGACTTTTTCAAAATTACAACAAGCAACTAATTATCCAATTGGTGATTAGGCAATCAAATAATTCAATGGGAATGCAAGAATAAATCAAGAAACGCAAGAATTTTCTAAATTATAGAATCATGATTTAAAACAAATAAAACTAGGGTTCATCTCATCTAATACATAAAAAAATTAGCCAAGCATCTTAATTGATGAATTACATTACCGATTAAAGCACGCAATTGTCTCCTCCAAAATATGGCAGCAGAGTTCTTTAGTTGACCACCCAAAGATGCCAATTTTTTCTTGTAATTGCTCCAGCCGAATCCCTTTTGTATATTTCTATCAATTCACGTCTACTTCCTTCACTCACCAGTTGGCTGCTGCTTTGACTTGTTCTATTGATTTCTGTGGGAGGCTCCAATATCATCAGCCACAATCAGCCGACAATATTAATTCCCCAAGAACTCAATAATTCTCCTCCTTGCACTTGTGTAGTCCGCCCCCAAAATTGTCTCCCAGTATGTTTATATATATTATCGAAGTATCCCCAAGCGGCTGCCCCAAGAATCAAGCTCCTAGCAAGAGTCCATCCCCTCTAATTCAAAGTTGAATTGGTTTTAACTACCAATTAATAAATTAATGTAGTGTTTATTTGTAAGTCTTCAATTTTTTCAAAGAAGGTAAGTTGGTCCTTGAACTTTATATATAATGTACTTGAATCATTTTCTCTTGTAATTGGGTCCCTTTACCTTCAAATTGTATCCAATTAAATCCTTGGCATTCTTTGTTCTTCATTTAGTTACTCGTCTCATCTATTGATTGTTTGCAATTTAGTCCTTCATGTCCCCTTTTTAGTCCCATTTCTCCGTTTTCCAACCAAACGCATCCAAAATTGAGTTTTTCCTAAAGCAAACAAAATAAACATATAATTAGTAATATATTATCCTAAAACACTTATAATTATTTAAATTTAAAGCCAAGATAAGTACGAAAAACGTACTTATCAAACCTCCCAAACTTAAACTTTTGTTCGTCCTCGAATAAAATAGAATAAAATTAAAGAATCAAACTAGCAAAGTACAAATATTTTTGTTATGTCAACATGTTCACCATATGCCTTAATAATCCAAATCAATTTGTACTTCAGCAAGAGTTATGAACAACAAAGCAAAATAATTCTAGTTACCTCGTATCAGATTTTCAAGTGTGTGTGTGAATAGTCAATGTCAAACTCATACTCATGTAAATGATATATTTAACACTGTGTCGCTTGTTATGCATAATCAAGCCCTAATCCCATATGGTCACCTTAATGAATCGTTTCCTTGCATCGCTCATGGATGATCAGAACTTACTACTTTTCTCTTGAATCACAAGATTCCTTCTATTTATGTGGTTTCTAAACATCAAAAATTTGCATTCTTCCACACAAGGTGGTCAGAATTAGCTTAGTCTTCCCAAACAATCAATGGTAAGCGGTTCCTTATTAATCCATTTCTTTAGTATCAAAGTCTCAATCAACAAGCTTATACCAATTTTAATTTTTTTTATGGACGACTTTTTATTTTTATATCCATATCTTTTACCATATTTGTGCAGAACTTTTCATACTTGCTTTCTATATGACCCCTGTAGCGAGCTTTAGTGTCGGTGACTCCCAAGTCAGACGACTTTAGGGCACCAGTTTGAAAGACCCCTCAAACTTAATTACTCAAGTCATAAAGGCTTAAACAGAAAAGTTAAAGATGTTTCATTGTCTTATATATAAGTCCACTCTTCGTAATTACTTTTTAATTGACCCCTGTAGCGAGCTTTAGGTCGGTAGCTCCCAAGCCAGACGACTTTAGGGTATTAGGTTTGAAAAACCCCTCGGACTTAATTACTCGAGTCAAAAAGGCATTTGAATAGTAGAATAAAACCTTCAACATTTTTCTGTTTTTATGCTGGCAATGGTTTATACCCATTGACCAAGACCTCTTCAACCAATAACACATTTTAGGAACTACAGACCCTTAAAAGTTCAAGCCTACCTTCACCACTTCTTTCCACCCCCAAACTGCTCTTAAGCAAGTTTGGTTTCTAAGGTTTAAAGGTTGGGATGTCTAATCATCTAAGTTTAGGGATTTACAAGTCATTCTTAAGTTCAAATTACATAAATTTGCCCCACATGTGCTAACAAAATCCTACATAAGTAATAATCCAACAATGGCTGTGTGCGCATGAAGATGAAATCAAGCAAGTAATAACTAGTTCATGAAATTCATATTTTTATGTTGTCCAAAATTCAAGCCAAAGCAAAATCTGATCCATATTATATCCTAGGCGATACACATGTCAACAAAAATTTCAATTTTTTCAATTTTTCCACCTTTTTTTTTTTTTTTTTTTGGGAGCATGCTAAATAAAAATGAAAATTTTGGTAGAAAAATGGACTACCCACCCCCAAATTTAAAATATACATTGTCCTCAATGTATCAAATAAGCACATAAAAATATAATTGGGGGAAAATGGAACGGTTTAAAGACTTCCCTGATCAATCTGAATGTAGAGGTGGAGATATGCATTCCTAAAGTTCCTTGAGCATCTTCCTGTTGCAGATCAGTCCTATCAAGGAAAAAATGAAATTCAGGCATTAGGCGTGTTATTGGATGAAGATGCAAAAATAAATAAAAACAAAAATTAATGAAAATAAAGCTGAATAAATAAATTTTAAGAAAATTGGGTTGCCTTCCAACGAGCGCTTGTTTATAGTCATTAGCTTGACTTAGAATCTTTTGCTACTCATGGAGGCTTGAAAAGAGAGTTTTCAACCCTGCACTTTTTGCACATGTAGACATTCTCTTGTTCATCCTTCAGTCTCCAAATTATCAAATTTTCATTTTTATCCCTTCCAACCAATCCACCATATTCATTATCTTTTCTCCTGGTCTTGTGAAATTTCCAGTTTTCCTCTTCTTTGAGGTCAATCCTTTTACATTCCTCGAGATATGAAGGTTGTTTGAGTGCATTATTCATGCTGAAGCTTTATTGTTTTTCCTCCACTCTCAGAGTTATTTCATTCTTTTCAAAATCTATTAAAGCTCGTCCGGTTGTTAGGAATGATCTTCCTAGGATCACCAGGATGTTCTGATCTTCCTCAATATCCAGAATAATGAAATCAGCTGGAAAGATGAGATCTCCAACTTTGATGAGCATATCTTCAATCACTCCGTAAAGATGCTTGAGTGTCCTATCAGCCAGCTGCAAGATTATTGAAGTTTCTTTAGGATCCCCCCCCCCTCCCCAATCCTAATTTCCTATAAATAGATAGTGACATTAAGTTAATACTTGCTCCAGAATCAATTAAAGCATTTAAATTGTGTGAATTTCCTATGGAGCAAGGTAAAGTGAAACTCCTTGAATCTTTTAGTTTAAGAGGGAGCTTATGATGTAGGATTGCACTGCATTCTTCTATCAATGCGACTTCTTCATCTTGTGGCAACTTCCTCTTCTTTGTCAACATCTCCTTCAGAAACTTAGCATAGTTTGGCATTTGCATTATGGCATCAATGAATGGGATGTTGATATGCAGTTGTCTGAGGGCATCCAAAAATTTCTTAAACTGCTTTTCTAACTTAGTGTTTTGCAACCTTTGAGGAAATAAGACTAGAGGTGTGTGTTGATTAACAGGAACGGGTGCCTTACCTTGTGGAATGTCTGACCGTTGTTTTTCGATTTCATTTGTTGATTTTTCAGACTGAACTTGTTCCTTGCCCATTTGAGTTTCCTGATCCCCGTCAGTTGCTTTCTTCTTCACATTGATCTCTGGCAACTGAACTCCACTCCTTGTAGTAATGACATGGATTTTTTCATCATTTGGCTGCTTTCGAAGCCTTTGGGGGAATGGAATAGGCGGCACATATGCTTTAATAGGTGGTGCAGCTGTAATTGAAGGTGTCTCAATAACTGCATAATTTATAGCTTCCAATGCCATTACCTATTCCTTAGGATTTTTCTCTGTATTGCTTGGCAAGGTTCCTTGATTTCTACTTGTTAATGCCACAGCCATCTGTCCCATTTGATTTTCCAAATTCTTTATTGTTGCCTGTTGGTTTTGAAAGACTTGTTCAGTCTTTGCCATGTACTGTGCAAACGTATCTTCCAATGATGGCTTCCTTAGCTGTTGTGGTTGTTGATGTTGAAAACCTGATGGTTTTGTTTGAAAATTTCCTTCATGGCCATGACTTTGGTTATTAGACCAAGAGAAATTTGGATGATTCCTCCACCTTGGATTATATGTATTGGAATAGGGGTCATTTTGATACTTTTGAAAATTCTGGGCATAGCTGACCTCCTCATATTTCATTCCATGTGTTGAGGCTAAAGGACAGCTAGCTGTAACATGATCTGCCACGCATCCTTCGCAAACTGGTATTGGTTGTTGCACCATGTGCACAGGCCGAGTTAAATTGTCCAACTTTTTTGATAGAACTTCCATTTGAGCAACCAATTGTGTAACTACATCGACATTGTGGATACCAGATGCCTTTCTTGGAATTTCCCTTTCAGTAGGCCACATCGCCTGATTCTCCGCAATTCTCTCATATAGTTCATGTGCTCGGTCAATATCTAATCTCATTACTGATCCCCCTACCGAAGCATCAAGCATATTGCGGTATTCAGGATGCAATCCTAAATAAAAGATGTAAACCTAAGCATTTTTTGGTATGTCCAAATTTGGACACTTTCTAAAATAGTCATTAAATCTTGTCCACGCCTCAGGGTAGCTCTCAAGGTCTCGTTGTTTAAAAGTGTGAACTTCGTTTTTGATTTGGAGAACTCGAGATGGAGGGAAAATTTTCATGTGAATTTTTGCACCATACCATACCAAGATACAATGCTTCCGGGAGCTAATGAGCGTAGTCATTCCCTTGCATTATCTTTTAAAGTGTGGGGAAATAAACGCATTCGAAAAGCATCTGCTGACATCCCTTCATGACTGATTACACCGCATAACAGTAAAAATGCTTGAATGTCACTAAATTACAAATAAATTATATTTTAAATTATTTTCTAATGAATATGATTATTTGCGACATTTCAAATTATCACAATATTTAGTTATGATTTTTGGCATCACAGAAATTGTGACACTTGTACCACGTGTAGCAAAAAATATTTCACTATTGGACTTTTTTTGTAGTGGTTAGCAACATTTGACAAATGTTGTGAAAGGTCACCTTTAGCAACGTTTGACAAACGTTACTAAATGTCTCACTTTTCGCAACATTTGAAAAATGTTGCAAAAGGTCTCACTTTTCGCAATGTTTGATAAACGTTGCAAAAAGGGGGTCAATCGCAACATTCTTCTAAAGAACATTGCAAAAGGTATTTATTAATATCTATGGCAACATTCACTTGCTAAAATGTTGCCAAAAGACCCTTTTAGCAACATTTATCAACAAATGTTGCATTTTAAGTGTTGCAAATGACTATTTTTGTTGTAGTGGAGGTCCAGTAAGTAGTGAGGTAAGCTCACAAGGTTTCTTCAATTCTTTAATGTCAGTCCCTTTTTTATTTAGATACAATTTTCTTTATCAAATTGCACTTGGTCTTGTTGAATGCCTCTACGAGCCCATTGGTTGCTGCATTATATAGAGAAAAGTTGCATTGTCGGAACCCATACTTACAACAAAGATTATTTATGTGACTGGCCTATAAATGTTTTCCATTATCAGTAACGATGTGTTAAGGAACTCCATATCAATAAGTTATCTAAACACTAATGGAATCCACAACATTTTCTTTCTTTACTTCCCTTAGTAGTACAACCTCAGTCCACTTAGAGAAGTAATCAGTTCTGATAAGGATATAAGAATGTCCAACTAAAGACTTTGGAGTTATGAGTCCAATCACATCAAAGACCTTTACATCGAATGACCACGAGATTATCATTCGGTGTAATGGCTTTGGAGGCTAATAGATGAAATTTACATGGACTTCACAACTTTCATATTTCTTTAGAGTCCATCAAATCTTGAACTCTAGTTGGCCAACAATACCCCATTCTTTTTGTTAAAAAATGAAGCTTGGGTATGGAATGATGAGCACCACATATTCTAGAATGAGCTTCCTCAAGGAAATATGATGCTTCCTCATTATTTAGACATTGAAGGAAAACTCCATCAAATGAACATCGATAGAGTTTGATCCTATAGAAGATGAAACGACAAGCATGTCTTTGAACTTCAGTCTTGCAAAGAGAATTATTCGGTAACTTTTGATATTGAAATAATCAATCGTTGGCTATCTCCAATCATTTTTCTCTTCCCAATAACTTCAGTATTATTGTTCTCTTCCAGATTCTCTATTAAATAATGGCTGAATCGTTAATCTTTGAGAACTGAAAGCAGGTGGATAAATTCATCATCAGATCTGGCCAGAACAACATCCAAATTAACACATCAGCTTCTTTATTTTCATTTTGGAATGAATTTGATTTTTATTGATTCAAATGTCCTACTATACATAATACTTTTTCTTTCATATATATAGGAGAGTAAGCTTATTTGCAGTGATATTTAGCATGTTATTTCTCAAAAAATTAAGGTCTAGAGTCCTGTTTACAAAGGATTGATGACACGTTACACACATGTGTCACTTATATTATTTACTTCATTTTAGTTTCAAATGAGTTTGTGGGAAAGATTACTATCATTGATTATACTTGTGCTTCTATCAATTGTATTTTTGAGTTATTCCATATTGTTGCTAAATTTGAGTTTAAAACTATACCATTCATCATTTGTGACAAAAAAAAAGGGAGGAGATTGAGTTTTGCATATTATGTCATTAAAGTTGTTGGGGTGAGACATATATATATATATATATTGATATTGCATAAATAAAATGAGTTTGCAGTAAATGTGAGAATTTAAATTCTCATTGCATTACATTCCATAATGAATATTTGTTTGAGTTTTGATGTTTTGTGATTTTAATGTTTCGATTGGTGTTTTGATTGACATTAATATCATGTCTCAAACTACTAGTCTTACTTATGATTGTGTGCTTCAACAGTACATTCCTGTATCACGTACTTTTACACTAGTTATTTAAGTTTTCATTTCAAAAAAGCACGTTTATCAAGGAATGTAAGAGACATGAGATCCTGGGTAGTTTACATTCTTTATTTTACTATCTTAACTTTATTATAGTTTTTGTCACGGAATACCAAATGGGAAGATTGTTAGATTTTTTACGTAATTGGAAATCCTTTGAAAAAAATGACTCGTTTATAAAGTCCGTGTTAGAGTCAAAGTATGGTAATTGAGTTAGTTATATATTTGGGTTCAAGAAGATCTAAGAAGTGTTCAAAAATACTTGGAATGCAATTAGAAATCAAAGAGTAATAAAAAACCCACAATAGTTTGAGGTTTAGACCTAGTTTTCGTATGGAAAACACTCAAATTTAGAAATTTGCTACTTCTGGAAGAATCATATACCTATGAGTTATATTTTCATCTCAATTTGAATCACTTCAATCGGACATCCAGAGAAAAAGTTATGACCAAAATACTAAAAACTGCTTGATTGATGCTCGAATTCCGCTCAAGCAGTTTAGCAGTTTTTAGACCTCGAGTTGCGCTCAAGCAACCGTTCATTTGGAAGATTCATATCTTTTAATTTTCATCATTTTTTTTAATCCCACATAAACTCAAGCACTTCATATTATATATACCTAAGCCCTATTTTGCTTTTCTGTATGGTTGTTACATTGTATCTATTATAGAAAACAAATTCATATTATTCTTTCATGATCAAAGTGGTAACCCAAGAATGACTAACCAAGAGGTGGTTAATTGGTTTATAAATTTTTTCAATATATAATCCTAATTTAAAACCAATAAATGCAAGTATAAACACTTAGTGTTATAAGAGATGTAAAGTAACTTAACTATTAATATAGAATGCTATAAAGATGTAAACTTAATATATAGAGCAAGTATAGTACTTAGAGATAGTATTTCACAATATAAATTGATAGAAAATGAGTAAGTACAATGTAAGTAAGTAAAAGAGATTAGTGGATGCAACGATATTTTAAGGAGAGGTTCAATCAAGCAACTCGATCTATGTCCTCCGTTATCAAGCTTTCTGTCACGAGCAATGCAAAATTCACTATGATAGTAACTTACAACAAGGATTATCAATTCCTAAGTAACTTACAATAAGGAGTACTTATCTTAAGTGACTTACGAAAATGAGCACTTATCCTTATGTGACTTACAATAAGGAGCATCTATCCTTAACAACAATTGAGTTTTCACAAGGCTCTCGAAACCACCAAAATATAAATGATAACTTTTACAAGTAAAGAAAGAACTCTCTTCCACAAATGATGTAAGCTCAAGTGTTTGGTTAAGAAACTTAGATGATTGAAAAATAAATGATGAAATGATGTATATCTTGAATCAAAGCTTTCAAACAAAGATCTCTTTTAACTTGTAATACAAATTAATTATGAAGAGAGATTTACACTTTAATAAAAGGTTAAAAAAAACCTTATAAAGAAGAAATAAGAATAATTGAACTTAAAAAGTTTTCTTTCACGATTGGGATCTATGATGAAATAGATGAAGAAAAGTTGAATCAATCAAGATAATCCTTTGTAATCAATGAAATGGAGTTTTATACAATGTAGACTCACTGATTTTCTTAATCAGTTTCTCTCTTAAATGCTCTTGTAAGTTGGTAATATTGAATACAAAAAAGAAGGCTATTTATAGAAGAAGAATTTTCAAAACAGGGGTTTCGATTGACGGTTGACTAACTTCAATCCACCATAAGATCCTAATATAGCCGTTACATAAATTCGAATGTTGAACTTTTTGTTGAGCAGAAACAAGGTTTTGGTCGGTCAAAATATGGAAGTTTGGAAAATTTATTTTCTTCGTGTCAACATGTGTTTTTTGCTAAAATTCATTTCATATTTTGAAGCAAATATACTTATGCATTTGATTGATGATAAAACATATTTAAGCTTTATGCAATTGCCAAGTGTTGATTAGTTGATACCTTTACATATCATGTGAAGATTAATTCAATAGTATAAGAAATATAATCTTTAAGCTCTTGATCTTTTTCTTCAGATCTCTTTTGTTCACACTTTCTTCAATAGATGACGATTTGAGCCTTCGAATACTTTTGAAGATAATATATGAAATACTTAAGAAGCAAAACTTGTTAGAACTATAAGTAACTCTTTTGTTATAATCAAAACAATGAAGTTATAATCGACCATAGGTCAACACAAAGAACATATTCTACCAAAGATTCATTTAATTCTTTCTTGAGATCAGACAACCACTATTGGATGAAAACATCAAGGTCCCATAATCTAAAACACCAATTTCCTTAACACAACAAGGAATGTACTTTCTCAATTGGAACTTCAAAAGCTACTAGAGATTGAGGAAGGTTGGACTAAATGCGCAAAAATAAAGAACAAGAATTCAGATTCTCCAGTATCCACTTGGAAGAGACAATTCTACAAGATCGGGAAGCTAGAGGAGACATCAATATCTTGGGATTGTAGGAGTAGTACAAGAAGTCTAGTTGAGTTGGTTAGACAACATCTAACTGTAAACTGCATTGTCTATAATAGAGGTAACTGGCTTGGTCTTGGAATTTTCATCCACATTGGGTTTCTTTGTTATCATATTTTTATTTTTATTTTTATTTTTTAGAAACAATATTTACGTATTATTAAAAATCAACAAGAAATACAAGGAGGGGGACATATGCCTTACCACAACATCTTACAAAATTTCCAATCCACTAGAAACAATATTCAAGAGTGGATACCTAATCTTCAACATTTATTGTAACTAACTCACTTTTAATAACATCAAATTCTTCAAGCAAACATAGAAGATAGGCAGTGTAAGTAGATTACAAAATTCTTCAACTTCAACCTTCATACTTGGTATTATTGATCCTGGATTACTCAATTCACCTCCTATCAGTCCTTTCTATGCAATCATAGAGTCCATTTCAACCAATTAATTCAATTTTCCCCTGTTCCTACAAGTCCTTAGCTTGATATGCCCTGTTCCATCCAATTCTCAGTTCACCACCCTCTCCCTCTCTTTTAAGTTGCACTTCGTCTACAAAGCAGCTAAGCACTTAAGAGAATTTATTTTGTGCTCACTATGAACAGATCTATGTAAAGCTAACAACATGATCAACTTCTTGTTGAAATTTCTCAATATCAGTCATTACAGCTAGCCTGTCTCCATCATTCCAAGTTTTCTGCCCAGATTTCCTTCATTATCTAGTAGATCCGAATCCTTATTGCCTTCCCTTCTTGGATGCATTATTCCTCTTTCTAGCATTCCTTTTTGTTATCTTTGCCCTTATAATATTGGAGAATTGAATAAGTTCCTCTTTTTCCATACTTCTGACTGTTGTTTCAAGTTCACTATCTGTGTCTGCATGGAGCTAGAGTTCCTTGCTCAAATCCATACATTCTTTAGTCTCTTGTGTTTTCCTTTCCCTCTCCTTTAGCTGTTTTTGATTCATTTACTTCCTTTCCCCCTTTTAGTTTATCCTTAAGATGGTAAAAAAATCCACTATTAGATACCCTTTGATCCAATTTTTCTTCCTTGTTCCACATAATTTCATCAGCCATGTTACCTTCAGTTATATTCTGAGATTTTAATCATGTAGAAGTTAATTCCCCATCTCCCAGGCTATGATTATTCCTTGCGTAAATCGAAATCAAAAGTGTATTTGAGGATTCGCATGGGAGATCCTTTGATATACCAAACAAATTTAGAGAAGATACGACAATAGTGTTTTTCTTTCTCAAAATTGAGAATTGCATTTTTACCATCAAGACGACCAACTGAAACCTCACCAACAAGACTGAAAGAATTCATAACTTGCTGAATCATGATTATAGCTAGTTTTTGATAAGATAATTTACCTATTAGGCCAAATTGGAACCATTTAGATAGAGGATGAATTTATTCTTTTGACACAGGAATGAACGACTCATTTTTTAAAAATTGTTGCTTCCTTAGCTCAACTAGCCCAGATCTGAGTTCCTTCGTAACTTTGCCAACAGCATCCGCATAAGATTTGCATTGGACAAGGGGAGGTTCCCCTTCCTCCGCCATAGATTAGTCTCAGAATTAGGTGTTGGAGGAATTCGTGAATAGTGACCCCAAATAAGAAAATGATGGTTTTGTAAATCCAAGCCGAAAATTGAACAGAGTAACGGCAAGGAAACACAAACAAAAAGAAGAAGAATAAGGACAAAGTCGAGGCAAGAGTTGGACTCTTTGTCCTTAAGTCGAATTTGCCCCGCAACGGTGCCTACGGATTTCGGCAATCGACTCCCAAGATACAACGGCTTCACTTGTGTTTGTAGCACTCCAAAACACAAGTACAACGAACCAACTATAGGCTTACGTACTCCAAAAATGCAATGAAGAAAATCTAAACAAATGAAATGAATTGATTTTGGAGACAAGTGAGGAAGAGAGGTGTTTTTGCATATCAAAAAAGTGAGGAATAGGACACCCAAAGGGTCCTATATATAGATCATCAAATGGTGTGGACGAAATGGTTTGAGGCCAAACCATGCACCCTTTCCAAACAATGCACCTTTATGAAAAGGTGCCTCCTGGCCGGACAACCGTGCGGCCTCACGGTTATAGACCGTGCGGTCGCACGGTCTTACTCAAAAATCCAAAAAATAAATTGACGTGTGGTCGCACGGCTTACGAACCATGCCGCCGCACGGTCAAATATTTTGACCTGATTTTCGTCCTTTTCCGTAATTTCTCATTCATTCGATATTGGTTTTCGAATTGTCAAATATACCCTTCAATACATACAGAGAAATCAAAATTCTCTTTCAGGGGCGCTGCCCCCTCGACCCCCGCGACCTGACCGGGCAGGTCGATCCCCGTTTGTGCGCCCCGAAGCGGCGAAGTGGCAAACAACTTTGCCTAAACGGATTGAGCCGAGCTTTTGAGTATTTGGCCGAAGTCGACACGAAGTCATTTAAATCGATTTTCGATTCTCGATTTATTAACCAATATCCAACATTAGGAAACTTTCAAATTCGATAATCCAAAGATGATACTGGAACTTCAACTCCTAAATAGCTCCTTACTGTAAGTGTTCGCCCCGCAACGCGAAATTAATAAAGTGGACATGAGTCTAAATATCGATAACATGAAGATTGTTATAATTATATTTTAGACTAAGAACCTTAATCGAAACTAAGAAAACTTTGATTTAGTGGAAAATTAAAATAAACTAAGGAAACAAGAAAATTGATTTAACTATATGTATGAAATAAACATGTTAAAATTGTGAATCCACTTTATTCCATCATCCATATTTTGAATTAAACTCATTTAACGGCAATTTATGGGAAATTGAAAATTCATATTCCTTATATTTTTAAAACCCTCTTTCGAATAGTGAATTAAAACATTCTCCTACAAGGGATTTAACTATGTTTCTATGACAAATCCAAACTTATAGAAGAGCATTATCGATTTATGAACACTTTTTGAGATTACGCAAAATATTAGGGTATATTTCTATCCCCTATCAAAGATTATGGCAATTAACTCAAATCCAATAATCTCCTACTCTTTCGACCATAGAAAATTATCACAAATATCAAATAATCATGCGTCCACAATTATAGATGAAAATAAATACACAATCAATTGCTCAAACCCATAAAAAGCTTAAATTAAATATTAAATCAAAACATGGAATTCGGTAAACAAAGTATCATCACAATCCTAACAAGAAAATCTAGCCTAGATGCATGATTAAAGATAATTCACAAGAAGAATGGATAGATATCACCCTATTAATGTTCTGGATCCTTATTCTTCAATCGTTGATTTGGCCTTGAATAGATTCCACAGCAGTTGGACAACGTTTTGGCATGAAACAAGACAATTCGGAACCCCCAAAAACGTGCATAAGGTCTGGTATTTATAGATTAGGTCAAAGTATAGGTTACTTGGAAGAGAAGAATCCTGAAAACATGTACAAATTGGCTTCCAAAAGAGTTCCAACCGAATAAGGAAAGTTACCTTTGAGGGAAATCTTCTTGTCACTGCACAATATTTAGTATTTTGGTCATATCTTTTCATTCCCTTATCCGATTAAGGCGATTCAAATAGATTTAGAAAGATAACTTAAAGGGATACAATTCTACTTGAAATAGGATTTTCCCAATTCGAACGTTTACTGCCTCGAAATTAGATTTCAAAGTCTGACTAAAAATCTGCCCAAAAAATCTTGTGTGATTGGAATGAATTTATGGTAATATTCTTATTATATTTTATTCCTTTTTTACTTTTAATTGCATCCAATTAACTCCTATAAATCTTCAAATGTCGTATGATGGTCTGAATCAATCGTTGAGTATTTGCAATTTTGTCCTTCTTCATTTGATTTGTATACTTTAGTCCTTGAAATTCTAATTTCTTCTAATTTGGTTCTTTCTTTGACTTTTCTTCCAATTGGCACTTTGATTTACTTCATCAACTCTTGATTTTCACACTTCAGCTCTTTTCTCATCCAAATGACTTATTTTTGCTCCATTTCCTTTACTTTCTCAAATTTGGAATTATTCCTGAAATATAAACAAATAACAACAAAATAAATACCAAAAATTCTTGAACAAATAATTAAAATCCTACTTTTATTATGGAAATAAGTGTATAAAATACACTCATCAGTAAGATTGTTTACGAGCTTCGATCTGGTATTACTCTCCTGCACCAATGAAAAATATGCTCTATATGACTTATTAGCAACATAGAGATTTAGCTACCAGCTCTAGTTCCTTTGTTGATTTGTTTATACTTAAGATGTAGCAAGGATCAAAATATAAAGAAATTATTCAAGAAAAGATGAAGATTAGCATTTTCCCCATTCTACTGTGTGGAATCGCACCTTAGATTGTCGTCATATTGGTGTTCTTTACTATTTATTATTTTACAACCATGGCAATTAAACTTAGGATAATTTAATTGCTTGATTAATTATCTAGAAACAATTGATAAGTAACATTTTCTTTTTAATTGTAATACTTTCGCAATAAGGTTAAATTATATGGCTAATTCAAGACTTTGAATTGCTTCCATCAATCTTGGTACCTGCAGATTCCAGCATCTATATATCTAATTGCATGTTCCAAGAAGTTTCTTTATCAGTCTCTGACATTTGACATTGAAGAAATGAACCTATATGCACAATTAAGATTCACAAAAAATCTCTGTGGCGTGTTGAATTAATCAACTAAAATGTTCCAAGAATAAGTATATAAAGTCTCCATAACTAAATTCAGCTCTCTCTATATGAACCACAATTTCTTGCTAAAGATAGAAAACAGCAATGCCAATAACCAAATCTCTTGCTTTATAATTCTCTTCCTCATGTTTACTAAAGCAATATATTGTCATGCTATCGAAAAAACTGTAAAAAAATAATGAAAGCTCTGAAGGACAAATTCAATATTCATTGGTTCACGTTGGAGTTATTCTTGATTTAGATTCTCCCATGGGAAGAATGGCAGATTTGTGCATAAACATGGACCTCTGCAATTTCTATTTAGAACATCAAAATTACCGCAAACGTTTGCACTTACACACAAAGGACGCTGAGGGTTTGCTCGACACAAATATTGCAAGTATTTTGTAATCCCTTCAAAGAATTCAAAATATCTTTTAAGAAAAAAATTTGCCCATAATTAGATTCACTATTGCTTGCTGGTAGTGATAACAAAAATACCCAATCCGATCCGAACCCGATGGATACCCGACTCGAATGGAGCAGGAATTTCGTGATCCGCAGATCAGGTCAGATGAACTCGCCCAACCTGTTACTGTTGGAAAAAAAAAAAAAAAAACGAAGTAAAAGTATAAAATCGGGATAGACGGAGAGAAAGCAATCACTGGTACTAAAGTAACACTTCTCCAAACCTAATTTTAAAACAATCTCCAGTCTCTCATCTCCAATCTCCATCTCCAAAACTCCAGTCGAAAGAGAGCCATGCACGCAGTCGTAGGACTAGGTAGACGCAGCCTGCAGTCTTTAGTCGGACACCGTCGCATCAATAATCCCTAATGCAGTCACGCACGAGGTGGGTCTGCTTCTCACCTGAGTAAAATAAATTCCTTGTAGCTAAATGAAGAAATGTCGTCATCTAAGCTCGTATCTAAGTTTGGAGTTTGTATTCAGTATGTGGATTTGTTATATATTAGATGTATTAGACCAGATTTGGTGGGAAAGACTCCTAAACAATTACTTCCAATCCATAGTTTATTTGTGTGCATTTTTTAACCTAGGAAAATGGATTTCTAGGTGTAACCAGAGGATTTGTGTGCATTTTTTAACCTGGGCAAATGAATGTAGAAGCACCATTTTATCTCCCGTTAATGATATCTCCATTTTTGAACCTAGGCAAATGGATTTCTAGGTGTAACCAGAGGATTTGTGTGCATTTTTGAACCTAGGCAAATGAACGTAGAAGCACCATTTTATCTCCAGTTAATCAGTCCCCGCTCTCTTTGCTGTTTTGAGTTTTCGATTTTTGGAAATATCGAAAACGCGTTCACTTCGCCCATTTTCAGAAACGCGTTTTTCAAAACACCAAAAAAAAATATAAAGGAAACTCAAAACGATTTTATTGCGTTTTGGATATTTTGCGTTTTGAATTTTTTTTTTTTTTTTTTTTTTTTTTTGTAAATTTGAGATACTTCCTTCACTTGAAGTTCTTATATTATTTTGTCATTATATATAGATTCATGTTAAGATTTTTTTTTTTTTTTTTTTTTTTTGTAATTTATTTATTTATTATTATTTTATTTTTTTAAATGTAAGACACTTCTTTCACTTGAAGTTCTTATGTTATTTTGTCATTATATATAGATCCATGTTAAGATTTTTTTTTTTTTTTTGTAAATTATTTTTATTTTTACTTTTTTGTAAAAGTGAGACACTTCCTTCACTTGAAGTTTTTATATTATTTTTTCATTATATATATAGATCAATGTTAAGTTTTTTTTCTTGTAAATTTTTTTATTTTTATTTTTATTTTTTATTTTGTAAAAGTAAGACACTTCCTTCATTTGAAGTTCTTATATTATTTTGATATTATATAGATCCATGTTAAGATTTTTTTTTTGTAATTTTTTATTTATTATTATTATTATTATTATTTTTGTAAATATGAGATACTTTCTTTACTTGAAGTTCTTATATTATTTTGCCATTATATATATATCCATGCTAAGATTTTATTGGTATGAGGTTAAATTTTTGTTTAGCTGAAACAATATTAATGATGAATTTATTGATATAGAGAATTAACTGATTTATTAACATTAAAATTAATGTAATTCAGCAAATCAACCATTTTTTACATATAAAATATCACAAAATAAATATATCAAAAAATTACAAAGTAAACTCATTTTTCAGTTTTTTATTTTTGAAAACAGTTTTCCAAAATCACAAAAAGAACATGTTTTCAGCAATCCCAAAACAAATAACCAAAACTCAAAATCCAAAATCGAAATATAAAGAGAACGGCCCCTCATATTCCCCGTGAAATTTCTCTATATATTTGAAGAAAAAAATTAAATTTAGTATGTTGCTTTCACTTAGATAAATAATTTAAACAACTTCTGAACAATAAAATAAAGCTTGATTATAATAAATCTAAATATGATTTTAGTCAGTAGTCAAATATGATTGTCTTAATTGGAGATAAAGACTTCCTATTGAGATTTGAGGACTCGATGTATAGGTATCCTATAGTGTAGATATATGCTCGAATTGCCAACTTGCGGTAATTGAATTGTTTTCTGGCACATCTTATCCAACTACTAATACGTTTTTTTCAAATGTTTGTGCAATAAAGTTGTTGTATGAGTGGCTTCATCTCCTTATGAGGTGATTCAAATGATGGCCAGCAGTATGATTGATAAGTTTAACAAATATTGGTGTGACATTCATGAAATTTTGGTGTTGACAACAGTGTTGGATTCCAAGTATAAGATGAATCTAGTTGTAGCGATCGAGAATTTTTAAATAATATAAAATCGTTTTTTCTAGAAAAATGTGTCGCTAAGTTTTAAACCCAATTTTATTTTTAGAGTGAAAGCATGTTAATCAAGCCATTATAAAATAAATTTAAATCTATTCAAATCAAGTCCAATCTCAATTACTTTAAAGTATCAAATTTATTTAAGTCCAAATTTTATTATGGGGAATTTAGGTTGATACCACCAAATGAAACTCTTTAATGAAATATACAATCCAAAATATTTAAAAATGAAAAAATACAACTTCCTAATATATAAATCGTAAAAATATCTTCTCACCAAATTAGGAGGAAAATGGAAAAATTTAAAGAAAAAAAATATATATGTCAGTTACAAACTAAAAAATAGGACAGCTACAAAAATCAAAATAAATCTACCATATCTGTAAATGGAAGTAAGCTATTACATGCAAATTACCCAAATTAATTCGATGGGTCCATGGCATCAAAGAAAGCTGGCTCTGGAAGGTACTTCCTCCCTTCCATCCACTACCAACAAGATGTTTAAACCCCTCTCGGGAATAAACTCGGATGAAACCCAGCAATATCGATCTTAAGCAACATTGAGTTGTAGGGTAACAAAACTAACAATTCTCTGCTTCTTCACAGCCTAAATACCCTACCCCTCTAGTTTTCACATATCAACAAAACCCAAATTGATGCTTAAAAAACAAAAGAACTCGGGACATCTGTTTCAAACCAATAAAGTTCCAATGAACCAAAATTCAAAAAAGCCAGAAAAGCCACATGCAGCGAGTGAAGTTGGCACCTTGACAAAACCAAACTTTCTTTCTGATCTTTCAGAAAACTCCAACTCCCCGATCTTTGCAAAACAATAATGAAACAAAAACAAAAGAGGGAACCTCACAAAAACAAAAATCATGTTATGAAATTCTTTGCTGATCTTTCAATTTATGGAGTTTATCATCAAGGAATTTCATTTGTTTAGGAATCATTCTATGGAAATAGTATTGCTAAATGTCCACAGACAGATCTATGCTACAGGATAATTCCAATCAGAAAGAAAATTGTAAATGACATCCCCCATACAGCATTTGTAGAGTCTGTGTTGACCTTAATCAATATCAAACTATAACAATTATGTTTAAGGAGCTTCAACAGAGATTCGGAGGCTATCTGAATGGACTGTTCCTGATACTGAATTATGCAACAAGTAGAATATACTTTTTCTAGTTTAATAAACACTATGACATTCATAGTTTAATAATATGAAGAACTCATGTATATCCTTTTAGCATTGAGTATAATGAGAGAAACATCTTGGAGTTCTCATCGCTGCCAACAATGAAAAAACTAAAGATAAATATTTGAAAGATAAAACTATAGTAAAAAAACAGAGAAAAAGAACTAAATGTGGAAAAGGGATCATTAGATGCACTACATCAGTTAAATCTCAGAAAAAATTTGTAAGCTTTGCACAACGTGGTTTTTGTATTCACATACAATTACTTTTCAAAATATTGGCAAATTTCTTCGAAGTGAAAGCAAATCAGAAATCTTGAAAATTGGAAATTTTTATGCACTTTGTCTTGTTGACCTATGGTCAACTTGACCTTATTGCTTTGATCATAACAAACAAGAATATATTGTGTTGCTAACAAGTGTGCTTCAAGTGTTTCATATAATGATAAATATTCAAAGCATTCAATGTTCAAATCGTCTATCAAAGATATAAATCAAAACTATGTGATCAAGCACATGAGACGCAAAGAAGATCAAGAAAGAATCGAAGATATTCAATATCAAATTTCAAGTCGGAAAGCATGAAGACCAAGCAATGAAGCCTACAAAGAATTGAGCATTTACAAATTGCTTTTCAATCTTATGTAAGGTTAATGCATCAATAGTTGGCAATGCACTTCATAAAGCTCAAGTAACATTTTTAAAGACATTAAAATATCTTTTTCAAAATCAACTTTGATCAGAAAACCTTGAAAAATCAAAATTTTGAAATCCTGATTTTTCAGGTCGACTGTAAATTTATGAGGTCGACCGCAAATTTTTTCAGGTCGACCGCACTGCCTATTTTTGAACTCCAACAGCTATTTTCTCCCAACGGCTATATTGAGGTCGACCGCATGGCAAGATAGGTCGACCGCAATAGACAGTATGTGCAAAATTTGCTCTATAAATAGCCTTCTCTCTTGCATTCATTTTCAACAACTAAGAGGAGATTTTAGAGAAGTTTTCTTGTGAAAAATTCATTGTTATTACTTGATTTATATTTATCTATCTTTATTAGAATACTTTGATTGATCCAACTTTGTTTTATCAAAATTCATCAAAGTTTTTGAAAGAAAGTTTTTGTGAAGATTCTTGATTTTACATTGTATAAACTTCCTCAATATCTTCACATTATTTATTGGAATTGAAGTGTAAGTCTTTCTTTGCTCTAAACTTGTTTTAATCTTTTAAAAGAGAGAAATTCCAATTAAGGAACTTTAATTATTTGTGCTACATTTTTCATTATCATTTGATTCATCAAAGTTCCATTGTCTAAACACTTTGAGCTTAACTTATTGTTAATTATTCAAGTGTGGCATCTCTTGGTACTTAATTTGATTCAATATTTTAACAAGATATTATTTGAATAACTTTGTTTGATTGCATTGAACTTTTCATTATCATTTGCATCAAAGTTTTTCTCTAACACTCGAGCTTAATTCATTGTTATCTATTGAAGTGTTAGCCTAACTCTCTCGGTACTTAATTTGAGTATATCATTTGTCAAGAGAGTTATTTCAATTGTAAATTCAATTCATTATATCTTGTGGTTTCGAGAGCCTTGTGAAAACTCGATTGTTGGTTAAGGGTAGGTGCTCCTTGTTGTAAGTCACCTAAGGATAAGTGCTCATTGGTGTAAGTCACTTAAGGATTTGGTACTCCTTGTTGTAAGTTACCAATATAGTGGATTTAGCCTTGCTCGTGACGGAGAGCTCGGTAACGGGGGACGTAGATCACGTTGGTTGATTGAACCTCCTTAAATCGCGTTTGCATTCTCTTATCACTTTTACTTACTTACATTGCACTTACTCTATTCTATCAATTTATATTGTGCAACACTATATCTAAGTGCTATACTTGCTTTATCAATTAAGTTTACACATTTATAGCACACTACATTGATAGTTAAGTTACTTGCAACACTAAGTGCTCATACTTATACCTATTGATTTTTAAGTTTGATATTATTTATCGAAAAAGTTTTATAAACCAATTCAGCCCCCTTCTTGGTTAGTTTACTCTTGGGCTAATATGTCTTTGTTGTCTATTAGATGACTTTCATCCATAAGGATGAAACAGAAGTTAAGCACCGACCATTTTCTTTATTTCCCTTTATATAATTTTGAGTTATAAATTTGTGATGCTCATCTTTGTTCATATGCTTGGTGAACTTTGATATTTTGGCGTTTTGCAATGAGAGAGTTCAGTAAATGAAAATTTCAGATCTATAAAATAGAAGTGTTATCTTTGATACTCACTCATTCAACGCAGGTAAGCGAAGTAAGATCTTATCTTAATATACAATTTTTTCTTCACTTTATGCATTGAGACTGCAACTATTGGTAAATCTGATCTTAGTAATGTTTATAAAAATCAAGCTCATAATTGCAAACGTCAGATTTAATAATATCTATGAGACTGATAATTTGTTGAAAGCTAAAGTTCATCCACATAACACAATAAATACATAGGTAACACTTTGCTAACTAGTCTATATACCCAAGAAGAAGAAGAAGAAGAAGAAGAAGAAGAAAGAACGAATTGTTGAACTAATCCTAGTTTTACTACCATATCCAATTGAACGGACAATGTAAGCCAATTTATCTTTTGTCAAGGGGAGTACTCTCTACAGGTTTTTCCAACTACACGTGTACTTCTTTGATTTGTAGTGGAAACAATGGCACCAGTCTGGTTCGAATCTGGCAGTGATATTCAGAAGGTTTTGAATGCATTTTCCTGTAAATATAGAAATCATTACTGGACTCTGAAGGAAATGAAGGAAGCTCCTTGTCTCTATGCTTGCCACCATCTTGAGAAATTTTGGACCATACAAGTTACATACTCAGAACTCCTTCCTCTAACCCAAACCCCAGGGGACCTTAAGGGTGTTCTTCTAGTTTACAGCACCAGACTGACTAATCTGCTCATCAACGAAATGTTCAGTAACAAGGTAGAGCACAACAAGGCTACAAGTAGGTTTATCGACAGCCTCTACCAATCTGCCTCCGCATGGCAGCGGGGCTCATGAAGTCGGTAAATGTTTGATTGTATATATATTTTCCTGTAAATGTGAAGAAATTGTGTAAATGTAGAGAGAGAGAGAGAGTTGAGGTTACAGGGATCAATTTTGGGCGGAAATTAGGGAGAATTTAGTTACAGATAAGTATCATGATGTTTTTAATTTTTAAAATAAGGTTGTATATTTCTAAAATGTTTTATGAAAGAACGTAAATATCATTATATAATTTTGTGGTTGGTAAAATTCAATATTATGGCTAATAAGTGGTGATGGCACCAATATTCTCTTTTATTATTTTAGGTCCAAAATTATGTTGGCCCGAATCTTGATTTTTTTCAAGTCCAATTCATTTCAGTCCAATTAAGATGATTCTTGCTGCCCTAATTCTTTGTCCACTTAATGTAGCGACCGAGAAATTTCTGATTTAATATTAAATAAATATTTTATTTTCTAAAAACGTGTCGCTATAATTTAACCCAATATTAAAGTTTAAGTACGTCGTCTAGCCAAGTTATGAAATTTTGAGCCAATAATAATAAATTTTTAGTCCAACTCGATTTTATCTCCAAAATTCAAGTTTTAATTTTTAAAGCCCAATTTCATTTCATTCAAATTAAAATTCCAACTTATTTTATTTTATTTTCAAAATTCGAAATGTTTGAGTTTATCATTCTGTTAAAATTCAAAAAATTAGATTACCAATTATCTTGGAAATTATTTTGGTTAATCCTAAACTCAACCCTATCATTTTTCCTCATCCATACATAACTGATAAGATTTCACAGTTCAAATTCAGCCATTATAACACCACTCACGTTCAGAATCCATACCCACGTTTAGAACTTCAGCAACTCAATTTCTGGGTTTGAATCTCTCCCTTATTCACTGCACATACATGATTAGATCATTAGTCTCAAGGCTCAACCCCAAACACTGCCAAAAAACGCACCCACAGCCAAAGCCACCTGCACCTCCACAACCACAATCAATTTCACAGCCACAACCAACAGTAATTCCACAACCACCGCCTGGGAACTCCAAACCCCACTATGGACGACAATATGACCCCAAATCAAAACCAAGTATCAATTCACTGCAATTTTTCCATTTTCACCAAATAACACCACCACGACCAGCCCTCCACCGAACAACCACCATTCACGCCACCGCAACCAACGTCACGCCTGCCATACGACAGTCCACTTCCAAAATCAAATAAAAAACCCAGGAAGATCAAGAAATAAACTCCAAAATGAGAAAATCAAACCACTCACCTCGACCACCGGTATTTTTCGTCAAAAAACGCAACTCCAAAAAATAAAAACTGCAATTTCAGTCTCGGTTGACACGACCTGTCTCAAATCACTCTAATAGACTCAAGACGTACCGTGCGCCAGTGGAAGACGCCAGCTAGATATTGAATCTACCACCAAGGCTACATTGAATAATTGACTATGAAAAATATTTTTTAAAAAAATTTGACAAAGTTTCCTTTAGAAAATGGACTAAAAACCACCTGAAAAGCAACAATTTTCTCAAACATAAAAATTTGATTTCAAATGGGCACCCATGTCCCTATAACAACCAACTAGTCAAAATAATTACTTACAAATCGACCTTTCTGTGTTTTAGAATTAAAAAGCCCCAAATTATACTGACTATGCAAAATGCAGTGAGCCCAACAATTATATACAAACTCAAAATGGCTTATCTAACATGATAAGCATACTCCAAAATAAATATAAATTATACAAAATGACAAAATGAGTCATACAACTAGTAATAAAATGCGGCTCGACTCGGTGGATCAACAGGCTCCAATGTTGCTCAACTCAGCTACTATCTGATAAGAGAAATAGAGAAGGATTTCATGAGTTTGTAACTCAGTGAGTTGATAGCTAGAAAATAAATATACTTTACCCGTTTTTGCATATATAAATATATATAGTAGGAAAGCTTTAATTATTCTTTAATCCTTATACATACCTTATCTTGAAACATAATTGAAACATAAAGCACATCGCTATTTATTCTAGATGAGTAACTGTAAATCATTGAGTGTAAATAACCTTATATCAATGAAAACAAGAGTAAAATATCATTTCCAGATACTATAAGCTGAAATCTATATTCTGTAAATTAAATAACTGCATTCTAAATTTCTTGAATTCTGGTACACTATAATAATACTGAAAGAACACACCAAAGGTACCCATAATCTGATAATTCTGAAATTCTGAGATTCTGTAATTCTATGATTCTGAAATTCTGTAATTCTGGTCTTACGCGCGCAAAACTGCCCGAAGGATATAATCAGGTCATACACTATGGAAACTAATTCACAATAGTGCAGAGTGGGTAAAATAACCATATCAAGTCAAACACTGTGGAAACGAGTTCACATCAATGTAGATTGAGGTCAAATTACCTAGGTACTTTTGATGGTTTTAAATAATAAATCTCTAAATATTCTAAAATATATAATATTGATATTTTGTCAATTTCAAGAGCTTAGACTGAACTGTTCAAAACTCTTAAGAATAAATACTTATTCATAAAAATTCGCTACATTCTGAAAATCACAAACTATAAGTGAAAAATAGAAATATTCAACTTCTACAATAGAAATAAATATCAACATGCACTATGTAACATAAACCTTTCATAAAAGGCATGGAATTGAAATTATTGAAATAATTACTTATTTTCTTAAAATAATTAATCCACTCACTGGGTATGAGCCACAACTAGGAAGGTCGATATGCTTTCCCAACCTCCTCTTCACCGCCTAAAATATAATATAAATAATCACATAAACGACTATTACAGCCCCCAAATATATATAAGACCATAATGACTTAGAATCTCCATACTTAACAAAATTCTTAAATTCCTTTAATCAATATAAGATTACTCAATTTTCTAATTTTTTTAATAATCTATAATCATCAAATTTACCATCAAACTAAATAGCATGGTAACATTCCCTTTTTCTATTCTAACAAAACCATGAACCATAATGCTCCATTTATATTCTTAGTTTAACCCCTACAACAATTCCTTCAAATAATCATCTCACTAAAAACATTGATTTCCCCAATATTTCATACATTCAAGAACCCAAATATAATTATAGGGTTTGCCATAATTTCAATTTCTTACCTTGCTGAAAATAGAGATGGAAATTAAGGTGTTTAGCTTGTAATGGAGCTTTCCTTCTCAAACTGAAAAAGAATGGAAGTAGTAAATTAAATCCCTAATCAATTACCACAAATATCTCATAATTCTATGATTTCTTACCTCTTGAAGAATGAAAATTGAAGCCTAATTTCGAGTTGGAAACCTAGATCACTTCCTCCTTTTCTTTCCCTTTTTCTTCTTCTTTTTCTCCTCTTTTTCGTTCCCCTTTTTCTTCATTTTTTTCTCATGATTTTCTGGCTCAGTTCTTTCCCAGCTTTTGGTCATTCCAAAAAGGTAAGAAAATGGGTTTAATTAATTAGTTAGTGGACCACTAACTCTAATTTTGCACTCTAAGTCCCCCCATTTCTTTTTACACCCCACTTCGGTCCATAACTTGTTACAATAATAAAATAAATTCTCCAACTTCTATATAATCCATTTAAACCCCCTTAAGTATATTTAATTGTAAAATATACCCAAAATAAATATTTAGTCCATTTTAGTCCTTATTGAACTATGACTTTGACTAAATAAAATTGAGTTGTGACAATCTTACCTCCTTTAAAGAATTTCGTCCTCGAAATTCAGTCGGTTACCATCTCAGAAGGTGAGGATACTTGGCCCGTATTTGATCTTCATGTTCCCATGTAGCCTCGTCTACTGGGTGATTCTTCCAAAGAACTTTGACTAATGGAATGATCTTGTTGTGCTGAATTTATTCTTTTCTTTCAAGTATCCCTTTTGGCTCCTATTCGTAAGTTTAATTCTCTTTAAGTTCAACAGGTTGTTGCTCTAGAACATGTGAAGGATCTGCGATGTATTTGCGAACCATAGAAACAAGCAAAACATCATGGATCCTGGATAATTCAACCGGTAAAGCCAATTGGTATGCAACTGGACCAATTCTCTTAACGATCTCATAAGGCCCTATATAACGCGGACTCAATTTTCCTCACTTGCCAAACCTCAACACACCCTTCCATGGCGACAATTTCAGAAAGACTTTATCTCCAACTGAAAATTCAAGATCTTTCCTTCTTCTATCTCCATAGCTTTTCTGTCTGTCTTGTGCTGCTTTCAAATTTTCTCCGATAATTCTCGCATTGTTTGAAGCAATGTGAATCAATTCAGGGCCTCCTAATTTCCTCCTACCAGCTTCATCCCAACAAACTGGTGTTCTGCACTTCTTACCGTATAAAGCTTCAAAAGGAGCCATTTCAATACTAGAGTGATAATTGTTGTTGTAAGCAAACTCTATCAAAGACAAGTGAGTATCCCAACTACCTTTGAACTCCAAAACACATGCTCTCAACATATCCTTAAGAGTCTGTATGGTTCTCTCTGACTGACCATCTATCTGTGGATGGAAAGCTGTACTAAAATGTAGTTTAGTGCCCATAGCTTCCAGCAAACTAGGCCAAAACTTAGATGTAAAACGAGGATCTCTATCTGACACTATAGACAATGGAGCACCATATAAGCTAACTATCTCATCAACATACAATTTGGCCAACTTATTTAAAGAATAAGTAGCTTTGATCGGAAAAAATCTGGCAGTTTTGGTCAATCTATCCACAATCACCCAAACACCATCATGACCACTTTGTGTACGAGGAAGACCAAACAAAAAGTCCATGGTAATGTGTTCCCATTTCCATTCTGGAATAGGTAATGTCTACAATAATCCTGCTGATTTCTGACGAACTAGCTTAACCTGTTGACAGACAATGCACTGTGATACAAAATCTGCTATTTCCCTTTTCATGCCCAACCACCAGTAATGATTTTTCAATGTATGATACATTTTAATACTACCAGGATGCATAGCATAAGCTAAACTGTGTGCCTCTTCTAAAATCTCTTTCTTCAGTTCTGGAATGTTTGGAACACACAATCTATTTCCTATAGCCAAAGCACCATCATCTCTAATCACATAATCTGTCCTCAACCCCATCCTAACTTCAGCCTTCAATGTTCTCATAACCAAGTCTTGAGATTGAGCTTCTTTAATCTTATCAATTAAAGTAGGTCTTACCTGAAAATGAGCTAATATCGCCCCTAAAGTAGTAGCTGACAATATGGTATTCAACTTTCTGAACTCACAAATCAAAGAAGCATCCACTGCACTGGATTGAGACACGGAACTATTCTTTCTACTAAGAGCATCTGCAACAACATTAGCTTTCCCTGGATGGTAGTCAATCTTACAATCATAATCTTTTATCAATTCCAACCATCTTCTTTTTCTCAAATTCAACTCCTTTTGATAAAAAAATATACTTCAAACTTTTGTGATCAGTAAATATTTGACATTTCTCACTGTAAAGGTAATGCCTCCAAATCTTCAGTACTAACACCACTGCAGCTAACTCCAAATCATGCGTTGGGTAGTTTAACTCATGCTTCTTTAATTGTCTTGAAGCATAAGCTATAACTTTTCCATCTTGCATTAAAACACATCCCAAACCATGAAGTGAAGCATCAGTATAAATCACAAACTCTTTACCTGGAGATGGAAGAGTAAGAATAGGGGCAGAAGCTAATCTATTCTTCAACTCTTGAAAGCTCTTTTCACATTCCTCTGTCCATAAGAATTTATGATCTTTCCGAGTCAAACTAGTCAAAGGGAGGGCAATTCTAGAGAAATCCTCTACCAATCGACGATAATAGCCTGCTAACCCAAGAAAACTCCGCACTTTGGTTACATTAGTAGGGCGCTCCCAATTCATTACTACCTCAGTTTTAAAAGGATCTACATAAATGCCTTCTGCTGAAATAACATGACCCAAAAATACAACTTTGTCAAGCCAAAATTGACATTTACTGAGCTTAGCATACAACTGCTTATCACGCAAAGTTTGCAAAATAATCCTCAAGTGCTCAGCATGTTCGTCATGACTGTGAGAATAAACCAATATGTCATCAATAAGAACAATCACAAATTTATCTAAATGTGAATGAAATACCCTGTTCATCAGATCCATAAATGCGGCTAGGGCATTAGTCAATCCAAATGGCATCACCAAAAACTCATAGTGGCCATATCGCGATCTAAAAGCCATTTTCTGCACATCAGCCTCTCTAATTTTGAGCTGGTGATACCCTGATCGCAAGTCAATCTTAGAAAACACCGTGGCACCTCGGAGTTGGTCAAACAGATCATCTATACGAGGCAAATTATATTTTTTCGAATTGTCACCTCGTTCAACTGTCGATAATCAATACATAGTCTCATGGTGCCATCTTTCTTCTTCACAAATAAAACCGAAGCTCCCCATGGAGATACGCTGGGTCTAATGAAACCCTTATCAACTAAATCTTGTAATTGCACCTTCAACTCCTTCAACTCAGCTGGAGCCATTCTACAAGGAGTTTGTGAGATAGGAGTAGTCCCTGGGATAAAGTCAATAGTAAACTCAATTTTCCTATCCGGTGGTAATCCTGGAAGGTCTTCGGGGAAGACATCGGGAAAATCTTGTGCAACTGGTATATCTTTAAGTTTTGACTTAGTGATTTGTGTGTCAATCACGTGAGCCAAATATGTATGACAACCTTTTCTAAGTAGTCTACTAGCATCCAGTGCGGATATAATACGGGATGGAAATATTCTCCGCTCACCACTAAGAACAATTTTAGGCTCTCCAGGCCTTCTGAATACCACTTCCTTTGGAAAACAATCAACTGGAGCATGATTTACAGCTAAAAAATCCATGCCCAAGATGACATCAAAATTATGAATATCAAGTGGAATTAAATTTGCTTTCAACTCTTGGTCATTCACTCTAATTGTACAATTTTTGCAAACATTGCTAGCCAATAGAGAATCTCCCAATGGAGTGGCTACTACCAATTCACTACCTAATGGTTCTAACACATGGTTTGCATGATTAGCAAATGCATAAGAAACGAATTGTGTAGCACCTGAATCAATTAAAGAATGAGCCTTTTTACCAAAAATAGATAACGTACCCTTGACTACATCTGGTGACTCATTGGCATCATGCTGAGTCACTGCAAATACTCACCCTTGTGTTCTCGGACGTCCTGCCTGACCCTTCTGTCTAGTACCACTACTACCAGCGACATCAGATTGAACAGCACTAGTAGTACCTACTTTCTCTGCCAATGTATTTCTGTTATGATTCTGTCTAGGTGTACTGACACCTGCCTGTGAAGACATCCCCTGTGATGAACCACCTGGCTGTAGGCGCATAGGGCACCCTCTTCTCATGTGTCCAACCTGACCACAATGATAACATATACCAACACCCTTAAGGCACTCACTAGGGTGAAATTTTCCACATGACTGACACTGAGGAAATCTAGAAATACCAGAACTATCACCCTGTTCGGGAGTAAATGACCTCTGGAAAGATCCTTGGGTCTGAGGATGTCTAAACCCTGGCTGTTGTACTGATTTCTGACTCGCTTTTGCACTCTGGCTTCTTCAGGACCTGGACTTGAAGCTGCTTGAAGAGGAAATACCCAGTCCAACTCCTGTACGATCCCTCCTCGAAGGCCTATCAAGGGAGGCTCCTGCCAAAATTGACTGCTACCAATTTTGTGCCTCATAGATTCTATATTACGCTGATGCCCAGAAAGGCTCTTCTCCACTCTCAAAGCTGCTTCTACCAGTTTACCAAAATTTTGATACTCGGTAGCTGTCACAACTGATCTGATTTCCTCCTTTAAACCATATTCAAACCTTTACATTTATCAGCTTCCTCAGCTACAAAAACTTTAGCATACTTTGATAACTCCACAAACTTCTTCTGGTATTCAACCACAGTAAACGTCTGTACTAATTTCATAAATTCATTCTACTTGTCATCTCTATAAGAACGAGGGAAGTAATATTCATTAAATTCATCCTTAAAATTATCCCATGTAATAACAGATTGATCAGTATATCTACTCTGAATTGATCTCCACCAGTCATATGCACCTCCTTCAAGCAAGAAGGTAGCAAGGCGTAGTTTCCTCTCATCAGGACAACCCATAACCTCAAAAACCCTTTCAATTTTCTCTATCCATGATTCAACTACGGCGGGATCAGTTGTGCCAGTAAATACTTTGGCCCCCAATTTAGTTGCTCGTTCAATACCATATTCTTTATCGGTGCTTCGTAGAGCAGAAGCAACAGCTGTAGCAATCCTATCCGCCAGAGGATCAGTCTGAGTAACATTCTCTTGTTCTCACTGCTCATTAGTCTGAGGAACTGATGCCTCAACTCTGTTAACTTCTCTAACATTTTCCCCATCAGGAGCAACATTTGGTTGAGGCGACGCCTCCTGGAGGATGCGAGTCTTACCACACGAGCCATAACCTATGCCAAATATATATGACATGCTCAGAACAAAATAAAATTGAATGTTACTCAAGACTACTGACTTGATGACCATGATTTTACTCAATAACCTGGCTCTAATGCCAATTGACACGACCCGTCTCAAATCACCATAATAGACTCAAGACGTGCCGTGCGCCGGTGGAAGACACCAGCTAGATACTGGATCTACCACCAAGGCTACATTGACTAATTGACTATGAAAAATATTTTTAAAAAAAATTTGACGGAGTTTCCCTTAGAAAATGGACAAAAAACCACCTGAAAAGCAACAATTTTCTCAAACATAAAAATTTGATTTCAAATGGGCACCCATATCCCTATAACAACCAACTAGTCAAAATAATTACTTACGAATCGACCTTTTCTGTGTTTTAGAATTAAAAAGCCCCAAATTATACTGACTACGCAAAATGCACCGAGCCCAACATTTATATACAAACTCAAAATGGCTTATCTACCATGATAAGCATACTCTAAAAGAAATATAAATTATACGAAATGACAAAATGAGTCATACAACTAGTAACAAAATGTGGCTCGACTCGGTGGATCAACAGGCTCCAATGTTGCTCAACTCAGCTACTATCTGATAAGAGAAATAGAGAAGGATTTCGTGAGTTTGTAACTCAGTGAGTGGATAGCTCGAAAATAAATATACTTTACCCGTTTTTTCATATATATATACTGGAAAAAGCTTTAATTATTCTTTAATCCTTATACATACCTTATCTTGAAACATAATTGAAACATAAAGCACTTCGCTATTTATTCTAGATGAGTAACTGTAAATCATGTGAGTGTAAATAACCTTATATCAATGAAAACAAGAGTAAAATATCATTTCCAGATACTATAAGCTGAAATCTATATTCTGTAAATTAAATAACTGCAATCTAAATTTCTTGAATTCTGGTAAACTATAATAATACTGAAAAATCACACCAAAGGTACCCATAATCTGATAATTCTGAAATTTTGAGATTCTGTAATTCTATGATTCTAAAATTCTGTAATTCTGGTCTTACGCGCGTAGAGCTGCTGAAGGCTATAATCAGGTCATACACTATGGAAACAAATTCACAATAGTGCAGAGTGGGTAAAATAACCATATCAAGTCAAACACTGTGGAAACGAATTCACATCAATGTAGACTGGGGTAAAATCACTTGGGTACTTTTGATGGTTTTAAATAATAAATCTCTAAATATTCTAAAATATATAATATTGATATTTTGTCAATTTCAAGAGCTTAGACTGAACTGTTCAAAACTCTTAAGAATAAATACTTACTCATAAAAATTCGCTTCATTCTGAAAATCACAAACTATAAGTGAAAAATAGAAATATTCAACTTCTACAATAGAAATGAATATCAACATGCACTATATAACATAAACATTTCATAAAAGGCTTGGAATTGAAATAATTGAAATAATTACTTATTTTATTAAAATAATTAATCCACTCACTAGGTATGAGTGTTCACCGATATCTCGTGATGCGAAATATCCCCACAAGTGTACGGGTCGTGAGAAGTAATAAAGTGGATCTTAGAGTCCGGATTATCGTCCCACGAAGACTGCTATTAAGTACCGAAATGTTTTAGTTCTTATCCTTAATTGAACTGATGAATTTGATTGAGATTGTAAACTAAAACTAATGAATTAAACTAAAGAAATAAATATATGCAGAATTTGTTTTATTTTTAAAAACGATTATAAAGTAGTTGGGATTCACGATTTCACCTAGCCAATTAAATCAACTCCAATTCCAGTTTTATTTTCTAAATATGCATTCAATCAAATTCACTAATTTATATTGAAATTCCTCTCTCGAGTTTAAATTAATTCTACCTAAATAAGTCAACCATGTATCTCTACAGCGGGTCTGAATATTCCTTATCTAGATGCAATGAACACAAGAATTCACACACGACCGCAATAATAACAAAAATATATCTCTATCTCTTGTTCAATTACTGGATTTATTACCACGTTCTAAGATATTAACTCACCTCTCGGATTAATAAAATAACTCAATATATCATGAATTGGTGATCAAGCAATTCAAGCATTAAGAACAATAATAAATCAATACATGCAACAAAATCGTTAAAACAACGGAATTTGGAATTAAAACAATCTGACTAGGCTACATCGTTCATCCCAACATAGAATTTAGTTACACATCATTGATAAAGAACAAAAACAGTAAATATAAGCATTCATTGAAAGTATTGTAAAGAATGGAAATCTTGCACCAAGTATCTATTCTTCAATTATCTTCAATTCACGCTCCTTTGCAACGCTTGATTCCCCAATAATTTGATGTTGAATTCTCTATTGTGGCTCGTTCTATGGAGAGGCAAAGGTTTTATTTTCGTGCAAAGAAGTTGTATTCATCATTGGTGAAGAGACCAATTTGAAGAAGGAAATAAATTCATCAAATCCGCGCGCGAGTCTTTTTTGGTATCTGCACAGTGTTCAGTATTTCGACCGTATCTTTCTCTTTCCTTATCCGATTGAGGTGATTAAACGTTCTTTGGAAATTTGACGTAAAGGACTATAATTATTCATGAAATATGATTTTCCCAATTCGAACGTTTACTACCCCAAAATTAGGTCTCAAAGTCCGACTAGAAATCTGTCCAGAATCTTGTGCGATTGGAATTAATTTATGATAAAATTCTTATCATATTTCATTCCTTTTTGGACTTCTACTTGCATCCAATTGACTCCTAAAAGTCCTCTAAGTGTCTTCTTGTGATCCAAGTCAATCATTGGATATTTGCAAGTTGTTTCCTCATGTTTAATTTGCTCTTCAGTCCTTCAACTTCCAATTGCAACAATATAATCCCCATACATTGAAATCTTCTCAATTTGCTCGTTTCAACTCTCAATTCCTTCAATTGGATCCTCCAACTTCTTATTCCTTTACTTTGGCACATTGCATATTTCCCTGTTGACGTCATTAGCCTCTCGATTGTTCAATTTAGCTACAATTAGTATCCAATTATGCATTTTTCTCATCAATTACTTCATTCTTCATCTTTTTGAGATATTTTCTAAAAAGTATCAAATAAACACAAATTAAAGAGCATATATTCAAAAACGAAAATAATTTATTCTAATTTAGACATATAGATAAGTGTATAAAAACACCTATCAATGAGCCACAACTAGGAAGGTCGATATGCTTTCCCAACCTCCTCTTCACCGCCTAAAATATAATATAAATAATCACATAAATGACTACTACAGCCCCCAAATATATATAAGACCATAATGAATTAGAATCTCCATACTTAACAAAATTCTTAAATTCCTTTAATCAATATAAGATTACTCAATTTTCTTATCTCTTTAATAATCTATAATCATCAAAGTTACCATCAAACTAAATAGCATGGTAACATTCCCTTTTTCTATTCTAACAAAACCATGAACCATAATGCTCCATTTATATTCTTAGTTTAACACCTACAGCAATTCCTTCAAATAATCATCTCACTAAAAACATTAATTTCCCCAACATTTCATACATTCAAGAACCCAAATAAAATTATAGGGTTTGCCATAATTTCAATTTCTTACCTTGCTGAAAATAGAGATGGAAATTAAGGTGTTTAGCTTGTAATGGAGCTTTCCTTCTCAAAATGAAAAAGAATGGAAGTAATAAATTAAATCCCTAATCAATTACCACAAATATCTCATAATTCTATGATTTCTTACCTCTTGAAGAACGAAAATTGAAGCCTAATTTCGAATTGGCAACCAAGATTACTTCCTCCTTTTCTTTCCCTTTTTCTTCTTCTTTTTCTCCTCTTTTTCCTTCCCCTTTTTCTTCCTTTTTTTCTCACGATTTTCTGGCTCAGTTCGTTCCCAGCTTCTGGTCATTCCAAAAAGGTAAGAAAATGGGTTTAATTAATTGAGGAAATACATGAAAATACCCATAAAAACTTACCAATTTTTGAAAATACCCTAACAATTTTATATCTTTTAAAAATAGCCTTAAACACTATAAACTACCACAAATACCCTTATATATATCATATTTCAACTGAACCCATTAAGATTTAGAAAAGTTACAACCTAGTCCTTGAAATCTTATATACTTTTATTAATTTTGTTTATGATTTTGTTTGATTTTTGTTCGCTCATAGTTAGGAGTGTCAACGAGCCGAGCCGAGCCGGCTCACGAGCCGAAGATCAAGGCTCGAGTTTGGCTCGAGCTTTTTGGGGTCGAGCTTTTTTTGGCCCGAGCCGAGCCGAGCCGAGCTAAAGCTCGTCCCCAAAAATAAGGCTCAACTCGAGCTTTAGCTCGAGCTTTTTCCGAGCCGAGCCGATCCAAGTCCCGAGCTTTTACTTTTTCTCTTATTTTTATAGCAAAAATTCATAAAATTTTTATTGAAAATGTGTATATATAGCAAGTTGAGCCGAACTCGTGGTCGAAATTCATTGTTCAAGCTCCCATTGAGCTTTTTTGGCTCGAGCCGAGTCAAAGCCCGTCTCTCAAAAAAAGCTCGGCTCGAGCTTTGGCTCGAAATCTCGAGTCGCGAGCCGAGCTTAGCCCGAGCCGAGCTCGAGCCGACTAGCCATTTTGCCATCCCTACTCATAGTAGCACCCCTCACTTGGTATCAGAGTCATATGGCAGATCTTAAAGATAAATGTTATATGAAAAAAAAAATGAATATATAATATATACATCAAGATTTATAATTATGCATACATTAATATTACCCGATAATTATAAAATAGAAATCTTGAACACTTTAAAAGATTTAGATAAAGATATAAGAAGAGAAATATATGATCTAATAAATTTCGATATAATAAAAGAAGATTTCAACATAAACAAAATATTATATTTAATCCACAAAGATATACTAGAAGAGTTATATAAAGATTATAGAAATGAATTATCATAAAGCAGATCCTCAATTAATTAGATATCTAGACATAGAAACAAATGAAAAATTAGATTTAATAGTAGAATAAAGAAGAAATTTAATGGATCGAATAAGAGAAGAAAGAAATATAAAACGACAAGAAAAATTAAGATTAAAATTATTGGAGAAAAAGAGAGAATATTTTGATAGAGTTTTAAAATAATTACCAAAAATTCAAACAATTTTAGAAGACAAAGAAAAAACTAGAAAAGAAAAATATGATGAAACAAACACATTGAAAGACTGTCTAAAATATTATAGAATATATCATAGAAAAATAATGATTGGATCAATAGAAGAATATTGTGAATATCAAATAATGAATTATAAAGAAGCAAAATATGAAACCGAACTTATCTTATAAATCGAACATATTAAAGGAAGGAATTAATGACAGAATTCCCAGAAATAAAATTTTAAAAACAGATAATAGAAAATATCAATTTACCAGTATGATCATACCAAATAAAAGGAGCTAATACAACTATGTTTCAACCATTAAGCTCATGGGGAGAATCTGATGGATTTATTAACATGCAATTAAATTTGATAAGTGCCTTTTTTTGGCAAGCATATAAAAACATAAATTTACAAAATAAATTAGCTATCGAAGAATTACAACAATTAAATATACAAGACATGAATATCAAAGAAAAATTACAAAATATTCAAAATAAACTAACAATACAATTTAAATAATTAAAAGAAATGATAGGAGAAGTTAAAAATATAGATGAAGAAATCTTAAAAGAATTCCAAAGAAAATCAGGAGAATTAATTAATCAAGATAAAATTGAAATAATTATAGAAACAATAGATAGGTTAAATGAAAAAAATAAGAAAGAATGAAAATGAAATAATCATATCAATAGAAGAAAGAATCAAAAAGCTAGAAATAAAAATAGATGATATGTATGACAGACTATTTAAGGTACAAAAAACTCAAAAACTAAGAGTATAAAATGTCGAAAAGTGAATATATTGAAGATCTAAAAATATTAATAAAATCATTAATAAGTGATGTACAAGAAGTAAAAAATGAATTAAAAGAAGTAAGAAATGATATAAATATACTAAAACTAGATATCAGAGAATTCAAAGAAAATAGTAAAAGTAAAGATAAGAAAATAGACAAAAAACTCATAGAAACACTAAGAATAGGAAAGAAACACTTTGAACAAGAAAAAATTATAATAGAAGCAGGAAGTATGGATGATGAATTTAGGAGAAACATATTACCAAAAATACTAGAAGAAGAATTAGAATTACAAAAATCTATAGAAAAAACTTTAGGAAAATTAAAAGCTGAAGAAAAAACTGAAGAAAAACAAGACAAAAATGAATGAAAAATTAGATTTGCTTATAGAAAATTTTGACCAGTTAAGCATAGAAAATTTTAATGAATACCAAGTTTTAATGAATATTGGAAGAGCACCTAACCCAGCTCCTACAGGAACTTCCAAACAAGAATTACCAGATTCAGATGAAAGTTATGCACCCTTATATAGTAAACCACACCGACAATATTATGATAGAATCAGAGATAGACAACCACCTAGAGGGAATAAATATAAATATAGACTTGAACCAAATAATAATTATGATAAACCCATTAATCATGGAGGAATAAAATTAGACCTGGATTGTAAAATAGATATTAAAAAAGCCTTATTAACTTGGACAGATTCAATGATACTATTCTTTTTATACAATAAAGATGATACATGGGAGAATACTAATAGAATGATAATTTTTTTAGTAGCATCTTTTGAAGGACATGTTAGAAATTGGTGGGAAGGAATAAGTAGTGATACAAAAGTATTAATAAGAAGAAATGTACAAACAGAACTAATAAAATCAGATAAAAAAAGGAATAGAAAAGTTAGTAGATTATATTGCGAATGAATTTTTAGGAGAAAATTGGATAAGTAATGTTGAAGCAGAATCAATTAGAGAAAAGGATAATGCAAGAGTGAGATTAATAAATTTAACAATATGTGATATGTATAAAATCCAAGAATACACCTGTGAATTTAAAGAATACTATTATGTCCAATTCTATAGTAATGAAAACTAAGAAGTATATAGAGATATGTATTACACTAAATTACCAGGTTCATGGGGAATATACTTTAAAATAGAATTTGAAAAATTTATCAGAGATAACCCTAGAACACCTAGAAAATTAGGATCAATAATAAAATTCATATTTGAAAGATTAGCATATATATGTCAACAAAGACAATTATTAAAGAAATCAGGAAAATTAACTAGAATATGTTGTGAAGATATGGAAAAACCTACCCAATGGGGATGTAACCCTGAAAGAAGAAAAAATTATAATAAAAGAAAATAGAAAGTTTAAAAAATTCAGAAATTTTAAGAAAAGATAAATAAAACCTAAGAGAAGATATTATAAAAGAAAATATAACCCAAATAAAAAACAGAAAAATAGGACTTATAAAAAGACAAAAGCCAATGCAAATGTTGGAATTGTGGAGAAATGGGACATATAAGTCCTGATTGTAACAAAAAGAAAGTTAAAAATTTTACAAAAAGAATATCTAGAAATAGAAAGCGAACTAAGTGAAATATCTGATATTGAAGAATACTATGATCAAGAAGTCTATATAAGTGAAACATATTCAGAAAGCAATGAATCAGGATCAGAATAAAGAAATAGAAGAAATAGAAACAAACAAGAACATAGATAAAAAAGAATATGAAGGAATAGAAAGTTATGGACTAAAAGTAACTTTTGATAATAATAAGTTCAAAAAAATACAAAAATTATCTTTATATTTGAAAATGGGAAAATGGGAAATATCAGACAAAATATGGAAAAGAGAAAAAGTAGCAATAAATGAATATCATAAAATTGAAAGGGCAATAGATGTTAGAACCACTCATGGAACACACAAATTAAATCTTTTAACAAAAAATACGGTTACAGAATTATTAACAAAGATCAATAGAAAACAAAGTGAAAAGATTCAATATGTTTACTTAGCAGGTATCCAAATAATGTTTAAATCCCTATTTAGAGAAGGATTAGATTCGCCTTTGACTGTAAGTTTACATGATGGTAAAATTATAAATTTAAAATACAGTCATTTAGGAACAGTAGAAGGAAATCTAGCATATAAGAAACTAATATTTACATGTTACCCAAAATATTGTATATCATTAAAAGATAGAGATTATAATGAAGTTTTAGGACTACATTCGAAATTACATAAAGATTATATAATGGAACCAGGAGATAAAATTATGACTATAGAATACAGAGCATTATACACATTTACTAATTCTAATTATGGAAACATTTATTCTAAAAAACCATATATTGAAATTCATAAAGAATGCAAAGATTTTGGTAAAGCTGTGGAACCAGATAAACAAATAAGTTTAGTTCCAAGAAACTCTGAACTTACTATAACAAAAAACAAACCAGAAATCATAGAGTTAAGAGAAGAAGAATACCTTAATAATAACATAATATTTGAAGATGACAGAATAATTAGAAGATCAGCAAGTTTACCTAATAGAAAACAATTAGAAGAAACTAGTAATACAAGAAAAATAAAACTTAATAGAAATACTGGAAATATGAAATAGAAGGTGAATATTTCAATGGAATAGAACATATAAAAGGATCAAATATATTAATTGACACGGGAGCTAGTGAATATCATATAGCTTCAAATAGAAATAAAGGACTAATATCTCATAGAATTGATCCATATAGATATATAAATTTTGATGGACAAGTACATATGACTGAACTTGAAGTAAAAGTACCAATAAAAATAGGATGAATAAATCTCTTAGTACCATGTCATGTAGATAGTAGTATGGTAAATCCTCATGTATTATTATGAATGAGCTTTCTAGATGGACTAGAAGATTATAGTATAAAACATGAAGGATTATATATAACTCATAATGGTCAAACTATACTATGCAGAAAAGCTGAATAAATTAATAACCAAATAAGTTTTCCATTAGCTGTTTATATTCAAGTTACTATTGTTGAAACAAATATAACAACATGTGCATTAATAGACACAAGAAGTGATATAACAATATTTAAGAATTTCTTAATAAAATCATGGAATAGTGATGGGAGAATAAAAATAACAGATGTTACAGGAGAAAGTACCCAAATAATTAATAGTGCTGATAAAATCGAGATAATACTAGGAAGTAAACAAATAGTTGTAAACAAGATATATAGTTATAACAAATTAGAATGTGATATATTATTAGGAAATGACTTTATACAACAATTTCAATATTATAAACAAAATAATTCTATGATAGTGTTACAAACACCTTGCGGACATTTACTAAAAATACCAAGAGAATTTAGACCTTACAGAGTTCAGCCAATACAGCGTGGTGATAAATGGGAGAAAAAATCAATTACACAAAATGAAATAAAAAATAAAAGAATAATGTATAAAAAAAGTCTTAAAAATGAACATACAAACAAACATGGAAAAAATCAGTGACCAACTAGAAAAAATTTGTGGAGAGAATCCATTATTATTTTGAAAACCACATCATCCAAAAGCTAAAATAGAATTAACGGAAAATGTTATTATAAGAGTTAGATCAATGATGTATACCATACAAGATACACAAGAATTTAAAACTCAAATAAAAGAATTACTTAACCAAAAATTAATCAGACCTAGTAATGGACTCCATAGTAGTCCAGCTTTCATGGTCATGAAACATTCTGAACAAAAAAGAGGAAAAGCTAGAATGATAATAAATTATAAAGAATTAAACAAATATACTAAATTTGATGGATACTTTTTACCAAATAAAGAGGTACTAATAAATCTTGCAAAAGGAAAACAATATTATTCTAAATTTGATTGCAAATCAAGATTCTGGCAAGTAAAAATGGAAGAGGATAGTATTCAATATACAACATTTAGTACACCCCAAGGTAAGTATGAATGGATAGTTATGCCATTTGGTTTAAAAAATACACCACAAATATATCGTAGAAGAATGGACAACATATTTAGAAAATTTAATGAATTCTTAATTGTCTATGTGGATGATATAGTAATATGTTCTAATAATAGAGAAGAACATAGAAACCATTTAATGAAATTTATAAATGAATGCAAAAAAGAAGGAATTGTTCTTTCAAAAAATAAAGCTATAGTAGAAAAATAAGAAATTGATTTTCTTGGATTATTAATAGATAAAAGAGAGATAAAATTACAGACCCATATATCTAAGAAGATAGAAAGTTTTCCAGACAAATTAGAATAAAAAGAACAAATACAAAATTTTTTAGGATGTTTAAATTATGCAGAAGGATTTATTGAAAATCTATCAAAAAAGAGACATAAAATTCAAATTTTACTCAGAAAAATAAAAACCAAAGGATGGAGTGATGGACACACAGAAATTGTCAAATCACTAAAAGAAGAATGTAAACATTTGCCAAAATTAAGATTACCAGATGAAAAAGATAATCTGATAGTTAATACCGATGCCTCAGATAAGTATTGTGCAGCAATATTAAAAACAGATCTTAATGAAATTTGTAGATACTCAAGTGGAACGTTTAACCAAGCAGAAATAAATTATACTACCCATGAGAAAGAATTGTTAGCAATCATCAGAGGAATAAAGAAGTTTTCCTTGTTTTTATTATCTAAGAAATTCATTGTTGAAACTGATAATTCTCAAGTTGCAGGTTTAGTAAAAAATAAGTTACCACCAGAACCTCAATATAGAAGGCTCCATAGATGGCAAGCATATTTGGCATTTTATAATTTTAATATAGTTCATATTAAAGGTGTCAATAATTATCTTGCGGACTTTTTAAGCAGGAATATTGAATTTGCAAATGGATAATATCAAAAAATCATTGATAGACGCCAAAAAGCGAATGAACTTCCCCACAGAGGAAGCTGAAGATATAAAGCTTGGAATTGAACAACTTGCAGAAACTCTCCAAGGAAGTTTCAAACAATTGATGGAAATCTCAACATTTCATCACAATTATACTAAAGAATTGAGCGATAATATAATTGAGATTGAATCTCAGTTTGAATTGTTAATTACCAAACAAGTTATATCAAAAATACAAACATGTACATCTTCTGGAAGCAGTGGTGGACCAACGATTAAAAGAGATGAACCAAGTCCCAAAAAAGTTGTTATAAATGAAGCCAGTCCTCGAAAAATCACAATCAATGCCAAAGATGAACATACAAAGGTATTCAGAATTCGTGCTGAAGAGGAAGATGATTCCTCTTTTTTACCAAAAGAAAACGAATATAAAACTACTATCGAAGTTATATATGAACTTCAAAAATGTGATTGTTATTACATTTCGTCTGGAGACCATGTATACCCATGATTGATCGTTACTCAGGAAGGAGATCCCGTCATGACAAAAATGGCAGCTGATTATGGATTCTTGGATCTTATCTATCCAGGAAAAGATTTGAAAGAAATCGAAAAATTTGATGATTTACTAAAAGGAGAAATTTCAAAGTTTGCCCAAGGAAGACCCATATATTTAAAATTTTATTCGATCAGTCCTGAAATTGATGGAAGGATATATTATCCCGCTGAGCATATTATCATAATTGGGTATGTTGCTCGAAATTTTCAAATTGAAGTTGGAAAAAATACCAAGCCAGTACCAAACATTACAAGATCATGGTTTAGATCCCTAAGGGTGTTGGGAATTAAAGTTCTCTACAACATTGCCAAAACCCTGTATGAGAAAAAATTCAAATGCATATGCTAGTATAATGGATGGACCCTACTCACTAATGGAGGAAAAAAAAGTCAACAATCTTGCAAGAATATATCAACAAATTTGACACTCATCAAATCCATGGAAGCTTTGCCACTTTGCAAGATGCGTGCATAGCCAGGAATTGCCCCACATGTCAAAGGAATTGATGGACATGCGGAAGCCACTTGATGAATCTGCTTTACATGCCAACAGAATTGATGGACAAGTGGAAGCTGTTTAATAGATCTACTTTAATGCAATAATGCAGAATAATGTAGGGGCCATGTCAAGACCAAAAAATAGAAGGATAAGTGTCCCTATAATGTAAGGGTCATGTGATGTAATAAATAATAGAGGGACATGTGTGTCCTTAGATGAAAAAAGCTGTGAAATTGTTAGGTCGATGATGTAAGCAGTGATGTAATTGTGTCCAATGTAATATTATAAATAGAGGCCTCCGGGCTAGTTGAAAGACAGAACTCTCTTGAGCACTAAGTTTGTGAGAAAGTCAAAAATCTTCTGTCTTTGAAAAATTCTCATATCAATCCTTTGTCAATCTTCATATTATCAATAAAATCTCAATTTACTTATCATATTATGATGAGTTTCTAAATTCTTGTCTTCTAAATCCTATTTCCAAAAAGAAGATATATTATTAAGAAAACTCCCTACACTCTGTCGTAAAATATTTTTCATCTAAAGAGTTATACAGTGAAGGCATCCAGATTTAGCTAATAACCCGTGAAGGCAGGAAGCCATTGGAGGGTGTGGAGTAGAAACATATAAGCCTGAAGGTCACTAACAATAGAAGGAATAAGAGCTTTTAACATGACAAAATTTAGAATTGTTAAATTTAATTATCAAAACAATCCTTATAATGACGAGTATCATAGCATAATTGAACCTTTTATTCATGCATAAACACTTTACTAGACCAAATAATGAAATAAAAAAGTTATATCATGTCTATATGCCATGTTTATTAGCTATCTTTCCAACATTAAAAAGAATATTAGGATTAGAAATTAGAAAATCGATTATTTATTTTTGGCTTGATAGTGATAACACTGAAATAAATAATGAATTATATTTAGGATATGTGTTTAGTAGTGATAATGATTATGATCCTGTAATAGATTATGACAGTGATGGAAGAGATGAATCTTTCTTTACCAGTTTTTGAAAATCTCAATATCATGAATGAATGTAATTATATCATTAAAAAACCCAGAACTAAGAGAGGTACATATAAAGTTAAAAAGAATAACAAAAGTAAAAAAGGTATTGAATATGAAAATGAAATTGATAAAATAGGATACCAAGAGCAACTCTACTCATCACAAGAGATATTAAAAAGTTTTAAAGAAAGTTTAATAGAAAACTTTGCTAGAGGAACTGTAAGATCTATAATGATACATGATATTCAAGATATAATTGATAAATTAGAAAAGAGAAAGAAAAGTATTTCAAAATATAATATACCATTTGAACCAAGTATAGATATCATGGCTGACATATATATTATCAATTCTCAAACATTGATAGAATTTGAAAAATTACTTGAAACATTATAAATTATTTATCTCTGTGTTTATAATGTCTGGATATACTATTAAAGGATTAGATAATTTGTTAGAAAAAATAATGAAAAAAATAGATAACATTATATCTCATTTAATAGATATGGATGAATCATCTGAACAATATTATATACTTTCAGAAAATTATGATCAGTATATTATAGATTATTCTGATATATTACAGCTCAAAATGGTATTAGAAAATAAAATTACGACAAATAAATTCCATACTTAAATACCAGGATATACAATCGAAGGACTTGATAATCTTTTAGAAAAACTGAAAGATAAAATGGAAGATATTAAACATCAAATGGAAAATGAAAACATATCTTCTGAAGAATATAATAAACTTTTAGAAAATATGAACAATATATTGCAGATTATTGTATTATACTAGATCAAAGAATGGATTTATATCGGAAAATTTTGTATAATAATTTACCAATCCAATAATCTATGAATACTTCACAAGCATCAACTTCTAATAACTACGATCATAAATTATATTTAGAAAATAAAGAAATTTCATTTTTATTAACTATTGCTAAAAAAATCTAAAAATATACATTCTGTTGGACAATCTAAATTAAAAGAAATATACGAAGATATTGACTATGTTATCTTAAATAGAATAGAATTTAATTCTGTTGAAACAACAAAAAATATAAATACGGTTCATAAAATTATAGAAGAATACGAAGATATAGAAGATGAAGTTTCAGATGGAATAACATTATGATATATAACTAAGAAAGAACATCCTAAATCTTTTGAGAAATTATCACAATATAGAGCATTTTTAGAAGAACTTAAAAGATTAAAAAATATGAATATAATAAAAAGTATTTAATTAAATCAACCTGACTAATTCAGGGATATATCTTGCAAAGTAAATAATTCAATTCATTAAGTATAATAAAGATATTTTGTATAAAAAGGGTATTTTGAAAAACTATGCCTTTGGAAAGGCTATTCCAACGAATCTCCCTTAATTAATTAGTTAGTGGACCACTAACTCTAATTTTGCACTCTAAGTCTCCCCATTTCTTTTTACACCCCACTTTGGTCCATAACTTGTTACAATAATAAAATAAATTCTCCAACTTCTATATAATCCATTTAAACCCCCTTAAGTATATTTAATTGCAAAATATACCCAAAATAAATATTTAGTCCATTTTAGTCCTTATTGAACTATGACTTTGACTAAATAAAATTGAGATTTCTTAACAATATTATTTAAACAATTTGGAGAAATTTGAATTTATTTAACTTTTGGAATTATTTAATTAAATCTTACCAATTTAGAAATGGTATTATTCTTCCGCTAAATGTTATTTCAAATTTAGACGAGACAATGACGTGACGAATCGGGTACTTAGAACTCGGGGCGTTACGGTGTGGTATCAGAGCCAATCTACGTTTCTGTAGACTGTAAATTTTCAAAAGAGAAATTTTTTTAAGAATTAATTTACGTTATTTAAATATTATTAATTGTCACTGCCATCATTCGTTCCGCCAACTCCGAAGGTAAAGAAGTTTATGAAGTTTATGTTATTTTATTTCCGGATACAAGTTTTAAATGATTTATGAGACTCAGAAGAAAGAGAAATATTTGTATTCGAATTAGAAAGAAAGAAAAAAGAAAGAAAAACGAGTTTTGAGCATAATGAGAATAATTAATAGAAATGATTTTATAATAATTTTGTCCTTGAACTTAGTGTATGGCGAACCCTAACTGGACTTTGCATAATTGTTTAGGACATGGCTCCGTTTACAAGGACAAAGCAAAGACTATTGGATCGAAGGTCCTCACACTATCAGTCTTTCAAAAGGGGACACCGCATAAACATAAATGAGCATGTAAAATATTACCGTGACGCACATGATGACGCAATAAAATGTGGCTTTAAGAAAACAAACGCACAGTCAATTGGTCATTTTTTATCTACCTTCCCGGATGACGAGCGTAATTTGGCGAACGAGTTTTATGATGGTATAAAAAGAACTCGGGGAGAAAATGTGAACTTTAAGAAAGTCTGTGATGAATTTAAAATGCTTTGGGACCATTTCCGAATCCTAGTACCCGCACAAGTACCAGCACCAGTAATGATAACTTGAACCAATAATAGGGATCATCCAAACGAGATACCTGATGCTGAGTCAGGCACCTATGATTACACACCTGACTTACAGGGTTATGCTCCAAGTTAACCAAGCGTCACACCCGATGCCCCAGACTATACACATGGCATGCTAGGAACTACCTCTGTCAATAGTCACATATAGTGGGATATGACTAGAGATAGGTGTTTTAGCAATTCTTTTCCTTATTCAGCAGTTTTCCCCATTTCACTAATAATGATGTATCCTCATTGAAGGAATTTTGGTTATTAATAAGAGATTCATTTTGTGTTATGAGTTGTGCTTCGACACTGTTATGGAGTTTGAATGTATGAGATGGATGGTTGTCTATATTTCCTATCGAGAAATAATAAACATGTTTGTTTTATTTGATAAAGGAAAATGTCTCGGCGCGTAAAGAGAAAGGGACCGAACCAAACCAACCATGGTCAGACTACTCCAAGGTAAGATCCTCCAACCCAGGCCACTATCATTAGAGATTTACTTCAGGCAGTTCAGGACTTGAGATTTGCCCCTACTGGTTCCACAGTTCCAATTATTGAACAGTTTCGAAGGTACCATCCACCTACTACTTTGATGTTGATAATGACCCCTTAGCTGTAGAGGAATGGCTACAGACTAGGAGAAGATTTTCAGACACATTTCTTGCTCGAAGAACCGGAAAGTTATCTATGCAGAATTCATGTTGGTTGGTAGAGCCGGTTTCTGGTGGGAATCTGCATCCCGGACCAGGACTCTAGAGCAACAGGAAACTCTAACTTAGGAGGAGTTCAAGGCTGAGATTAGGGATAAATTTTTCCCACAAGCCCTCAGAGATCATAAAGAGTTCGAGTTTTTGCACTTGGTTCAAGGTGATATGGATATAAATGACTATGAAAGGAAGTTTGAGGAACTATCATGCTATGTTCTACATCTGGTGGAGACTGAAGCTAAAAAGGCACTCTGTTTCGAGATAGGCCTACACTCGGATGTTAGACAGATAGTCAGTTCACACAAACTGCCAACTTACAGGGAAGTGGTAAAGAAGGCTCAGGCAGTAGCCTATGCCGGTGTGAATGCTGGAAACCAAGGTAATCATCATGAGCAGAGATATCAGGGAAAGAGAAAGTGGCAAGGGCCGAATCGCAATCAGAGTCAAAATCAATTATCTAATAAGAGGCAAAATCCAGGACCCACAGGAGGACAGTTGACTAATCACACTCCACCCTGCCCTAAGTGTCAGATATTGCACAAGGGAGAGTGTCTTTATGGTAAGGGAGTATGCTACAAATGAGGCCAGCCGAGCCATTTCGCATCTGATTGTCGTGATCCATCTGCTCAAAGCTACAATCAGAAGAAGAACCCAGACCAGAACAGAAAAGGAAAAGCAAGAGTATTTGCCATGGAGACGCAGAGGACTCAGATGTGATTGCAGGTATACTAATTATTTTAGTATTCCTATGCATGTCCTAATTATTTTCCTGTATTATATATTCCATTCCTATTTTGAACATGTTAAAATGATAATAGGTATATTATTTGTTTCTGGTATTCTCGTATATGTTCTAATAGACTTGGGAGCCACACATTCATTTATATCAGATACATGCCTAGAAAGACTGAATTTAATAGGAGAAGAAATTGGTAGTGTACTTGAGGTTAGTTTGCCGAGGAACTATTGATACCGATAAGATAGTCAAAGCGGTGCAAATAGATTTTGATGGTCAAGTATTGGAAGCAGACCTGAATATTATTCGAATGAGAGACTTCGATATTATTCTGGGTATGGATTGGCCCAGCACCAATCTTGACGCAATTATGTGCCATGAGAAGGAGGTTATTTTTCGCAAAGATGGTGAAGAAGTATTCAGATTTTATGGGACAAAGATTAAGGCACTTCCTCGCCTTATTTCGGCTTTGGAAGCGGAGAGGTTATTAGACAAGGGCAATTGTCAGAGCTATTTGGTTAGTTTTCAAGACAAACCATCAGAGGAGACTACTCTGGAGTCAGTTCCAGTAGTATGTGAATACAGTGATGTTTTTCCAGATGATCTACCAGGTACCCCGCCTGATAGTCAAGTGGAATTCACCATTGATTTGGTACTAGGAGTGGCGTTGGTATCTAAAGCTCCATACCGTATGGGGCCAAAAGGGTTACAAGAACTGAAGGTTCAGTTGGAGAAATTGTTGGAAAAGGGTTTTATCAGGCCAAGTGTATCTCCATGGGAAGCACCTGTTTTATTTGTAAAGAAGGATGGAAGCATGAGGATCTGTATTGATTATAGAGAACTGAAAAAGCTGACAATAAAGAATAAGTATCCCCTTCCTATGATCGAAGACTTATTCGATCAGTTGAAAGATACAGCTATATTCTCGAAGATTGATCTAAGATCTGGCTACCATTAGCAAAAGATTATGCCAGCTGATGTACCTAAGACAACGTTCAGGACGCGATATGGGCATTATGAGTTCACAGTAATGCCATTTGGTCTCACGAACGTGGCCGTAGTATTTATGTATTTGATGAACAAAGTCTTTCATCAGTATTTCTATAAATTTGTCGTTGTTTTTATCGATGACATACTGATTTATTTCAGGGATTTTGGGCAGCATAAACAACATTTGAGAACTGTGTTGGAAATAATGAGGGAAGAAAAGTTGTACGCCAAATTCAAGAAATGCGAATTTTGGCTTGAGAGGGTAGCCTTCTTAGGTCATGTTGTTACAGTTAAAGACATTAAGGTTGATCCTTCCAAAGTTGAAACTGTAACAAATTGGCCAACATCTGCAAATGTTGGAGATGTGAGAAGTTTTCTTGGATTAGCTGGATATTATCGGCGATTCATAGAAGGCTTTTAAAAAATAGCAGGTCCTATCACACAGTTAACCAGGAAGGGAGTTAAGTTCCATTGGATAGGTCAGTGTGAACAAAGTTTCCAGGAACTAAAGAACAGACTTGTATCAGCACTAGTGTTGACCATACCAGATGAGTCGGATGGTTTCGTTATTTAGATGCATCCAAACATGGATTGGGTTGTGTATTGATGCAGAATGGGAAAGTGATAGCATATGCTTCAAGACAGTTGAAGCCATATGAAAAGAATTACCCGACGCATGATCTAGAGCTTGCAGCTATAGTGCATGCTTTAAAGATCTGGAGACATTATCTGTATGTTCACGATCCCAGTCACGTAGTGAACTTTCAGTGGATTTCGACTTAGAAGAATCTGTCTTATGAGGAGGCACTTATGTGCATTATTGATAGAAAAGTCAATCTCTTGAGAAATAAAGAAATTTCACTAGTCAAAGTCCAGTAGAGTAGACATGGTAGCGATGAGGCCACCTGAGAAAAAGAGGATGAGATTCTGGCCAAGTATTTAGATATTATAGATCAAGTAAGTTTAAATTTCAAGGACGAAATTATTTTAAGGGGGTAAGGTTGTAAAGACCGAGATCTTTTAAATAATATAAAATCATTTTTTCCTAGAAAAATGTGTTGCTAAGTTTTAACCCCAATTTTATTTTTAAAGTGAAAGCGCGTTCGTCTAACCATTATAAAATAAATTTAAATTTGTTCAAATCGAGTCCAATCTCAATTACTTTAAAGTGTCAAATTTATTTAAGTCCAAATTTTATTATTTTAGGTCCAAATTTATGTTGGTCCAAATCTTGATTTTTTTAAGCCTAATTCATTTCAGTCCAATTAAGATGATTATTGCAGCCCAAATTCTTGGCCCACTTAAAACCTAGAAATCCGTGTCCTAAAAAAATTCAAGGTTCAATCACTCTCATTCCTCACAGCCTCACATAGCCAAAAAAATTATGGGGTAAGAACTCTTTCTCCTCCATCGTGGCTACTCCTCTGTTGAAACTCCACCTTCATTACCAATTACCATATCACACAATCTTAACACCCCTGCAGAAACAACATCATCACATCCAAAAACCGCGCGAGCCCAAAATCTGACATTGAACTTCACTTTCTTCACACACCCACACTCACCTCTTCACTGCCGCCACCACTCGACGGCGGTGCCAACACCGGATTTTGACATTGAACTTCACTTTCTTCATAATGATTTTGAGATTTTGCATTTAACTATTTAAAAAATGTGAGTAGATAATAGATAATATGATTTGGCTTGTTCAATTTTAGATTAATGGGATTTAGATATTAGAATTTAGATTATCTTATTTTTAGAATGTAATTTGATTTCGAGAATATGATGTAAATTATAAATATAAATGGCATTATGTGATTTAGATTTATATTTTAATTTCACGGTGGTTGTAGTGAAAATCGATTTTGAATTTGAGAATGTGAGTTATAATGTTAGATAATATTATTTGGGGTTGGTCAATTTTAGATTATGCAATTTAGATATTAGATTATCTGATTTTGAGAATGTAATATAGATTCTATTACTTTATTTCTTTATGGTAAGAAAAAAATTTTGGGGGCGCTGCTCCTGAATCCCCCCTTCCAACCCCTCACTAACACTCCTCTTTAGGTTTAGCTCGGTCCAATAAGAAATCCTGAATCCGCCACAATCAATGGGGGACTAAGTTTTAGAAATGGACACTGAACCTTTAGGACTTTTACTGAAAAATCTTTTGTGTTCTTTTTTTATTTTATTTTTTTGAATATTCACGTTCTTGTTTGATTTAATTTTTTATTTGAGACCAAGATTATCGTAAAAATTCTTGAAAAGTTATTGCTTACTCAAAACACCAATATTTAGGAGGGACGCAATGCTCATTCCAAGGCATGGAATTTGACAAACTTAGCTCTTGTGTGACAGTCATTTTAAAAAACTCATTTTCATATGTACTCATTTTTAATCACATATTTAAATAATAAAAATATATTCTCTATGTAAATCCATAATTTTTTTTCCAATTTTTAACCTCATATTCTCCTAAAATTCATTGTTCAATAAATTGTTTTTCCCAAATAATAATTATCAAACAAGGACTTAAAAGTACATAATGTTCTTTAGCCATTGTTTTAGCTTTTAGGGGTGAACAGAGTTTGGTTTGGACGGTTTGTAGCAAAATTTCACGATTTGGCTTGAAATTTTTCCAAACCATTTCAATTCCTAAACCAAACCATTTTTTGCGGTTTGGTGAGGTTTAAAATTGCGGTTTGTAATCAAATAAATTAGTAGATCCCAAACAAAGGTACATTCTTGTTCGATAATGCAAGAATGAATGAGTGATGAATCTATTAATAGCAAAGATCATAGATTCGTAATCGATACATTGCATTGAGTGAAGGATCACACCAAATTTTTGGTTGATAACTATGAAATATCCACCAACCATTACATAGATTACGTCAAAAGGTGCTCTTGGATTTTTTTTTCGAGATGCAACTCACATTGGCAAGGGATTACTACGGCAGGTTGTAACTACAAATGAGATTTGCTTGTTCAGAACCATTCAAAATAAAAGATAACAACTTAGTTACTAAAAAGTATTTCTTCTATTCAGTATGTGTGAATTCTCTTCTAATTTGTTTATAAAATTCTTCACTAGAAACTGCTTGACTCATTTTAACTTTTATGTAGCATTCAATAGTTCTAGTTGGGAATGAGGTTGGACTGCTTATAGGAGGGATAAACGAGGCATAGATTAGAATATATATTTATTCCTTAAAAAAATCCCAAAATTTTCGCAAGTGATAGAGGCTAGAAATCTTTCAAGAACATGTCCAAATTTCGATAAACGTTATTCTATAACTCATTTTTACTAGAAAAAAATTAAAACAACACTCAAAATGACTTAAATGCTTCAATAACAATCTGAATTTTGTAAACTATTCATGCACTCATTTTTTATAATTTGATTAAAACCTGGCGGGTTGCGGTTTTAAACTGCATTTTTGGACAATTAAAACATAAAGCAAACCGTTTAAAACAGTTTGGAGTTTTTCCAAACTAGACCAAATAATTTCAAGTTTAAAACCGAACCAAACCATTTGTTGCGGTTAGGTCTGGTTTGTTTTGTGGGTCGTCGATTTATTTGTTCACCTCTACCTTGTTTGATGGCAATTGAAATTCATATTTTAATATAAATCAAAGTCAACAATAAAATCTATCCATGAATTTCAGAGGGTTCACAACTTTTCAATCACATATTTCATCGATTTTATCAAAACTCACTAAAAATTTGATTTTATTCCCCCACCAAAGGGGGCTTAATTTGGCAAGTGTTTAAATTGTTTATATAATATATTTTCAAAGTTGTACAATATCAAAAAAAAAAAAAAAAATTACAAACTTTTATACGTACTGCCAGATTTTCATATTGGGTAACATTAATAGATACATGGCGTTTTGCATTTGGAACTGAAGTTAAAAAAAAAAAAAAAAATAACTTGAAAACTATGAAGAATTAAATAAATAGAATAAATTGAAATACCAAATGTTTGATTGCCTGATATTAGCATGCACTTACTTCTCTGTGATCAGTTCCTGAAATGGACTCAGGTATTTGTTTGAGATCAATGCATAAAGAATGGTGTAAAATGAGACGAGTCGAGGTAGATTCAAGAATATACGTTTCTATCTCTAGCGACGTGACAACACAAACCACAATTACCAATTAAAAGAAGCTCACGAATACTCCGTATAACTGGAGTGATAGGTGCTAAAGTTTCTTCCCTTATTAAACTTAGCACCACCTTCAAAGCATCACTTTCCACTCTTTTGATGACAAATGAATTGTCAACCGTGAACTGAAGTCCCACCTACATAGCTAAAGCTTCGGAAATATCCATGGCACTCTACCCCTCTTGCACACCGCGAAGGCTCCATGCACAATCCCTTCATCATCACGTAAGATCCCACCCAAACCAAGGAGCCCACTATCTTCTCTGATAGCAGCATCCACATTGAGAGTAAGACCGACCGAGGCACCCGAGGGGTTCCTCCATACCTTATGCTGTGGATTATGTATCAACCCCTTGTTTTTCTTAAGCATATTCCTCGACTAATAAGCTTCCAGATGGATCAAAATAGAGTCCCTAGCAAATCCCACCTCCAAACATTTTCCACCATGCATAAGTTGATTCCTCATACGCCAAACAAAATCAACCCCCATGCCAATCAATTCAGCAACGCCTTTAGGAACCTCAGTCATCACATGCCAAAGGAATTTCCCAAACTCCAATTCCCCTCCATAATGCACACCTTCCTTAAAAAAATGTCAACACTTCGGTTTTTTTTTTTTTTTTCCAAAAAAGCCTCAACCCAACTACATTGCAAAAATAAATGAACATCAGATTCACAACACTTACACCACAGACAAGACAACTTGCCTTCGATTCTCCTTCGTGCTAGATTACTGTTTATAGGAATGGAATTCCTAAGTACTCTCCAAACAAAGTGACGAAATCTAGGTGGAATGTTGAGTTTCCAAATCTTTTTCCGCAAAGAACACTCTATCACACTACCACCTACATCCGGCTCACCAATTCCTTCTCCATGATTCAACAGATGGTACCCACAACGCACTACTTATTCCCCATGGGGTGAGAAGTGCCAAATTAACTAGTCTCCTTGATCCCTAACATTGAGAGGAATGGATAATATATGATTTACATCCACTGGCCAAAAGGACCTCGTGACCACATCTTCATTCCAATCTCCATTATGCCCAATCAAGTCCCTAACCCATTGCACCCCTCCATGTCTAGGTGTCATCACTTTAAAAGATGAACTATCCACTAACCAATTGTCTTCCCAAATGTTTGTGGTTTGCCCGTTGCCAATTCTCCATCGGGATCCCTTTTGAATAACGTCCCATCCCCACAAAATACTCTTCCATACACGAGAACTCCCCCGTTTATCACTAGCTTTCAGGAAGTAAGAATTGGGAAAATACTTATCCTTCAATAAACGTGCCACCAAGGAATCTAGATTATAAATAATACGCCATCCCTGCTTTGCAAGCATACTTTGATTGAAGGTTGACAATTTTCTGAACCCCAAACCACTATCATATTTTGCTTTACACATCTCCTCCCACCTACCTATGATAACTTCCTCTCACCATTAATCGATCCCCACCAGAACTGAGACATAAGGCTTTGTATCTCATTACATAATTGATTTGGCAATCGAAAGATACTCATAATGTACGTAGGCATGGCTTGCAATATAGCTTTAATCATGATCTCATGACCCGCATAAGAGAAAAAACCATGTTTCCAACATTAAATCTTTCTCCAGACACTCTCCTTCAATTCCCCAAAAGTTTTAATCTTATTCCTCCCTACCACAAATGGAAAACCCAAATATTTAACATGACTTCTGTTCACATCAATATTCAAAATAGCTCCCAAGTCTCGTCTCCGTTCTCTTCCAACATTTGGCGAAAAAGTAACAATAGTTTTATCCAAATTAACGAGTTGTCCGGACGCTTGACCATACTTTTCAAGAATCTGTAAAATGGTGTTTGCATCCCTTAGGTGGCGTTCTGTTTGTATTTTATTTTGTATTTTCATTTTCGAAAATGTTTGTATTTTGTGTTTTCATTTTTGTTTTCAAATTTGCTGAAAACGCGTTTTGTTTGTCATTTCTGAAAATTGTTTTTGAAAATGAAAAGCTGGAAAACACGTTCTGTTTGAAATTTTGCAGAATACTACTTAAACTATTTTTAATTAATTTGCTTGCAGAATACTACTGACTCATACTCAAATTTCCTTTCACAATACACTGAAAACATGGTTACATGCAACATACTAATGTGAGGATTAAGAGTCTATATTAACACAGCTTGGTCAGGTTCGGGATTTGAGAAAGCTCTAGTTCTATTAAAATCCAGAAAATGCAAGTTCTTTCAAAACCACCAGAGTCCATTTATCAGTGCATTTTTTGAAATATAACAACAAAAATTCTCACTTAATTTTTTTTGTAATGTTGATATTGAATTCAATAAAACTTTATTTAAGCTTAGTTCCAAGTTAGGATAATTCTCAAAAAAAAATCTTTATTTAGGCTTAGTTCCAAGTTAGGATAATTTTAAAAATAATAATAAATAAATAAAAACTTTATATTAAGCTTAGTTCCAAGTTAAGGTAATTCATTGAAAAAATATATATATATTTCCCAAAACGCGTTTTTCGCATTTTGGACATTTTTTGTCGAAATACACGAGGTTTTGGGCATTTTGTGTACAAATTTTTTTTTGTTTTTCAAAATGCGTTTTCGAAAATGATAAAGAGAACGCGTTTTTAGTGTTTTCGAAAATAAAAACAGAAAACGACCTCAAAACAGTAAAGAGAACATGATCTTATATTCGCCCTGGAGAATATGATCGAATCATCTACTAATAACAAATGACTTACTCAAGGACCACTTCTAGAACATCTTATACCCATGAGATTTCCACATGCCTCCTCTCTTTTAATGATACTCGAAAAAGCCTCAACACATAAAATAAAGAGATATGGTGAAAGAGAGCATCCTTGCCTAAGTCCCCTAGACGGTTTAACATTACCCTTGTAATAGCCGTTGATAGTAAAACATAATTCTAGGGTTGATAAACAATCCAAAATACACATGATCCAATGTGATGGAAAACCTATTACGTTCCAGAATTGCACCAATGAAACGCCACTCCACCCTGTCATATGCCTTACTCATGTCCAATTTCAAAGCCATAAATCCTTTGGAGCCGTTATCTCTTTTCCCCATTATGTGAAGTACTTCAAATGCCGCAATTGCATTATCTATGATGAGTCTTCCAGGCACAAAAGCACTTTGATTGCTTGAAACCAAAGGAGATAGAACTTGCTTTAACCTATTTGCTAAGCATTTGGACACAATCATAAGAAATAGGTCTATAATCCAAAATAGACTCAGGTTTAGCTTTTTTAGGAATCAAAGCAATAGTAGTACGATTGATAGATTTTACTGACTGACCATTATTGAGAACATTAAGGCAGGCTGAGGAAACTTGACCTTTAAGAGTATCCCAGTGCGTCTGATAGAAGAGGGCATGAAATTCGTCTACTCCTGCAGCCTTAAATGACTCCATACTAAAAAGTGACACAGTGACATTCTCCATAGAAAAGGGTCTCGAGAGAATCTGGATATCCTCCTCAAATAAAGTGTGCTCAATATTCTGAACTCCACCAAGAATCTCTGCCTCCGATGGAACATTTCTAGTAAATAGGGATGAATAAAACGCCTCAATGTGTTCCACTATATCATCCTCCTCCACTAAAACCCGACCATCTTCACACTTCAAACTACATATAGTGTTTTTGGCCTTCCTCCTAGATGTTTGCTGGTGAAAAATTTTTGTATTCTAATACCCGTCCTTTAACCAGTCAGCTCTAGATCGTTGAAGACAAAACCTTTCGTTCTGATTTTGTAATAACTCAATTTCTTTTTCTAATGGTTTTATTTCCTTCATAAAGTTACCAGGACATTCTGCACTCAATAAATCCTCTCTCCTTTTGACCAACTGATTTAAATTCTTTCTACTAATATCAAACTTCCTACTACCCCAAGCAGCTAACTCCAATCTAGTATTGACCAAGTTTCGATTAATACATGCAAATGGATCCGCCACTACCTCCTAATCGCACCATGACCCCAATACTATAGTCGCGAACTGAGCATACTCCTCTTCTTGAACCCAAAAAGGTTCAATTCGAAAAGGTAATTTCTTCTTTCTATCTCCTCTTTGGCTTAACTCCCCTCCCTTGGGACCTAATGAGAAGCAGTCTATGGTCGGACTTCGAGAATGCAAGATTCTCTACGACCCCAAAGGGAAATAACACCCGCCACCTATCATTTGCCACCGCTCGATCAAATCTAGCTTGAATATGCCCCCACCCCCTCTCTACTATTAGTCCATGTCATCATCGGCCTCTTAGCCCCCAAATCTACCATACCACAATCACTTAAAGCCCCACGAAAATTCTCCATGAACAGAAAGGGTCACGAATCACTCCCCGCTCCTTTCTTCCAAAATCAAAGTTTCATTAAAATCTCCACAAAAAATCCAAGTAAGATTAGTATAATTATTTAAACGTCTAATGAGATCCCAAGAAAAGCCCCTACCGGAAATATTCAGATTACCATAAAATCCTGTAAACCGCTACACCACACCGTTAGCCTCAATCACATCCACATCAATGTGTCCCATGGAAAAAGATTTCACCTGCACATTCAAGTTGTTATGCCATAACATGGCCAAACCCCCACCCCGACCCCTTGCTTACATGACAAAATTGGAATCAAAACCTAATGCAATTCTTATCGATTCTGCCCTAACTTTACCCAATCTAGTCTCAGAAAAAAAATACTAGATTAGGGGAGAAGGTCCAAATTAACTCCTGGAGTGCAGAAACAGTCACAGGGTTCCCCAAGCCCTGGGCGTTCCAACAAAGACCAATCATTGTGATCGGCGACAACTATTATGGCTCGTCGCTTCAGTAGTATTCTCCAAAAATATATTCTCCGACCCGATTAATTCCATTCTTCCACGTTTTGCCCTGCTAAAATTCTCAAACAAAGACTCCGGAAAAATATGTTTACCCAAAGAATTCCCTAATTCAACCTTCTCACTTCTACTATGGTTCCCCACACCAAATAAATGAAATAAAATATTATAATAATATGAATATGAAATTACATTATAGCAATGTAATTCTTAACAATAAATAAATTAATTTAATATATTATTTAATGTTATTAAATATGGGTAAAAGTATATTAGGTATGTAGCTAAATATATAGGAGTAAAATAGGTATTCAAAAGATTCTCTTCCATTCATCTTTTTTAGATATTTAGATAGATTAGATTAGATTTAGGTATATTTAGATTATAATAGATTAAATTATATATTGTAGATAGATGTAGATTGTAGAAGATATAAATGACATTTTTGTAGACAATATCTAAGTCAAAATCAACAATCATTTTCAATCACATATTTTTGGGACTCGCACATTTTTAACTACACATTTCATAATTTTTTTTTTATCAAAATCTATTAAAAATCTAATTTTAATATTTCCTCCGTCGACTAGTGATGACAATGGGGCAGATTGGAACTGATTTGAATTTGTCTCGCGAAAAGTTGGTTCGATCCATATCTTCCCTGCGATTCGCCAATTTTCGGGGTGGATCGATTTCGGATCGGGGCAAATCAGATATCCGATCCTCCTAATTATTCGTCTTTTTTTTTTAAAATTTTGAGACCATTTTAGTTATCAAAGTGAAAACTATAATGTCATTGTGATTTCACACGGTCTATTGCTAATTTGCATAATAACAAGATTTTTTAAGTTGCCCATTTAGTAGTTTATCTCTATGGCATTCAATTTCTTATTTTCACTAAATAGAAACTTCATTGAGTGTTAAATGTGACCTACCCGATTCATCTCACTAACGAGTCGATTTAATAAAATAATTTGTATACAAGACTTAGTTCATACAAAACAAGTAATTAGATTTTTATACAAATTAAATCAAAGAAGTTCATGACATGTTAATTAAAGTTAAGAATTAAAACTATAAAATAAGAATGTCATATAAGACATATATAGAGAATTAGAGATTTTTTATCAAATTCAACAAAAGATTAAATATTTTATATTTAGTAATTATATTTTTATATATATATTTTTTAAAAATCGGATCGCGAATCGAATTGGATCACCCCGATCCAAATTCACTCTGAAAATTTTCGAATCGGATCAGATCACATAATTCTCGATCTTTCGATCTACATATTGAAATTTATTTGGATCAGATTGAACTTTTTTGTCATCACTTCTCCCGACTAATCACCTCTTAAATAGCCACGTATTGAGAGCAAGCCCATATTAACTTGGATTGTCCGTAATGAAAAGGGCAAATTACGCTAATTGATGCTTCTGTATTTAAAAGTTTTTAAATTAGTTGTTTGATAAATAATTATGAAAATCAAGTGTATTAATAGTCTTAAAAGGCATTGGAGATCTGATGCTTTGCCAGCATCACTTTCTCAGCCAAACATCATACAACTCAACACGTAAAGGGCCTCCGCCATCCGGCAACTAGATCGACACCAAAAACTTATAGCATCCTCCCCACTCTTGTAAACCATCAATCTTCTTCAAAATCTTAACCAAAAGCATGTTTTAAACCACAATCAACACAGTAGCTGAATTTCACGTGGAGCCAGACTTTGGATAAGAGACAAATGTTTTGAGATTGATGGAGCCAATGCCAGTAATTATTGGCGGCGTGGTCGTTCGAATAGTAGCAGTAGTCCATTGTCGACGCTTCATCTTCATGAACTTCTGTCACTAGTATCAAGGAATTAGAATCCACTTATGATTATACAATTGAACACATAGAAGATATGATAGAAGTAAATTGGATATTTGTGAAATTAAGAACAGGTAAAATCGAATTGAGGGAGGGACAAAACTGGTCGGAGCAATTGAGAAGTATAGTTGATGATGGGGGTCATTTGATGTGGCATACCATGAAAATGGCCACATGAAAATGGCCTTTTGGGAAAATAGCCAAAAATTTTATCAATTCATCAAAATAGCATTAAATACTATAAACTACCTCAAATACCCTTAAATATCATATTTCAACCAAGCCTCTTAGAATTTAAAAAAGTTACAACTTAGTCCTTAAAACTTTACATTTATATACTTTCATTTACTTAATTTGTTTATATGATTTTATTTGATTTTTGTTCGCTCATAGTAGCACCCCCTCACATGGTATCAGAGTCATATGGCAGATCTAAAAGATAAATATTATATAACACAAATTAAAAATAAATATATAATATACACATCAAGATTTATGATTATGCATACATTAATACTACCCGATAATTATAAAATAGAAATCTTGAGAACTTTAAAAGACTTAGACGAAGATATAAGAAAATACATTTATGATCTAATAAATTTCGATATAATAAAAGAAGATTTCATTATAAACGAAATATTAGATTTAATCCACAAATATATACTAGAAGAATTATACAAAGATTATAGAAATGGACTATCATAGAGGAGAACCCTTATTAATCAAATATCTAGATATGAAAACAAATGAGAAATTAGATTCCATAATCGAACAAAGAGGAAATCTATTAGACCGAATGATAGAAGAAAGAAATATAAAAAGAAAAGAATTTCTAAGACTAAAATCATTAGAAAGTAAAAGAAAATATTTTAATACAATTCTAAAACAATTACCTAATATACTTATGATCATAAATAACAAAGAAAAAATTATTATGGAAAAATATGATATAACTGGAGAAATAAAATATTACATAAAAAGTTATAAAACACAACAAAGAAAAATGATGTTAAGATCAATTGAAAAATTTTGTGAATATAATATAATGATATGTAAAGAAGTAAAATATGATACGGAATTAAGATTAGAAGTTGAGCATATCAAAGGAAAAATTTAATGACAGAATTTTCAGAAATAAAATTTGAAAAACAAATAATAGAAAATATTAATCTACAAGTATGATCTTACCAAATAAAATGAGCTAATACAACTATGTTTCAACCACTAAGCTCATGGGGAGAATCAGATGAATTTCTTAATATGCAATTAAATTGGATAAGTTCATTTTTATGGCAAACATATAAAAACATAAATTCACAAGATAAACTTGCCATTGAAGAATTACAACAATTAAATATACAGGATATGAATATCAAAGAAAAATTACAAAATATTCAAAATAAACTAACAAAACAATTCAAAGAATTAAAATAAATGATAGGAGACGTTAAAAATATAGATGAATAAATCTTAAAAGAATTCCAAAGAAAATCAGGAGAATTAATTAATCAAGATAAAATTGGAATAATTATAGAAAAAATAGATAAATTAAATGAGAAAATCAGAAAGAATGAAAACGAAAAAATTATATCAATAGAAGAAAAAATAAAAAATATAGAAATAAAAATAGATGATATGTATGACAGACTATTTAAGGTACAAAAAACTCAAAAACCAAGAGTATAAAATGTCAATAAGCGAATATATTGAAGATCTAAAAATATTAATAAAATCATTGATAGGTGATGTTCAAGAAGTAAAAAATGAATTAAAAGAAGTAAGAAATGATATAAATATACTAAAACTAGAAATTAGAGAATTCAAAGAAAATAATAAAACCAAAGATAAGAAAATAGACAAAAAAACTCATAGAAAAAGAAATACTTAGAATAGGAAAGAAGCATTTCGAACAAGAAAAAATTATAATAGAAGCATGAAGTATGGATGATGAATTTAGAAGAAATATATTACCAAAAATACTAGAGGAAGAATTAGAATTACAAAAATCTATAGAAAAAACTTTAGGAAAATTAAAAGCTGAAGAAAAAATTGAAGAAGAACAAGACAAAAATGGATGAAGAATTAGATTTGCTCATAAAGAATTTTGACCAGTTAAGTATAAAAAATTTTAATGAATACCAAGTTTTAATGAATACCGGAGGAGCACCTAACCCCGCTCCTATAGGAACCTCTAAACAAGAATTACCAAATCCAGATGAAAGTTATGCACCCTTATATAGTAAACCACACCGACAATATTATGATAGAATCAGAGATAGACAACCACCTAGAGGAAATAAATATAAAGATAGATTTGAACCAAATAATAATTATGATAAACCTATTAATCATGGAGGAACAAAATTAGATTTAGATTGTAAAATAGATACCAAAAAAGCCTTATTAACTTGGGCAGATTCAATGATGCTATTCCTTTTATACAATAAAGATGATACATGAGAAAATACTGATAGAATGATAAATTTTTTAGTAGCATCTTTTGAAGGACATGTTAGAAATTGGTGGGAAGGAATAAGTAGTGATACGAAATCATTAATAAGAAGAAATGTACAGACGGAACTAATAAAATCAGATAGAAAGAAAATAGAAAAGTTAGTAGATTATATTGCGGATGAATTTTTAGGAGAAAACTGGATAAGTAATTCTGAAGCATAATCAATAAGAGAAAAAGATAATGCAAGAGTAAGATTAATAAATTTAACAATATGTGATATGTGTAAAATCAAATAATATACTTGTGAGTTTAAAGAATACTATTATGTCCAATTCTATAGTAATGAAAATCAAGAAGTATATAGAGATATGTATTACAATAAATTACCAGGTTCATGGGGAATATACTTTAAAATAGAATTTGAAAAAATTATTAGAGATAACCCTGGAACACACCTAGAACATTAGGATCAAGAATAAAAATTCTATTTGAAAGATTAGCATATATATGTCAACAAAGACAACTATTAAAGAAATCAGGAAAATTAACCAGAATATGTTGCGAAGATATGGAAAAACCTACTCAATGGGGATGTAGCCCTGAAAGGAGAAAAAATAATAATAAAAGAAAATATAAAAATAGAAAGTTTAAAAAATTCAGAAACTTCAGGAAAAAATATATAAAACCTAAGAGAAGATATTACAAAAGAAGATATAACCCAAATAAAAAACAGAAAAATAGGACTTATAAAAAGACAAAAGCCAATGCAAATGTTGGAATTGTGGAGAAATGAGACATATAAGCCCTGATTGTAACAAAAAGAAAGTTAAAAATTTTACAAAAAGAATATCTAGAAATAGAAAGCGAACTAAGTGAAATATCTGATATTGAAGAATACTATGATCAAGAAGTCTATATAAGTGAAACATATTCAGAAAGCAATGAATCAGGATCAGAATAAAGAAATAGAAGAAATAGAAACAAATAAGAACATAGATAAAAAAGAATATGAAGGAATAGAAGGTTATGGATTAAAAGTAACTTTTGATAATAATAAGTTCAGAAAAATACAAAAATTATCTTTATATTTGAAAATGGGAAATATTAGACAAAATATGGAAAAGAGAAAAAGTAGCAATAAATGAATATCATAAAATTGAAAGGGCAATAGATGTTAGAACCACTCATGGAACAAACAAATTAAATCTTTTAACAAAAAATACGGTTACAGAATTATTAACAAAGATCAATAGAAAACAAAGTGAAAAGATTCAATATGTTTACTTAGCAGGTATCCAAATAATGTTTAAATCCCTATTTAGAGAAGGATTATATTCGCCTTTGACTGTAAGTTTACATGATGGCAAAATTATAAATTTAAAAGACAGTCATTTAGGAACAGTAGAAGGAAATCTAGCATATAAAAAACTAATATTTACATGTTACCCAAAATATTGTATATCATTAAAAGACAGAAATTTTAATGAAGTTTTAGGATTACATTTCAAATTACATAAAGATGATATAATGGAACCAGGAGATAAAATTATGACTATAGAATACAGGGCATTATACACATTTACTAATTCTAATTATGGAAACATTTATTCTAAAAAATCATATATTGAAATTCATAACGAATGTAAAGATTTTGGTAAAGCTGTAGAACCAGATAAACAAATAAGCTTAGTTCAAGAAACTATGAACTTACTATAACAAAAAATAAATCAGAAATCATAGAGTTACGAGAAGAAGAATACCCTAATAATAACATAACATTTGAAGATGACAGATTAATTAGGAGATCAGCAAGTTTACCTAATAGAAAACAATTAGGAGAAATTAGTAATACAAAAGAAATAAAACTTAATAGAAATGCTGGAAATATGAAAATAGAAGGTGAATATTTTAATGGAATAGAACATATAAAAGGATCAAATATATTAATTGACACAGGAGCTAGTGAATGTCATATAGCTTCAAATAGAAATAAAGGACTAATATCTCATAGAACTGATCCATATAGATATATAAATTTTGATGGACAAGTACATATGATTGAACTTGAAGTAAAAGTACCAATAAAAATAGGAGGAATAAATCTCCTAGTACCATGTCATGTAGATAGTAGTATGGTAAATCCTCATGTATTATTAGGAATGAGCTTTCTAGATGGACTAGAAGATTATAGTATAAAGCGTGAAGGATTATATATAACTCATAATGATCAAACTATATTATGCAGAAAAGCTGAATAAATGAATAACCAAATAAGTTTTCCATTAGCCGTTTATATACAAGTTACAATTGTTGAAACAAATATAACAACCTGTGCATTAATTGACATAGGAAGTGATATAACAATATTCAAAAGTTTCTTAATAAAATCATGGAATACTAATGGAAAGATAAAAATTGCAGGAGTAACAGGAGAAAGTACTCATATAATTAATAGTGCTGATAAAATTGATATAATACTTGGGAGTAAACAAATAGTTGTAAATAAAATATATAATTATAACAAATTAGAATATGATATATTACTAGGAAATGACTTTATACAACAATTTCAATATTATAAACAAAATAATTACATGGTAATGTTACAAACACCTTGTGCACATTTACTAAAAATACCAAAAGAATTTAGACCTTACAGAGTTCAGTCAACACATCGTGGTGATAAATGGGAGAAAAAAACAATTACACAAAATGAAATAAAAAATAAAAGAATAATGTATAAAAAAGTCTTAAAAACGAACATACAAATAAATATGGAAAAAATCATTGATCAACTAGAAAAAATTTGTGGAGAAAATCCATTATTATTTTGGAAACCACATCATCCAAACGCTAAAATAGAATTAACAGAAAATGTTATTATAAGAGTTAGACCAATAATGTATACCATACAAGATACACAAGAATTTAAAACTCAGATAAAAGAATTACTTAGCCAAAAATTAATCAGACCTAGTAATGGACCCCATAGTAGTCCAGCTTTTATGGTCATGAAACATTCTGAACAAAAAAAAGGAAAAGGTAGAATGGTAATAAATTTTAAAGAGTTAAACAAATATACTAAATTTGATGGATACTTTTTACCAAATAAAGAGGTACTAATAAATCTTGCAAAAGGAAAACAATATTATTCTAAATTTGATTGCAAATCAGGATTTTGGCAAGTAAAAATGGAAAAAGATAGTATTCAATACACATCATTTAGTACACCACAAGGTAAGTATGAATGGATGGTTATGCCATTTGGTTTAAAAAATGCACCACAAATATATCAGAGAAAAATGGATAACATATTTAGAAAATTTAATGAATTCTTAATTGTCTATGTCGATGATATATTAATATGTTCTAATAATAGAGAAGAACATAGAAACCAGTTAATTAAATTTATAAATGAATGTAAAAAAGAAGGAATTGTTCTTTCAAAAAATAAAGCTATAATAGAAAAACAAGAAATTGATTTTCTTGGATTATCAATAGATAAAAGAGGGATAAAATTACAAACTCATATATCTAAAAAGATAGAAAGTTTTCCAGAAAAATTAGAATCAAAAGAACAAATACAAAAATTTTTAGGATGTTTAAATTATGCAGAAGGATTTATTGAAATCTATAAAAAAAAAGAGACATAAAATTCAAATTTTACTCAGAAAAACAAATATCAAAGGATGGAGTGATGAACACACAGAAATTGTTAAATCACTAAAAGAAGAATGTAAAAATTTGCCAAAATTAAGATTACCAGATGAAATAGATAATCTGATATTTAATACTGATGCCTCGGATAAATATTGGACAGCAATATTAAAAATAGATCTTAATGAAATTTGTAGATACTCAAGTGGAACGTTTAATCAAGCAGAAATAAATTATACTACTCATGAGAAAGAACTGTTAGCAATCATCAGAGGAATAAAGTAGTTTTCATTGTTTTTATTATCTAAGAAATTCATTGTTGAAACTGATAATTCACAAGTTGCAGGTTTAGTAAAAAATAAATTACCACCAGAACTTCAATATAGAAGGCTTCATAGATGGCAAGCCTATTTGACATTTTATAATTTTGATATAGTTCATATTAAAGGTGTTAATAATTATCTTGCGGACTTTTTAAGCAGGAATATTGAATTTGCAGATGGATAATATCAAAAGTTCCCTGATAGACGCTAAAAAGCGAATGAACTTCCTCATGGAGGAAGCTGAAGATATAAAACTTGGAATTGAACAACTTGCAGAAACTCTCCAAGGAAGTTTCAAGCAATTGATGGAAATCTCAACATTTCATTACAATTATACTAAAGAATTGAGCGATAACATAATTGAGATTGAATCTCAGTTTGAATTTTTGATTACTAAACAGGCTGATACCAAACAGGTTATATAAAAAATACAAATAGGTACATCTTCTGGAAGCAGTGGTGGACCAACAATTAAAAGAGATGAACCAAGTCCCAAAAAAGTTGTTATAAATGAAGCCAGTCCTCGAAAAATCACAATCAATGCCAAAGAAGAACATACAAGGGTAGTCAGAATTCGTACTGAAGAGGAAGATGATTCCCCTTTTTTACCAAAAGAAAACGAATATAAAACTACTGTTGAAGTTATATATGAACTTCAAGAATGTGATTGCTATTACATCTCTTCTGGAGACCATGTATACCCACGATTGATCGTTACTCAGGGAGGAGATCCCGTCATGACAAAAATGGCAGCTGATTATGGATTCTTGGATCTTATCTATCCAGGAAAAGATCTGAAAGAAATCGAAAAATTTGATGATTTACTAGAAGGAGAAATCTCAAAGTTTGCTCAAGGAAGATCCATATATTTAAAATTTTATTCGATTAGTCCTGAAATTGATGGAATGATATATTATCTTGCTGAGCATATTATCACGATTGGGTATGTTGCTCGAAATTTTCAAATTGAAGTTGGGAAAAATACCAAGCCAGTACCAAACATTACAAGATCATGGTTTAGATCCCGAAGGGTGTTGGGAATTAAAGTTCTCTACAACATTGCCAAAAACCTGTATGAGAAAAAATTCAAATGCATATAACAGTACAATGGATGGACCCTACTCACTAATGGAGGAAAAGAAAAGTCAACAATCTTGCAAGAATACATCAACAAACTTGACACTCATCAAATCCATGGAAGCTTTGCCACTTTGCAAGAGGCGTGCATAGCCAGGAACTGCCCCACATGCCAACAGAATTGATGGACAAGTGGAAGTTGTTTAATAGATCTACTTTAATTCAATGCAGAACAATGTAGGGGCTATATTAAGACCAAAAAATAGAAGGACAAGTGTCCCTATAATGTAAAGAGTCATGTGATGTAATAAATAATAGAGGGACAGGTGTGTCCTTAGGTGAAAAAGCTGTGAAATTATTAAACCGATGATGTAAGCAATGATGTAATTGTGTCCAATGTAGTATTATAAATAGAGGTCTCTGGGCTAGTTGAAAGACAGAACTCTCTTGAGCACTCAATTTGTGAGAAAGCCAAAAATTCTCTGTCTTTCAAAAATTCTCATACCAATCCTTTATCAATCTTCATATTATCAATAAAATCCCAATTTACTTACCATATTATGATGAGTTTCTAAATTCTTGTTTTCTAAATCCTATTTCCAAAAGAAGATATATTATTAAGAAAACTCCCTACACTCTGTCCTAAAATATTTTCCATCTGGAGAGTTATACAGTGAAGGCATCCAGGTTTAGCTAATAACCCGTGAAGGTAGGAAGCCATTAGAGGGTGTGGAGTAGAAACCTATAAGCCTGAAGGTCACTAACAATAGAAGGAAAATACAAAGGTACTGAGAACAGGAAAAGAGGTTAGTATTCTTAATATATCTATCTTTACGGAATTAGGAGGAAGAAGTGCTTTTAACATGACAGAATCCAGGATTATTGAGTTTAATTATCAAAACAGTCCTTATAATGATGAATACCATAGCATAATTGAACCTTTATTCATGCATAAACAGTTTACTAAACCTAATAATGAAATAAAAAAGTTATATCATGTGTATATGCCATGTTTGTTAGTTATCTTTCCAACATTAAAAAGAATATTAGGATTAGAAATTACAAAATCAATTATTTATTTTTGGCTTGATAGTGATAATACTGAAATAAATAATGAATTATATTTAGAATATGTGTTTAGTAGTGATAATGATTATAATCATGTAATAGGTTATGACAGTGATGGAAGAGATGAATCTTTCTTTACCAGTTTCTGAAAATTTTAATATCATGAATAATAGTAATTATATCATGAAAAAACCCAGAACTAAAAGAGGTCCATATAAAGTTCAAAAGTATATCAAAAGTAAAAAAGGTATTGAATATGAAAATGAAATTGATAAAATAGGATACCAAGAGCAACTCTACGCATCACAAGAGATATTAAAAAGTTTTAAAGAAAATCTGATAGAAAACTTTGCTAGAGGTACTGTAAGATCTATAATGATACAAGATATTCAAAATATAATTGATAAAATAGAAAAGCAAAAGAAAAGTATTTCAAAATATAATATATCATTTGAACCAAGCATAGATATTATGGCTGATATAGATATTATCAATTCCCAAACACTGATAGAGTTTGAAAAATTTCTTGAAATTTTATAAATTATTTATCTTTGTGTTTATAATGCCTGGATATACTATTAAAGGATTAGACAATTTGTTAGATAGGATAATGGGAAAAATAGATAACATTATATCTCATTTAATAGATATGGATGAGTTATCTGAACAATATTATATACTTTCAGAAAATCATGATCAGTATATTATGGACTATTCTGATATATTACAGCTCAAAATGGAATTAGAAAATAAAATTACGACAAATACATTCCAAACTTAAATGCCAGGATATACAATTGAAGGACTTGATAACCTTTTAGAAAAACTGAAAGATAAAATTGAAGATATTAAACATCAAATAGAAAATGAAAACATACCTTCTGAAGAATATAATAAACTCTTAGAAAAATACGAACAATATATTGCAGATTATTGTATTGTACTAGATCAAAGAATGGATTTATACCAGAAAATTTTGTATAATAATCTACCAACCCAATAATCTATGAATACTTCACAAACATCAACATCTAATAACTGTGATCATAAACTATATTTAAATAATAAAGAAATTTCATTTTTATTAACTATCGTTGAAAAATCTAAAAATATACACTTTGTTGGACAATCAAAACTAAAAGAAATATGCCAAGATATTGATTATGCTATCCTAAATAAAATAGAATTTAATTCTGTTGAAACAGCAAAGAATATAAATACAGTTCATAAAATTATAGAAGAATACGAGGATATAGAAGAAAAAGTTTCAGAAGGAATAACATTAGGATATATAACTAAAAAAGATCATCCTAAATCTTTTGAGAAATTATCACAATATAAAACATTTTTAGAAGAACTTAAGAAATTAAAAAAATATGGATATAACAAGAAGTATTGAATTAAATGAACCAAATTAAATTCAAAGATATAACTTGCAAAGTAAATAACCAACTTCATTAAGGGTAATTTAGTCAATTTGCAAAATATGACCATTCTTAAAAATTGCATGTTGCACATGGCTAAACCAATAAATCCCCCTCATTTGATTAATGGGGGTGATGACAAAATTGGTCAGAGCAATTTGCTAATTGAATTGAGGGGAGAGGCTAATGGGGATGATGACTAATGTTTGATGACGTGGGATATTAATTACAAATTATAATTGTAATTAATTACAAGATTGAAATAAAGTTATAATTGTAATTAGGGCCAGTTCGACTAGATTTAATTTGGAGAGAGAAGGAATGTAAATTATTTGGTTGATTTATTTGTATTTTCTAGATAAGATGTGAAGTTAAAAATTGGAGAGAGAAAATGTGGATGGTTAAAAAGTTGTAAGACCGCTTTTTATTTTTACGTGCAATTTTAAATTTCACGTAATATTCATGTGAATGTTATTATAAATTATAAATTATGATTTTTAATGTCTATAATTTGAATTATTTTGCAGTGGAAGGACTTGGACGTCGTCTCGATCAATGTCCCAATTAAAAAATTTATAAATTGTTACATGCAATTATGTGTCTAAGTATTTATTTTAATTGCTAAAGATGCTTATTTCAATTTATTTAATTTTGTAAATGGTCAAAATACATTAAGTTGAATTTGGGAGAAAAGTTTAGGTGGCGTTCTGTTTGTATTTTATTTTGTATTTTCATTTTCGAAAATGTTTTGTATTTTGTGTTTTCATTTTTATTTTCAAATTTGCTGAAAACGCGTTTGGTTTGTCATTTCTGAAAACTGTTTTTGAAAATGAAAAGTTGGAAAACACGTTCTATTTGAAATTTTGCAAAACACTATTTAAACTATTTTTAATTAATTTGCTTGCAGAATACTAGCTACTAACTCCAACTCAAATTTCCTTTCACAATACATTAAAAATATGGTTACATACAACACACTAATGTGAGCATTAAGAGTTTATATTAACACAGCTTGGTCAAGTTCGGGACTTGAGAAAGCTCTACTTCTATTAAAATTCAGAAAATGCAAGTTCTTTCAAAACCACCAAAGTCCATTTATCATTGCATTTTTTGAAATATAACAACAAGAATTCTCATTTAATTTTTTTTTGTAATGTTGGTATTGAATTCAATAAAACTTTATTTAAACTAAGTTCAAAGTTAGGATAATTCTGAAAAAAAAAAAAATTCTTTATTTAGGCTTAGTTCCAAGTTAGGATAATTCTAAAAAAAATAATAAAAATAAAAACTTTATATTAAGCTTAGTTCTAAATTAAGATAATTCTATAAATAAATAAATAAAAATTCCCAAAACGCGTTTTCCGCGTTTTGGACATTTTTTGTCGAAATACACACAAAACGCCCAAAACGATGTTTCGGGCGTTTTTCGTTTTGTGTACAAATTTTTTTTTTGTTTTCCAAAATGCGTTTTCGAAAATGGTAAAGAGAACGCGTTTTTAACGTTTTCGAAAATAAAAACAGAAAACGACCTCAAAACAGTAAAGAGAACAGAGTTTAGTGATATTTGGAGGGTAAGTAAAATTTATGGGCTTCATTAGACCGAGGAGGAGACTTGAGGGAGTAATTTGCAAAATTCAAAAGATTAAATCCAAATTCTAACCTAAACCTACTCAGACTCGTCTCTCTTCCTCTCGCCTCACTCCCTTCGTTGTCTCGCCCTCTCTCCTCTCTCACGACCGCAACGTCTCTCTCTCGGTCTCTATCTCTGTCTCCCTCGCACCGCTCGTAGCTCCCAGCCCGTCTCCGCCTTGTTGTCGACTGCCATTGGCCGCCGCTGCACCAGCGGTAAAAGCCCCATCTTCCCCTTCTCTTCTTGCGCACACACTGGTCCGACACACACAGAGTCACGAACTCACCCACTAAACTGTTCACACACCAACACACACACACATGGACATTTCAATATGTTCAGTCTTGGAATATCATGATTTTTGGGTTATTTCGAAATTATTGTATGAAATTGTGTGTATCCATAGTTAATTCTCAAATTTTGAAATGTAAGAATTTAATTATTTCTTAACTATTTAAGTTTGATTTTAGGTTGAAAACCAAATTCAGATTTGGGGCAATGTGTATATATGTATATTCCAAATTTTATAATAAAATTTAGATTTGAAGAAAGATTTTATTTAAATGTATGCATTTTCAGATTATGGAATTTAAAGGATTCAATTAGCTCAATTGTCTAGTGAACGTGAGTTATAATTGAAATGTCTAGATTTGGGGAAAAAATTTCAAGAATGGTTAGAGTTGTTATTTGATCATTTTGTTAATTTTGGTTTAAGTCAAATATATTTACTTGAGGTTAAAATTAATGGGTAAGAAGATTTTCTAATTCGCAATGAAATTGGATTTTTGTTTAGAATATGGCATGCTACGGTTTGACATAACTTTAAACCTCGTTTGAGTTAAATTGTGGATCACGTTGAAGTTTTAACCTCAGTCAGGATTTTGGTTTACTATTGAAAAGTATTGTGATTATGTGTATACTAAATTAGAATTTCAAGTAATGAGGTGGTTTTTAATTCAATTTTAGTGTATATGTTTGACTTATAGTTACAATTTCAGATGCCGTAAAGGAGACCTTATTCTATCAATTCTACTGCTAATTTTGGTTTTTGTAATCAACAGGATGAGGATAAAAGTGGACGAACGCATCAGAGCCCTCATAGAAAATGGCGTCAAAAATCGTCATCGCTCTATGTTCGTCATTGTTGGTGACAAGTCCCGCGACCAGGTATTAACATGAAAGCACGGCTTCTTGTGTCTTTGTATATACTTGCATATGTATGATAGGCTGCATGGAAACGGAAGCTACGGAAGGTAGAAGAGTTTCTGAATCAAGGTCTCGCGAAATATTTATAAAAAATTGTAATTTATTTTTAGAAACATTTATTATTGTATGGTTTTGTTTTACAAGGGTTAAACTCTTCAATTAAGTTGTTTTCAAGTTAAAACCTCAATTAAGTTATTCTCAGTTGAATTCTGCCCATTGAGTTTCTTTAAAATTTTCGAATAACACCAGAAGTTTGAAGACTTCTAGTGTTTCCGAATTGGAAGCATTATTATTTAATAGTTTAGGTGCAACCTGTTATGTATGCTTGAATTATACTGTGATATTTGGTAATTCTAATTGATTTTAGTTTTAATAATTGTTTGAACAGATTGTAAACTTGCATTACATGTTGAGCAAATCTGTGGTGAAATCGAGGCCGAATGTGTTGTGGTGCTACAAGGACAAGCTAGAAATTAGCAGGTTTCTAGTTTCTCCTGTTATTTGATTTTGATATTTTTGTTGAGCCTTTTGCATTATTTAACTAGTTTAATTTTGATAATTGGCAACTGATAATATTTGGTGTATGAACTACTATGATAATTTAATATTCTTCTTTGATACAAAGAGTACTTTTTTGATGGAAATACTGAAATGCATGCATGTTGTTGAGCTTAAATTTATTCAGCTTTTAGATCTGATGTTATCATGATATGAGTCCGGAAAATATCTGAGTTCAAATTTAAGCACAACTAGTTTATGAAAATTATTATGCACGTACACTTAAGGGGGCATGTTAATGCTAAAATTTAAACAAATAAATATGGCCTCTCTAATAACTTGAGCTTTAGGATGAGATGTCAACACATGTTCTCCTTGAAAGAGAAGGAAGAAGCAAGGGATAGAAAGGAATAGCTCATAGCCCAAGAAGAGCTTCCCATCATTTCTTCTAAATAGGTGATTGCTACAAAAGCTTTAAAGGCCTGACACATCAAGATAGCCAAAAAGCAATATGATAATGATACTACACTAACTGCACAAGGAAATAGTGGGTTTGGTAAATTTTCAGTTCCTGTCCAACTATTGTACCTTACAGTGTAAAAATAAAAAATAAAAAATCACATCCTCATAGGATGCTTCCCTCATGGTCCCCACTGTTTAATTTGGAAATTGTTGGAAAGTGGTTTAGGAAGCCACACTTTGCAAGCAGATGGGTATGCAATTAACACTTTTACCTGTGTATTTGCTTTCTGATAGTATTTTGAAGCTATCATTATCATCTGGTACATATTTGCTTAACTTAGCTTCTGTTTGGATGTTGATAATTGTTTATAACAAGAATTTGAGTTTATAAGGTAAAAATGTGTGGTTATAAAGTAGTTTGAAGAAGTGTGAAGAAAAAACTTGTTTATAAACAAGTTTACCAAACACTTGCTTAGTACTAAATCAATAGACCATTAAAACTGATGTGCTATGCTATAAACATTAATAAGGATATGCAAATGTAATCTAAACTCATAAGGACTTTGGGCCTTTTTGGGATTGCTTTTGAACCCAAAATCTTCTTTTGATCCGTTCGACAATTTTTTTTTTTTTTTAAAGTGCTTCCACCGGCTTTTAAAGGACACTGTTCAGTGTGACTTCCTTCACTTCAAAAGCATTCCTGGGGTAGGAAGTGCTTTTAGAAATTAATTTTCAAATAAAAATTAAGGCAGTTTTTTCAGAATGCTCTTATACGGGAAGCAAAAGCAAAATCTAAAGCTAAAGCTAAAGCTAAAGCTAAAGCAAAAGCCGTGCAAAATGAGCCCTCTATGTGATGGAAACTTGTATCTTCACTTAGCATGACTTTGAACGGATGGATTCATGTCTTTCCTGTGCCTTCACCTCTGCAAATTTGAAAACTATGTTTTTTTGGCCAAATAAACTAACATGGATGCCAATTGCTCAATTATGGTTAATTCTGATTTTGCAGTCATCTAAGAAAACGAGAAAAACAAATAAAGAAGCTGATGCAGAGAGGATTACTTGACCCTGAGAAAGTTGATGCTTTCTCACTTTTCATTAAAACTGGCGGAATAACTTATTGCTTATACAAAGATTCTGAAAGAGTTCTAGGGCAGACATTTGGCATGTGCATCTTACAGGTAAACTGGAAAAAGCCTTTCTTTCCTGCTGATCATATTCTACAATTTTTTGATGATGCTTTAGTGCATTCCCTCCCTCCTCTCTGCCACTGTCTCTATTTCCCAGCTATTTCTGTAGGAGTTCTCACTGTACTGATTTATTTCTATGTACATGGCGTTTAGGATTTTGAATCTTTGACCCCAAATCTATTAGCCAGAACAATAGAAACTGTTGAAGGTGGCGGATTGATTGTGTTACTTCTTCGGTCATTATCTTCGCTTACCAGTCTCTACACTATGGTTATGGTAAGAACACATTTAAATTTGGAATATAGCTCAAAATGGAAGTTGAAGTTTTAGGAAACAAAAAGAATATTGATAGCACAAAAGCTTGCATGGATTGAATTTTTGTTTTATTTATTTATTTTTATTCCTCAGAGACTCTTTCTATTGACGTCAAATTTTCCTAATTACAGGATGTTCACGAGAGGTTTTGTACAGAATCTCATACTCAGGCTACTGCACGGTTTAATGAACGTTTCTTGCTGTCACTTGGGTCTTGCAGAGCATGCATCGTCATGGACGATGAACTGAACATTTTACCAATCTCTTCCCATATGAGAACAATCACCCCAGCTCCTGTTCGAGATGTAAGCTTCTTGCTCTTCAGAACTGCCACGAGTCTTAAAAATTATAATATGCTTGGTGGGGGGCTTTGTGCCAAGTACAACCACCGTTATGTATGCATATGGCTGCATCTCTTGAGACATTCCTGGTGGAATAGTTAATAGAATATGGGATATGGAGTAGGGATGGCTGTTAAAGAAATAATTTTTGCTAAATATCATGTGGCACGCTACACACATTTGTGGTTCTGGAAGTCGGTGTTTTATGTAATAATGTGGTATTCAATGTTGTTTTTGATAGGGTTCTGAGGGTCTCTCAGAGGCAGAAAGAAACCTGGCAGATTTGAAGGAACAACTGAAAGATGATTTTCCTGTTGGTTATTTAATTAGAAAATGCTGCACAGTTGACCAGGTAAGATTCTAAGTTTGGCAATATAGAAGAAATTTTATCACATAATTTGATAATGCAATACTCACTTTTCTAGAAAAAAAATCAACAGGGAATAGCTGTCAGCACATTTCTTGATGCAATTTTGGACAAGACCCTCCGTAGCACAGTTGCTTTGCTTGCTGCTCGTGGCCGTGGGAAGTCAGCTGCTCTTGGCTTGGCAATTGCTGGAGCTGTCGCGGCAGGGTAATGTTGTTTAACTAGATATACTTGGCATAAAAATAACACTCATTGCCTCACATCCCTCCTCTTTTTGGTTGTCCTGATGAAGAATAATTCTCTGAAGGTACTCTAATATCTACGTAACAGCTCCAGGTCCGGAGAATCTGAAAACTTTGTTTGAGTTCATATGCAGGGGGTTTGATATGCTTGAGTACAAGGTATGTTCAATGTTCTAGTCATTGGTGTTTAAATACTAGATGCATTTTGACTAGAAGTCTAAAAGGTTCTTATGGTAGATCTTTGTATTATGAATTTTGCATTGCTTTTCTGGATTGACCCTTGTCATTGTATAGGGGGCAATTTCTAGGGGTGTTCAATTCCTGAGTATGATGTTTTTAGTTTATCTACACACACCCACACACGCGAGTAAATTTTATGCAACTCTCTTGAACTATTTTTTCTTACATTTCTCTTCCTTAACGAAACATAAACCCCCATTCACCTCGAGTCAGCTTCAACTTCATTGGCTTCCTTGAACCTTATTGTTATTATGTGGACAGAAATGAAACGTACCATGTAACATTTTTTGTTTTGTTTTGTTTATTTTATTTTAAGTCTACCACATGATAAAACTGAAAATGTAACTTGTAGACTTTTGCAATGCCAAATGTTATCATGGCATGTGTATTCCCTATCAACTTCTCGATTATAATAAAATACGAAAGAGCAAATATGATATTCTAATCTTCATCTTGCTGGAAAATTTTGAAGTTCTGCAATAGCGATTGTCATTAGGCTGGTCCATGGCTTTACTTTCAATCTCTTGCCACTGAATTTTATTGCACTAATCTATTACACAATTCTAATAGATTCTAAAAATAAAACTTACACAGACATATAGCATACTATCCTCGAGCCCTTCTGTAATATTCACAAAAAACTATGGTCAACTCAGCCACTGGACAACTTAAAAAGGGCCGAGGGACAAGGAAAAGAAAAATGATTAAAGAAAAAAAATCAGAAACATATTTTTAATCAGAGGCGTAAAAGAATGCATCCTGAAAATTTTATTCATGCCTCTCAATTGTGATTTGTTGACAAACACCATCAGTACAAAGCCAACATCATGCTTGATTTCGGCATATCATCTATAGCTATACTTTCAGCAAATCAACCACCAACCTATGGAAATAGAAATGATTATTTGCATGAGGCATTTTGCATTCGGGTGCCTTGAGATTTAAGATTTGACATGCACAATAAATTTTGGGCTTAGCTACATGAATCCTTTTTGCCATTTTGTTTGGTCATTGCTAGTTGTTACACCTATTGGAACATGCAAGGCAACTAGATAGCATCTACAACATGTCATGTTAATTTTTTCTACCCCACCCACTCATTACTTCTTTGTGGAAATTGCGTCTCTTATGGAAAGAGCCTCTTCAGGTCCACGCAAGACACGCTCCCACGACAAATTTCTTTATTTTCTTACTTATCCTCAATTGGTGTAACATGCAATTGTTGGCCATGCTTTCCTTTCATTACATTTCATTTCATTTCATTTCTTATCTTATCCATTCTATCATGACCATACATAACAAGATCGACTATTATTAAAAGATTTATTTATAACTAGCAAAGCTAGAAAATTATCCTATCCATTCTATTAAAGTAATTCTAGAAAATTATTCAGAAGTCCAAATGTAACTTCTTAGTCTCAGAAATAGCTTGAGCTTTTCAATAGCCATGTTAAACTTGCTCTAAATTTGACACAAAATCCATGCTTTTCACATGCCATTGCAACTTCAATTGCAGGAGCATTCAGATTATGATGTAGTGAAAAGCACAAACCCAGCGTTTAACAAAGCAACAATACGAATCAACATCTACAAACAGCACAGACAGACAATTCAGGTGACTTGAATGAAGGACAATGCCTTTTCTTCTCTTCATAGAAAAAACTTGTCATACTATTCTCATCTGTATTTTAATGGAGTTATTACTTGGTTGGTGACAGTAGGGTTCTTAATAGTTTTGCTGGCTGTGTACATGCTTCTTGGCACTTGCATTTTTGTTCATGTTTAGAATCGATTGCAAGTTACCCATTATAGTTTTCCTTAATATCATCCCTGCGGTTTAACAAAAATATTAAAATTTACGTTCTTTCAGTTTGGGGAGGGTGTATTGTGAGGGGTGGGGATGGTGTATAAAATATAATAAAAGTACAGTTCTGTGGGTTTGTAGGAGTTGGTGGTAGAGTGGATTCAATCACCCAATCTTGTTATTGGTAAGAGTTGTTGATATGCCCACATTTATGTTGATTGTCATGCAATCAAATTCCTCACCCCCCCCCCCCCGGGGGGCCCCCGAGGGTATAGGTGTTACAAATTTGCTTTCTTGCTTCTACTATTCCTACTCTAACAGAAGAAGATAATGGAAATCGGAAGCTTTCGCAAGTAACAATCACTGCTAATTTTTTTCTTCTTTTGGCCTCGTTTTATGTACTGTTATTATTTGTTGCCCATTTACATAATTCTATTGATTTTGCCTTGTTTTGATTTATTTAGGCTATTTTTATCTTTTATATTTGAATACCATAATCTTCATAGTGAATGCTGCTCATTATATTTTTTAGATTCTTTTCCAGTTCTTGTCTAGAATAATAGATACACTGATTCTGCCTTCCTGTTATGTTTGTGCAGTATATAGAGCCACATGAACATCAAAAGATCTCCCAAGCTGAATTGCTGGTTGTTGATGAAGCGGCTGCCATTCCTTTACCTCTTGTGAAATCCTTGCTTGGACCTTATCTTGTTTTCCTTTCATCTACAGTAAACGGGTACAACATTTTTTTGGTTTTTTGGTAAAATTTGTATGATATCTAATTTGTTTGGAGCGAACTATAATTATTAACATTCCTCTTGCAGTCACTAATTTGTGCATTATTTTTACTTGAATTTCTCTTTGACATGTCTAAGCGACTCATAATTAACAAGCTTCTTCTTCAATTTCCTCCTCCTAAAGCTATGAAGGTACTGGGCGGTCTTTATCTTTAAAACTGCTGCAGCAACTCGAGGATCAAAGTCATACTTCGAATAGAAGCACTGAGGCTGCATCTTCAGGTTCTTAAGTGATCTATTTTTCCATTTTTAGTTTTAGATTTGGAGTTCTGCTTATCACTTGACGCTAGCTTTTATTTACATTATTGTATTCATTATAGACTTTGTGAGAAGTGGTATGGGGTCCATTTGAGACGTGCTTTTCACATAATTAAAAACTGCAAGCTTCTCAGAAAAGCATCTTTTGCCATAAAAATTGTCTATCTGGATTGTTATTTTACTGCCGTTGACAGATTTGGGTCTTAATGGCTCTTTCAAATGTGCAAATGAAGCTCCACATTGTCTAATAGTCAGAATTAACCTTTCCTTTTCGCTAACTTGTTTTGATGAACCAATAATGCTACTATGAAGAAAAAGAAACACAAATACATTAAAATAGTATGGAGATAATTTTAAGAACCTGATTTTTTATCTATGTTTTTTATTTTTTTTTTGAAATAGATACATGTTTTACTTGCTGCGACTCTCACTGGACAGAGTCTTTCTGCCTTTTCTGTGTTTCTAACATGCTTTAGAGAAACTTCTTGGATGTTCTCTTGAATGTCTTGGGAAGGTTGGATGTTTTAAGGAGTCTGAAGTAATTTTTTGGGAACATTCTGAAATTCTGTGCACTAGTATTTGGGTCATTTACACAATGGTTCTGATTCATGCTTACTTTGCTTCCCATTTCTGATAGCTTAAACTTCCAATTTCTAAGCATGTTAGTTCTTGCGTTTCAATCTTTTAGCCTTTAAAACCGTACATCCCCATGTAAACATGGATTTTGGTTGAAATGATGTGTAGAAAACTATAACTGTCATAGCAAATATTAAATAAAAAAATAAATTAAAAGTAAAGAAACAACTGTTTTTCTTCTTTTGCCACCCCTACATAGTGCCAGCTATGAGATCTGAATGTTTTTCTGTATTTCTTGATGAATGATATGCACCTGCTTACACCCTTTTATAGTACAATGAAATGAAATGAAGATAGAAAGGAAAAATAATCTCCTACTTAGGAGAGAAAAATCTGCATATCAATTACCCTAAGGAAAGATTTGGGTGTCAATTATAATCTTTCCGTATTTACAATATTCCAATATTGATTTCCTAATTTCTGTTCTCCCCCTCAAGTTGGAGTGCTGATGTTGACCATATCCATTTGGCTGCTAGAGTCACGAGATCCTGGATTGTATTCAATTTTGCCACAAGTGCAAATGCCTCCATGTAGTTGATACCATACATAAACAAAATTATTTTGATTTGACCATCTCGTTGCCTACTTGAATCGGATATTTGAAATACCAACTAATATTTGGATTTGTGTATATCCTTTGGCAATAAGATGAGCTTTGCCCTAACAACTTTAGCCTCATGGTTCAAATGAACTTGAAGAATACATGTCGTTCTTTTGTCTTACTGAGCTTCACAAATTTTAACTTGTGTTTCTTTTATAATTAGGCATCTATTCTTTAACACAATCATTACAATTTACAAATCAATTAATAAACAATACAATTTTTCAAATCACTTTTTAACCAAACACATTTTCTCTCTCCACTTTTCAACCACACATTTTACCTCAAAACATAAATAATCCAATTTATAATTGCTATAGAGCCTAGGTGGCGTCTTGAAAATTATGCATTATTTCTTTCTTAAATGCGGTTGACTAGAGTTGAAGTCAGCATCTGAATATTGAGTTCCAAGTCCTGGTGGAAATAGGATAATTTGGACCCTATGGGTAATCTTTGCCCTCTCTTCTAATTGAGAGGGAGTTGGTTACAGTTTGATAATTTGGAACCTATAAGTATTCTTTGCCCTCTCTTCTAATTGAGAGGGAGTTGGTTACAGTTTGATAATTTGAAACCTATGGGTATTCTTTGCCCTTTCTTCTAATTGAGAGGGAATAGGTTACAGTTTTTTTTTTTTGTTTAGCTTCAGAATTCTCTTGATTGTATGTTGTTATGTAACCATAGACGTCTTGCTCTGGTATTGGTTCTCGCCCCCTTCACCAATGTTCATGTAAATAAAGTTGTGCACATAGTTTCGAAGATAATTTGGTTTGAACCTCTGTATCAAAATCCATTCATTTCCAAGAAATCCACCGTATTCTTTTGCTTATGCTCCTTCATGTTGGTAAAAAGCAACATGTCTTATGTAATTAGACACTTGCAAAGTGAAAGTGATTTAGGAAAATTAGAAACACACATCTGTCACTTTGACAGGCAATTCTCGATAAACGGTATCAATTATTTTGAAGCCTCAAGTGGTTGAAGAGCAGCTTTCCACCCCAACAATTAAAATAAAATAAGAGTTATGGCAAAGCAAGGCATGAATTAAGGCGTGAGCCTCAAACTGCTTTCTTAAACAATGCCTTTAAGTAAATTCTGCTGGATAGACTTATAGTAGTTCTAGAGAGATGCATATATTCTGGAATCTTCTTAATGTTTGTCAAAGCATTCAAATATTTTGTAGATGTACTTTTGGACTGGGAAAACAGTATGGAAAATACACGAAATGATTAAAGGGGAAGCTGATCTTCTGTATTCTGTATCAATGCCAAATTGTTTTGAGATGACACACGTATATTAGTTTATTTGAGGACTATAATGTGGTTGTTTTCTCTAGCGAAAGAAGCTTTCTATTATCAGACATGTAGTGTCTCTTGTGTTCCTATTTTCTAAGGTTAAATTCCCACATGATACTGAAAAACTCATTCTGTAAATCTACATGCTTGGTTACCTTAAATGTAGGTAGGCTCTTCAAGAAGATTGAACTAAGTCAACCCATCAGATATGCTTCTGGTGATCCAATTGAATCCTGGCTTCATGCTTTATTATGTCTGGATGTTACAAATTCTATCCCTAGTATCAGCAGGTTGGAATTATTTAATTATCTAGAAAGGTGATATGGAATAAGCTCTCATATCTCCCCATTGATATCCCATCTGAATTTTTCCTGCAGTCCACCTGATCCCAACAAATGTCATCTCTACTATGTTAATCGAGATACACTTTTCTCTTATCACAAAGACAGCGAGATATTTTTGCAGGTAATTCAAGTACTTGTGTGTGAAGGTACTCTTGTGTATGGATTCATAAATGCTTATGTATTTTTATCCTTTTTCGTAATTTGGTTTGATGTTAATATATTGGTTCTCATGCAATTTGACATTTACAGAGAATGATGGCTCTCTATGTTGCTTCACACTACAAGAATTCCCCCAATGATTTACAATTGATGGCTGATGCTCCTGCTCACCATTTGTTTGTGCTAGTTGGTACGTATTCTTCATACCATTCACTTCTTTATCTATGTCTCTGTTAGCTGTTGGTTTAAATAGTTTTCTACAGGTCCCGTTGACGAGTCCCAAAATCATCTTCCTGATATTTTATGTGTCGTCCAGGTTAGATTTCTTTTTATCTGATGAATAAACCACTACTTGTTCTTTCTTTGTATTAAAATAGTAGACCCATATGTTTCTGGTGCACGTTGCAAGATCGAGAGCTGTATTAATTTGGATTAATCAACTTTGTTGTTTCAAAAAATTCTAACTAACAGTTTTTGGGTTACTACATAAACAATTTTGTGTTGTTATAAATGAAGTTAAATGAATTTTTCCATGAAAAATGCTGACAAAAATGTCAAGTAAGCTATTAAACTTGAAATAAATAGAATATACACGTGATTTTCATTAAAAAAGAAAACTGTTTTTTTCTACCTTACTTCAATTATATTGTCTACAATTCTTCGGTTGTATATAATTCTATTAGTCTATATTTACCAGTGTTATTAGACCCGGACCGGCTTGTCCGCCCGGAAAACCCGTGACTCTTTTCAAAAATCCGGTCGCAAAATGTGAAAAGCCCGGATTAAAGAAACCCAATTGCGACCCTGTCAAACTGGCCGGTTCTGCAACTACCTGTCGACCCGATATTGGGGTTTGGCAGGTTTAACAAGTCTTGCTTTGAACAATTTTTTTATTTTTTTTATTTTTATAATTATCCTACAAAAGTTAAACTTCCAGAGTTTATAGGGCTGCAAAGTGTAAACAGCCAACCACTTCAATTGAAATCATAATAAGTCCAAACAACAGTATATATAGGCACTTGCACTCTCTTTCCATAGTTGAGTTTCCGATGTGGGATAAGGGATTCCGTCTTTTTTTTTGAACGTGTACTTTCGATAAAGAGCCCCAAGTCTAAGGGATTCCACCTTTTGTTTAATTCATTATGATTATTTAATTCCATTGTAAATTGAGTTCCCTCCATCTTGTAATTTCTTAATCTTAATTGAATTTTTTTTATTTTTTATTTTTTTATTACTTAATTTCTTAATTAAAGTTGACTACACTACACTACAATATCATATTTCTTTTTTTAAATAATCTCCTCCATTTTGAAAATATTCTCTTTTATGGGTTAAAATATTTTTAATATTTAAATTTTTGAAATAAATTATAGTAATAAATGCAATTGACAACAACTAATCTATATTTTCTTTGAATTGGTAATTCTAAAATTAAAATTATTCCTGTAATGTTTTATATCTTGTGTATATTTAATATTTACGTAAAAAAATTAGTTTTACATAAAAAATTATTTAACTCTTAAAAATAATTAAAATAATATTAAAAAATCTAAAATTAAAAATACAATTGCTCTCAATTCTTAATTATTGATTTTTTTATTTTTGATTATTTTATTTAATGCACCGGATCTACCCCGAGTCGACCTCGGGTTGACCCACTGACCCTTGACCCTATTTCGGGTCGATGCCCTGGTCGGGTTTTAAAATATTGATATTTACAGTTCATCGACACTTCCTCATAGAGTTCCTGATGTCTACTCCTTAACATTTAAAGGATGGATGTGTTTGTCCTTGAACTTGTATATGTACATTGATCTATGTACAGGTCTGCCTCGAGGGACAAATTTCTCATAAATCTGCGATTAAAAGCTTAAGTGATGGTCACCGGCCTGCTGGAGATCAAATACCTTGGAAAATTTGTGAGGAGTTTCGGGACACAGTTTTTCCAAGTCTTTCTGGTGCTCGCATTGTGCGCATTGCCACGCATCCAGCTGTAATGGGGGTAATAATTGTGAAAATTTTGTCAAAGCATGAAATGCGTATTTTACATCTTCTTTAAGTACCATTTCTCCTGTTGCAGCTTGGATACGGTTCTGTAGCTGTTGAACAATTGACAAGGTAATTGTTTTACCAGAGAAAGTATTTCTTCTCATTTAGATTTGAATACTTGTTACCTAACCTTCTGTATCATATATTCTTACAGGTTGATATTTCATAGGAATTAATATTTTTTTCTTCCAGTATAAGAGTTTTATATTCTTTCCTTTTTCTTTCCCTCTATTGATAGGATTGTACTCTTTTATATAGATATAGGGTTGATTATATATGTAATATATTATTTGGCCCAAACTCTAAGATGTTATCAGAGGTTAGTTTGTCCAAATTTCACTAAAACCTTGATTGAATCCTTTGGCAAACCCATCTCCCTGTTGACCCTCTACCTCTATTATGCTCTGATGACATCGACATCTAACCTCCATATCATATGCGAACCCTCTATTCTCTGTTTTGCTCTGGCGACCTCTACCATCTAAATTAGGGTTTCAAATTGAGCGTTAAATTGCAAACCCTAAAATTATTACAAACTCTTTTCCTAAAATGAAAAATTGCAAACCTAGTTCAATTTCGTTAGAATTTGATAAAATTCTAAAATAAAAAACTGCCAAAAACTGCAGCTTCTCCTTCACCAGTACTGGTCATCCACACAATCTTGCTTTTGCATGTGGGGGTTGCTTATTGGGGTACTTATACCCCTATGTATTACTAAAAATATCTAACCCTAGTTGAATTGAAAATTTCTTGTTACAGATGTTTGGTTTTCTACTACCTATGATATTTGGTGGTTCTCAAATGTGTTCAGTTTCTACCGTTTTATTGAGTTGCGACCTTGTAGCTGCTTCTTTTTTGCGACCCTTCATCTTGGTTGACACAGTAATTTATTACGACCTAGGGTTCCTACAACCCTTCTACACTACTTGCTACAAGATACCCATTTGGCGACCTTTTTTAGAGCTCTCTGAACCTTCTTCTTGATTGAACCATTCATCTGGTATACCTAAGGTTCTGGTAGATCGTGGCCTCAGTCGTGTACGAAGATCTCTCACCCTCCTATGTGTGAGCTTCATTCTTTAGCTACTTGTATTATGCTTCTCTTGTATCTCAATTCAAACCTTCATACACAACAATCTAACTAAGGTGATGATTGGAACTGTAGAGGGGGGTTTTATAACACTTGGAGTTGTAATTAGTGCCATGCAGCAATTTTCAAGTAGCGGGTCATCCTATACATCGCCATCCAAGTTAGGTAGTAGAAAACATATAAATATTTCTTTGTGGCTTATTTCCTAATATGGTTAGAAATTAATATTTTTCCTTATAGTAATCGATTTTATATTTTTTTTTCCTTCAGATTGTACTGCTATATATAAGATTGAGTATATAATAAATCATTTAGCTCAAATTCTAAGTCTAAAATCTACGTAAAATATTGATCTTTAGATATTACGCCATCATGAATTAATTGTACGATTTGCACCTAAGTGAAAGAAAGTGAGTTAGAAGTGAAGCTCAGAAAGTTTTGGTCTTTGTGCTTGCATGCTTGACAAGTTGGTACATTGTATCAAATGTGAATCACACGTCTGTTTTGTTTAGAAAAGCAGGATGAAGATCTATTTCCCCGTGTAGAATGCGTACACCTTCCTTCTATTTTTGGGCTGTTTCCAACGTGGTTATCTTTTTCCTTTTTAAAGTAGTACTTTTGATCTCTAAACTAAACAAATGATTTTCCACATACCTCTTTTCTCCAACTTAACTCCAACTGGAATCCAAATCTCAATACCAGCTCCAACAGAATAAATATGCCAGTAATTTCCAACGTGGTTTCTGATTTTATAATTGAATTAGGACATTTAAACCCACTCATTTTGAATGTGAATGTTGGAGATCTTGGGGAGAAATGAAATCATGGGAATACGCAATGTATAGAGATAAAGATTTTTTTTATATCAATGATATCCTTTTTTCCATTGTGATGATTGACGACCGATGTTGGTTACTTAGTTGTACTGCTTTTGTCTTGGGATGTGAAAAGAGTAACTTATATCTATTTCTCATCTATTCTTTGATTGTGGGATGCATTGTAAGTATGGTGTAATAACATCGGGTTTGTAGTTCTGGTGTCTAGCGTTCGAGGATTGCTCTCTCCTTTTTGGTAGTGCAAGTTGGTGTCTATCATTCTTAGTTATGAGATTAGGTGCACTGGTTTGTGGCTATTCAATTGTTTATGATGACAGTAGCTGAGTTAGTATTTTGTTCAACTTTGGCCCTTGGGAGATAGCTTTAGGCCAATGGGAGCTAGTAACTGGGACAAAAATGACAAATAATCTATATATCGCTTAAAACCTGCTCAAGTCAAACTCAGACATTCATTTTGAAGGTAGACATGTGTAACTAGCAACTTACAGTATTTGAATTAAGGCACCTGCATATTGCAAGCATATACTTTAAGAATTATGCTTGTTTGTAATTTTGCTGCTTTTGATAGGCAGGAGTTCTCTTTATCTACAAAATAATAATAATAATAATAATAATAATAATAATAATAATAATAATAATAAAGTGAATAAATAAATAAAGAAAAACTCTGAACTTTGACCGATAAAAGTAACTTAATCTAAGGTTAACACATGGAATACGACAAAAGTTCATTACATCCTAGCTTTTATTAAACACAGGTCATTCATTTCGAAATATTTTATGCATTTATGTGAGGGATTATATTATCTATTTCATTTTGTGGGAAATGACGTTAATATGATATACTATCATATCATGTGCCTGCTTCGAAGCTTTTCTTAAGTACATCAATCATGACTGTCACTGCTCAAATTTTCTTTGCACCCTAGTTTAAGTTTTGAGAATTATCTTAAATCTAAAAGCTTGAATATGAAAACTATTGGCCAGTTTCCTATTTTAAATCCATTCCAGGTGACGTCTTTGTTCTTGTCTCTACCAAAATTTATAAGCCTAAGTAGTCTATGTAGGTTCCTTGGTCAATTCTTGATGTTAGGACTTGGCTCCTTTTGGGGTTCTAGCAGCATCCTTTTAGAGGTTCTATTGACTCCTTGTCTATGTTTTGAAACCGACCCAGCCATTGACCCGGAAAATGTTAAAGGGTCAAAAGGTCTAACTAGCTCGAAACAGTTACCAAAAATAAGTAAACAAATATACCCAAAATTTGAGAAACACGTTAGTTTTCCATAACAGTTATATATAGAGACAAAACCTTCATTAAACTTGGCTGCATTTAGTTTTTTTCATGTCCACTACTAACAATCAATAGAATATTAGACTACAAATATATCAAAAGCATTAACAGGTGAATCGCTTAATACTTTCTTTTTTTTAATTAGCATTTTTCCTTGCTTATTCGCATATAATGATTGCATTATCACGGGCTCTTGATATTTGACATATCAAATAACTCCTCATAGGTACTTTGAGGGTCAATTGTCTTCACTATCTGAAGTGGATGCTGAGGAAAGTGAGGATACTCAAATAAGAGTAGTTGAGGCTACAGAGGTATCTCTCATAGTTCCATCTTTTACTTTGTTATGTTTTGTTTTGTAGTGCTTTAAACTTCAGCTTTTTTCCTGCGAAACACAAATACGTCATGGTATTTCTTATACATTTTTTCTTCTCTCTTTGGTAGAATTGTTTCGCTTGGATAATGTAATTCATTAATTGATCTATCTAGTTGACATAGCTTGTGTTAACTACTTTTGTTTTGGTTGTGTTGGGGTCTATTCAATGAACTGTTACTTTGGTAGCATGCAACCCCATGATGAAGAATTTGCTGAATTTTCTCAAGACCTTCCCTATTTTTACAAATTAGAGATGTCACATAACAAAAATAATGATTTACAGTCATTTTTGTGAAAAATATGTGCCGGGAATTTTCTCCTTTCGTAAACAAGTGCAGCCTGGCTCTAAAATTTAAACTGCCGCAGGCCTCTTTGCTGGAAGAGAAGATACAGCCTAGGACAAACCTTCCTCCTTTGTTTGTACGTCTTCATGAACGACAGCCTGAAAAGCTCCATTATATTGGTGTCTCCTTCGGACTTACTCTGGATCTTTTCCGTTTTTGGAGGAAACACAATTTTTCCCCGTTCTTCATTAGCTCGGTTCCTGTAAGATTTTTGGTTTCCGTCATTGTATTGTTACCTTTTAATTCTTTTTCAATTTTCATTTTTTCTATATAAAGTTGAAAGATTGGTCTATCGTCTGATGTGGCATTTCATAAATCAGAGTAATGTCACTGGTGAACACTCGTCCATGGTTCTGAAACCATTAAATAATGATGATATTGAAACTAGTGGATCAGATCCGATGGGATTTATTCGGCCTTTTTATCAAGGTTGGTCTAATATTTTTTTTCCTTAATTAAAAGGAAGTTTCCACAACTAATTTGAATTTTAAATTTCCAGTTCAAATATTTATATTCTTAGATTTTTTTCAGGTTTCAGGCATATTTTCACTCGACTTCTGTCGACTACCTTCCGACAAATGGAATACAAGCTTGCCATGAGGTGTGAATCGTATACTTTGGCTTTCTCAGCTGGTGGAATGATTCTCCAGTATCCTTATGCTTTTCTGTATTTGCAGTATTTTGGATCCAAAGCTCAACTTCTCAGATCTGGTGAACCCTGCCTTGCCCTCTTCCAATGGTTTTTTAATTTCAGACCCCCATCTTATGATGCGACTGGAAGCATATGTAAACAATCAAGCCAACTACGAGAAGGTAATATGTCATCAAATTTAACGATCAATGTACTTTTGTTGCTTATAATTTTGAATGAATGCATTAGGTACTCCTGATTTAATGTCTCGTTTGAATGAGGTTTGAATTTTCTAGTATCTAGAAATAAGATAAATAAAATGTAAGAGACAACATATAAAAATAAGAGAAATTGCTGGCTATCCACAAAATATATTGGCAGAATGTGTATATTTATGATGTGAAGAAGCTGCAAGGCATAACAGGCCTACTCATTTCTTCTATGTCTGTACTTATTTATAGGGAGCTTAAATTCCTAATTCTATAAGAACATCTGTTAAAATTTTAGGAAACTGAAAAATTAAGCATCTTTGCTTAGTTTCTCTTAGACTACTAGTGATTCCTGAATTTTAGGACAAATAATGCAAGTTCCCATGGTCTCCAAAAAGATCCATGTTCAGCCACTATTAAGTAGATTAGACACTTCTGATTCTGGGGCATTATATATCATATCAGTCATATTAAAATATCCGTATAACAAAACTATTGATTCAGCCTAAATTTCATGAAATTTGCTTCAGACAATTTCATTTGTTAAAACCAAGTTCTCACTTAGCATTCTGAGACGTTCTCCCCACATTTAATGAAACTAATCCCATATTTACGGTTTAATGTATAAAGAAAAAAACAGCGGACTGTTTGCACTTTGATCCCCTTCCTTTGAAAACTAGCATTTATATTTGGAACTTATCATTTTGGTAGCAGTTAAGTCTCAATTGATGATTTCACCCTTATGAGTTATGCCTAATTATCAAGTCTAAAGTGTTGATAAAAAGAAAAACTATCCTTTTCTTTGAATTAACAATAAATAAAACAGAAAAGATATAGAAAAAAGAAACCAGGAAAAAAATTGTTAATGTTCTGTTCTGTAATGAAATTATAAAAAAAATTATAAATTTCACAATTTTCCCCTATCGCTTTTTTATCACACATTTTTCAAAACAACTTTTTATCGACACATTTCACCTCGTAAATAGCAAAAACTTTTGTTTATAAATTGGCAAAAAGGCTGCTGAACACATTGTAAATAAGAAGGGACAAAAGAAAGAGAAGGACGCCCAGCTCTTTCCCACCTCAACCCGAACCCTTAAACTGAATTAATTGCTGCCCCAACAGATCTATCGGAAATGGAAGTGGGAAGAGCAGGAGAAGCCAATGGAGATTTAGAGGGTGGGGAACTTCTTTGGGAAGATCTAGGAGCCAAGACTGGTGTGCTGGCAACAGCAGATTGTGTTGGAGTTGGTCAAGCAATTATCAACTTTCTGGCATTGGGACACGGTCGAGATGGATTTAGAGGGTTCGAAACTTCTTTGGGTAGATGTAGGAGCCGAGACTGGTGTTTTTGTTACAGCAGATGGTGTTGGAGTTGTCTAGCAATCATCGTCTGGTGTTGGGACGCGGACCACGCGGTTGAGAAGACATGAAATAGGAAGACGGGTTTCGATGCAGGTGTTGCATGGATTTTTGAGCTCGTGTTGAAGGAGGCGGCTGATAATATTTCATCTCCATCTGCCGAATGGCAATAGAAAATTGTGGCTGCAGATTTGATGGGGGTGGAGACACAATGGTAGTAGAAATGCCCTTGCCCTTGTGTTGCTTCGACTCTTCATCTTGGTCGGCGTACCCGTGTTGACACGACGTGACACGGGTGCGGGTACGGAATACGTACCGGATCCTTAAAATTCCAAGTGGACACGGCAGCCATTGATGGAAATAGAAGTTGCAGAAGGAAGAGGAAGGAAGGAGAAATGAAAAACTGAAAAATCGAAGAATACCTTAACTGCAGGAAAGAACGACACTGTTGGAAGTTGAACCCTAATTGGAGGAGTCTTGGAGAAGAAGACAGACGTGGATTGTAATTGTTGGGTCAATGTCGGTGATTGATTAATATCAATAAATGGGCCAATTACTGGGTCAATGTATTATTAATATTAATGGGCTATTTGCTGGGTAATTTAAATCAATGGGCCAGTTAATGATGTATAAATAAGCAAATGATCCATATACATTACTTCAATGGGCCAATTAAAATAATCAAATATTTTGGGCTATGTATTTTAAATTGTATCATTACTTAGTACAAGTAATGAAGGCCCAATTTCAAAGAGAAAAAAAAAAATCTATACTGGTAAAAATTAAAATGAACATAAAAATTGAATTTAAAAATATTTTAACATTATTTTCAAATTGATTTCTAAAGAAAAATCTTAAAAAAAATATGTAAGACTATCCTCGTACTCGTGTCCAAAATTTGGACTATTTTTAGCTGTATTCTCGTATCCTAAATTTTAGAAAAAGAAGGATCTTTACCCGATACCCATATCAGCGTCCGAGCATCATAGCCTTGCCCCCTTAAACTCTGTCTTCTGAAAATAATCTTTTGAAACTTGACCATAATTCACCAAATCAAATGCGAAGGGGTCTCTTCGTATCTGGCAGGGTTACCATTTCATCTCCTGCCATTGCAACAAAACTCAACTTTATGACAATATCAACAAGCTTATTTTTCTTTATAATGGCTTGCAAAGAGCTTGCAGCGAGGAGTTGCGGAGGCTCCTCTGGAAAAGGTGTTGGCCTGTCATGTTGTGGGTGAAGGGGATGACAAAAACAATAAACTATTTTCTTATTTATTCTTGTTTTATTTTCTTTCTATTTTTCAATATTTTATTTTATTTATTTATTTATTTAAAGGTTAAATCTTGGATTGAATAACCTTGACTTGTTAACTGATGATCAAGTGAAACCTATATTATTAATCTTAGTGGTAACAAAAAGGAAGGTCGGGGATCAACATGCTTTGTTTTGAAGCTTTGAGGACTAAAGCAAAAATACAGGTCATAGTTTGGTACCTCTACTGCTATTTCCCCAAGAAATCATGAAGAATCCCCTTCAGCCATGAGTTTGGCCTATCTTGGATAATGAAACAAGAACTTGATTGTGCCGTCATTTCCATTTTGTTTCCTTCCATTACATCTTCAGGACTTCAACATATATTCATGCTTCTCTCTCCTTTTACATCTGCTAGGTTTTCAGTCACATTATTACCCGTTTGTTCTTGTTCTTCGATGTCCTTCAACTCTTAAAATGTCTGTATTCCTTGAATGTTAACCTCTTGGAAGTTCAATTAGGTATCTTCAATTTTAAAATGCATTTAGGTAAAATTGGAAGAATTAACGTATTCTTGTTTTCGTTGAATGAAAGAGATGTCTTCATACCAATGCTGCCTTTCTCTAAGAGAACATTCGCTAATCTATCTGCATATTTATTAAATATGGCAATGGATCCATGTAGTTCTTCATAGTTTTTCTTTCTTTCTTTTCTTTTTTTTGGAAAAGTTTCCATGGAACTGTATTAGCAGAACTGATTGTCAAAGTTACATAAGAGAGTATAAGGCTGAGCAAAGATCTCTTGCTTGCAATTTGATCTGACGACGGGTATATATGCGCAAGGCATAAACTGCTCTACAAGCTTATTTTTCACCTTTTCTCAAATATTTGTTGGGGAGTCGGGACAATTGTAATATCCTTGTATCACTTGTTGTGTGATATCAATTTGAATAACGAGGTAGCAATCAAGTTAATCCTGTTGTAATACTTTAATCATGTATACACGTAGAGAATCAGGTGAGCATCTTTTATTTATTTATTTATTTATTTAAGGAGTCTTCTCTGTGCAATCTCCTCTACTACTTTCTGTGAGCAGTTTTGGAATAGAAATTTAATTAACTGGATTTTTTGGGAGTAGAAAATCTGAGAAATTAAATTGATAATAATGCAATTTATTTTATGGTTATTTTGCTGTTTCCATTGACATTGCTTGCTTGAGAGGGGTGCCCTAAATTAATTGAGTTGATAAGAAAAAAGTTTGGAGCAAATACTAGTATGCCCTTTATTATGACCTGCCTTTATTTTTATAAATGTTTGACTGTTTTTTGACAGCCTGTGGATTTATGATGATAATCTCTATATCACTTTGAATCTTCAGATTGATTTTTGTAAGAATGCTCTGGCATGTCAATATTTTGAGGAGAAGATTCCAGTTACACTGTCATATGTACAGGCTTCTGTCTTGCTCTGCATTGGCTTGCAGTATAAAGACATCCCCAGTATTGAGGTATACTTCATTTCTCTTCATCATTTTATCATTTGTTAATGTGACTGTTAAGTTGATAAGATAGGATTTATCAATATATTTGGTTTAAGTCGAGAATAATAACATCAGATTTCTGATACTGTCATGTGGCCTAAATTTGGACGCATTCGTGGTACTTGAGCCACTCGTGTAGCTATTTAGCAATCCATTCACAACCAAATTACAAAATCCCTTGTCGAATGGTTATGCTCTTTGTTCCACTTCTAAGAGGGAACTATTTGGGTGCAAGGGATTTTTGGTTTGAAATGTTGTTATATGTATGTGTGGTTTGGGTGAGTAGGCGAGACCAGCCCCTGGCTCTTTTAATATTCAACTTTTACATAGTAAACTTAGTAAAATTTTGTCTACTTTCTTACCGTTGACGCAGGATGATAAACTCAACCACGTCAAATTTATGGATTCTATGTTGCTTTATTTCTTGTCTATTTAATGTCTATGTTTTAACACTTCGTTTCAACAGCATGAGCTTATGTTATGACATCATGATATTGAAACTGTCTTCAATTTGGACGGTCATGTTCTTTATCCTTTCATTTTGTAGAAAGAGATGAAGTTGGAAGGACAGCAGATATTATCTTTATACCTGAAAGTTATGAGGAAATTCCACAAATACTTGTATGCTATTGCAACGAAAGAGATTGATTCTTCGGCACCTCATTTAACAGAAAATGTAAGTAATGCTTATTTGTTGTCACTGCTACTTATTTGTTGAAGGTACATATTTATATAATTAACGAACTGTGGCTATTGCATCTAGATTTTGATGAAACCTCATGTTGTCTCTTTGGAGAAAGATCTTGATGATGCAGCTAAACAAGTCCAGGTTTAGCAGATTTTCTCACATTTTTTCTTCAATTCCCTTATTTTTCTCTCCTACAAAGATTATCCTCACACGAGACTGTATTTAGGATGAGATGAAAGCCAAGCTAGATGGTATGCTGAATCCAGAGCGCCTTCAAAAGTACGCCATCACTGACAAAGCAGCCGAGTTTGAGCAAGCTTTGCAAAATGGAAAGATCTCAACCAGTGGTATCGTTAGTGTAAAATCAAATAAAAGTAAGATAGTGAAGCATGGGAAGCAAAAAGAGACCCATATGGGTGAGAAGAGAAATAAACATGACCATAGTACCAAATCGAATAAGAAGAGGAGGTCTTAACCAAATTAATCTGGGTAAACATTGTCTGGTTTTATCCTTATTTTCTTGTTTTGGTCTTGTATGGTTATGAAAGGAATGAGTCGACGGATTTCCTCTATTTAATTACTTTAATAGTCTTTGTCCGGTCATTTTATATAACCGTGCTGGTTCATGTAGCGATGGTCCTTATTTAACTAGCATTTCTGTAGATGCACAATTTTGACGAGTATACAATTCGATCGTTATTAATATCTTATAAGCTACTTATCACAATTTTTTTGCTACCTGCTTGATGGGGTACTTTCCCTTCTATATTGCTGTTGTTCGATACTATTTTTTTTAGGCTGTCTATATATAATATGAAATCTGTGTTAACCTTAATTTCGATGTATTTTTTTGCTATGAGGGATGATTCTTTTATCACTTGTTTGCTTCAACCAATGCTTCTTATCTGGATCTTGACTGGATTTTATTCTGCATCGAGTCAAACCAATCTCATTCATCCTGGAAAGCCAAATGCATATACATCGTATTGTTTAGTTAAAAGTTTAAATACACGTTCTTAAGGGTGTGATCCGTTGTATTTTCCTTTTGAATTGCTCGGAGCTTACCAATTTCTGAGAAATGTGTCTAGATTGTTGATTGTTTTCTATGTTGTTACCGATTTGTTACCAACATAATGGCTCTAGAGTAGCTTGAGCTATCTTAAAGACGAAAACCTTCTATTCGAGATCTAATCCACGGTGGAACACTATCTGATACATGAAAGTTAATTTACTTTTGCTACCTTTCCTCTCTTAGGTAGTTGTCGGTCAAATTTATAGTTTGGCATGCGTTCATTGAATGCATGTTTGAGTAATATAGTGTTGATCATTGTCAGTGTGGCCTTTATTTTATTGATCAATACATTAAGAGCTTGTTTGGTGTATGAAAATTGGAAAAAAATTTGAATGTAGTTGAAAAGTAGTTGAAAAGTGTGTAAAATGATGAGCTCAAAATGTGGTGAAAATGAACGAGTAGAAAGTTGAAAAAAATTTCCTGGACCAAAAAGAGGGTAAATACGCAATAATTTTATTGAAGAATGAATCAAGAAGCCTACTGTAATCTAGATTGATGATCATCCTCGATTAGCATTATTCATACATTATGGTATACATGTAATCCTTGATTTTTGGTTCGATTGTCGTCTTTGGTACACCTCCTGTTGGGTTAGTGACTGAAGAGACTCAGACCTTGATAAATCTTGGTGTAATAAAAATTGTTTTGATAGAGCCAACTCTAAGCCCATGTAGCCACAGGTATTGCGTGGGTGTGGGTTTTGTCATTCCTACATCATGTGTGTATGGCTATGGTTTGATGCCAATTCTTTGGAACAAATCTTTGTTTATCTCTGACCTCTTCTTGTTGAAGTGTTTCAGTGTATCATCTGTCAAGGAAATCGTAGGAGTGAGTCCTTCGGTGGTTGATGGTGCTGAAACAGGAAGAACGTTAAAGCATACAACAAGAAAGGATTCGATCAAACATATTAGTATATTGTCATTTGTAAGATTTTAGTACGAAAGACACACCCCAAAGAGCTAATAGTCTTTTGATTTTTGCGATTATCACTACACGTCTTAATCCCGATCGCTCCCTCAGGTGTTCATAAGGGGGCTATATATTTTCTGCATTCGGGAATCACCTGAACGTGGTAGTTTGCTTTTGTTCTAGACTAAATTGGTCTAGTTGTAACTTGTAAATCATAAAATCGAGAATTGAGACATTCTAGCTTGCTTATTACTTAGCCCCTGTTTGGTCAAGCAAAAAATTTTCAACGTTCTTCTCAAATTTATTTGCAACCACACATTTTTATAAGATTCACCATTTTACATACTTTCCAATAACTTTTCAACCACATGTAAAATTTTCTCCAATTTCTCCTCCACCAAACGGGTCATTAATAGGATAGAAGTTACTAAGCATGAGTGGCAGTTGTTGAATAATCCAACCTCGCAAGATACAAAGTAATCGAGATTAGTTAATAATGCAGCGGAAAAAAATAATATAATTAGCAATGTAATTGAATCAACACATAAACAATATAAGCAAAAGCAAGTAAATAATCCCTTTTGCACCAAATTAGCCGACTGCACAGGGTGAGAAACGAGGGCTCAAATTCAACCCAATCCCCACAATGCTAACACCACTACACAGCTAGAGAACACTCCAAGACAACCCCAACACCAGCCAAAACCCACTGCCAACACACCTCCCACAACCAAGAATCGGCCTGCACAAAGAGACCACAATAAGCAGAACAAGGGACTGCACAAAGAGACCCAACCAACACGGCCACAACAAGGGACGAACGGAGCAGGTGGCGCACAAGCAGAAACCAAACGGAGCAGGTGGCGCACAAGCAGGAACCACCACAAGGCCGAACACAGCAAGTTCGGCTATAGCAAGACACGGTCACAAGGAGACACGGGTCACACTTCCAGTCACCAAGAAAGGAAGAAGAAAGAACCGACCAGGCCAAGCTTAAACACGAAGGAGGCGCACAGGAAGGACCGGGTTTCTCACGAAGAGAGGGAGAGGGCGTTGCTGTTCAGAGAGATGGGAGAGAGTGTCTGAGTGTTCTAACGAGCCAACGAGGGGGGGGGGGTGTGTGTGTGGGTAGATATAGGTTTAGGGTTTAATTAGGGAAGCCCTAATTAAATGGGTCGTCTCCGAAGCCTACCCGTCGAGCAACAGGGTCGAGACCCAATTAAAGCCTCGACGTGGGCAGTAAATCTCTTAGCGCGTGGGCTGCCTAATTGTGGAGATTGGGCAATACTTCGATCATGGGCCGAGGGCTTACGAAGCTTAAAATCCGACACTGTTTATTATCATTGCCCCCGAGGTTTGACTGGGACCAAAAAATCCCAACAAACCTCCACCTTGGTTCCAATCGAACCTGCAACACCGAAACACCTAGTTCATTAGTTGCACAAAACAATTCCAAACGAATTAGAACTCAACATACTTTTTCCAATGTTTCACGTTAGAAACATATCCCATACCTGCTTACAGTACTCACCAGAGGGCTAAGGTAAAGCCCAAGAATACATTAAATCATAGCGAGCCAAACTATGCATTTATATCACATTAGCAAGTAATATAACTTTAGACAAACAACACATGCTTTCTAAAGACAAATGTAAACAAATTACATTTCCACATGAGTCAATCAAGAGCATTTAATAACACAAAGTTATAGGTGACTCCACAAATGCGATAAGAGCACATCAAAGGTAAACCACAAATCTTTTCACCAAGTTCACATAAAGAACATAACACCAAGTTAATAAAACATGGTCAATACAAGCAACAGATGCAAATGACCCCCAAGAAAAGATATAACCACAATTACCTCATTCCAAAATCGATGTAGCTCTCCTCTCATTGCCATCTATGCTCACTAGACTACTCAACAACCATACCTAACTGGTAAACTACTAAGATCCTAAGACAATGGATGTACCTCTATCACAACCTCACCACTAGAAGTTAAACCTCGACTCTCCACCTCACCTAGAGATAATAGGAGCGTCCTCCATCTAATCGAGATCCTCACAGATAGAGTTAAACAAGACATTTGACAACCTCACCTCTCGTGATCTACATGTCAAAAAAACAAATCCCCTAGCATGTCACCAAATACACTCTTAGGCATCTAGTCCAACATTACCAGCTAACCCTCACTTCTAACATAACTACTGAATACCCATCCCACCAAGGGAACGACATCTGACACCTATTGTGAGAACACACATAGTATCAAAACCTCACACCAAAACTCAACCACCATGCATGTAACCATGTTATATACAACATAACATATCACACTCAAATTCATGCAAAATGTTCAAATCAATACAAATGAAATGCAACATAAGAAAAGCAACCGAATCAAGTGACCACACATGCAAAAGGGTAAAAATCAATCAGATGCACACAATAATTCAGTAGAAACTGCAAGTGAAATAAGAACATCAATAAACTCCACTCGGATCACCTTCCGAGTAAGTAACTATATTGACCCCATTTCTATCCCCATCTCCTATTTTGTTTTTCTCTCCAGGGCAGTCTCTCTTATAATGGCCAGACCTACCACAACCATAGCACTTCCTTCCCTTCGCCTTACCCTGTGACTTAAAACTACTTCCACCCTTCCATCTATTAACCTCATTGTTTGAGTCACCTCTGTTTTTACCATACCCACCTCGCATCATGTGGATCTCACCACTACCACCCTCACATCTCTTTCAGCTTTCACCTCCCTCTGCCTACTTTTCAAGGAATCAATGACAATTTCAAGTGTAAGAGTATCCCTCCCATATTTTATAGCATTTTTAACCTCTTTATAAGTGTCAGGGATAGCATTTAACAATATAACAACTTTATATTCTTCAGGTACTTTTTCACCACAGTTAGTGATGTCTTGCACAAGTTTGTTAAAGACATCCAAGTTGTCATCTAAGTCCTTAGAGGGATCAATTTTGAAACTGAAAAAACTTTCAAGCAGGTAAAGCTTATTAGGAGTAGACTTTGACACATAAAGCTCTTCCAATTTGCCCTAAAGTTCTTTAGTGGTATCATGTTTTCCAACTTTACGCAAAACAGAGTCAGATAGATGCAAAATGATAGAAGTATTCATCAAAATCCTTTTTCTCATCAGCAGTCACAGTATTTGGGAAAGAATTGTCAATAGCTTTTGAAATCTTTTGTTGTACCAAAATACCTTTCATTTTCTGTTGCCATATAGAAAAATCATCTTTACCATCGAAGATGTTCAATTCAAAATGATGTGCAGACATCTTAACAAATAAGAAGCACACAACGCAATATAAGCACCACACGGAAAATCACACAGAAGATCCTAAAGGTCGCAATATACGCCGTTCTAAATTCCCAGGATTCCGTGAGACTCAAGGATCTCAGGTCAAGGGAATTTTCGACACGAGAGTCTAGGTGACAGTTCTAATAATAGTGCAACAAGCAAAATAATCACAAAAGATATCACAAGACAAACAGTTATGAAAAAAACACAGGTAATGTCAAATAATTCCTATAACTAGCAATAGGAAACCGCAAGCCTAATGGTCACCCCACACGATGACCTGGTATTACTGGAATTTAAAAAAGTTTCAGCCAATTTACCAGAGCGAACCAATCTGAGTCCGTAATATGGAGAGATGCGAAATTATTTATCTTTTTACGTTTTGCAACTAGCGGTCTTTGGAGCGTAAGTCAGCACCAAGCTCGAGAAACTCCAAAATAGTGCCTAACTAACAAAAACAGTAAAACACCAATTAAATGATAATTTTCAATCACAAAGAATTTGAAAATATAATTGAAACCAAATAATTTCGAACGACAAAAATAAAACTAATTTTCAGTTAATGAAAATTAAATCAGGGAACTAGAAAACTCAATGAGTTCCAATGTCGATTCAATTCATCCAATCAAGCCACCAACGCTCTGATACCATTTGTTGAATAATCCAACCTCGCAAGACACAAAGTAATCGAGATTAGTTAATAATGCAGCGGAAGAAAAACAATATAATTAGCAACGTAATTGAATCAACACATAAACAATATAAGCAAAAGCAAGTAAATAATCCCTTTTGCACCAAATTAGCCGACTGCACAGGGCGAGAAACGAGGGATCAAATTCAGCCCAATCCCCACAACGATAACACCACTACACGGCTAGAGAACACTCCAAGACAACCCCAACACCATCCAAAACCCACTGCCAACACACCTCCCACAACCAAGAATCGGCCTTCACAAAGAGACCACAATAAGCAGAACAAGGGACTGCACAAAGAGACCCAACCAACACGGCCACAACAAGGGACGAACGGAGCAGGTGGCGCACAAGCAGAAACCAAACGGAGCAGGTGGCGCACAAGCAGGAACCACCACAAGGCCGAACACAGCAAGTTCGGCTATAGCAAGACACGGTCACAAGGAGACACGGGTCACACTTCCAGTCACCAAGAAAGGAAGAAGAAAGAACCGACCAGGCCAAGCTTAAACACAAAGGAGGCGCACAGGAAGGACCAGGTTTCTCACGAAGAGAGGGAGAGGGCGTTGCTGTGCAGAGAGAAGGGAGAGAGTGTCTGAGTGTTCTAACGAGCCAACGAGGGGGGGGGGGTGTGTGGGTAGATATAGGTTTAGGGTTTAATTAGGGAAGCCCTAATTAAATGGGTCGTCTTCGAAGCCTACCCGTCGAGCAACAGGGTCGAGACCTAATTAAAGCCTCGACGTGGACAGTAAATCTCTTAGCGCGTTGGTTGCCTAATTGTGGAGATTGTGCAATACTTTGATTATGGGCCGAGGGCCTACGAACCTTAAAATCCGACACTGTTTATTATCATTGCCCCCGAGGTTTGATTGGGACCAAAAAATCCCAACAGCAGTTGTAAATTATAGCAAAGGTGGAGATTGTAGTGCCGAGTAGATGAAATTTGAGGAAGCACATAAATTGATTGTTGAGCCAAGGAGCAGACCCGGTCTACCTACTTTGATTGAAGATTCTGGAATTGTATTAATAGTAAAACATGCGTATGCTCTTAAGTCTTAAATTACTGATTAGCAAATGGAACCGTTAAATGGATTGGAGACCTTATGTCATATAAATAGGCCTATTATCTAACTTATCAAGGGTTAGATAGAAACCATAGTAGCTTTCTCTAATTTTCGTCTGTGTCTAAATTCCGCCAAATCAAAACGTATTTCTTGATTGAAATTTGTGAGATGGTATTTTGAATTAATGGTAGTAACCTCTCGTGTGAGAGTTCTTTGATAAAACATATTGATGAAGTGCACGAGACTGGAACTTTTGTGTTCTTTCGTAATCTGAAAACTCAACCATGTTTTTAGGGGCTTTGTTAATGGATTTGAGCTTAATCCTCACGGATGCTCAATGGGCATGGACAGATATACACGAGGGTTAATTGCATAAAATACTTAATTAACATATCAAAACTCATTTTTACTACACAAAAAACAATTTTTGAAAAATACTTCATCTTTCACCACCTTGTTATCAAACCATATCCTCTCCAAACAGCCAGTCGACATCACCATACCCTCCAACCCCATCACTGTCGGCGCCACCTCTAGCAATTATCACCCAATAATTTTCAGATCCCAAAACCCAATCACTGCCATCGTCCCCAGTAACCTCAATCGATCACCAGTCCACCACCATCACCATCAACCACCTGCACCGCACTTACCACACCACGACCACCACAACCAAACATAAACTGGAAATCGATCGGAGCTCTTTCCCCAACGATATGCATTTTCTGACAGGACTTCTTAGTGCCAACTCTCTGTATCCGTCGATTATATGCCTGTATCTATATCAAGTATGAATTTTTTGAGAGCCTCGATGAAAAGACAAACGATAGGAAGACAGACAAATAAATCTGCAAAGCTCAAATATCACAGAACCAAACTTAAAAAGAACAGTACTAGATAAATCCCAGACCTCATTTGAACTGAATAAGATGGAATCCAAGCTTACCCAGTTGCAAATGGGTATCGCCTCCCATACCAGAAGACCATTTACACGTGATTAAGGAAATCTTCTTCCCTATACCCAAATTGAAACTGGTAAGAGTGGACATCCACAAGGAAAATGTTAGAAAACCAACAAAAACCAAGAGAAAATAACAAGGTAGCGAAGAAAACCCGAAGAACACGATTACACGAGCAACAGTATGAAACACCGATGAGGGTGTCTCTCTCTAACTCGAAAATCTTCAACTCCAGCTTCTTTGAAAGCACTTTCCTTTCCTTTTCACAGTTCTTGTGGTAGATCTTGCACCCTCTCAAGACGTCTTGGCATCGAGAGAGAAGAAGCCTCTTTCAGAAGAAACTTTTTCTGGCAGGATGAGAGAAAGTGATTTCTCTAGATTAGAGAATCTAGATAGAGAGGACCAATGGCATGAGGTTTTGAGATGTGGCGGCTGTGAAAAATTGTAGTGAAATAATTAATGAAAAGTGTTTGATTTTATGTCTGAGACAAAGTATCATAAAAATTTGTAAAAGTATCAAGCTGTGATACTAAAAAAATGTGTATGAAAAGTGTTTGATTTTATATTGGAGACAAAATATCATAAAAATATGTAAAATATCAAACTGTAATACTACAAAAATTGAAAAAGTATCATAAGTATCACATTCAGATACTAGAAAAAAATTGAAAAGTATCATAAGTATCACATTGTGATACTAAAAAAATTGAAAAAATATCATAAGTATCATAATGTGATACCAACATAATCATAAGTATCATACTGTGATACTAACATATTTAAAAAGTATCATAAGTATTTCTCAAATTTTAAAATTTTATTATAAGTAATTTTCAAATTTTATAAAATGTAAGTAAATTTCAATTTGATCCCTAAAAGTAGGGTATTTTTGTGAAGAGCCCTTTACACGAGGGCAGAGCTCAGTACTGCTGTATCCAAGATTCAGGCAAAAAAAAAAAAAAAAATGCAGGTTTGCAAAATACCCAATTTTTAGTATTATAATTGAAACTTACTTCATTTTCAAAAACTATTGAAAAATACTTCATTTTTTTTACTGAAAAAATAATGCTTTCACAAGATACTTGTAAAGTATCACGACATGATTCTTGTGTTACTCTCAAATTTTTGATACCATAATATGAAACTTTATCAAACTTTTAGGATACTTGGGACGAAATTTAAAAAAAAAATTATGATAATTTGTCTTAGACGTAAAATCAAACACTTTTTATGCACTATTCTTTCACCATTTTTCTAGAACCGTAGCACCACTCCCAACAATCTCAAACATTTCCTATTTCTATCAAGATGGTTAGAGAGTCAGGGAAGGAAGCCATGACTGGAACCAAGACTGTTGGCTGAATTAAAAACTCAAAATCGTGATTGTGTGAAGTGCAATGAGGGAGTGCAACCGAAAATTGTGAAGACAAAGGAAGAAGAAGCTGACTGAGAGGGAAGAGAAAGTGCACCGACCGGAAGAAAGTAGAAAGAAAAGGAGTTCTGGAAAATTTCAAAATTCGATCTCTAGTCGACCAACCGGCGATTTGAAGGCACCATTAGCACCGCGGCATCCAGAGGAACGTTCGACACGAATTTGGGGGGTGGGGATGGGGGCAATCGGACTGGGATTGGAACTGGAGACCTCATCGCAGGTGCTGCTTGCTGGTGGAATGAAAGAAACATGATGAATGTACTGTGTCAGGATGAAAATATTGTATTTTCTAATTTTTTTGTTAATACAGTTATTTGTGTACTATATCCTAAAAAGATCGTATAGAGTACAATTATCCCAAAAAAAAAAAAATTAGCTCGGTCTAAAATCAGACTTAGCTCCGTCTAAAATTCAACAGCACATAACAAAATCCAACAAACTCTAACCCAAACCACTCTTGTTTATCTCAAATTCTATTTCTATCTATCCTCCCGTTTCCAGACTCTTCCTAAGAAAACGCCAACTCAGCAAACCCTAGTTGCTGGCTCGTGTGGCTACTCTGTCTTCTCCCTAGCTATAGCCTGTGTGCACTGTGCAGACCAGCAGTACAAGCTTCTTGCTGTTGCCCTACGCTTGTGCAACTGCTTTTTAAAAAGGTTGAGAAGAGATTGCAAAATTAACCCACTTTCATTGATACAATATGGTGAATATTTATACGGAGTTTCTTGATGTCCAAGGCAGATAAATCTACCAAAACCAGTGATGGATCCAGCATCAAAAGTCAGCTAGAGCGGATCTGTGGACCATGGACCGTTGACCGACAATTGTCAACGCCTACAATAACAAGATTGTTAATTATTATTTAATTAAATAATATTAAAAATTAATCAATCAATATAAAAATGTACTAAAATAGATATTCAACAAATCACAATTTTAAAAATCTCAATAATTCACTTATTGGATTCAAGACATCGATTAAGTCTGATGATTGTGAATCTAGATTCTAAAAAGCTTTCAACAATAATATTTGACAATCTCTTAAATAAAAGATAAATACTCTGAAAAAATTAAAATTATAAATTTATGTACACCATTTTATTTATTATATTATATTCTTCTACTAATAATTGGATTTCCCAAAGCAAATATGTAAAATAAAATTTAAGAATTCACATTATGCATTTTCATCTTTCGCAACGTGCTTTATTCTTATAATCGAATTACAGTAAAATTGGAACAAAAATAAATAAAAGTAAAAATAAAAATAGATAGAATCATGAAAATCAATTATTATTGGGTCAAGTGTAAACCCAAATATTAAGATAGCATTGGAGTCAACAATTGATTGGCCAATTACTTAAGCCCAAATAATTAAAAAAAGGCCCAATTATTCTTTCATCTTCTTCTTCATCCTTACATACGGTTCTTACCCTGCTGACTGCTGCAAACAAAGATCGGAGAGACGGTGGAAGGAAGACATACTTGTAAGATTTCTGAAATCTAACATATCAAACTCGACCACTCCGGCAAGAACATTCTGGTTATGGATCTGATGGCCGTGAAAAACTGGGATTCATGAGGGGGGAAAAAAAACGAGTTCGCCTGAGTCCAACTAGCGCGGCTGCGCTACCTCGCAGCATGCTAGCTCCGCCACTGTCCAAAACTATACATCAACAATATGGTAACAGAATACAGAAGATGCTAAAATGTTCATAATTGATATAAACCAATAATAGAAACTGGTACTAGGAAAATAATATCAATTAGATATTCCTAACACTCTTCTTCCAAATCCAACCAAGTAGTTCCTCGAATCCTTCATTCCTCATTTCACCAGTCTCGCATAGTGGCACAGCACATGTTAAGGTTCCAAAATTGAAATTTTCTAATTCTTTTAAGAGGTTGGGGAAATTAATTGATTAAAATTTTCTATTTTTTATTCTTCCTTTCAATTTAAATAATGTATATTACATATTTACAATTGCATCCTATAAGAAACCTAAGTAATTATTCTTCAGTTGACTCGCCATTCACCAAGGACAAACTTTCAAGCAAGGTTAGTGCAATACTGTCATTTTAATTTCATATTGATATTGATTTTGTGATTGTGCATTTAACTATTTAAGAATGTTATTAGATAATTGTTGAATTGTATTTTCTTGTATTTATTGGGATATATTATGTACAATATATATAGCTGTGTCTAGGCATAATTACAGGAAGTAATAAAGAATTGTAATTACAAAATCAAAACTGATCCTAAACTCTAGCTGGACATAAAGAATTGTAATTACAAAATCAAAACTGATCCTAAACTCTAGCTGGACAGACTCTTGATGGCTTGATCAATGGTGTGCAGATTTTCTGGAATTGCCGATTATGTGGGACTCTTGATTGCATGATTTTGTGCAATTAATCTGACACCCTCCCTCAAACTTGGCGGTCCAGCACAGACAAGTTTGCTAGTGAGAGAGGCATGACGATGCTTGTGTAGTGGCTTAGTGAGGAGGTCGACCGACTGATCAACAGAGGGTATGAAGCAAACCCGATGGCTGCCAAGGGCCACTTTCTCTCGAACAAAATGGTAATCCAGTTCTGTGTGCTTAGTGCGAGCATGGAAAACTGGATTTGAGGCCATGTATGTGGCACTGAGGTTGTCACAATGCAGCAGTATTGGGAATTGAAGATGTGCACCAAGTTCATAAAGAAGGAAAGCTAACCATGTAGTTTTAGCACTTGCATGTGAGAGTGACCGATATTCAGCCTCAGCGCTAGAGCGAGCGATAGTGGGCTGCTTTTTGGAGCACCAAGAAACCAAATTTGTGCCAAGATAAACAAGATAGCCGGAAGTGGAACGCCTAGTGTTTGGGCAACCAACCCAATCAGTGTCAGCATAGGCAGCAACATGAGTGGGATGTCGTTGGGGACCAAATACTAGGCCATAATCAAGTGTTCCTTTGATGTAACGGAGGATGCGTTTGGCAGCAACAAGATGTGGTTGGCGTGGCTGACTCATGAACTGGGAGATGGAATTGACAGCGAAAGAAATGTCAGGACGGGTGATGGTGAGGTATTGCATGGATCCGAAAATTTCCCGAAAGATTGTAGGATTTTGGAGAATGTCGCCTTCATAGGCGGAGAGGTTGATTTTGGCAGACATGGGGGTGCCAACCGGTTTGCTGAGAAGCATATCATGTTTTTGCAATAAATCATGGGCATACCGAAGCTGACTTATGTGAATGTTACCGTCGAATGAGATGACCTGCAAACCCAGAAAATAATGAAGAGTACCAAGATCCTTGATATCGAAGCCACGACCCAACACATCAATGAAGCTTTGGAGTAGCCTGTCGTTACTGCTAGTGACCACAATGTCATCAACATATAGTAAAAAGTAAATGATATTTGGCCCATGTCGAAAGATGAATAAGGATGAATCTGCTAGACTTTGCACAAAACCAACTAATAAAAGAAAGGAGGTCATACGATGGAACCAGGCACGTGGAGCTTGTTTAAGACCATATATCGCCTTATTGAGTTGCAGACATAGGAGGGCCGAGTCTGATCAATAAACCCAGGTGGTTGCACCATATGAACATCTTCTTTGAGATAGCCATGTAAAAAGGCATTCTTAACATCCAATTGCCTAAGTGACCACCCTCTAGATACAGCAAGAGATAGCACAGTACGAATAGTGGCAGGTTTAATGACAGGACTAAAATTTTCGTCGTAGTCAATACCTTGTTGTTGATGGAACCCTTTAGTGACTAGGCGAGCTTTGTGCCATTCTACCGTGCCATCCGGATTGTGTTTGACTCGAAAGACCCATTTACAGCCTACTGTATTCTGTGATGGAGAAGGAGGGACCAATGTCCAGGTCTTATTTTTCAAAAGAGCATTGATTTCATCAGCCATGGCTGCACGCCACACTTCTTGCTTGGCTGCCTGAGTATAACAAGTTGGTTCAACAGTGTGAATGTAGTGTAATAGAGCTCGGGGAAGAGGATACCGGACCGTGCCATCACTGTAAATTTTCTGTGAGAGAGTGCCATCACGGGATCGTGTGACCATTGGGTGTTGTTGTGAAGGAGGAGGCTCGATCGTTGCCGGAGTCGAGGAAGTGAGAGGCTGTGATGACTGATTTGAACTGGGCAGTTGCAATTCAATAGAAACTGGAGGAATTGGATCAGTGCTCTGGGGCATTAGGTCCGGAATGTGAGATGTGATAGGGTTTGTGGGAGCATGGGATGAGGTGACCCTGCGCCGACTGTAGGTAATGAGGGGCGACGGGTTGGTACATGGACTAGGAGATCGGCTGGTTGTGTGCGATGATGGAGGCAGACTGGTTGTTGATTCATCTGATGAGTGTTGAATGGAATTAGTGGGTTGTGGGCTGTTGGATGGTGGAACCAAGTCTGCTGGGACTGAAATTGGGCTTGAAATATGAATGAATTCATCAAGGCCTGCTTCTGGAACCTTTTGTACCTGCAAATTTTTATAGGGAAAATTCATTTCGTTAAACAAAACATTCCTAGACACATAAACTCGACCTGTAGAAGGATCTAGACAACGATAACCTTTGTGATGTGGACTGTAACCTAAGAATACACATTCTATACTAGGACTTGACAATTTATTAGAAATATATGAGCCAAGGTGAGGAAAACACGAACAACCAAACACACGAAGGAAAGAATAGGATGGTGGGTTACGAAAGAGACGATTATGGGGAGTGTCCCAATCAAGAGTTGATGTAGGAAGGAGGTTGATTAGATGGACTGAAGTCAATGCAGCTTCAACCTAAAGGTTTTGAGGAGCACCAGATGTGAGAAGGAGATTGCGAGTCATGGTTGCAATATGACGATGTTTGCGTTCGGCAAGGCCATTTTGTTGAGGAGTATGAGGGCAGGAGAATCGTTGTTGAATACCCAAAGCTTTGCAAAAGTGAGAAAAAGCATTATTGATGTATTCGGTTCCATTGTCACTTTGAAGATATTTAACAGTGGTGTTAAATATATTTTTAGTCATAGCAACAAATGTTTGGAAGTGAGTTAGAACTTCATTTTTACGGCGCATAGGGTAAATCCAAGTATAACGAGAGAATTCATCAGTAAAGAGAACATAATACTTGAATCCAGTAACGAAAGTAGTAGGCGATTGCCAAACATCACTATGAATAATGTAAAAAGGAGTACTCGCAGTCTCTTTATTTGCATTGAAAGGTAATTGGTGAGATTTACTAAGTGTGCACTCACGACAAAAAGAATTATAAGATAATTTTGAACCAACAGCAGGACCTAGACGAGTTAGAACATCAGATGACGGATGACCCAAACGATTGTGCCAGATAGAAGAGTGGATGGAGGCAAGAGCTTGAGGAGGACTGTAGATGGCGGACAAATTGAGGGGGTAGAGACCGTCTTTACAAGGGCCCTGAAATAAGAGATGACCAGTTCGTAAGCAATAAATCTGGTAAAAATCTGGAGCAAATAAAAAGAAAACAAGATTATCTTTAGTGAAGCGAGCTACAGAAAGAAGGTTTTTACGAATAGAGGGAATATGAAAGACATTCTGTAAGGAAAAATTGGAGGAGCCTAATGCCAAAGATAGGTTACCAGTGTGAGAAACGGGCAATGAGTCCCCATTTCCCATATAGACATTGTGAGGTCCATCATAAGTTTGTGGTTTATTGACAGGCATGGAAGTCATGTGATGGGTTGCTCCAGTATCCGGGTACCAATTTGGATCAGAGGCAAAATGAGCTCCAGAAAATGGTGCAACAGTAGATGGACCAGAGAATTTGTGGGGGCATTGGTTCAGCCCATGCTGATTTGAATGACAGTTTGGGCACCACTGAGGAGCTGGTCCCAAAATTCCATTTGAACCTGGGCGTGAGGCCCATGCAGGGGAGGAAAAGGGGCCTGGTATATATTGTGGTGGATAAGAAGGAGAAACAACTCCTTGGAATGCCGCAAGTTGCTGTGGGGATGGGATGATTGTTGTCGCCGATTATTTTTCCGACCAGAGGAGTAATTGTGGCCAGAAAAAGGTCGTCCAGAGTTAGAGCGATTATCATGGCGTGAAGAAGAGGAGCTTTGGTTGAACATTGCAGTAGCAGATCCATGGTCAGCAGGAGGTTGATTCTGAGCATCGAAAGCCAGAATTCTTGCACGAAGTTCTGAAAAATCTGGTAGTTTTTGGGTTGTGAGAGCAGTGCGCAACATTAAATATTCTGGGCCTAGACCATGAAGTGTGGCAATTACAAGATCAGAATCAGTAACAGGTTGATTAATGGAAGCTAAGGAATCAGCATTAGATTTGGCTTGCTGGAGATATGCATCGACAGACTGAGATCCCTTTTTAAGATCGAAGAGCTAAAGTTTTAAGCTTGTAGATGTAGCTACTGATTGCTGAGAATAGTGCTTTGCGAGGCAATCCCAAATTTCCTTGGATGTATCAAATCCAATAGTGAGGCGAGCAACATTTTCAGTTAGTGATGAGGTGAGTATATTGACTATTTGTTGATCAGTAGTGAACTACTTCTTATGTTCTGGGTTGGGGATGGTGGTAGCTGCTCTTCCATATCACTTGGTGTAGCATTGATTATGGAATTAGGTTTTGGAATTGATCCATCGACATAGCCCACGAGCTTCGCACCATTGAGAAAGGACTTGATCTGGCAGAGCCACACAAGGTAATCGATCTCGTTTAGCTTGATGAATTGTGATGTGTTTTGAGTGATTGAGGGTGGTGGGGAAGATGATTCGGCCATGAGGAGAAGAGGTGGATAAGAGGGGAGGAAGAGAAGAGGAATACAGGAAGGGAGAGATGATAGACGCAGATAGGAAGGAAAGAGGAGACAGACACAGATAGGATCCTAAAACCTAGGCTGATACCATGTTGAATTGTATTTTCTTGTATTTATTGAGATATATTATGTACAATATATATAGCTGTAATAAAGAATTGTAATTACAAAACTGATCCTAAACTCTAGCTGGACAGACTCTTGATGGCTTGATCAATGGTGTGCAGATTTTCTGGAATTGCTGATTATGTGGGACTCTTGATTGCATGATTTTGTGCAATTAATCTGACAATAATAGATAATATGATTTGCCTGGTCAATTTCATATTATTGTGATTTAGATATTAGAATTTAGATTATCTTATTTGATTTGGAGAATATGATGTAGATTATAAATTTTTATGGCATTATGTGATTTAGGTCTTAATTTTAATTTCATGGTGGTTATAGGGTAGTGAAAATTGAAAATGTAATTTTTAATTTGAGAATGTGAGGTATAATGTTAGATAATATTATTTGGGGTTGGTCAATTTTAGATTATGTGATTTAAATATTAGATTATCTGATTTTGAGAATGTGATGTAGATTCTACTATATTTCTTTACGGTTGGAATTTTTGGGGGGGGGGGGGGCACACCCCCTTCCAACCCCGCACTAACACTTCTCTTTAAGTTTAGCTCAGTCCGATAAGAAATCTTAGATCCCCCACAGTCAACGGGGGACTAAGTTTTAGATATGGTCACTGAACCCTCGGGACATCGATTGAAATATCTTTGCTGTTCTTTTATTTTTCGTTGAATATCCACGTTCATGTTTGATTTAAATCTTTATTTGAGATCAAGATTATCGGAAAAATAAATAAAGTATTCTTGAAAAGTTATTGCTCACTCAAAACACCAATATTTAGGAGGGACGAAATGCTCATTCCAAGGCATGGAATTTGACAAGCTTAGCTCGTGTGACAATCATTTTAAAAAACTCATTTTCATATGTACTCATTTTTAATCACACATTTAAACAATAAAAATATATTATCTACATAAATTCATAGTTTTTTACTACTTTTTAACCATATATTCTTGATCGCTCCGCAAGTGCACGGGTCGCGCAATTAATAAAGTGAACGTGAGTTCAAGTATCGATCCCACAGATATTGTGTTAAATTCTATTTTAAAGTACAGACCTTAACCGGAATAAGAAAAGCTTTGAATTTGGAAATTTTGATTTTGAAAAACAAATTAAAAATTTAACTAAAGAAACAATAAAAATTTGAATTTAAAACTTATAAAAACAAATACGTTAGAATTATGAATCCATTTTAATCAAATCATCCATATTTTGACCAAATTATTTAAATACAATTCATGGGGTATTGAATATCCGTGTTCCTAAAATTATTTAAATCCCATTACGAGTGATGCATAAAAACATTTTCCTAAATGTCAATTGACTATATTTCTATGACAATTAAGCAATTAGAAAAGCATTAAAGGATCAATGAACACTATATATGATAACACAAAGTATAAGAGTATATTTCTATCCTCTATCGGACTTTGTAGCAATTAAATAACATCTAATAAATTTCTACTATTTCGAATATAGAAAAACATCAAGAAAATCACGCAGATGTTGGCCAAACAATTGCATAATAATAAAAGAATTATTTAATTGTATCAAACCCATAAACTGCGTAAATCAAATAATAAGTCAAAACACTATCCATTGGTACTAATCCTTCATAGAAATATTGTACCAAGAGTTTCTCACTAATCTAATGATGGGGGCAGCTTGCGATGAGCTTCTTGAAACGTTTCCAATACTCATATAATGATTCGCCATTATTTTGGCGTACCCTGTAGATTTCTTTCCGAATTGTCCTAGCTCTAGATGCAGGAAAATATATTTCTAAGAATAACTTCTTTATGTCACTCCAGGTGGTGACTGATCCGGATGGTAAACAATATAACTAATCGGTGGCAGCATCCTTTAGCGAGAATTGAAAGGCTCTCATCTTGATTTGTTCCTCGGTAATACCCGTGGATCTCATACTCTCGCAAACCATATGGAACTTCTTGAGGTGTCTATACGGGTTCTCACCGGGATTCCTTCGAAAAGTTGGCAACAAGTGGATGAGCCCATATTTGAGCTTAAAAGTTTTTCCCTCATCCACTGTTGGAAAAGTGATACACAATGGCTGCTGAGCAACATCAGGAGTAGCCAGTTGTTTAAGAGTTCTATAATTGATGTTATTAGCTGCCATTTGTCGTGCTGCTCTTCTTTACTGTAGAAAAGTTCTCTCAAATTCTGGGTCAAAATCAAAGAATTCAAAATTAGTTGATCGAGTTCTACGCATATAAGCAAAGAAGTAGACAAGCAGATTTTTTTTTTTTGAAATATTATAGAAATAAAATGAAAATAAAATAAATAAAATAAAATGCAAGAATAATAAAATTCTAATTGATTAAACACTAAATTGGTTAACAATTCCTCTGCAACGGCACCAAAAATTTGATGTGCGTCGCTATGCACCAAAAATTAATTAAATTTCTTACTTGCCAATTATCAGTTTTAATTGTAATAGCGGAAGTAAGAGTCAATCCCACAAGGAACGGGAACTAAAATAGTCTCATGTCAATTAGAATTAATGGAGGGGGGGGGGGTTTGAGTTTAAATATTGTAAATGACTTGAAGAATAAAGTAAACACGCAGATTGGTTGGAATATAAATCAATTATTAATAAATCCTAATTCTCAGGTTCAGTTGTATTTTATCACAATGTTACTACTTTCCAAGTAATACGTACTCAATTCAATTCTTGATTTATCATCCGTAAATAATTAACAAGTTCTAACTATCTCTTTTCTTCCTTAATTGAGTTTAATTAGAACAAGCTCTCTAATCAGATTATAGCTATTGGATAATCTAAAATAAGCTCTTTAGATTTAATACAATAACTAAATGACTCAAGAAGAATTTAGGTGATCTAGATTACCAATCACACAAACTCGTGATGATTAACCTAGGTTGAATTTCCAATGGAATTGCAAAAATCCCAATTGCTACTATGAACTGAACAATAAGACAATTATGAATCTAATAATTCAATTTAGCATGCATCAACACAACAAGATATGAGATAGACCTAAATCACATAAATCATTGTATTAATTGAAATAAGTGCATAAAAATCCAACAATAAGGAATATAGAATTTAATACTAAATTACTAGCTGGAAAATAACAACATAATGAAAATAAATACAACGTCCCCCTTGAACTAGGTAGAGAACTTAGCCGCTTAAAGTCAAGAAGAAATCAATAATTTTAGCTCTTGATTCACCTTCTTGATTCACTTGATTCCTCTTCCAAGCTCCAAGCAAGCCGTTCTCTCAATAATAATTTTTTCCACCCTTATTATGTCATGAATTTCTCTTTTTATAGCCTCCAAAACGTGTCCTAGAGTTGGGCTCAAGACATACCAAAGATAGGCCATGAATCAGATTAGGAAATTTCTTGGCGTGCAAGTTACGACCGTAACTTTGGGTTTACTTTAAGTTAGTTTCTGCAAATTTTCATGCTTTTGAGGTTACGGCCGTAAGTTAGGCCCTGTTCTCTTTACTGTTTTGATGTGGTTTTCTGTTTTTATTTTCGAAAACGCTAAAAACGCGTTCTCTTTGCTATTTTCGAAAAAGCATTTTGGAAAATAAGAAAAAAATTTGTACACAAAACGCAAAATGTCCAAAATCTCATTTTGGGCGTTTTGTGTGTATTTCGACAAAAAATGTCCAAAACGTGTAAAACGCGTTTTGGGAATTTTTTTTTAAAGAATTATCTTAACTTAGAACTAAGCTTCATATAAAGTTTTTATTTTTTGATTTATTTTTTATATTTTTTAGAATTATTCTAACTTGAAACTAAGTATAAATAATTTTTTTTTTTTTTTGGAGAATTATCCTAACTTGGAACTAAACTTAAATAAAGTTTTATTGAATTCAATATCAACATTACAAAAAAAAAAATAAAAATTAAATGAGAATTCTTGTTGTTATATTTCAAAAAATGCCTTGATAAATGGACTCTGGTGGTTTTGAAAAAATTTGTATTTTATGGATTTTAATAGAACTAGAGTTTTCTCAAATTCCGAACCTGACCAAGTTGTGTTAATATAGACTCTTAATGCTCACATTAGTGTGTTGCATGTAACCATGTTTTCAGTGTATTGTGAAAGAAAATTTGAGTTTGAGTCAATAGTATGCTGCAAATTAATTAATTAAAAATAGTTTAAGTAGTATTCTGCAAAATTTCAAACAGAACGCGTTTTTCAACTTTTCATTTTCAAAAACAGTTTTCAGAAATGACAAACCAAACGGATTTTCAGCAAATTTGAAAACAAAAATGAAAACAGGAAACACAAAACAATTTCGAAAATGAAAATACAAAATAAAATACAAGAAGAACGCCACCTTAGTTTCTGCCCAATTTTCACCCACGCCCATCAAAGATTTACGGCCGTAAATAAATTGCAACCAAGGTCCCCAAACTTCAGTTTTAGGTGCGTTTTGGTCATTTCTTCCTCTTTTCTCTTCCTTTGTGATCTTATATAACATAAAATATAAAATGCATTAACAATACTTAAATATGATCAAATCAACAATAGACTAAGACTATAAGCGCACAAAATAAGTGCTAATAAAGCACTTATCAACATTTAGGTCTTTGTTTTTGGGAGAAACGAAGATGTCCAAGATTAGGAAAATATGTACTGGTGACACATTCTCGATAAACATTATTTTAAGATCTCATCGACGTACCTCTAGCTTCATTTTGTCAAATTACATCAGTTACAAGTACATATCTTCAAGGACCATAGACACACCTAACAATATAACAAATGATACATTGCATAAATATGGAGTGTCGATTAATTATGTGAAAGCGTGGAGATCAGGTGAGCAGACTTTGAGTTTGATTAGAGGTTACTTGAAAACATAATTTCAAATATTGTCTTCTTATTTTTATATTCTGCAACAATGAACATTGGAACATTCACAATGATAGCAACAATTCATATTCATATAAATAGGTTTGAGTATTGTTTTATGTCTTTTGGTGCATCTATAACTAGATAGAATTTTTGTAGACGTGTAATTGTGATTAGTGGTACATACTTAAATAGATATTATAGTGGGACATCTTTGTATTTGCATTCATGGTAGGGGACAACGAGAATGATAGGTTATGGACATGGTTTCTTGACAAATTAAAACAGGCCTACGGAGCGAGGGACATATTGTGTATATTATCAGATATACATAATAGCATAAGGAATGCAATTGAAGTTGTATATCTTGGCAATGCATGGGATCTATACTTTCCATTTGCTTAAAAAAATTGAAGAATCATTTTGAAAAATCATGTACCAACATCATACATGCCTTCAACTATGCGTTCCGAGCATATACATTGAATGAGTCTCAATATCACATGCAAAAATTAGACACAATGCATGAAGCAATCAAGGGATATTTGGTATGTAACATGTTATTTGATGTTGTCATGCCATCATGTGATTTTCTATTACTAATTTTTTATGTAGCACGAGTTTCTTACAATGTGTATTCACTTTATGTGATATCTTTTGTATCATTTGTGATTGTATGTGATTGGAACTATGTTATGTGACAAATTTTATTATGTGTGACTGACTGACCATGTATGATGTTTATTTTACTGGTTGTGGCATGTACTGCATACAAATATGATTCAATATTGTATTTTACTGATATTTTTTGGGAGGGCATGATAAATGATCACGGTTGCACATGTTAATGGATAGATACATTACCATGACATAAAAAATGTTGAATTCGTGAATGGAGTCAAAAGAGTAGCAAATAACTATCCTATTGAAGCACTTCTCGAGTCATTGAGGTGAACAATCAATCTCTACAAATATAATTGATGCTTGATTATAGATTTCCCAAGCCAGTCACATGTTTTTTGAAATTATGGATGATTATTTATTGTACATGATTGATATACATGACAATACATGTAATTGCAGAATGTTCTAAGTTGATAAACTTCTCTATTCACGTGCATTTGGAGTAATAGTAATTTTGAAGTTGGATGTCTACGGTTTTACTCGATTTATTACATGACAGATGCATATATGAATACCTACCAAGCAATGGAGTTTCACAATAGAATTAGGGAAGAATGGGATTTCTTGGAAGAAGTTACTAGTAGAATTGTACTTGGTCCTAATCAAAAGAGAAGTTTTGGATAGCCTACTTAGAAGTGGAAGAAGTCAACATGTGAGAGACCATAAGGTGTGAAATATGGAAGGTGAGGTGGATCTGGTCACAATCATTGGACATTCAACAACATGGTGTCATTTAACCAAAAAGAAGGAAAAATGAAGGCAAACAAAAAGAAAAGCAATTCAAATAGATCGTACTTTTTTTTTTTGTTTATAATCATCAAGATATTTTTTATACATACATTTTATTTACTTTCATCAGAAACTGTGCAAACTTGGATAGGTAAGATTGAGCATTTATTCAAATAAGATTTGGTGTTGGTCTGAAATTCTAAATTTATGGACAGCTTTCCACATTTCTTAAAGTCTATACATAATTGTGACCTCTGACATGAGTTTTTATGCTGTCTATGACCAGGTCTGTGTAAGTTGTTAGGCTTTGTGACAGGTCTGAATAAGTTGTTGATATTTATTATCAGATAGGATTTTGCAAAAACGCCCTCACATGGGGGGTGGGTCTCACACACATAGTGAGTGAGACCCACCCCATGTGAGGGGGTGGTAGCCTGCGTAGGCGCTATAGCAAAATCCTATTAGATATTTGATATTTGTGAATTTTCTAACCAGGTATGCTTAAGGTTTTATAATCTTTAACTAGGTTTTGTATGAAACTATTCACTGTAATCAGGTTGTGTATGGTGTTATTCATTGTGACTAACTCTGTATAATATATTTTTCTTTGTAACCTTGAATAGATTATATGTGACCATTTCTGATCAAGTCTATTTAACTAGAATTGAATGTGACATTGTAAATGTGAAATGTGACCTTCTCTGAAAAAGGACGTCTTACATGTGACCATGTCTTTCTCAACTATGAGTGAATGTCACCATGCCTTTTTCAATTGTGAATGTATATGACCAATTCTATTATAAAATTTACATGTGTGACCATACATCTTTTCTCATTGAATTTTTGTAATATAATCTATTTAATGTGAAATTCTGTGACTAGGTATGTGTTACATGTGACTCCGTGTGAACATTTATTTTTTGACTAGTTGTGACTAGTAATGATATGAATGTGATATGTTGTCTGACAATGACCTGAGCTCACAAATGTATTATTACATCTGAACATCAAAAAAATAAACTTATATTTACGAAGAAACATAGAGAACAATTTGTCATCCAGGTGAACACAATACACGTCATTCGTAATACTAAAATCTCTAAATATCATTTGTGTGTTAGTACTTAGTACTAACGAACTTTCACCTACGCAGACATATATTCACTAAAATCTAGATGAGAAATAAATTTAAACAAGTTTCTTAAAATATATCAATCATTTGTCTTTGATTTTCATTTCCTTTCGATGTGTCTGATTTATTTGTGTTTGAACAATAACAATGCAATTTCAAGCCTCAATTTGGCAACATCAAGTTACAACAACGTATTTGCAAGATAGTTGTGGAGCAGGAACTTAGCATACTTAATGACAAAGACTCCACAATCATTCATATAATCATGTAAAAAACAATATCTACACGATATTTAAAAATGATAATAAGACATCCCTTTGTATGTGAATGATGATTTGATAAGTCAGACTTTCCCATTCAGCTGAAGTGGTAGGTCAATTACAATATTGATCTGAAGATCTTTGAATAAATCGTTACAAGAATCACTACCTTTCTCCCACAATCCCAAATTTTCATCATATGTGTCAGTATCTTGAATTGAATACGTGCACGACTCAGTTGTTTATATTAAGATGTCGAAGCATCCAATGAGCCTTATTGGTAGGCATAATGGACAAAAGCACGTATTTAACTTCTCTTCATGGAGTATTGAATGCCAATCATCTCCCATTGACAATTGAAAAAGGTTATGCATGTGATCTATGATGATTGGGTTATCCACAAACTTAGGGTGTATTGCCTGAATTGACTTATCAAAAGCACATACCGTAATAGTTACTTTTATCTTTACTTTATCTTCAAACTTGGGAAGTTGTATAATGTAGTTAAACCAAGCATCTATATGTTGTCACAAATAAGAATGAATAATACATTACTAGTTTGCAAAAAATATAAAACGTAACAAAATGGTTTAACCACATTTCTTTTTTGTTTGTTTCATCTACCACAACAATATATAATGTATTAGTTGAGGTTGAAGAACAATCTCTCTAGAATTCATATAGTATGAATAACGTGTGCCCTCTATGATCTCCTTCTATTGTGAGTTAAATTTCATCACAAAGTTCGTGATGATGCTGGTTAAATTACTTGTAGTAATTTTGTCAAGAAACCATTCACTTTGCTTTATCAATTACTTTTAGTACTGCAAAAAATAGAGTGTTAGACATGTGATTGTAGCCTTTAACATAATAATAAACTTGTGATTGGGACCAAAAAAAGTTGTGACTTGCCTCGATGCAATTGTGATAATTTCTACTTAATAGCTCATAAACTACTGCATTCTACAACTTTTAATTTTTTAAATTCAGTTAATAATATAACAAAATCTTGTTGCATCTATCAAGATGAATGCATATATTATCTAAATCATGTCACATTTCAATAATCATGTGATCACTAATTACGAAAACAAGGTTACTAAACCGAACTTACATAACATATGGCATATAAATAAAATATTTTTCACATTACATAGCATTATCCAACACTTGAATTCGGTAAAATGTCAAATATCTCAATAATTCATTAAAATATTATATAAATAAGGTCACATTTCGTAATACATTAGGTCACAATCACTAAATTAAATCAAGTCACAAATTGCCACAAAAAGGTCACAAACTCAACCTCCAAACTACCCATACACTACAACCCTCACTATAGAGCATTTGTACCCCAAAAAAAAAAAAAAAAAAAAAATACAAATTAAAGATTTTACCTTCTTGAACGATTTTACGCCAGATGGAGATTTCGTTACTCTCTCACGTCAAGATGATCCACAAACATTTATCTTTCTTTTCCCTTTCCCTTTCCCTTTTTCTTTTTCTTTTTCTTTTTCATCAACACTTTGTGTTAATACCATTTTAAGGACTACATTGGGCAAATAGGTGTTAATGCCAGTGGTTCCATTGATTTTTTATGATACAGAGACTTAATATGATAGTGCTAATAATCACAGGTGGTTCCTTTTGATCGATGATGATAATGTCTTGATTGATTATACGTGGTTTTCTAAAAGATGTAAATGGTAGCGTCTGTGATTTTTTGAAGGAAGATCGTATCATGGGTTTGAGGGGTTTTAGAGAGAAAATGAGTGGAGTGGTTGCAGAGTTGGATCCAGTCGGTGGCGAGCTCTTGTGGCAGCGCTAACTGGATGTATTCAGGAGTTCCATCCACTTCAGCTGTTCATTTTAGAAGTTGCAGTTGGCGGCAACACAACACAGGTTTAACGGGTGAAGAAGATAGTTTCTTTCTTCCTTATTTTTTTTAAAACATTAGTAAATAAAGCCCAAATGCCCACATCCGAGTAATTAGTATTGCTTTGTTGATTATATGAGTTGCTTGATTTCATAAATTGATATAGACATAATTTTTCTTTTGCTTGAATGTTATTTTTGTTACATTGAATCTGCTAGGTTGAAAAATGTGGCATCTTTGAAAGAAATTTAAATTAAAATTAAATATTACAAGTAATAATATGATTAATCAAAGAAAAAGGATGAAAAATGATTGTAGTAATTTATTTATCTTACTTGTCTATAATAATAGGTCACTTGACTAATTACTTATGGGATTGTATAATTGGATTGTGATTATTGTGATTTGGTAAAGATTGGATTTGTGAATTTTGATTAATGAGATTTGGTGAAATTGGATTTTTGAATCGTGGTTTATTGAATATTCGATTTTTTAATATTATTTAATTAAATAATAATAAATAATTTCGCTATTGCGATCGTTGACGGTCATCCATCAACGGTCCACGGTCAACACCGACCGATCTAGCTAGACTTTAATCATGTATCCATCCCTGAGTGGTTATGCTCGTCTTTTCTTTAAAAAATACTTGAATAAAAATGGTTTTACTTCTAAAATATATGCATTAATTAATTTACTTAAATTTATTATTGACCTGAGAAAAAAAAAAAAACAAAACATCATTTCCTTATGTTTAAACAGTATATACTCCATATATAATTTTTTTTTTCTTGGTCAATTTTCCCTTAATTAAATGCCGTAAAATAAAATTTATCACCCCTAATAATCATATAAACTCACAGTAGTGCTTTCCACTTTGTATATATATCCACAGCGCACAAACATACAATATGACCCCACCCACCCCCTAACCCCCGTACCCCACTTTTCATGCAAATGACGACATAATTCACCGAAGAAAACTAAAATCCACGTCTGTTCTCCACTTCTTGAATCCAAACAATCTTCTGTTTTCCTCCCTATAAATAATCACCTGAACCCAGCTCTACACCTCATCAATATATCCACCACCACCACCACCACCACCTCCTCCTCCTCCTCTTCCTCTCCTATCACCGCGCCGCCACCACCCTATAAAGTCTCCCCACCGGTTTTTCAATACTGTAAAAATAATTAACAACCAAATTCACAACTCTGCACATTAAGAAATATTTATCCAATTAATCAACATATAATTCCATATACGTACATACTGGCTACTGCTAAATAAGACTACCATGGGGGCCTTAAAACCTGCACCTGCTCAGCGCTCTCCATGGCACTCTCCGGTGCCATACCTCTTCGGAGGATTGGCGGCCATGTTGGGACTCATTGCCTTTGCTCTCTTGATTCTGGCGTGCTCATACTGGAAGTTCTCCAGCTATGGTGGTGGTGACGGGGAGAGGGACCTCGAGGTCGGTGAGGGTAATGGCAGTGAAGGCTTTGAGACTGACGCCGTTAAACCACCGCCAGTTCTTGAAAAGAAGTATCTTGTGATCATGGCCGGCCAAGAGAAGCCAACTCACTTGGCAACTCCTATGTCCAGTAGAGAATCATCCTTTGGCAACAAAAGCAGTTGCAGCAGCAGCGGTACCACTCTGACATCATCAGAGTGGGATATTGAAGAGAAGAAGCAGCAAATTAATGGTAGACAGATAGAAATGGGGAGCGTGGAGGCCCATCAGCCACCAGATCAATTCGATTGACATCTTTCATCTCCTTTTGGAATTTTATTTGATTTTAGGGTTTTTGGGCATGGAGCTTTTGAATAATTGTTTGTGAACAATTTCAGAGAATTTTGCACATAGATCTGTATGTGCTTCAGAAGCTTTAAGTTAAATCTTATTTTCGGAAATGTAAATAAATTTTGGAGAATTTAAGGTTACGGTAAAGCTTTTTCTTACAAATTGATGCTTGTTTGGCATTTTCTTTACCATTATCATTGTTCTATGAACTTTTTCCCCTTTTTTTCAACTACAATTACCAGAGTATTTTCAATTGAAAATAAAAACAAAATACAAACAGGGAATGATATGACAAAATTACAACAATGCTATCACAGTAGCTAGCCCTGTCTGAGTAGCATTATACAAATTGTTGATAAGATTTGGATTTGAAGAGTAATTAAAAATGTTTGTACACGTAGAATAATAATATTATGTTCTGATGTAGTTGTTTGATAGAGATTAAAATTAAATTTTTATAAAAGTTGATAGAATGTATAATTAAAAAGTTCTGAGACCGTGAAATATGATGTTATAATTAATTATTAACTTTGATTTTGATGAAAATTTAAAATAACACCCCTCTAAAATAACATCTCTCCCAAGCAGGGGATAAAATTATTTAGTAAAGTTAAAGGAAAGTTATGGTTAAAATTTATTTTTTAACTTAAAATTTTAATTCGTTTTAATTCGAACCAAACAAGGCATATATCTTTCACATTTTGCCATTTTTTGACAACCGCATTTTCTCATAAAAAATAATTTTTTTTTTTTTTTTTTACAATAATCAATTTATATCATTCAAAAAAGTAAAGTCCACAATATTTTACTTTTCAAACCACTTTTAACCAAACGATTTTTCAAATTTACTATTTAAAACTCTTTTTTCAAAAAGTACGACAGACGTATGAAGTAAACCATTTGCAGAAGTTAGAAGCCGTGGGAGAGTTCAGATTCTTCAGACAAGGGAGTAATAAGACATGGGAGTAATAGATGAAGAAAACAATTGGACTGACACGTGTCCATCAAACTTCATCTCCCAAGTATTATGTCGATCTACATTAAATTTGCAACGGCGTTGGTCATGTGACGCTTTGATTGACACGTATACGTTCACAAAGGGAACGGATTGAATCAGTCAAATAAAGAGCATGTATGATGTCGAATATTTTGAAGAAAATTTAAGGCTCCATTCTCTTTGCTGTTTTGAGCCCGTTTTGAGTTTTCGATTTTTGGAAATATCGAAAATCCGTTCACTTCGTCCATTTTCAGAAACGCGTTTTCCAAAACACCAAAAAAAATATAAAGGAAACTCAAAACGATTTTATTGCGTTTTGGATATTTTGTGTTAAAAAGTCAAAAACGACCAAAGCGAGCGTTTTGAATTTATTTTTATTTTATTTTTATTTTTATTTCATTTTTTTATTTTTTTGTAAATGTGAGATACTTCATTCACTTGAAATTCTTATATTATTTTATCATTATATATATATTCATGTTAAGATTTTTTTTTTTGTAATTTTTTTATTTATTATTATTATTATTTTTTAAATGTGAGACACTTCTTTCACTTGAAATTCTTATGTTATTTTGTCATTATATATATATTCATGTTAAGATTTTTTTTTTTTTTGGTAAATTATTATTATTATTATTATTTTTTTTTTTTGTAAAAGTGAGATACTTCTTTCACTTGAAGTTTTTATATTATTTTTTCATTATATATATAGATCAATGTTAAGTTTTTTTTCTTGTAAATTTTTTATTTTTATTTATTTATTTTTTTTTTGTAAAAGTAAGACACTTCCTTCATTTGAAGTTCTTATATTATTTTGATATTATATAGATCCATGTTAAGATTTTTTTTTTTTTTTTTGTAATTTTTTATTTTTTATTATTATTATTATTATTATTATTATTATTATTATTATTATTATTATTATTATTGTAAATGTGAGACACTTTCTTCATTTGAAATTCTTATATTATTTTTCCATTATATATAGATCCATGTTAAAATTTTATTGGTATGAGGTTAAATTTTTGTTTAGCTGAAACAATATTAATGATGAATTTATTGATATAGAGAATTAACTGATTTATTAACATTAAAATTAATGTAATTCAACAAATCAACAATTTTTTACATATAAAATATCACAAAATAAATATATCAAAAAATTACAAAGTAAACGCACTTTTCAGTTTTCTATTTTTGAAAACAGTTTTCCAAAATCACAAAGAGAACATGTTTTCAGCAATCCCAAAACAAATAACCAAAATCCAAAATTCAAAACAAAATCCAAAACTCAAAATCCAAAATCGAAACACAAAGAGAACGGCCCCTAAAATTTTGGAAGAATATGTGGTTGAAAAGTGTGAAAGTGGTGGATCATACAAAAATGTGTTGCTTAAAATAAATTTTGGGGAGAAGTAAAAAAAAATTGTGGACAAATCAGGGATTTCGATAAAATAAATGTATTTTTCAAGTCGTCTAAAAAATGTCAAAAAATATAACCAATTTTTTTTTTCGACGATTCCAGCACGGACATCGAACCTACCTCATCATGAGGTAGATCCGCCACGACTAGTGTTATTGTCATTTACTCACATAAATTCAATTCTTGGACTATTTATGATCAAGGTCTATTTTGCGCGGTGTTGTTTCGCTTGTACTAACAATTAAAAGGATCAAACGAAAGTGTAAGAGACAAACCTTTTGAGATAAAGTCTCAAAAAGGGTGTTTGCACTAAATAAAACTTAATTAACAGGATGCTTCCATGGGGAACAAGCACACAAATTAAAATAGAGTAGCTCTAAAATCTAAGGTTACGTTCTCTTTATATTTCAGTTTTCATTTTCGAAAACATTTTCAAAGATATCTCAACCTAAGGTTTTAAGAGTTTTGATTTGTTGGTCATTCTAAACTTCTAACTTTCTACTTTATAAAAAAATTGACATAAAACGGCCTACTACTTTGAACATCTGATTTGCTGCCATACCTTGGTAAATTGCTTGTGATAATCTACTCGTCACTTTGCTTAACCATCGTCCACTCACTTGCATTAAATAACTTCCATGATCTTCCTTAACCATTCACGTCGTGATAATTGCTTACAGGTGATTTCGATAAACTTCCTTAGATCGTAGTGTAAATTATGGAAATTGCCTACTCATTCGCTCAATCATCCAATCGTCCAAACATTTCCGCCATCGCCCAATTGCTCATATTCCTTCACATCGTCCTGTTAATAGTAATGTGCTCTTATGTTTCGAACTCTCATATTGGGCATTTGATTTAATTTTTTTATGTGTTACAATTACCCCCAATGTGGTGAATTAATGTACAATTATTAATTTTTCCTAGGATGGCAAAATGAACTACAAAAATCGAAACACGCGGAGCCCCTTCCCGCATAAATGGGGGAATGTGGCGGATGCGGGGCAAAAAAACTTTGACCAGATCTATGCGGGGAGGGGATGGTTTTTCCCTACCCTGCCATGACTCACACCGCATCCATTTTAAACGAAAAAATTAAAAATTAAAAATGTTGTTCTGTATTTTTTATAAACAAACCCCAGCACTAGTCCAACCTATAAGCCACGACATCAAGTATAACCCTCATAAATCATCAAGCTAAAATCCATTAGTAAGGTCTCCAACCGTCCAACTCTCCGTCTCTACTCTGTCTTTTTAGAAATCGGAACCAGAATCCTCTCCTCTCTTCATCAGGTTTGGTTTTTTTTCCCCTTTTTTCTTTTGTACCATATTCATGCTTTGTTCACAAGCCTTCAAGTTTTTTTTATGTTTATTACGTTGTAACTCTTCTCATCTTTCTTCTCAACATTGTGATATTAGTAATTATGAATTTGAATTTGGCATCCAAAAGTAGGTTAAGCGTGAGTTAAATCACCTTTTAGATAAAGGTTAATTAGAAAAGAAAATTAGATGGCACCAACACAACTTATTTGTGTTTGCAATTCCAAATACTAATTATACGTTAAGACTCCGTATGCATTTTAATCTATATCGTTTATCTTCACCCAATTTTTTTTCATTGATTAGTTCATGAGAGAATTCAATTGTTTGTTGCACAATTTTTCCTCTTCTTTAACAGTTTTATAGATTTTTTTTTTCATATTAAAGAACTCCTTTATATTATTATTTTTGATAGATTTGTGATTTTTTACGAAAATATAAATGGTTCACTATTCTGTCCTGCTTTTAAGTAGGACGTAGGGCGGATACGGGGCAAAAAACATAGGCGGGGCAGGGCACGGTGCATGCCAATCCAATCCCACCCCGCCCTATTGCCATCCCTAATTTTTCCCATATTCAAAATAATTTGTATGCCTTTTACAACTTTGGAATTCGAAGAAGCACAAAATCTTGGGTGTTCTCTTCAACTTCTATCTCCTTAATCCACGTTACTCTATAAATGCTCAACTGTTTTGTATCTGTCTCTTTGCCTTCTAGTCTTCCACAAGTAGGACCAAAACCTCATTCCGCCTTCATCTCTTGTCATCTTCATTCTTAATCTTTAAACAACGTCAGTTTCACCTACAACCGTAAGAGATGGTTATTCCTCGAAATCCAGAAGAGCAAATATTTCCCATCTCCATTAGAAAAAAAATGATTTGGCTTTATCGATTCTGCCATTTGCCCTGATACTTTTATTGGTATAGGAGTTATAGGAAATATTTTGTTCACTAAAAGTCATTTCAATGCTCATTTCATTTGTGATCTCCAGTGGGGGTTCTTGTGTTGAGGTGGTCGCTTGTTAAGGGCCCTTCTCAGTCTGATACCAGACTATTTTTTACTTTTACGACCTTATGACCCTTCTTGCATGACTACAAGGGACCCCTTGCATCAATGCGTTCAAGAAGGTGATGAAGATCGGTCTATTTTCAACTGTAATAATTGATAAGAGGATTGTGATGACTTCCTTTTGTATAAGTCCGTTTAAGATTGTAGCTTGTAGGACCTTTGTATCTGATTTGATTGTAAGGAATCATTTTATTAATAGAACCCTTGTTTGAAAATGATTCGTTCTAATTTCCTCTTATGTGTTTACTTTCAAAAGGAGATTTTTCATTGATGACCGTAACTAGCTAAGGCTCATGGACCAAACACAAATAATTGCATAAAGAAGGCGATAGAATGATATAGTCCTTTCATAAAATAGGATAGGAGGATGACATCCTGACCATCACGTGTACTATGCACACTTTCATATGCATGCAGCATGAATTTGCATTTGTTCACTTTCTCATACGAAAGGAACATATTTCTTTAAATACTTTCTATTGATGGCTCTTACATACTTCGTTTCGTCTAAATCTTCCAAACTGTATGCTATGTTAGGCAACACATTTTTTATTCTGTATGGGCCTTCCCAATTGGGTGACCATTTCCTGTATTTTGGATCTTTATTATCTAAGGGAAGAAATTTCTTCCAAACTAACTAACCCAAAGTAAAAGATTTGGCTATCACCATTTTGCTATAAGACTTAGCCATTTTTCACTTTTGAACTTGTATTCTATCCAAGACATATGTTTTTAACTAGTTCAATTCCAAAAATTCTTAGACCATGGCTTCTAGATATTGCTCATTGCCCAGATTAGTTTGTAAACCCAATTTAATTGATTGTACGTTGATCTCTATGGGAAGTATCACTTCTTTTCCATATGTGAGTTGAAATGAAGTTACTTTTGTGCTTGTCCGTGGCAATGTTTTGTAAGCCCATTGAGTTTTGATTAAGCATTCATACCAATTTATGGCATTCTCATCTATCATATTCCTTATTATGCTTCTGAGGATTTTGTTGGAAGATTCAGCTTGACCATTTGACTGGGCATAATAAGATGTTGAATTTACTAACCTAATACCGAATTCGCCCAATAATTGCTTGACTTGCTCTCCGTTTAAAGAAGTCCATTGATCAACCATCAAAGTTTGAGGTATCTGAACCGATAAATAATGTGATATTAGATGAACTTCATGATCTTTCCTTGAGCGATGTCCTTTAAAGGATTGGAAAGATAACGTAAAAGGCTACAATTCTTCCTGAAATACAATTTTCTTATTCGAACATTTACCACCCCAAAATTTGGTTACAAAGTCCGACTAAAAATCTGACAGAAATACAATGTGATTGGAATCAATTTATGGTAATATTCTTATCACATTTCATCCCTTTTTGACTTCTAATTGCATCCAATTGACTCATAACAATATTAAAGTATCTTATCGTGGTCCGAATCATCCATTGGATATTTGCAATATGGTCCTTCTTCATTTGATTTGTACACTTTAGTCCTTGAGCTACTAATTTTCTTCAAATTCTTTTCCAACTCTCAATAATCTACAATTGAGTCCTTGAATTTATGAGTTTCTCTACTTTTGATCCACGTTAATGGTCGATTGACCTCTTTAACTGCTAGTTTGCACAATTTAGCTCCATTTATCATCCAATTATTCCTTATTTGCTTCAACTACAATATTTTTCTCGACTTTGATGTTATTTCTGAAATATAAAAAAATAATAAAAAAATCAATAGAAAATATTCTAAAACGATGACAATAAATCCTACTTTTGACATGGAAATAAGTATATAAAACACACTTATCAATATATACATCTTTACTGATATTCCTTTAATTGGTGAGACCAATACTGGTAGACTTGACAAGTATATCTTCAGGCTGTCGAAAACATTTTGATATTCTTCTTTCCAGAAGAATTCGTCCTGATTTTTTATCTTAGAAGAGGATAAAAAGCTTTTATTGGCCCTGTACAATTGAAAATAAAACACCTTAAGAAGTTAACTTGACCCAAGAATCTTTGCAATTTCTTCTTACTTTTAGGTGGTTTGGCCTATAATATGACATTTTCTAGGGGTGGACAAAATAACCAAACCGAACCAGACCAAACAAAACCAGAACCAAACCAAACCAAGCGGTTTGGTTCAGTTCTACATAAAAAAAAATTATGGTTTGGTTCTTAGAATCAAGAACCATTTGGTTTCGGTTCTGATTCCGGTTCTCTTTCCAGAACCAGAACAAAAACCAAGAACCAAACTCAATTTATATATTTTAAAAATTAGTAGATATTCATCTTACCAAAAAATTCAATTATGAAATTATAAATGTGAAATGTACAAAAATGTTATTAACCATACATTTTATCTCATTTCTTATTAGACAAAGATTTTAAATCATAAATTTAAATTTAAATTCATTTTTCTTCTTTTCAATTACAGACAAGCATTCACACTGCTTTACTTGCACTCCTATAACACAGCAATCGTTACACTCCTTAGTCACCATCGACGCCATTCATGTTTATTTTTTAAAATTTATGTATATATAAACCTCGACGCAATTCGTCAATTCTCAAGAGTTAACCCAAACTAATATTGCAAATTCCATCCCTATCTCACACGGCACCACGGTAGAAAGAGACTCAGAACTTCATCGTAACCTATCATTATAAGTCTAAACAGTCTTTATGTTCGATTCTCTAAGTTTCAAATGGTTCGCGAGCTTCCTTTAGGTGAGTTTCTTCTTCTTTGACTTAGAATAACATGTTACTTTTTCTAAATTTTTGTTTTATTAACTAAAAATTTCATTTTCTATTTAGTAATGATGTATATGATTCTAATGAAGAAGAGGATATAAGCATGTTTTAATTTGCATTTATTATTTAAAAATTCAAGTAATGGTCCCAGAACCAAACCAGAACCGAGCGGTTTGGTTCCGATTTGGTTCCATATCTTCATAAAAACCAATTGGTTCCATTAATAAAAAACCATCGGTTTATGGCTTAGTTTGGTTCTTCTGGAATTAGAACCAAACCGAACCACGTCCACCCCTAGCATTTGCTTTATTTTTATCAAGCTCAATACTTTTGTTATGAACTAAGAAACCTAGGAAGTTACCCGAATTTACCCGAAATGCACACTTTAAAGGATTCAACTTCAATTTGTATTGCCTCATTCACTCAAATTAACGTTTTAATTCGTGAAAATTGTCTTAGTTTTTGAATGATTTGATCACTATATCATCTACATAAACCTCAATAAATTCACCAATTATGTAATAAAAAATTAAATTCATTGCTCTTTGATATTTAGCCCTAGTATTTATTAGACTGAATGGCATGTACCCGTTCATAACATCCTAAGGCCTCTGGGCATCTAAAAGCAATTTTATGTTCGTCTTCTTCATAAATATAGATCTAATTGTATCTAGAATAACCATCCATAAATGAATAAGTAGGTTGACCATCAGTGGAATCAACTAAGGAATCTATTGTTGGCATTGAATATTTATATCTAGGTGTTGCTTGATTTAAATCTATGTTTGAGACCCATCAAATTTTAATTTATTTTTCTCTCTCACTTTTAACTACATATTCTTTAATAAAATAATATTATATTTTTATCTCTCTTATTTTAAACCACACATCTTCCCAAAAATCATTGTTTCAAAATACATTTTTCCAAATAATTCTATTATTATGGGCTCAAACAAAGGCTAAAATTTTAAAATCTATGCACACTCATATTTTTTAATTCTTTTTCAAGACGGGTATAATATTAGACAACTGTTCTATGTACCTACCTGTTCTAATAAAACCTACTTTTAGTAGTCGTTCTATCTCTTTTTTACTTCAGGCAATACATTTAATATAAACGTCTAGGTGATTGTTTATGTGGTTTAAAATTTGGCTTGGTGGGTGACCTTTGTTCTAGAGGATTTCTATCCAAATAGGGAATTTACTCATAGTCTCAAGCAAAACAATCCAATATTCTCTCAACAAAGAAATTAACTTGGTACTAACCTCTTCGTCAATTAGTTGGCTAATGAAAGTTGAATATTCTTCTCCTTATCATCAATGTTTATTTTTACAAATGGATCTTGTGCTTAAATGTATCCTAGCTTTGCGATCTTACCCCCAAGTTTGTAGAGATTCTTTCTTCCAAACAGTCCACTTTGTTGTCTTCCCTCTGTAGATCATGTTGTAGGCCGAATACAACTATCTTGTCTTTTAGTAATGAGAGGCTTCCTTACTTTTAGCTTTTTCTTTGAAATCATCTTCATAAAAAATTAATTTGGTCTTAATGGTCATGATTTCGGCCAAAGCATTTTGTGTTTGACTTTGCATTACATTTCTTTGATTAATTCTTCACCAATTAATAGCTCTTCAAAGACCACTATATTTGGTCTCATTTGGGTAAACAACTCTATAAGAGCCTCTACTTAGTATGGTTCTCATTTCATGCTATTACTCGTACTTCTTCTTCTCCATCGACTACCCTGTCTAGGCCATAATTGCATTTGTACATGAATCGTTCAATAGAGTTGGCTTCTGCTACAAAAGATCATTGATGAGCTTGCACGACTTCATCATCTCCCTTATCATTCTAAAATATTAAGCATTGATAGAGCGATGACAGTATACACTGATTTCTATGTATCCAGTCCTTTCCCAACATCACATTATAACTCGTGAGACAGTCTATTATGAAGAAGATGGTAGTTTTTATTGTACTCTCTATTGTTATATTCAATGGTATTACTCCCTTACCTAAGGCCATTCACCCATTGGAACTGACTAGCACTACATCTGTTGAAATTATATGTTTGTTAGACTTTGCAAACTTCTTTAACATTCTATATAGAATTGTGTTGATGGCTACTCTGTTGTCTATGAGGACTTTGGAGAATGGGATGCCATTAATTAAGGCGTTTATGTAAAAGGGTCTTAAGTATTTAGTCAAACTTAAGGAAGATTTTTTTAACATCATTTTTTCATTTGGCTCAAGCTCCATTTTTTGTTTTCCTTTTTCATGTTCATTTCTCTTAGATATGACTACTTGTAACATGATTTCACCTTGGATTTTGTTGACTTTTTCTTCTTGCATGGGATCGATTGGTGTTTCTCTCTAACCAGTAGGTGGAAAGAACATCCTTGGAGATGAAATGTTCTTTTTTGAATTAGGTACCCTCTTCTTTCTATTGGGGGCCCCATATAAGACCAAATAATCGAACGATCATCTAGATGGTTCACCCAATAGACCTACTGTTGGATTGCATTTCTGCTATAGTTGCTTGAGAAGTTTGATACTCTATACTCCCATCATTCTTCTTCTGATTCTTCAAAGGTTGTTTCATAGTTCACTTTGTTCTGAAACTCATTGGTCAACACATAATTACTAGCTATGTTTGGAGATAAAGTGTCAAACTGGATGTTAGTTGATCGCCTGACATCATATTTGCTTTCATCTTTCTGTCTGTGGACAAATTTTGATTTCCAAACATACTTGATGCTTCTTTCTTTCATGCCATTACCTTGTTTGGCTTCTAAAATGTCTCAATTCTTCACTCGAACAAGGTCTTCTTGCTAATGTTGTCTTATAAACTGCTGCTGCCTTATCATTTTCCCATAATTCTTTTGATATCACCTCAGTTGCATTCTTGTTATCTCATCAAATGGGATTACTCTCCTTGCCTTAGGATTGCCATATATATGGGCAATATGGTTGTGGCTTGAACGTTTTGAGATTCTGTGGAGGACTTTGTGATCTCTTGAACATATTTGCGTGTAACCATGAGCTATATGATCTCCCTAGACATGGCCTTACTTGTCCCTTGGATTTTGTAGTTTGGCTTGTTGCAATGGTTGTCTATTTACTTTTACTTCTTTTGTAACCTTGGCAATTCCTTTATGAAATCTAACCCATAAATTCTCTTCTTATTTATCAATAGCTTTCCCTTTCAAATGCTCAAAAACACTAGGATGTGGTTCATCCTCTTCTTCATCTACCACCAGCCTAAACTTTGGTAAATTCTATTTTTTGTACTCAGGAATGACCATATAAATTTCAATTGACTACGGGAAAGGATTCTCATTTACTGCCATCTTCTTTTAAGAATCAAAGGTAATTCACCCAGATTCAATGTGTTACATTATGAAATATCAAGTAACTTTTAGTCTCATATGAGACCACGCATTATGCCATTTATAGTATTTTTTACCTTTGACTTGTTCAGGGTTGGCAATCTATGCTTATCGCTCAGTTTTATCTACTTATCTTTGTATAGCCAATCGAATATTATGTTGGCTTTTGTTACATCAAATGAAAATACTCTGATTTTTTAGTTTTCTTCTTTCACCATTTCATTTTTATTTAATATTTCTAGTTTTGTGAATACTGGAAATTTATATATGTCTCCTTTAACAAACTCAGGTAAACATACTTCGACTTCATCTTGGCCAGTATTAATGGCGTGTATCTCAAAATTAGGATATCTGTAATAAGTCCCTTTTGCTAGCATTTTTCTTTTGTTTCTCGTCTCTCAACAAACGCTCATAGCTGAAGACATCCGCGCGAAGTTTCTTTTTTAGATCAAAACTAAAACAACTTAGGGTGATTCTAACAATTTCTTTTTTCGGTAAGGGAACAAAGCATTTAATCCTAATCGTTCTTAATATTTGAAGAAATGATTTAACCTACTCATTTGATAGTTTCCAAAATTTTTCTAAACCTGCTAAAGTGACTTTAGATTCACTTTTGTAAAATTGGGGGGGGGGGGGGGGGGGAATAACTACTCTAACTGCTGCCAATTTCGAACAGAATTTCCCTGGAAAGTTGATAAACTATGAGAATATAACCCCAGCAAGTGAACTTGGGAACTATCTCATTTTTTGATGATCTGTGACCTCGTCACATTGTAATGTGAAATGCCCTATGTGCTCCAAAGTGGAAACCATTAAATTGAGAAAATTCAGGTACTCTAACCCCCCCAGGCGAATGATACTCTTGATCTATCTAATGTAGGTAAGGCTTCCTATATGTTGGACAAATTACTGATCGTGTTCCAAAGGATGGTCCGGTAGGATCTCCGTTATTTGTTTTCTCAAGATGGCATTGGGATTAAATAAAGGTCCTACTAATTGTTGTACATAAGGCATTATTGGTGATCTGATAAGATTGACCCCAACATTAGTCATTAATGGACCGTTGTTTGCTTCATAAACACCATTGAATGGTTGGTTTGCTCCTTCACTAGTGTGTGTAGCATTTTATCCAATGTTTTGGATATTTTTCCTCATATTAATGGTACCCCCCATAGTGGATGTTCGAACACCTCCCGCATTGGAATGGAAGGACTAAGAGCCCCCCATGTTGGGCCTATCAATATGTGACATTTCTAGGATTTGACTTGTATTCATGGTTGGTATAAAAACGTTTACATTTACATTTGGAGACTCCTTACCTATTAGGCTCCTATTTTTGATGTTATTATCCCCTTCCATAGGATTTGGAGACTCCTTACTTATTAGGCTCCTATTTTTGATGTTATTATCCCCTTCCATAGGATTTGACCGGCATGTTTGACCAACTAGTTCGTTTGTTAATTCGTTCAAAGTGCCTAACTGTTTAGCCATATTGTCATAGTGCCTATTTCCCTTTATAGAAAATTTTTCTACAATATGAATTCCTTGTAGATTTACCAGCTCAACAATGTCCTAAGTGAGTTTTCCCAGCAAAGCACACATGGTACATGGGCTCAACTCCGTCATTGGTTCATAACAACTTCGAGATCCTCCTGCATTCGGGCTCTGTTTAGCCTCTTGCTCTTCAATTATAGAAGGAAGAAATCGATGTACAATTGGCTCCTTGTTGAAATTTTTACGATGCATGATGATTTAAACTTTCCTACACCAATTATTCCATTGGGCATGACTAATTGCTTCATGCTGGTTTTGTCTCGCTCGTGCTAACAATTAAAAGGATCATACGGAAGTTTAAAGGACAAACCTCTTGGGAAAAAGTCCCAAAAATGGGGTGTTTGCACTAAACAAAGCTTAATTAATAGGATTCTCGAATGGGTACAAGTATACAAATTAAACTTGGGTAGTTCTAAAATCTAAGACAAGAAAATTACAATTCAGTTTTGAGAGTTTTGATTAGTTGGTCCTTCTAAACTTCTAATTTTCTACTATATATACAAATTAGCATAAAACTGCCTACTACATTGAACCTTTTTTTTTCACCATAGCTTCATAACTTGCTTATGATAACCGTTTCTCGCCACTTTGCTGAACCGTCGCCCACTCCCTTGCATTAAATAACGTCCTTGATCTTCCTTAATCGTTCATGTTATGGTAACGAATCAAAACTGTCTCCAATAACTTCCTTAGATTATGGTGTAAGTTATGTAAATTTCCTCCTCGTTCGTCCAATCATACAATCGTCCACACACCTCCGCCATTTCCCAATTGTCCATATTCCTTCACATCTCCTTGTTAATTTTAATGGCCTCTCATGTTTCAGACTCTCATATTGGGCCCTTGAATTGAGTATTTTTATGTGTTAACAAGATCCTAACTCAAATGACTCTCACTACAACTTTCGACTAGTTAAGATTCATCTTAATCACAAACAAATGGCAAATGTTTTTCTTTGTTGAGATATTTAATGAATATGGATAGTAAGTGAGAGAGATTTTATCCAACTTATGTAAAGTAAAAGTCTTGACCTAGCGCAGATGAGCCCCATGAGCAAAGTGTTCTTGCTCATTCCTTGGTAAGAAATGAAGAGTTTTATTTGAGGTTGGTCTAAAGCAAATGAATGTTTATGATGAAGCACAGTTCATAAGATGTCAAATAAAATTTGGCATTTCGAACAATGTCATGAAAATGATTTTGATGAAACTATTCAACAGGAAATTAATTATTGTTACATACACAATAGGAAATTAATTATTGTTACATACTCAATATGTGTTAATCAATCTGATGGTATTCGAAAATTTGCACCTGCAATTTTTCAAACCTGTTCAACGAACGAACACTAATCGAATCTCCAATACCTTAAACAAAAGCATTAATGTTTGTCGTCATCGTCCCTCCGATGCTTAAGTTAGCTCATAGAGAGAAATATTAAGCTTGAGGCTATGAAATGAAATCATGTAAAGTGTATATGAATAATGAGAAAGGGTCCTATATTTATAGAGTTAGTTAGTGCAATCCTGGTAGGATTATATTGACTAAGAGCCTTGTTTGTTTAAAAGTTCTGAAGAATGTGAGAGTCATGTGAAAGTTGGACATTAGAGTCTCAGTAAAACTGTAGAACTAATGTAGTTAGATAGCACTAGGATTGAAATTGAGTCTTTATAGGTTAAGAATCCTGATAGAAAGAGAAAGGATAGCGAGGAGCATGAGATGTCCAAGGTCCTCAATACCTGAGGTTGTGCCCGACCAAACAAGTTTGATGATTTTCTTACCCAAGGAAAGTGATTAGGTTATAATGACCTCGAGCCCGAGCTTGAGGGTCTTTTAGTCTAAGGTTAATGATTGAGGTTATCATGTCCTAGAGCCCCAAGGTCGAGGTTGTTCTGGCCTCGGGGTAGTGCTCGAGGTATCATGAACTCGTGATTCAATATTTAACGAAAATTCTTAGAATACTCGAGGTTCGAGGATGAGATGTAGATTGCTCGGGCTAAGTGTAGACTGGTTAAGGTTGAAGTGCAAATTGGTTGAGGTCGAAGTAGAAGATGCTCAAGATCGAGGTGTAGGAGGTTGGAGCTCGAGAATCTTTGGACTTCATGCATGTGGTGATGTGATCCAGACCACGAATACAAGCCCGCGCAAAGATCCGTTGATGATCGAAGGAGGACCGATGACTCGATTGCAAACAAAGAGGGCCAACGAAGTAATGGACAAGCTAGTATAAGAAACAATGGCCAAAACAATGTTCGTGTCATCAAAAGAAGCAAGTTCCATGTTGGGACCGAGCCAAAACGACGAGTGGATCAACCTCATTCAAGCTGTTGAAGAAAATTGTGAAGATTCAAGAATTACGACCATAACCTATAGCACTTACGGCCATAACGAGTCCACTGATGAAAACTGAGATTTTGAAGGAAGTTGGACTTACGACCGTAACCCACATTGTCACGGCCGTAATGCAGCATCGGGTTGAAAACAAGATTTTCAGAAATTATGACTTACGGCACTAAAATTACATCTCACGGCCGTAATGGTTAAGCAGTAAGATACCTACGTCCATAAAGAAAGTAGTTACGGCCATAACTACTAAAACGCGTAAATCTTAATATTTTATTTCTTTCCATATTTTAGCAATTTCATTCTTAGTTTAATTAGAACTCTTAGACTAGGTTTTGACCCTATTTATAGGGATGTAATTTTCATTATTAGGAACAACTTTGATATTATTATTGAGAGGCTATTTTTCTTTCAACAACCTTATTCTTCATTGAATAAAATCCGAACTTGTGAGTTATTCTTATTTGTTTAAATCTCGGTGAGAATTAATATTTCTTGTGATCAAGAGGTCAATATATCCCTGTGATTGTATTGGTTGCTTGGTTCATTTAATTTTAATTGGATCCATAAATCGTGATTTCTTGGCGTTCTTGGGTCGATTCAATATTTTGTGGGTTGCGTAGCTACAATTGCTATGTGGTTTGCATCATTTGGTATCAGAGCTTAGGCTCCAAAAATCAAGGTTATATCTTTATTTTGTTTCTTGAGTTTCTTAATCTTGTTCTTCGTTTTCTTCAGGTTCTTGAGTCTTTAATCCAAAAAAAAGTGTCACAAAAATTCAACAATCATTATTTCCTTCGTTTGGTATCCAAATTAAATTTCGTTTGTTTCGTTATTCTCGTAGTTGAATTTTCCAGAAATTAAAAAAAAAATGAAAATTCCAACAGCAAAATATAAAAAAAAAAAATTTATTATTTGATTTCAAGAATTTCCTTCTTGAATCAATCTTAGTTATCCATAAAAGTGTCAAGTTTTTTTAAGAGTCAGTTTCCATTCTCTCAAGGTCTTCTTCTAATTTTCCAATAAGTAAATAAATTCTCACTCATACTCGGTTTGAATCATTCAGGTTTAAAACTTGTTTGAGTTCGGACTCGTTCTTTGAAGTAATTGGGGTGAAAGTCATTGAGTGGAAAAAGGCTAGAGAGGTGAGATCAATAGAGGGTAAAAGCCATAAATTGAGTGAGACACGAGCGAAATACACGTGAGGCATATATTACTTAGTTTTAGGATGTCGGAAAATTCTACTACAGTAAAGAACGGCGATCAAATCAACATGGTGGAAGAGTTGGCACAACGCTTTGAGAAAATGCTTGGGGATATGTCGGGCAGGATTGAAAGGTTAGAGCGGCCTAGGGAAGCGCCCAATGTACGGAGACAAGTGGGGCGTGGTCATAGGATAGAGACGGAGGAAGAAGATGAATTTGATGGGTATGATGATGGGGCACTTATGGATAGAGAGGTTAGACATGAACGACGAGATAGAGAGGTTGTTGGGGATCGACCGGATCGTGGCATGAGTAATATCAAAAAAACTATTCCTTCCTTTAAGGGTCCGAGTGATCCGGAACAATATTTAGAGTGGGAGAAAAGGATTGAGTTGATATTCGATTGCTACAGCTATACGGAGGAGAAAAAGGTTAAGGTTACGGTTCTTGAATTCACCGATTATGCACTTACTTGGTGGGATCAATTAGCAACTTCTAGGAGGCGAAATCGTGAGAGACCTATTAGTACGTGGGGTGAATTGAAGGCCGTCATGAGGAAGAGATTTGTCCTTAGTCATTACCACAGGGAACTTCATCAAAAATAACAAAGTCTCTACCAATGTTCTAAGATTGTTGAGGATTATCATAAGGAGATGGAGATGTTAATGCTTAGAGCCAATGTGGAGGAGGATGAGGAGGCCACTATGGCCCGTTTCTTGAATGGGATGAATAAAGAAATAGAAAATGTGGTCGAATTGCAATACTACGTGGAGTTAGAAGATATGTTACATATGGCCATGAAAGTGGAGAAGCAATTGAAGAGAAAAGGGGCAGCTAAGTATCAGTCGGGTTCTTCGGGTTCTAATCCGTCTTGGAAGCTGAGGTGGGAAAATAAAGCAGCTGGGGCTGTTTCGAAGGGGAAGATTGAGGTACCCAAGGGAAAGGAGGAGTCTGTTAACAAATTTCCACCCAAAGGGGAGTCTCAACCATCTAGGAGTAGAGATATCCAATGCTTCAAATGCTTGGGAAGAGGACATGTAGCTTATCAATGCCCTAATAGGCGTGTCATTACCTTGTGAGCAGAGGGGGTTTGGGAAAGTGGCAGCGATGAGGAAGACTATAGCGACATGCCTGCTTTGGAGGAAGCTAGTGATAATGAGGAATTGTTATCCGAGGAGCATGGACCGTTATTAGTATCTAGGCGAGCCCTTAGTGCTAAAATCAACGTGGATGACGTCGAGCAACAGAGGGAGAACATAATTCATACACGGTGTCGCGTCCAAGACAAGATATGTAGTATGATTATTGATGGTGGTAGTTGTACAAATGTTGCTAGCACCACACTAATTGAGAAATTAGGATTACCATTGTTGAAGCACCCATCACCTTATAGACTTCGGTGGTTAAATGATAGTGGAGAAATTAAGGTGAATAGGAGGGTGTTAGTGAATTTTTCGATTGGTAGCTATATGGATGAAGTGATGTGTGATGTGTGATGTGTGATGTGGTTCCTATGCAAGCCGGACACATTTTATTGGGTAGGCCTTGGTAATATGATAGGAAGGTGACACACGACGGGTATAAAAATAGATATAGTTTTAACAAGGATGTGAGAAATATAACACTTGCACCTTTGACACCATCACAAGTTTATGCAGATCAAGTTAAGTTGAAAAATGATGAAGAACAAAAGGTGAGGAAACTTAAAAAAGAGAGTTGAGGCCACGACCTCAGAAAAAGGAGAGGAAAAGAGGGTTGGAGCCACGACTCCAGAAAAAGGAGAGGCAAGAGAAAAAAAGAGTGTTGGGGTACATACCTCAGAAAAAGGAGAGGGAGCGAATAGTCTCAGAAAAGAAAAAACCAAGAGTGAGCTTCTATGCCAAAAGTAGTGAAATCAAGATGGTTTTCGTGGAAAATCGACCAATGATCCTTTTATTGTACAAGGAGTTATTCCTTGCCCTTGATGAAGCTAACATACTCCTCCCTAGTTTGTCTATTTCTCTCTTGCAGGAATTTAACGATGTATTTCCGGAGGATATACCTAGTGGGTTGCCATCCATTCGAGGTATTGAGCATCAGATTGATTTTGTACCTAGAGCAGTCATTCTAAACCGTCCCGCTTATAGGAGTAATCCCGAGGAGACAAAGGAACTTCAAAGGCAAGTGGAGGAATTGATGAGCAAGGGGTACATAAGGGAGAGCATGAGTCCATGTGCCGTACCTGTGTTACTTGTACCAAAGAAGGATAGGACTTGGAGAACGTGTGTTGATTGTAGGGCCATCAACAACATAACGGTAAAGTATTGTCATCATATTCCTAGGTTAGATGATATGTTGGATGAATTGCATGGCTCTAGCATATTTAGTAAAATTGATCTTAAGAGTGGTTATCATCAAATTCTAATGAAGGAAGGAGATGAGTGGAAAACTGCTTTTAAAACTAAATATGGCTTGTATGAATGGTTAGTTATGCCGTTTGGACTTACTAATGCACCTAGCACATTTATGCATTTAATGAATCATATTTTACGTGCATTTATAGATAAATTCGTTGTAGTTTACTTCAATGATATCTTGATATATAGTAAAACTTTGAATGAGCATATGGAGCATGTTAGGTGTGTGCTTGTGGTTTTGAGGCAAGAGCAACTTTTTGCTAATTTTAAAAAGTGTAGTTTTTGCATGGAAAAAGTTGTGTTTCTTGGCTATGTGGTTAGTGCTAAGGGGATAGAAGTAGATGAAGAGAAAGTCAAAGCTATTAAAGAATGGCCAACACCTAAAAGCATAACTGATGTTAGAAGTTTTCCTGGCTTGACTAGTTTTTATAGGCGCTTTGTTAAAGATTTTAGCACAATTGCCGCACCACTCAAAGAAATTGTCAAAAAAAGTGTAGGGTTTAAATGGGGTGTAGAACAGGAGCATGCATTTGAGACTATCAAAAATATGTTGCTTAAAGCACCGATTTTATCTTCCTAACTTTGATAAGGCTTTTGAGATTGAATGCGATGCCTCAGGGCTAGGCATTTGAACTGTTTAAATGCAGAATCGAAGGCCAGTAGCCTATTTTAGTGAAAAGCTAAAGGGGGCTGCATTTAATTATCCCACATATGATAAGAAGTTGTACTCACTTGTTCGCGCTTTGGAGACATGACAGCATTACTTGTGGCCACGAGAGTTCGTGATACACACTGATCATGAATCCTTGAAGCATTTGAGGGGTCAAGCTAAGCTGAGTAAGAGGCATGCAAGGTGGGTAGAGTTCATCGAAACATTTCCCTATGTCATCCGGTACAAACAAGGTAAGAAAAATGTGGTGACAGATGCATTGTCTCGAAGGTATGTCCTTTTAACTTCTTTGAATGCTAAATTACTTGGGTTTGAATACATTAAGGACATGTATGCTAATGATCCGGACTTGTCTAGTATTTATGATTCATGTGTTCAAGGGGCTGTTGATAGATTCTTTAAACATGATGATTACTTATTCAGGGAAAATAAATTGTGTATCCCTAGGTGTTCAATGAGAGAGTTACTTGTGAGAGAGGCCCATAGTGGAGGTTTAATGGGTCATTTTGGGGTTAAAAAGACCATCGAAATCCTAAGTGAACATTTTTATTGGCCTAAGATGAAGATTGATGTGGTTCGGGTTTGTAATCGATGCATTACTTGCAAGAAGGCTAAATCTAGGATTAAACCCCATGGATTATATATGCCTTTACCCGTCCCTAGTGAACCTTGGGTCGATATCTTTATGGATTTTGTTTTGGGATTACCTAGGACTAAGAAGGGAAGAGATTCGATCTTTGTGGTAGTAGATCGCTTTAGTAAAATGGCACATTTCATACCATGCCACAAAACTGATGATGCTACCAACATAGCTGATATTTTCTTTAGGGAAGTAGTGCGCTTACATGGGGTTCCTAAAAGTATCGTCTCGGATAGGGATGTTAAATTCCTTAATCATTTTTGGAGAGTCTTGTGGAACAAACTAGGAACAAAACTACTTTTCTCTACAACTTGTCACCCACGGACCGATGGACAAACCGAGGTAGTAAATAGGATCATGATTCAATTGTTGCACGTCATAATCAATAAAAATCTGAAAAATTGGAAAGAGTGTTTACCATTTATTGAATTTGCATATAATAGGGCTATACATTCTACTACTTCTTGTTCACCATTTGAAATTGTTTATGGTTTTAATCTGCTAACGCCATTGGATTTAATTCCTTTACCTGTGAATGAACGTAGTAGTTTAGATGGAAAGAAGAAGGCTGAGATGGTTAAATCACTCCACGACAAGGTGAGGTTGGCAATTGAAAAGAAAAATGAACATTATGCATCGCAGGCTAACAAAGGAAGAAAATGCGTCATATTTGAACCCGGCGATTGGGTTTGGTTACATTTGAGGAAGGAGCGGTTTTCGGAACAACAAAAATCAAAGTTACAACCGCGAGGCAATGGTCCATTCCAAGTGATTGAAAGAATCAACAACAATTCCTATAAACTAGATCTTCCTAGTGAGTACAATGTTTCGGCTACGTTTAATGTTTCCGATCTATCTCCGTTTTATGCAGGTACAGATTCGAGGTTGAATCCTTTCGAAGAGGGAGGGGATGATGTGATCCAGACCACGAATACAAGCCCGCGCAAAGATCCGTTGATGACCGAAGGAGGACCGATGACTCGATTGCAAACAAAGAGGGCCAACGAAGCAATGGACAAGCTAGTACAAGAAACAATGGCCAAAATAATGTTCGTGTCATCAAAAGAAGCAAGTTCCATGTTGGGACCGAGCTAAAATGAGCCCACTGATGAAAACTGAGATTTTGAAGGAAGTTGGACTTACGGCCGTAATCCATATTGTCACGGCCGTAATGCAGCCTTGGGTTGAAAACAAGATTTTCAGAAATTATGACTTACGGTCGTAAAATTACGTCTCACGGCCGTAATGGTTAAGCAGTAAGATACTTACAGCCGTAAAGAAAGTAGTTATGGCCGTAACTACTAAAACGCATAAATCTTAATATTTTATTTCTTTCCATATTTTAGAAATTTCATTCTTAGTTTAATTAGAACTCTTAGACTAGGTTTTGACCCTATTTATAGGGATGTAATTTTCATTATTAGGAACAACTTTGATATTATTATTGAGAGGCTATTTTGCTTTCAACAACCTTATTCTTCATTGAATAAAATTCGAACTTGCGAGTTATTCTTGTTTGTTCAAATCTCGGTAAGAATTAATATTGCTTGTGATCAAGAGGTTAATATATCCCTGTGATTGTATTGGTTGCTTGGTTCAATTAATTTTAATTGGATCCATAAATCGTGGTTTCTTGGCGTTCTTGGGTCGATTCAATATTTTTTGGGTTGTATAGCTACAATTGCTACGTGATTTGCATCATGTGGTATTTAACTTGAGCTCAAATAGTGATGGGTGTTTGATGACCTAGGGCCTAGATGGGTGACACTTGTCATATATATCAATGAAGAAGATCCCTAAGATTGACCCTAATGTTTCAAGCCCCCTAGTTTAGGTTGTACCCTGAACACCTTTTGAAATGAGAAAAATGGCTTTGTAAAAACTTCTAAATTTATAGATGAAGTATTTTGCCTGACAATGTTGCTTTGTCAATTTTGCTCTTTTATGCTAAGTATTTTTCTTCATGTTTGCAAACATGATGTGTTTAAAACTTGACATACTAAAATTTGATTTCATTTAATAACTAGAAGAGCTCATAAACTCGGTGTCAAGTTAATAACTTGAGAAGCTCATGAACTCAATGGCAAGTGAATAACCCGAGGAGTTCATGAACTTGGTTTCAAGTTAATAACCAGACGTTATGATCCTTGATTGGGAATAAAGTATGTTCCTAGGATTGAAGTGATTGCTTGGGGCAAAGCTTGATGTGCTTGCACGAAGTGTAAGTGGCAAGGAATCACTACAAGAAAAATGGCATTTTGCAACATGCAAACGGCAACATTCACTAATTGTATGTTGCTAAAGGGGGTCTACCGCAACATCCAGTGGTTGCATGTTGCCATTGGTTGATTTATTTGACATTTAGCAACATTCAGCAAGTGAATGTTGCTAATTATAGCCTTTTGCAACGTTCGTTGCGCGTTGCCAAAAGGTTACCCTGATGCGTGTTGCCAAAGAACTTCTTTGGCAACGCGTGCTGTGTGTTGATAAAGGTACCCTTTCGCAACGCGTAGCGCGCGTTGCCAAAGGGTAAGGCAACCTTTGGCAACACGCGTTGCAAAAGGTACCCTTTGGCAACACGCAATGCGCATTGCGAAAGATACCCTTTCGCAACGCGCAATGTGCGTTGCCAAAGGGTAACCTTTTGGCAACACGCAATGAACGTTGCCAAAGAGTTTAATTGGAAAAAAACTTCATATTATCTAAAATTATGGGATTAAGAGTCCGTTTGGTAATATAAATTTTTTTTGTTTTTGTGTAGTTTTTTGTTGGATGAGTGGTTTAAAAATTTTTGAAAAGTCAAAATTTGTAGGTTTGACTAAGAATTGATGATTGAGATTAAATTTGAAAAGTTGTGATAAATTTTTACCTTTACCAAACAAGCTCTAAATTGCAAATTGTTGGGGGCTAAATTGTAAATTTCAAAAGATAATAAAATAAAAAACCTAATTTGGAAAATGCGGAAAACGCTTTTTGAGATTTTTTTTTTTAAAGAATTATCCTAACTTGAAACTAAGCTTAATATAATTTTTTCCCCCTAACTTGGAACTAAGGCGAAATAATTTTTATTTTATTTTATTTTATTTTATTTATTTATTTTATCTTAACTTAGAACTAAGCTTAAATAAAGTTTTATTGAATTCAATATCAAAAAAAAATAAATAAATAAATAAATAAATAAAAATAAAAATTAAGTAAAAATTAATTAAAAATAGTTTAAGTAGTATTCTACAAAATTTCAAAAAGAACGTATTTTCAAAAATAATTTTCAGGAAAATATTGATAGTAGTTTTTATCTAATATATATTTCGAAGATTTGGACGAAAATTTTCAATAAAATATTAATATTTTAAACATTGAAGTCAAAAGGCTACCCTTTCGCAACATTCGTAGCACGTTGCAAAAGGCTACCCTTTCGCAACGCGCATTGAACGTTGCCAAAGTGTACTCTTTTGCAACACTTATTGCGCATTATGAAAGGGTAGCCTTTGGCAACGTTCAATGCGCGTTGCGAAATGGTAGCCTTTTGCAACGCGCGATCGTTGCCAAAGGGTTTGATTGGGGAAAAATTTCATATTACCTAAAATTGTGAGACTAAATTGCAAATTACCAAAATTAAATATAAACCTAGACACTCTTACACCTCTCAGTCTCTCTCTCGATCGACATTTTCGTCCCCGCCCGACTGCAATCTCCCTCACTCTCTGCCTTCTCCCGGCGCACAACCGGCTAACCGACTGCCACGCACGCCGACCACCATTGCGGTAAGTCATTCCCCTCCCCTCCCCTTCTCCCTCCCACACACACACTGCCACCGAAGATCTATGTTTAATCGCTCTACTCAATGTCATGACCATGGTGATTCTATTCTTCGAAAAATATTATTATTTCTTAGATCTAGAGATTCTTCTATCTGGTTTATTTATATTTGAAGTGATTTTTGGTTTCTTGATTTTATTGCAAGATGTGAATGGAAGGAATAAGGAAACCCAAGACATGACTAAGGCCATCGATTACAACTTGGAAACTGTAGACAATCTCGTAAATGAGGTAATGGTAAAGTAGTTTTATATGAGGCAGTTTTTTTTTTATTTTTTATTTTTTTGGTGCGGTAAGCTTAGTATTTTAATATTCCTCTGCCCTTTTTAGGTAATAAATTTTCTCCTTTGGTGTTTTGAAGAATTGGTTCTCTATTTTTTGTGAACCATTATTGTCTGTGATTTCTCTGTGTGCAATTATACTGATACGAATTTGAGGCTCTGTTTGGCACATAAATTTTGAGATTTTGGGGTTTGGTAAGTTTGTTTGTGTTTTTATTCTCTTGTGCTACAATATTCTACATCGAAGTATGTTTTATGTGTATGCTTCGTTCGGATTTTGAGAAGCTGTTTGGATGCATTGTGTGACTTTTCTAGCTGTAGCACTATAATAATTTTCTCATTGTTGATTATGTTTCAATCTTACAGGAAAAATGCATTTTTCATAAAATTTTCAACCGCATGTGCTTTTGCATACCAGTGTATTTGGTAGGTTACATTTCTCTACTTAGTAAAATTTGATTCTTTATTTGTTGGAAATATTTCTATACTTTTGCAACTTGTATGGATCCAGAAATTAACTATTAGTAGACCAATAAAAATAATAGAATCTTTATTGAACAAGGACAAGAAGCTTTGCGAGAATTCTCGTAGCAAACCGTTTGAAAATCATGAATGTGCTTTTAAGTTGTCTTTTTATAATTTATATCCAGATTAATAGTTATAAGATTGATATTTAGGCTCCACAATGCTATGTAAAGTCTTACCAATCTGGTATTATAAAATGCTAAATTTCCTAGGAGTGATGGTTTTTATTGATGTTTAAATTATAGAGTATAAGTAATTATAGGGATGTTAATGCATGATTCTTGATGGTCGTGAAAATGAAATGAAGTCAAGGAAATGTTATTTAATGAGTATAGTATTCATTTTTCTTTTCCAATTTTTTATAATAAGAATCTGATTTAAAAGTCAGTGCTATTGGAAATTCACTGATCAGAGTAGTTGATTCGGGTTAACCTCAGCTTCAATAAGATTTGGAGAGCAAGAAACAATTGAACTTTCAGCATCATGACTAAGAAGTTTTCCTTCATCCATCAGGAAGACAGAAAAAAATAAAATAAATTGAAGTATTGAGAGACGGGTCCATTATGAAGTATTCATCTGACCTTATTCAAAAAGGTTCTATTAATCCTTTCTGCTGTTCAATTTTGTTGAGTGGTTTAATTCACTGTTCTATATAAGCATATATTGCTACTTAATTGATTTTGATAGTAGGCAACTGTTTCTTGATTTCCAAGATAGTGCATTAATGTCTATTGGAATATCAGTAAATAATCTTGATCCCATAATTTTCATAGCAATCATGCATATAGATTTATGTTCTTTTGAATGTTCCAGAAATTCTTCTGCGGAGGAAGATTGATCTTTGGTCTTGAAGCAGCATCTTTGTTTTTATCTACATTTCTAATTGCAGGCCCAGCAATTGCCTTTTGTATGAAAATCTTGTATATCATCAAACTCAGGATCGAAGAAAATGGAAATGCCACTCCTTGGTATTCACTATTTTTGGGCATAGCGCTAATTGTTTTGGTAAGTAAACTTTCACAGAAGTCAATTTTCCATATTTTTTCAAGTAATCGTTTACATATCCAAACTTTAAGTAATGGAAATTGACATCCACTTCAACCAATAAATATGATACTTCTACATGAGGGGAACATTTAATAATGGCAAAATTTAGAAAGGGCGAGTCAAATAGACAAATATGATGATGATTGAGAGTCCTATTGTAGCTGCTATTTGATATATTTTTTGACACGTGGATTTATAACATCATTTTCATATCTTTATTATTCTTTAAATCCTGCAGTTTAATTTTTATTAGTTAAAAATACTTGCTAGAACTTCGGTTACTATCAATATGATTTGTTTCAGGACATGTTCTTTCTCTTCCTTACATCTAGTAGAGATCCTGGAATCATCCCTCGGAATAAAATACCTCCTGAAGCTGATGAAACATTTGATCTAAACACGTCTTCAATGGAGTAGGTTAATGGTAGAACCCCTCATTTGAAACTTCCCCGAACAAAAGATGTGCTGGTGAATGGTCACACAGTTAAAGTGAAATTCTGTGACACGTGTTTTCTTATCGTCCCCCTTGTACATCTCATTGTTACATCTGCATCAACTGTGTCCAGACATTTGATCACCACTGTCCATGGGTCGGTCAATACATTGGTTTGGTAAGTATTCTAACATGATAAACACTTCTGACCCTTTTGGTTTGCTTGGTTTGTTGAGTGTGATTAGAATGAGTGACCCTGATCTGACTTCTCTTGCACTTGGAATTAACCTAACTACCCTTAGATTGAACTTGAATTCTTCTGAAAATCTTCACAAAACATTTGGTTCCCCATGGTCTGACGAGCCTACCAAGGGAGATCCAAAGTTTATCGTGCCACAATGTTATTATGCTAAACAACCCCCACCTCTAAATGTGAGCTTTCTTCTTATCCTTATCTATACTGCTGCTTTTCTGCCATTTTTTCTTGCTGAATTTTCTTGGATTGGCTGCAGCAAGCTTACTTCTTAAAGTTTCAATTAGAAACTTTGTTTTATATCTTCTACAGGTAAATCTTTATATCACACTCCATTTATATTGCCTTTGATTTGATCTGCCACTGTAAATATGAGATGATCTTTTTCTTTGTGGTTTCATGCAGTATGCCGAAGGATGAAGCCCAATTATATGGCACAAATGAATTGTATGTCGTCTTAGATATTCATATTTGTTTCATTTCCTATTCACATGGCTTTTTTTTCCCCTGTAGTTCAGAGTTCTGTCCCTGGGAAATCCATGTCTTTCATTGAAATCTTTCTACAGTAGGCCCCCCCCTAAATTATATTTCGTTCCTTCAGTTGATGCTGATTTTGCTGCATAGAGTAGTAATTTGATCGAGCTGTCCCAATTAAATTTAGGTATAACAGAGGTTGGTTTTATCATAGAGAGCATCGTTTGTGGTTTATGAGGAATGCTAACATGGAGCCACTTGTAAAGATGAATTCATATGAGAGAGGTTCTTATATTTGTTTTGATCCAAACGCATGGGAGACAGTTCGCAAGATTTGAAATTTCATCCTTCTTCATTTTTATTTTTTTAAAATTTTTATAGAGATCTTTTGCCCATTTTATAGGGAGACTGTGTCAAAATTTATTTAAAGTTTTATAATAGAAAATGATAATTCTAATATTTCGTATGATTTATTTCTACATTTTTCATTCAGTGGAGTTAGAGTCATGATAATTAGACTGTCATAATGTTTTTGCAGGTAAAAGTGAATTTTGTAGCCCTCTCACGAGATGATTTGTCATAGGCCCAGTTCAAATTAGACTTCAGAAGTCAGGGAAGTACTCGTCTTCTACGATGATTCATCTTGAAAGTTGGTGATAGTAGTTCCTTTTTGTACCATCGGTTGTATGCTAGAGATACTGCTGCAATGTAGAGGGATAATAAATGTCAAAATTTAGATGTGCAATCAAATAGATGAAAAACTACTATTTTAGATTTTGTTTTAATGTAGGAGAACAAAGTACCGGTGTATTTGTTTTGTATAAATATGTGATTTAATTTTCTTTAAAATACTTGCACTTTATTTTGAGTAGTTGATTTATTGATAGTACACGTGTTTCATATTTTACATATTACGTATATGTTTAAGAAATTTGTTGATTATCAATGGAAATATCTATATTGATTTGCGAAAAATAAAAAAAAAAGTAAAAGATAAACGGCAACGCTCAATGAGTGTTGCCAAAAGTATCAACTGCAACGCGCAGTGAGTGTTGTCAAAAGTATCAACGGAAACGCGCAATGAACGTTTCCAAAAGTATCTACCGCAACGCGGAGTGAATGTTTCTAAAAGTATCTACCGCAACATGCAAAGAACGTTGATAAAAGTATCTACCGCAACACGCAAGGAACGTTGCTAAAGGTCTACCGCAACATGCGTTGAATGTTGCCAAAAGTATCAATCGCAACACGCAATGAACGCTGTCAAAGGTCTACCGCAATGCACATTGAACGTTTCTAAAGGTCTACAGAAACGTGCAATTCAACATTTTGCAACACACAATGAACGTTGCTGTATCCTTTCTCTCTACGGCAACACTGCGATTTGTAACATGCACATGAACGTTGCAAAAGGTCTTTTGCAACATTTTTTGCGTGTTGCCGTAGGCTGTTTTTGTTGTAGTGAATGAGGCACTTGCACAGGGCAAGACTTGATGTGCTAGCACAAGACAAGACAAGACAAAACTTGAGGTACTTGCACGGGACAAAGCTTGATGTGCTTGCACGGGCAATGCTAGATTTTTAATCAGCTTAATAAACATAACAAACTCATTTATTGTGAGATCATATTTGATGAGAATAAGACTAAGATGGTATATTTTACCCTAACTAAATGGCCTACATACTTGGACAATTGAATAATGAAAAGTGGGATGTGAAAACCCATGAACATAATATAAAAATAAATAACTAATAAAGAAGTTCGAGTGGCGTGCCCACTGTCATAAATTTACCGACCTCAAGAGCGACCTTCATGAGCTCCACCATTGGGGCGGGACTTCCATGATGATTATGTTTAGATGGTTGATCATAAATATTACTCTAGGGTTCTCTTTTTGAGGATTGTCATTTATTGAGCATTTATTCCTTGGATACATGGTCTCTTCCGTATTGACATTTTTTCACTCTTTATGAGGAGCTTGGTCACGAAGTTTGGTGGGGTTTGATAAAGACATCTTGAATGATTCTCATCTTATAGAATGTGTGAGGGCATAGATCGTAGATGTAATGTGTAGATCATGTATTTGAAGTTTTTTTACATTAAACTTTGACATAAAGTTATGCAGGAGCTGATTCCATCCTTTATGAATCTGCATGAGGGACGCATCAATCTTTCTAACGCCCTTGCTGCTTGCAAAGAATGTAGAAAATTTTTCGACTGGTAAAAGAATGAATCAAAGGAATTGGTCTCCAAAGTATAGAACCAATCTCTAGCAGTATTAGTTAGGGTATGCTGAAAAGCTTTGTACATCACTGAATTTGGAACAACTTGCAAGTTTGTGACGTCGATATGCACATTAAGATGGTGATCAAGTTGGTAGCTCCATCCTACTCCTTTATTTAGGGATAAATGAATATGTTTGGAAGTGGATATGTCAAAATCTCGAGAATGAATGGAGTGTTTGGGGTGAAACCGATCGAGCCCTGAGTGTTCTGGACTAAGTCGGCCATTATTCCATTCTGGATGATTTTAAAGAGTTCATTCAAAGGCAAGGTGACGGGCCCAAGTCGAGGTCATTGGACTAGGTCGTGGTTCGTTCGAGGAACTTGCACCTCCATTATCAATAGCGGTTTGAGAAGCTCGAGCTCGAGTATTAGCAAAAAAATTAACTTTGTGTGTTGATCTTGAAGGTGGGTTTTGTTGATTTATAAGCTGATTCAACGTAGAAGCTTGGCCAAAAAGTTCTTCGAATGCCATTGAAGTAGGAATTGAGGGTTGGAGTGCTGGTGCTTTCAGTAGCCCCACTAGAAGGATTAGAGGGTCATCTGTAGGGATTGAAAAGGAGTAGATGAGTTGTTGGAGGAGTTTCTGTTTATAAACCACATAATTCTTCAAATCACTTTTTAACCACATGTATTTTTTCTCTCCACTTTTTCACCACACATTTTACCTCAAAATCATAAATAAATCAGTTTTGTACAATGTTACCAATGGAGGTAAGTAATAATAAATATTTTAAACATAATTCTTGTGACTAACATGTGGGGTTAATAAATTAAATGAAACAAAATATGAATTACACATATTTTATTTGGATAGTGATGCAAACCACGTAGCAATTGTAGCTACGCAACCCAAAAATATTGAAATCGACCCAAGAACGCCAAAGAATCACGATTTATGGATCCAATTAAAATTAATTGAACCAAGCAACCAATACAATCACTGGGATATATTGACCTCTTGATCACAAGCAATAATTATTCTCACCGAGATTTGAACAAACAAGAATAACTCGTAAGTTCGGATTTTATTCAATGAAAAATAAGGTTGTGAAAGCAAAATAGCCTCTTAATTATAATATCAAAGTTGTCTAAAAGTCTATTTTACAATGAATAGAAAAAGCGTATAAATCAGCAAAATAAACCTAGCCGCTAATTAGGCTCAAAATAGGATTCTAATTAAAATAAAATAGTTAAAATAACTAAAACTGGAAAAAAGGAAATAAAATCCTAAAATTCTATCCGTTCCATACTTACGGCCGTGTGAGATAGGTTATGGCCGTAAGTCTAATTTGCTGGAAATCTTATTTTCGACAGAGAGACAGTTACAACCGTGATGGATGTTGGTTACGGCCATAACTTTAAGCAGAATATAATTTACGACCGTGAGGATTGTTTTTACGGCCGTAATGCCCTGACTGCAACATTTTCGTTATTCTTGGTCTCCGACTTGATTTTCGTACTTGAGCCCAACATGAAACTTGCCTCTTTAGTCGCCAAGAATGTGTTTTCATCCACTGTTGCTTGAAGAATTGTATTCGGGATCTGGATCACATCAGATAGACAAGATTGACATTTTATGATCCTCGGCCATATGAACCATAGGTTGGGTTTTGTAGTGTATTACACAACATCATGCATTGTCGTGCTGATTGGGTGCATTATACTACGCTTAATCATTACGAGATAGACTACATGGAGGTTTTTAATGGTTGAAGTGATTGATTCAATTAAAATTGACCTAGAGACCATCATGCCTATAGGGTTGTCTAAGCCTCTGTTTAAAAAAAAATAATAAAAAATTAGACAACACAATTCCTCAAATCATTTTTAATCACACATATTTTCTTTCTTCATTTTTTAACCATATGTTTTACCTCAAAAATATAAAAAAACATGTTTTTAAACACAAATTTTAACAAATAGAGTTTTATAGTGTGTTTGGATTTTTTCTTTTTTTTTTAATAAACCCTTTTTTTTTTACATAATTTCTAAACTCTTTTTTAACAAAGCACATTTTCTTTCTTTAATTTTTAATCACACATTTTATCTAAAAAACACAAAAAAGACATTAAAAGCCGTGTGATAGCGGAACACTCCATTAATTAGGTCAGATTCTACACTGAAGACTAGCTTCGCTTGGTCAAGGGTTCGAATTCGACCATTTCTAAGTTAAAAGGAAAGCCCTCACCCTGCACTCTGGGAGGCATAATCTGCGATTTACATCCTTTACCAAGGCTTAAGACAGGGCAGGTAGGGGCCCCTAAGGTTGGGGTTCATCCTTTTTTACCAATAGATGTTTTAGCACGTCAGCAAATCATTTCAATTGGTAAAATGTTATAAATTAAAAATTTTTGGCTATTTATTAAGTTTATGAATCAGTTTATAAACTATATAATTTTTTAAATAATTTTTTAATCACACTTTTTTTCTCTCCAATTTTCAACGACTACTTTTTACCTCAAAATTATAAATAAACTAGTTTTTAAATCACACAGTGTTACCAAACAGAAACAAGTCAAACCGTCGGGGTCCAAAGTTATGGAACAGAACCGATTCAGTTAGGTTCGGCTCCATTTTGGTTCCATATCGTAATTAATTTTTTAACATTTGAAACAATAATAAATTAATTCAACTAGTGATATGTTCAATCTTTACTCTTATAAAATAACATAATCCAATTTAAAAATACGCAAATAACAAGTTGACAACAAGATTCATTCAGTGATGGATACAATTTTATACGAAATTAATTCAAATTGAAAAATAATGCATTTTTCAACTATTCAATTGTTCAAAGGGTAATTCCCCTGTACCCAGGGGCCTGTACTGTAGGGGGTAAAACCCACCCATCTACTATGAGGGGGCCTGCAAGGCCCCCTGTCATGCTCCCCGGCATGACTCTTGTTCAAATTCAATTTAAAGCATAAAACGTAGTGTAACGCAAAGGCCTAGAAAGATTAAAATATTTGATAGGTATTACTCATACCAATAAGGTGAACTTTTTTTTTTTTCGAAGTCCATATTTAGAAACTCCATAGTTAAGCGTCCTGACTTGGAGGAATTTTATGATATGTGACCGCTTGGGAAGTTTTTTCAGGGAGCGTGCGAGGGAGGACAAAGCATGCTGAAAAAATACATGTTGGTATAGTGGGAATAATACGTCGTTGATCTAACGGCCGGGACATCCCATTAAGTAGGACCCAAGTCATTAGAAATGGTATCAAATCCAGCCACCAACCGGAAATTGGGAATTAAGTGCTATGCGGAACAAAATTGCTACGCCATAGGATGTGAGCCACCTCTATAATCCCAACACCTAGCAACAAATCCTCAAATGGTTTAAGCGCGATGAGGACGTCGCGAGTGTAACAAGGGGTGATTGTAACACCCAGGTAGAGAAAGCTTAAAAGATTTGATAGATACTACTCATACCAACAAGGTGCACCTTCTTTTCTTGAAGTCCATCGTTAGAAATTTCACAGTTAAGTATTCTTGGCTTGGAGCATTTTTAGGATGGGTGACCTTCTGGTAAGTTTTCTCGGGGAGCATGCGAGTTTGGACAAAGCATGCTGAAAAGACCTATGTTTGTATAGTGGAGATAGGGATGACAATAATACCCACGAACCCAAAACTCGTTGGGTACCCGACACAAATGGGCATAAATTACCCTACCAAATGGGTTGTGGGTAGGGTATGGGCATAGATTAAAAAACCCGACATGGGTATGGGTATTGTAGAAAAACCCATACCCATACCCAACCCATATACCCATTAATTTTTTTTTTCAAAAAATTATTGTATTTAAACTTTAACAGTATATAATTTTGGACAAGTATAATCTTTGATATTTGCTTATTTTTTGACAATTGGAGTATTTTTTTGTGTACAATGGATGTTTTTATATTTTTACTTCATTACCAATGACCAAAAAAATAAAAATAAAAAAATATTAAAATTAAAATACATAACGGGTTTTAAATGGGTATAAAAGTATACTCGCACCCTACCAGCATCCTACCCGCCACTCTTAAGTGGGTATATGGGTATGGTATGGGTATTATAAATCTCTAGTGGGTAGAGTATGAGTTTTCCAAACCCGCCCCATACCCTACCCATTGCCATCTATAAGTGGGGACAGTACGTCGTCGACTAATGGCCGATATAGCCCGTTAAGTGGGACCCGAGTACATGCAGCCTTTTTGACTTTGCCCCTTTTTTTTTTCTCATTTTGTTACCTTTTTTTTATAAGTTTTCTTTTTTAACTTTGTATTTTTATTTTGTTTTGAGTTTTGTTTGTTGAAAAAATAATTTACGTAGGTTAAAAAATTGATTGTAATATAAAGATAGAACACCTTTATTATAATGTAACTTCAACTTATTTTTTTAAAAAAAGGTACAACATCATCACGTTGTAACATTGAATTCATTGCAAATTTGACAATAAATAACACACCATCGTCGAATAACATTAAGCTAATCGTCACTTAATTTGTAGTTGTCTTCACTATGCTCGTCATTACCCTTGAACTCATTGTTTTTGAATTCCGTCGTTTCTGTGTGACTATAGTAAAACTGTGGGTATGTATTTTCTTCGACGTTCATACCAGGTGTTTTAGTGTGACTAGAATATAAGTGCGGATAGTATGTATTTTCTTCAATGTTCATCGTATTGCTGTTGTGCAATTAATAAGTGTCAATATAGTTATAATGAATATTAACGACTGTAAAAATACGTATTTAATTGCAAAGGAAGGATACCTTGAGATAAATTTTGAACAAGTTCTTCTATTGTGACCTATTTTAGAGCAGTGTTTGCATTGTTGTTGTGACTGCGTCATACCCTTCTCCTTGGCAGATTTCAAGCTTTTTCCACATCCTTTAGCCCTTATGGGTTGTGGATCCATTATTGTACTAATAGTGTTGTGAGAACTGCCCAAGCCTCAAAGCGTGGTGGGATGCTCCACTCAGCCTCATTGTTATTTTCATTTCTCTCATTCCTTTGAGTACGTAATTGCCTAAAATCTAAGTTCATGAAGCCTCCTCGATCAGGTCATTAGACTCATGTCTCAAAGTGCAAAGTCGTGAAGCAACTGAGACTTCCTCGGCAAATGACTCAATGGGGTCAAACACAGGATTCACTTTCGTATTCTTCATTCAACTGGGGATAATGTACATTTAATGCTGAAGCATTAAATATTTTTTGCTCAACATGCTAATAAGTGTATTTTATACACTTATTTCTATCCTAAAAGCAGTATTTTAGATGTCATTTGAGAATATTTTCTATTGATTGGTGTTGTTATTTATTTATATTTCTGAAATAATTCCAAAGTCGAGAAAACAAAAAGAATTGGAGCAAAACAAGTCATTTAGATGATAAAAGAGCTAAAGTGTGAAAATCAAGAGTTGAGGAAGTAAATCAAAGGGCCAATTGGAAGAAAATTCGAAGAAGAAATCAGAAGTCTAGGGACTCAATTGCAAAAATCGAAAGATGGAGGGCTTGTAGTGAAATTAAAAGACAGGGACCAACTCGTAGCACTTCAAAATTTGAAAATTACATTCACACGGTAAAACGCATGGTTGCATGGACTAACACCGCGCGATCGCACGGTCCAGTCTGCAGAGAACTGAGGATAAAAGTTCATAAGTGCATGACCACGCACTCTTAAATCGTGCGGTCGCACGGTAATAATCTAGGTTGACTGGTTGGGCTTTTCGCTATTTTCTGAGGACTTTATCATATCTTTTGACCTAACTTCGAGTACACCCATAAATACATGACTTGAGGCTCGTTTTTAGGGGTTCTCAATCATAATAATTCATGCCAAAATGTTGTCCAATTGTTAGGGGATCCAAGCCACGCCAAGATCAAGATTGAACATACAATTGCAAGAAGATGAATAGGATTATATCTTTTCATACCTCTTGTTATTTATTTTCTATAATGTTTCTAGGCCAGGTTTTTAATTGTTAGAATTGTGATGAAATATTAATTAGTGATTTCATGTTTTGACTTTACATTTACATAATGCAATTTATGAGTTTGATGCAATCAATTGTGTTTTTATATTAATCTATGGTTGTGGACGCAGGATTATTGATGTGTGTGGTAGATTTCTATGTTCGAATGAGTAGGAATTTATTATACTTGAATTTAATGCGACGAAGTCCGATAGGGGATAGAAATATACCCCTTTGCTTCGTGTTATCTTAAAAATTGTTCATAATTGGTTAATTTTTTTTCTATATTGTTTGGATTTGTTATAGAAATATAGGCTCGTCTCTTATAGAAAAAAGTGTTTATGCATCACTTGAAAGGGGACAAAAACAACTATAGGAACACGGATTTTCAATACTCATACTTTGTAGTTAAATGTTTAAGTCAAATAAATGGTTGATATGGTTAATGTGGATTCATAATTCTAACATGTTCATCTCATAGTTTTCATAAATTAAACTTTTCTCGCTTTCTTAGCTTAACCATTAGTTTAATTTTTTAATTCAAAATTCTCAAATCACCGCTTTCTCTAGTTCTGGTTAAGGTTTCGAAATATAAAATACAATTTACACAATCCTCGTGGGAACGATATTCGGACTCACGTCCACTTTATTACTTGTGTGATCCGTACACTTGCGGTCAGCGAACAAGTTTTTGGCGTCGTTGCCGGGGATTGTAAATTAAATTTATTTTTAGATTAGTTTCACTAATTCGAATTTTTTATCGCTTTATTCTTATTTTTGTTTTCGTTTAGTCACTAGTTCTTTAGTTTTTTTTTATAGTCGTGTAAGCTACATTTGAAAAACGGGAATCTTTTTAAAATTGACCCGGAAATAGAACGTACTTTAATTCGTAGGTTAAGTGAAGCCAAAGAACTAGATAAACGGAAAAATCAAATAGAGGAACAAATGGCAAACAATCTGGCTTTACTTGGTATTGAGCCAGAAGATCAGGGAAATAGAATTGTAGGAAATTTCATAACCCCACAAATTGTCCAAAACGAATCAAACATAGTTTATCCACTTTTTGGTCTTGTAAAGTTCCAAATAAGACCAATGCGATAAACATGTTTCAAAATGGACATCAATTCTATGGCAAACCGGATGAAAATCCACATGCACATGTCTAAATTTTTAGACATGTATGAACATTTTTTAAATATCAGGGTGTGTCAGATGATGCTGTTGACCAAAAAATCCGGCTGGACCTTGGACCAACACGTCTCAGCTCCTCCCTCTTGAACACGTGGTTCTCCTGCGCACTATGACAAACAATCAGTTTGCAAAGGGGCCGAGGTGGCTCCCATTTGCACTCCGATGCCAAAGTCAGTACTCATTGTTAGGTAAATATATGTTGGGTGCGGAAGATATAAATGTGTAGAAGAGAGAAAAGGGAGTGAAAGAAATGTATATTGATAAAGGTATTAAATTGCTAACCTCTTCCTTGGAGGCAAGTGTGCTCTATTTATAGAATGAGTAATTCTCTCAGATTGTGACACGTGTTATGCTTTACACTTGTCATCACCCTAGCTCATGGAGGTGACAACCTTGCTTTTCAACCGTAATCATTGCTACATTTCGTAGGAGATGGTCCCCTGTCACGTCTTGGTAAAGGCAGTGTCCCATCACTGACTCCATCTCTCTTCTGGTCAACGCCATAAAGCTCCCCGGCTGAGTATAAAGCACATCGGCTAGGCGTTAACCGGGTCGGCTAAAGAGGTTTGCTTGACGTACCACCTCGGCATTCATCCCAAGGTGATATCTTAGGCCTTAGTTGTGGGTCAAGGTCCGTTGGGCCACTATTGGGCCTTCCCTGGTGGATCACTGTACCTTTCTTTGGGCCCGGATTTAACACTAGTCCCTCAAATCCGAAGTGATCATTCATGGATGTGTAGGATTTGTTGTTCGCCCGAGGCACTAGCTTTGTTATGGTGGCTTTTGTATGATGTCGCAGACCCGGTGCCCACTACGACCTTCCTTATTGGAGGCTTGGATTTGGTGTGAAGTCGACCTCCTGTTTTGGCTTTTCTCTCCTGAATGAAGGTTTAGGACGCACTACCGTGTATCTTAGGCGGCGTATTTAATGAAAAATAGGAGGCTATCGTCTTGGGTTCCCAAGAAATATATAAAAGGTGATGGGAGTGGCGTCCTGTAGCCTGTGGTTTTCACTGTGGCAGCTGAACGGTTTCTTTGCCCCTTCATTTCGACGGCTGGCGTTTTGATTATTCCATTCCCCAAGGAGCATGGGTTAACCATATTAATCACACAGCTCACAAAAACCAAGGAATCTGTATCATTGGGATTTCTATAAATCCTCCTTCGTTCCATTATTTCCCTTTTACCATTTCCTCTGAATTTTTTTGCAGCAACACTCTCGTGAAAAATTGTACCGCTTTACTCCTTGCGAGTTTTGAATCTTTTCTTCAAGGGTTCTCCATCTAGCACCCGCCCTTAACGTTCCACAGTTTTTATTGGCGAGTTCTTCATTCCAAGCGCACAATTTCAAGCTTTCTTCCTTTGAAGGTAAACCTCCTGGTCCCTATACGTGCGAGACTTATCTATCTTTAGTTCTTCATTGTGGGTTTGAGAATTTTGTTTTTGCACTTTGTTTTTCTTTTGTTGAGTCTGACCCACCTTTAAAACAATAGAAAAAATGGAAAGAGTTGGGGGAACGGGTTCACAGGAAATGTTAGCAATGGCGATTCCCGTCAGAGGTTTCTGCCCCATCTCTTTATCGATTTTTAGTTCCCGCTTCTTTAGGGAGCAGATTAAGAGGAGAAATATGAAAACCAGTGGCATAATTTATTTGACTGATTCTGACAGCGAAGAAGAAAAATAGCAGAACTACGTGGCTCATCTGTCATCCGAGGAGGAATCCGCGCTAAGAGAACTTCGAAGCAAACGTGACAGAGACATGGGGAGAGAGGGAGCAACGGGTTCTTCTTCTGGCCCACAGGATGTTAATTTGGGCACCAGGGCCCCTTTCTGGGCGCACAGAGAGGAGTTGGGGCTCTCAAGGGAGGAGATAGCCCAGGTCGAAGGTTGGGTGGACCTGGTAAACAAAATATTAGGATATCATGTGGACCCTGACCTAAACCCGGAGTTGTGGGAGAGCAGCGAGGTCGCTATTGAAATTCGAGGAGTTGATTTGGCTGGGGCCTCGGCGAAGTTCAGGATGTCAGAAGGTGTCCGTTTAGTGCATCCTATGCCTTCTTGCCGACCCTGCAGTCCTCCCTCAGGCCAAGCAACCATATGTTACGATGCTTTGTCCTGTGGTATGAGGTTACCTCTGCACCCTTTCTTCAGGGCCTTGCTTAGGAGCTATAACTTGTGCCCCTACCAGTTGGAACCTAACTTCTGGACACAGGCCGTGGGCACTTGGCTAGCGTGGCAAGAGGTCAACCCCGACAATCCCATCTCACTATACATTATTCATACTTTGTATACTCTGAAGAAGTCAATGAGAAGGGAGAGGGACGTGAGGGCCAATGTGAAAGACTGGTATTATTTGTCTCCTAGAGGCTCGTATCCTCCTGTAATTACTGGCCAACCTACCTCTATAAAGAACTGGAGGAATCAATGGTTCTGGGTGGCTGGGGAGTGGCAGAGTTCTCCCGTGGACCCTTGTCCAGAAATTTCAGTTCCCCGAACTCTTTCCCTTCCTCGTGAGTCTTGTGTTTGCTTTAGTGTCCTTAAGTCTCATGTGTCACTTGTTTTTATTTTCAAGTCACCCTTCTTTGCTGGTTTTTTAACATGTATCCGATTTGTGACAGGGGACATTTTTGCTCGCCTACTCCCTGACGCGGATTTAGCGGCCGTTAGATGTCTGTTCGCTTACAAGGGCACCTTTCAGGGGGTTATCCAACAAAACAAGCTATTCGTCAAACACGGTCTTATGCGAGCCATGGGTGAGTTTGCTTTGTTACTGCTTTTATATCTAATGTCCCCGTTGTCTATAGCCTCATTTTACTCCTCCTTTTTGGTCAGGTTCCAAAGAGTTCCTGAAGATTTCTCTGAAGGGTCTCATGGCTAAAAAGGTCCTTCCTGCCCTGCGCCACGGCAGTGAAGTCGAAAGAAAGCAAAAATTGGTCCTAGCCAATCTTCAGGTTAGGGTGGCAAAGGAAGTGTCTGAGGTGTCTACAGCCCAGCTCCAGGGCCCTCTTCCAGCACTGCTGCCACCACCCAAGCTGCTGCCAGTAGGTCCCCAGCAGCCCAGCAGGGAAAGGGAGGCAGATCCTGGAAGAGGTATCGCCAAGGGGAAGGGGAAAAGGTCGGAGAGAGGCGGATCCAAGAGGGATAGAGAGGCTAAGGATTCCCCGGTGCCACCTTCCTTGCCAGAGGACATATCTGAGCATGCCCCTGTGGAGGAGCCCGCCCCATTGTAGAGGCTAAAAAGGGGTAAAGGCAAGGAGTCCACATCCGCACCTCCGCCACCAATGACTGAAGACTTGGAGGACGAGCCATCTGTGTCCATTCCGGGCTTGAATTATGAAGTGACTTCTGAGGGGGCAGAGGAGCTCAACCATATTAAAACTAGCACCCTCCCTAGAGACGTCACTTTCAGCCCTTCATTGTTCGACTCCCCCAGTTCCCCTCCAGCCAGGGCGGCCTTAATTACTGAGCAGTTTTGGGCAGAGGGTTGGGCTGCCTTCTCCTCCAGTGCTAATCCGTCTCGGAAGCTGCTCGCTGCTAAGGCTATGAACGCCAGAGCTCTGGCCCTCATTGACGAGGTGGAGTCCTCCGTGGAGGTAGCTCAACGGGACAAGAGGGACGCTGAGACTGCTCTCCGCCATGCTGATAATATGCTAAAGGAGGTCAATGACCTCAAGGCCCAGCTGTCCATAGCCCGCAAATCTTCTTCAAAAGAGAGGGCTAATGCGAAGCGCCTTCAGGAGGACAATGATAAACTGAAGCATGATCTCCAGTCCTCTGAATCTGACGTGGCGGCTCTGTGCAAAAAAACTAGATGATTCCAACCGAGCGCAGTCAATCACCTTTGAGGCTCTAGTCGCCGCTAATGCAGCCAAGTTGAAGCTGGAGTCTGAGGTGGCAGCAGTCAATGAAAAACTGGGGGGGGGGGGGAGCTGGAGGCTAGGAAGAAGGCTGAGGAGGATTACACTTCCCTGGAGAAGCATATTGACTCCAGAATTGCTGAGGCCTTGGAGCGTACCATTGCAGCTAGGGTGAAGGAGGTTCTGGATGCAGAAGTGTCGAGGGCAGTTCAGAACTTCAAGGATACCTTCGAAGATACCCCAGAGTACGAGGCTATGCAGAGGGTCTTTGGGAACTTGGGGGCCAGGATGGCCTTGGGGGACGTAAAGGAAGCTTTTCCGACATTGGACCTGTCCTCCATTGAAGCCTTTTACCCCGAGCCTCAAGATCCTCCTGCGGATCCTCTGGATGCATCTGACAAGGTCTCCTTAGAAGATGTCTCTCCTCCACAATGATCCTCTTCTGCATTTGCTTCATTGCGATTGTTTTGTTAGTTTAGTTTTTTTTTTTTTTTTTTTTTTTTTTTTTTTTTTTTTTTTTATATATATGCCCCGACACCTGATGCTGTGAATGTAACATTCATTCAACCTGTAAGTGCCTTAATTTTATGAATGAATGCCTTAATTTTATGAATGAAATGTCTTATTCATATTTTGCCCAATATTAAGGCAGCAACGTTTCAAACTGCTTAAGCATGAGTATTTCCAAGTGCGGATGCCTTGTGATTGTAGCTGTCTCGTAATTGCATGATGATTATGCGGGGAACTGTAGTTTCAAACTGTTTAGTCCCTCAGATCTAACTAGCTTAATGCATTCATGTTTGTTGGGTAGGTCTGATTTTGACCAACTTTTTGAGCAGTTTTACCCTATACCCTGCAACATTTATATTTGCCAATTTGTACATATTTGTATGAATTCGTGTGGCGGAGGCGTGTGGTTTTTGTAACCAAAATAATATAAGAATTCTTACGTTTGTCTTTTACACTTATTCACACAGCACTTAGTATACATATGCCTTGTGAACGCTTTGTCTGAATGTATGTATAAGAGTATCAATAATTGTGCGGAAACGTTTAATACTTCGCACAAGAGGGCGACCTATATGTATGAACTAACTTAACGTACCAAGGATTTTGGTTTATATGACAACATTTGGTTAGATTTGAGTATTTCTAATCGCAAATGTCTTTACAAATTTGTTTACAAATTTGTTTACAAATTTGTTACCTCAGATCTGAGTGGTTCGAGGCATTTATGTTTACTAGTTAGATCTGATTTCGTCAACCATTTGAACGTTTCTTGAATCACATTTTGTAGGACCTATGCAAGCAAATTTGTATGAACCCTTTTCTATGGTGCCAGTACGCTCGATTTCTTACGAAGAGGTCGCAGTGTGGGATGATAAAAGTCCCTTGTTTTTAACATTTTTAATGCATAGCGTGGACTTATGGTGTCATGACCAAAATAATTTTGGAATGTTCGTTTATCCATTATGTTTGTCTAATATAGAGATTGGCGTAATTTTCCACGCAGCTTGCCCATGATTTTTATGAAGCCATATGGTAATGTTGTAATCATAGAGGAGGAATTTAGTTTTATTGAAAATAACGGCGAAGGTGGTGTGTGTTCCAAGGATTACATAGAGGTACTCCAGACAGGTCCTCAATCATGTATGTTCCGGGTACCACCTCGGCAAGGACCTTGTAAGGGCCTTCCCAGTTAGGACCTAGAGTCCCTACTCCTGGCTCCTGTGTTGAAGGAAGAACCTTTTTGAGGACCAAGTCCCCAATATTAAAGTGTCGACTCTTCACTCTTTTGTTGTAGTATCAAGTCATCTTTTTCTGGTACTTGGCCATAACCACTTGGGAATCACTCCGCTTTTCCATGAGGAAATCTAAACCAGCCCTTTGCGCTTCCTCGTTCCTAACTTCGTCATAATGAATTTGACGAAGCGAAGGGACTCCAATTTCAACGGGGCATACCGCCTCGGCTCCGATGCCAGCGAGAAAGGTGTTTCACCAGTAGCGGTGTGCGAGGTGGTTCGAAGCGCCCATAACACTTGTGGGAGTTCATCTACCCAGGCACCCTTTCTGAATTCCAACTTCCTTTTCAGGGTATTTTTTATGGTCTTGTTCACAGCTTCGACCTGTCCGTTGGCCTGCGGGTGATGTGGGGATGAGAATAGCTTCTTAATTCCCAAATCGTCGCATAACTCATCGACGCTTCTATTTTTGAACTGTTTCGCATTGTCTCTAACCAGCGAATGTGGTATTCCAAACCGGCATATGATATTTTTCCAAATGAACTTTGTGGTGTTGGCCTCGGTGATCTTCATCAAAGGTTCCGCTTCGACCCACTTGGTGAAGTAGTCAATTGCTACTATCGCAAAGCAATTGTTACCAGCACCTCTAGGCATGGGACCAATAATGTCAACCCCCTACTTTGCGAAAGGCCAAGGGCTAGTTACCATAGTTAGCTCGTGATGCGGCTGATGTGGTATGGTCACGTGTCTTTGGCATTTATCGTATTTGTGCACGAAGTCATGGGAATCCTTTCGCATGGTAGGCCAAAAATATCCTTGTTTGAGGGCTTTCCGAGCTAGCGATAAAGCCCCGGCATGGTTGCCACAGATGCCCTCATGGATTTCTCTCATTACATACTGCCCTTCCTCTAGCCCCACACATCTCAGCAAAGGAGAGGTGTAACTCCGCTTATAAAGTTGGTCGTCCAAGAGTACAAAATTTTCATAGTATTTCTGCAATTTCCAAGCTGCTTCTGGCGCGTTTGGCACTGTCTGATGCTTCAAATAGGCGATCAGGGGGTTCATCCAGGATCCCTCTTCTTCAATCACCAAAATCTCCAGTCCTGGCTCAATAGAGGAAGTCAACATGCGCTCAACTGGGATTAGATTGTGTAACTCTGAATCGCTGCTACTTGCTAATTTGGACAAAGCATCGGCATTGGAATTTTCTGCTCTGGGGATATGTTGCAACTCCATTTTCCCGAAATGTGTAGCCAAATCTCTTACTTTCTTCAAGTAAGCGACCATAGAAGGTTCTTTGGCAGAAAATTGCCCATTGAATTGGCTCACAACAGGCTGCGAATCGCTGTTAGCCACTACGGACTTAACTTTCAAGGCTTTCGCGAGTCTTAGCCCGGCTAATAACGCCTCGTATTCAGCAACATTGTTCAAGGATTTGAATTCAAAGCGGATTGCACTGTGTAATTTAAACCCCTCTGGGCTTACTAACAATATTCCTGTGCCGGATCGTCCATCAGCCGAGGACCCGTCAACGAACAATTTCCACTCTTGGCTGTCATATTGGCTATCGTCCGTGTTATCTACCATTTTGAGCTCAGGGGGATGTGTGAATTCAACTACGAAGTCCGCCAATGCTTGACCCTTTACAGCGGTCCGAGGCGTATAATGTAGGTCAAACTGGCTGATTTCTATTGCCCATTTCAGTAATCTCCCAAAAACGTCCTGTTTTCACAACACTTGTCTCATGGGAAAGTTGGTGAGCACGTGTATGGAGTATGACTGAAAGTAGGGATGAAGTTTACGAGAGGCTGTGATTAACGAGAGAGCAAGTTTCTCCATATCTGGGTAACGCGTCTCGGTGTCCAGCATGGCTTTGCTTACATAATATACTGACAACTGATTCCCATCCTCCTCTCTGACTAACACTGAGCTAACAGCCTCTTTTGATACAACCAAATATAAGTAAAGATGCTCGCCAGCCTTCGGCTTTGATAGCAAAGGGGGACGTCCCAAAGAAGCTTTCAGGTCGGCAAACGCCTGCTCGCATTCCGGTGTCCATTGGAATCGCTTTCCCTCCTTTAGGACCTTGAAAAATGGCAAGCATTTGTCAGTGATTTTGAGACGAATCTGTTCAAGGCCGCAATTCTTCCCGTTAAGCTTTGCACTTCTTTTGGATTTCGAGGCGACTGCATGTTTAGCAAAGTGTTGATTTTGTCCGGATTGGCTTCGATTCCCCTCTTATTCACCATGAATCCGAGGAATTTCCCAGATGCTACCCCAAAAGCACACTTTGCTGGGTTGAGTTTCATCCGATATTTCCTCAAAACATCGAATGCTTCTGACAAATGGAGGATATGATCCGCGGCGACCATGCTTTTGACTAGCATGTCATCAACATACACCTCCATAGTATTTCCCAATTGTTTCGAGAACACGCGGTTTACCATCCTCTGATAGGTAGCTCCCACATTTTTCAAGCCAAATGGCATAGCTCTGTAGCAATAGTGTCCTCTATCTGTGATAAATGAAGTATGCTCTTCATCCGATTCGAACATGGGAATTTGATTGTAACCGGAGTATGCATCCATGAAGCTTAGCAGCTCGTGTCCTGCCGTGGAGTGGACCAACTGATCGATCCGAGGCAGTGGAAAGCTGTCTTTGGGACATGCCTGGTTCAAGTTGGAGAAATCAATGCACACCCTCAGTTTCCCATTGTGTTTTGGTACCTAAAAAGGATTTGATACCCACTTCGGATACCGGGACTCTCTGATGAAGCCATTTTTCAATAGCTTTGCGACCTCGTCTTTCAAGACCTCATACTTGTCCGAACTCATGGGCCTTCTCTTTTGCCTACGCCCAGGGCTCCGGGGATCCAGCTGGAGCCTATGGCAGGCCTCTTTAGGATCGATTTCAATCATGTCACCATGCTTCCAGGTGAATACATCGAGGTTTTGAAGTAAGAAGTTCTTCAATTGACTCTTGTATTCGGTCGGCGAGTCCAGTCCGATCTATAATTCTTTGATTGGATCAAGTGGGTCTACGCCGAAGCATTCCAACCTTTCGGCTGGGGCGGGACAATTGTCACCCGCCATTCTGGGGTCTAGATCTGTCAAATCCTCCTCCAGTCTCATCGTAGCATCCTTATCACCAGAAGGCCCTTCACCCAATCTTGCAGGGTCTGGAGCAGCCTCGGCCATGGCTACGTCGCCGATCATGTTCAAGCTTCGATCTTGAAATTTCCGAATTGCATTTTTGTAGCAGGCCCGTGATTCGGTTTGGCTTCCCATGACAGTTGCAACGCCATGCTCCATGGGGAACTTCATGCAAATGTATTTCGTATGCGTCACAGCTCCCAAGTCGATGAGACCTGGCCTCCCAATTGAACCATGGTAGGAGGAGATTTTATCCACCACCAAAAATTCCATGGGGATTATGGAAAGAGTCGGTGCTTGCCCTACTTCGGTCATAAGGGTTATAGACCCCCTGGGGGTTATGTTGTCGTCCCCGGTGAACCCATATATTGGGTCCGGGACTGGGATGAGTGGAGTGTTTATCCCCATTTTGTCAAAAGTTACCCCGTAAATTACATTTACCGAGGCGCCGTCATCCACCATCATCCGCGATAACCCGTTCCGGGCCACCACTACCCTTATAACCAATGCATCATTGTGTGGGAAGTGCACTCCAATAGCATCGTCTTGAGTAAATGTGATAGGTTCTGTCCGGGGGATCCCTACAGAATGTGAATGAATATGGTAATTCACATTGGCGGGCTGCTTGGCCTCTCTAATATACCTCTTTTGGGAGTTGTTTGTGCTCCCACCTGGGTGGGGGCCCCCCGGTATCGTATCGATTTCGCGGATAGGGAGGTCGGCGACAGGTATTGGTGGCTCACGTGTGTCTTTATCATGCGCCGAAGTGGTATCCAGGCCCTTATTCCTGTTTCTTTGGCGATTATCAATCCTTTCTTTAGTCAAATTTTTCCACGGAGCTCTCCTATCAGCTCGGTTGAATTTCGGGCCACCGGTTTTTTGGATTCTTCCTGTGTCGGGGGAGAAGTCACCCCCCCTTCTCTCCTGCGCCTTTTGGTCAGCTAACATGTGGATTTCCCTGCAATCCTCTGTTGCGTGACCCTAATATCTGTGGTAGGTGCAGTAAGCTCCAATCATGGGCTGTTTTCTGCTTCGGCCACTTTCCATCCTTCCTTGAGCAGTGGGGGGATTCTGGGGAGGAGTATTGGAATGCTGGTGAGGGATAGCATCTGTGATTTCTGCTGCGAAGCTAGATCCTGTTCCTGGAAACGGGCGCGGTACACCGCCTCGGCTACCGCCAACCCTATCCTTGTTTCCCCCTTTCCCGAGGTTTGCCTCATTGGAATATCCAAGGTTGTATCTCCCTTGGGGGTGGTTATCTCTGGCCCTAGTCATTTCTTCCGATACAATCTCCTCCTTCATCAGGTCTACTAAAGCATTGTAATCCCTTGGTTTTCTGCTCCAGACATCCCTCCAGAACATGCTGGTCATATTAAGCCCTCCTTTCAAAGCGGAAAACATCTCCGCTTCTGTTATATTTTCGCAGATGTGCATCTCTTCAGTAAACCTAGCTAGGTAACTTTTCAGAAATTCATCCCTTCCTTGCCTCAGATCCTGAAGGCGTTGGAGTGAGAGCTGGCCAGGCCTGGAGGAAACAAAGCCATTCTTAAAAGCAGTTTTCATATCCCTCCAACTGTGGATGCTGCCATGAGGGAGTTTTTTATACCATCGTATGGCACTTCCCTCAAGGGTTAAAGCAAAAGCTTTACATTTCAGTGCCGGGGTGGCCCCGGCTATTTCCATGCTGGCGCGGTAATTTAACAGGTGATCGTCAGGGTCACCTCGTCCAGAATATTTTACTATTTCCAGAATTTCGAAGTCATGAGGTACGGGGCATCTACGGAGGCCCTTTGTGAAGGGACTTATTTCCTCCTCGTCATCCAACTCGTAAGAGGGCAGTTCGCTGTTCTCATCGTGACCGGAATACATCGGATCATAGTGTTGGTCGCAGAGCGGCGGAGCGTACTCTTGCCTTTGTTGTGGCATAACACGACCGTAGTTTGGCCTCTCGTAGGTTGGTAGCTCATTGTGAGATTTTGTCCGAACTGCTTCGGCTCTTCCTTCCTGCCTATTCCTAGGCTCATTTGCTGATGCCAACCTTTCTGCTCCCATAACATGTTGGTCCCTATACATTTGATCCTGCGACAAGGCTTCTTCAGCGCGTCGCTCTCGCCTATTTCTAGGCTCAGCGGCATTGTGCCGACCTGGGGCTGTTTGTCCCCGTTGCTGGCCCCTGAATAACCCTCCTATTCGGCTAAAGACACTGCCGGATTTTGCGGGAGAAGCCTCCCTGCGTCTAGCTGGGAGTGAGTTTTGTTCTTCGTGTGCTTCACGCTCCGGGCCTTCCTCGTAGGTGGGCTCGGATTCCACCTCGGCATATGCCTGCGGATCTGGTAATAATACGAGGCGGTGGCCGCCTCGGATGGTGAATAATGTGGCTGTGGATACTGCTGAGGCATCACAGGTTCGTTAATAACATACCCTCTGGCCATAAAGGCGTTCATTGCAGCAGTTTGTTCTATCTGCTGCCTCTGCATCTCAAGCATTTGGGCCGCCATGCGAGTCATGTCTTGCATCATGCGACGGTTATGGTGCCGACGCGGTGGGTTAGGTTGTGCCCCCCCTCATTGGTGTTCTCATGAGGTCCTTGAGGAGCCTCCCCCTCACTGTGCTGTTCACTTCTTCCCCTACGGAGGTTAACATCTCCATCGCTTTCATTCATGTTTCAGAGGAATTTCTGGTCTTAGTTTACCTTTCGAGGATAGATAGACTTTTATCTCACTACTCCAAGCCTTTTTCAAGGTTGTTAAACTTATGTTTCAAAGTTTTAAGCCTTTTTCAAGGCGAATACACTTGTGTTTCGAAGTTTTAAACCTTTTTCAGGGTGGATAGACTTATGTTTCAAAGTTTCAAGCCTTTTTCAGGGTCCACGAACTTGTGTTTCAAAGCTCCTTACCTTTTTCAAGGTCCACGAACTTGTGTTTCAAAGCTCCTTACCTTTTTCAAGGTCCACGAACTTATATTTCAAATCTCTACGCCTTTTTCAAGGGTACCAAACTTATATTTCAAAGTCTTTGCAGTTCTCCGCTCTTTCGCAAGAGGTTACTCGCCCTTTTTTCAGGACTTCCTTTCTAGGTGTGGCTTTTCATCATGTGTTTTCGTGGTTAGCAGTATGGCTTCCCACAAACGGCGTCAAAATGTTGACCAAGAAATCCGGTTGGACCTTGGACCAACACGTCTCAGCTCCTCCCTCTTGAACACGTGGTTCTCCTGCGCACTGTGACAAACAATCAGTTTGCAAAGGGGGCCGAGGTGGCTCCCATTTGCACTCCGATGCCAAAGTCAGTACTCATTGTTAGGTAAATATATGTTGGGTGCGGAAGATATAAATGTGTAGAAGAGAGAAAAGGGAGTGAGAGAAATGTATATTGATAAAGGTATTAAATTGCTAACCACTTCCTTGGAGGCAAGTGTGCTCTATTTATAGAATGAGTAATTCTCTCAGATTGTGACATGTGTTATGCTTTACACTTGTCATCACCCTAGCTCATGGAGGTGACAACCTTGCTTTTCAACCGTAATCATTGCTACATTTCGTAGGGGATGGGCGCCTGTCACGTCTTGGTAAAGGCAGTGTCCCATCACTGACTCCACCTCTCTTCTGGTCAACATAAAGCGCCCCGACTGAGTATAAAGCACACCGGCTAGGAGTTAACCGGGTCGGCTAAATAGGTTTGCTTGACGTACCACCTCGTCATTCATCCCAAGGTGATATCTTAGGCCTTAGTTGTGGGTCAAGGTCCGTTGGGCCACTATTGGGCCTTCGCTGGTGGATCACTGTACCTTTCTTTGGGCCTGGATTTAACAGATGCCATGAGACTTAGGTTGCTTCCATACACCTTAAGAGGTAGGGCAATAGATTGAATAGACTCCCATCCTCTTGCAAGTATAACAACTTGGAATGAGTTGGCCAAAAATTTTTGTACAAAACTCATGCAGCCAGCCAAAGTTGCTAAACTGAGACATGACATAACAATTTTTCAACAAGAAGAGTCTGAGTCATTTGATGAAGAATGGAATAGGTTTAAAAGCATGCTTAGAAAGTTACCTCAACATGAACTACCTAAAAATGAGCAGGTAAAGTACTTTTACATTGGTTTGCTCCCTCAATACAAGAGTCTTGTTGATTCATCATCCAATGGATCAATAACTACCTAAACTCTTGATGGAGCACTCGAACTATTTGAGAGAATAGCCAATATCAATGCAATGTGGGCATCTGACAGAACAATTCAAAAGAAACTAGGAGGAGTTTATGAAGTGGATATTTTTTCAGCACTATCTGCCAAAATAGACTCATTTGTGAATTTCATACAAACCAGACATTTAGTGAAAAATGTAGTAAGTGGATGCAAGGAATGTAGGGCTAATCACAGTACAACAGACTGTCCAATTTTGGCGAGTCAAGCTGAACAAGTAGACTTTGTACAAGGGGGATACTTCCAAAATAATCCATATTTCAACATTTATAATTTTGGTTGGAGAAATCACCCTAACTTCTCATGAATGGATAATCAAAATGGAACAGGCCAGTAAGCCCCTCCACAGTAGGTAGTGGAGAAGAAACCTCAACTTGAGAAAATGGTCATGAAATTAATGGAGACGACTAAGCAATACATGAGCCAGAACGATCAGTTTATGGCTAAAACTGATTAGTTCATGAGCAAAACTGACCAATTCATGAGGATGACGTAAACTACATTGTGAAATAATTAGGCTTTAATCAAAAACTTGGAAACCCAAGTTGGTCAGATAGCTCGGGCTTTAGCAAATAGAGCCTTAGTTACACTGCCTAGTAACACTGAGGTTAAACCTAGGGTGCAAGTGATGGAAATCAAAACTGTTGAAAAAGAGATAGATTTTGTGCTAGGGAGGATCACATTTGCTCCATATGACAGAGTGTATGAACCACCTACTCCTTTTGCCCAAAGATTGAAGGGTTGAAATGAGAAACAGAGAGTAAATGCAATAACTACGCATAGTGGAGTTAGATTGCCTGAGGTTCATGTTCAAAAGCCAGACGAAGAGAAGGGAGAAAAGGTTGAGGCACCTGAGAAGCTATCCAATGAAAAGAAAGAGGGGCATGAGTTGAAATTGACAATTAAGCCTCATGAGTCTCTTATTCTATTCCTGCAGAGATTACAAAAGTCTAAGGAGGATCGGCAGTGCAATAAATTTCTCAACATGCTCAGAAAGTTGTGCATTAACATTCCTTTCCTAGAAGCCATTACCCAAATCCCTAGCTATACCAAGTTCCTGAAAAAGATGATGTCAAGTAAGAGAAAACTTTAGGAATTTGAAGATGTATCCCTGAATGAAGAGTGCAACGCCATCTTGCAAGAGAAGTTGCCACCAAAGCTAAAAGATTCAGGGAGTTTTCAATTCCTTGCATCATTGGTGACTTAAAATTTAACAAAGTTTTATTTGACCTTGGTGCAAGCATAAATTTGATGGCTCTTTCAGTCTATATGAAGCTAGGATTAGGGGACCCAAAACCAAGCTCGACCATCTTGTGGCTAGCTGATCGCTCCATTCGATACCCATAGGGAGTCATTGAGGATGTGCTGGTTAAAGTAGACAAATTCATATTCCCCACCGACTTTGTGATTCTAAACATGGAGGAAGATAGTAAAGCGCCACTGATTTTAGGCTAACCCTTTCTAGCTACTGCTAGAGCCTTGTTTGATGTCGAAAAGGGGGAGGTCATTCTTCAAGTGAAGGATGAGAAAGTAACATTTGACATGGTTCAACTAGTGAATTAAAAGCCACTACTTGAAAATTGCTCAAAAATTGAAGTGGCACAGCATCTTCATTTGTGGGAACAAGCTGAGTATGGGGTGAAGGAAAATGATAGGGCCTCAACATCATGTTACATGCCACCTTGAAAAGTTTGCCAAAAAGTCTAGCTCTAGACTTTAAATGAAACACTTGTTGGGAGGCAACCCAACTTTTCAATATCTTTTTCCTTAGTTTATCTTATTAATTACTTACGAGTTATTTCTTTGATTTTTAGTTGTTTAGTTGCATGACATTGCATTTTAGGACCCTCAGAATTCACATTTTGACATGTTAGTCGCATTGAATATTTCATTGCTCCTGTTGTGTATGTTTTAGCATTTACTTATTTTTTATTTGTTTTCTTGTTTATCATCACAATCTTCAACATAAAGACCTAACTTAGGACATCTAGACATGGTTTAGGACTTAGTTGCATGAATTAGAAGACATTTAGGGATCAAAAACGGAGTTCAAAACTTCAAAAATGGAAAAATTCTAGTCACCGCCTTCAATACCGTGCGGTCGCACGGTCTTTTGATGTAGGACCGGGGTAGAATGCTTTAATATGCATATTTCTTTCATTTTAACCACTTCAATCCCATTTTTCTTCCCCCAAATTATCCAACATTTAGTCCCCAACTATTCTCCTATATTTACACATCATTATAACTCCATTCAAAAGGTATGGATTTATTCACAACTTTACAAGATCATGCATAATTTGATGTTCTTCATATTTTTATGTGATTTTTGAATTCTGGATAAATGGAGATGGGTTTAGCTATAGCTTGGAGACTTTGATTTTGTTTATTAGGTGAAAATTTTTGGTTAGATTCAATTCTCCAAATCAATGATTTCACTTGATTTCTTCATATGCACACAAAGTGTTCGACAAAATGTTTCAATGAATGTTTTGTTGAGTTTTTGCAATTCTTTTTGGATGATCACCTTCACCACATGTTATACATCATTTGTGCATTATCCATTCATTGTTTACATTGATTTAATACATAGAATTTAACTTAAACATAATTGCACTCCAATGCACCTCATTGCAAGGCCATTCATGCACCATTGCACCACAACCACAATTCCAGCTTCACTACACCTAATTCATCACATCTTTTCATGACCTAAATGAACTCCAAATGTTGTGTTGATTTGTTTCAGTTTTCATGCAATATTTATAAATTTTATTGTTGTTTATCTCTCTTTTGCATGGAACTTGATATGGAAACAACTTGGGCAAACATGGGAAAGCTAGAAAATGGTCAAATCATCCAAGCAACATGAAAATCAAAGCTTCAAAATGGGAAAACTACCTCTCCAAATCCAGGAAGTACCTAACTCCTCTATGTTATTTTGTGTTTAATTAATTTATTTACTTTGAATACATTGAGTACAATGCATAGTTCTAGTTTTGGGGCGAGAATCTCATTCATGTTTTTTATTTGATTTTGGGGTAGAAAATTCATAAAAACTTTGTTGGTTTATGTATTGCTTATGATATAATTTGAATTGACTTTTGTGCTTTAGTTAGAAAATTGGGCAACATGTGAACTTAATTTTTCTTAACATTGATCCGTGTAAGACTTTATTTAAACTTGAGCACATAGCCATTGTCGAATAATAACTTGTGTGGAGAGATGCATGATACACTTGGGGGAAACTTATGCAATTTGACCATAGAATTGACTAAAAAATTTCAAACCTTAAGAATTTAAATCATGACTAGAAATGTAGAACCAAATAGCTCAAGAAGCAGTTTGAGGGTGTAAAGGTTAATATAAGTAGGCATTGATAGATTGAGGGTCTGAAGTTCTTGATTTTGCATCTTTGGTTGAGGAGGTTTTAATCAACAAGTATAAACCAACAATAGCATAAAAATAGAAAAATGCTAATGGTCTTATTCTTCTCTTCAAATGCTTTTTTAACTCGAGCAATTAAGTTTAAGGGGTTCTCTGAACCTGGTACCCTAAACTCAACTGAGTTGGGATCTATCGACGAAAGCTCACTATAGGGGTCAATTAGAAAGCAAGTATGGAGAGTGGACTTACACATAAGACACTGAAATATCTTTAACTTTTCTGTTACGCCTTTATGACTCGGGTAATGAAGTCTGAGGGGTTCTTTGAATCTGATGCCCTAAAGTCATCTGGCTTGAGAGTCATCGACCTAAAGCTCGCTACATGGGTTATATAGAAAGCAAGTACGAAAAGTCCTGCACAATGATGGTAAAAGACATGGACATAAAAAGAAAAAGTCGTCAAAATGAAAAAAAAATGGAATAAAAGCATGATATAAGCCTGTTTGATTGGGATTTCTAACATTAGAGTGTGAGATTGGTGATGGATTACTTTTGATCTTTTTTGCATACTTGTCAAATCCTAACTTCCTTGTGTGGAAACAAGCAATATATATATGTTTAGAAACCACATAGAAAATCATAGAAAATCATGAGAGCGCAAGGAAAATCATAGAAAATCATTGTTGACCACATGGGATTCAGGTTTATTTCTGTATGATTAGTCAAAAATATAAATTAAATTTTTACATGATTTTGCATTTGATTTTTGGCTATTCACACACATACACACACAATGAAGTCGAGCATCGGATGAATGAAAATAATTTTTGATATTCATATTTCATTTCCAAAGTGAATCGTCAATTTGAATTATTGAAGCTCATGGTAAATAAGTTGACAAAAACAAAAATATTTTGTTATTTGCATTTTTATATTTATAGTTTAGTTTTATTTTTGTTCGTGGACGAACAATAGTTCTATTTTGGGGGTTTTAATAAGTATATTTTATACACTTATTTCTATCATAAAAGTAGGATTTTATATGTTTTTTTGAGAATATTTGCTATTGATTTTGTTTTCATTTGTTTATATTTCAGAAATAATCCCAAAGTTGAGAAAATAAAAGAATTGGAGCAAAAAAAAGTAATTTGGATGATAAAAGAGCTAAAGTGTGAAAATCAAGAGTTGATGAATTAAATCAAAGGTCCAATTGGAAGAAAATTCGAAGAAGAAACCAAATTTAGAAGAAATCAGAAGTTTAGAGACTTAACTGCAACAATCAGAAGATCGAGGGCTATTTGTGCAATTAAAAGATTGGACCAACTTGTAGCACTTCAAAACTTGAGAATTACATTCGCACGGTAAATATCGCGGTCACATGGACTAATACCGCGCGGTTGCACGGTCTAGTCTGCAGAGATCTGAGGCTAAAAGTTCATAAGCATGTGACTGAACACTCTTAAACTGTGCGGTCGCACGGTAACAATCTGGGCTGATTGGTTGGGTTTTTCGCGATTTTCAGCTGATTTTATCATATCCTTCGACCTAACTTCAAGCACACCTATAAATACATGATTTGAGGCTCATTTTAGGGGTTCCCAATCATCATAATTCATGTCAAAATGTTGTCCAATTGCTAGGGGGGTCCAAGGCACGCCAAGATCAAGATTGAAGATACAATTGCAAGAAGATGAATAGGGTTATATCTTTTCATACCTTATGTTAGTTATTTTCTGTCATATTTCTAGGATAGGTTTTTAATTGTTAGAATTGTGATGAAATATTAATTATTGATTTCATGTTTTGACTTTACATTTACATAATGCAATTTATGAGTTTGATGCAATCAATTGTATTTTTATATTCATCTATGGTTGTGGACGTATGATTGTTGATGTATGTGGTAGATTTCTATGTTTGAAAGAGTAGGAATTTATTAGACTTTAATTGATTGCCACGAATTCCGATAGGGGATAGAAATATACCCCTATGATTCATGTTATCCTAAAAAGTGTTCATAATTTGTAAATGGTTTTCTACATGTTTAGATTGGTCATAGAAATATAGGCTCGTCTCTTGTAGAAAAAGGTGTTTATGTATTGCTTGAAAGGGGACATAAACAGCTATAGGAACACGAATTTTCAATACTCATACTTTGTTGTTAAATGTTTAAGTCAAAAACATGGTTGATATGGTTAATGTAGATTCATAATTCAAACAAGTTCATCTCATATTTTTCATAAATCAAACTTTTCTCGCTTTCTTAGTTTAATTATTAGTTTAATTTTTTAATTCAAATTTCTCAAATCACTGCTTTTTGTAGTTCCAGTGAAGGATTCGTAATCTAAAATACAATTTACACAATCCTGTGATAACGATATTCAGACTCACGTCTACTTTATTACTTGTGCGATCCGTACACTTGCGGTGAGCGAACACTCAAGAAGAATGTGATGACATGGGTATCCCTCAATCTTGAATAACATATAACTACAGGTCATAAATTCCATTTGAGGATGGTAAAAGAAGTCACTTTGATGATCGTACTCCTCACCTGACATTTTACGTAGAATTGCATAAACCTTCATGTGCTCGTTGTTTGATCTCCTCGTTGTAGCATAGTGTGTACTCTCAATGAGTTCCGCCTAGAAGAGTCGAAAAATTGCTTTTGTGTCACCGGGGACATTTTCAATTCCGTATCAACCCCTGTAATCATTCATGGGCTTTGGTACAAATCTGTATTAGTTGCCATGAGTTCCTCATATCGCTGGTGATCAGCCACTCCCACAAATTTCGAAATGAAATCTATTAACCCATTTCTCCTATTCACAAAATGCTTAAAGAAAGCGTGGTTTCTCTGGATACGTTGACTACTGTACACTCCCGCTGCAAATATGGGTTTCATGTAAGCCGACACCCATTTGTGTCTAATTTCGCAAATAGTTGGCAACCACTCATTGGAACCCAAACTAGTTTATGCATAAGAATTTCCTAACGTTGCTCAAACTCTTGCGCTGTCTCAGAATGCCAAATGATGTGCTTCTAGTCCCCCACCATGTGCGTTGTAAAGAACCGGTCCTAGCTTTCAGGAAACTTGTATGTGATGTGCTACAAATAGAGTCAATGGAATGTTTTTGGGAAAATACTTCTGATTGCTCGACCATTAGCTTGATCTTGATCAGTGATAATTACTTTAGGGGCTTTATGTGCTGGCATCACTTTCATGAACTTCGAAAACAATCACTCGAATGACTCATCCTCTCGTCGCTTAGAAAAAACATCCAAATAATACTATTTGCTTGTTGTGATTCACTCCAACAAAAGGAGCAAAAATCATTGAATACTTTTTCGTGTTGTAGGTAGTATCGAACAAAACAACATTACCGAAAAATGCAAAGTTGTTTCTCGAAACAAAATCTGCCCAAAAACAACGCGTGAAAACACCATTTTCAAGCTCATGGGAGAAATAAAGAAACTCATCCTAGCGTTTTTCATGAGTCATATGTTGTGCGAAAGACTTCACACCGCGTCTAATAAGTTCCGCGTGCTGATCTCTTTGATAATTTCCTAAATCTCTCTCGGTGTAACCCAAAGATGATAGTCACCAACCTAGATCTCAAATAAACCCATCTACTGCCAAGTCGAAATATTTGTCTGAGCAAACTCTTCGATGTAGTGAGGGGATGATTGTGATGTAAAACAAAATGGCTAACTTTACACGTATTACCCTAACGATTTACAACTGACATCTTAGCCTTACACATAGACCGAGTGTGGTCTCGATTGCATTCTCTAGACCTCTATTTGACGTACTTAATTTCGTTTTGATACTTTTCATATATTCTCTCCTTCAAAAATGTAAAAACCTTCCAATAAGGCTCATTGGTGCATTTTCTTCGCTTCAAATTATGAATGCGAATGCTAAAACCCGCCTCCTTTGGATAAGCATTGTAATATTATAAGCCTCTTCTGCTGATTCAAATTCTTGGCCAACAACTCGAATAAAAATTCTGAATACTTGAGGCAAAAATATATTATCATTCATTTCCATCACTATATTAATAAATGAAAATAAATTAGCAAACAAGCAAATTTGAAATTAAAACGTTTGAGAAATTTAAAAAAAAAAAAAAAAAACAACTTACCCAATTCAATTATGTAATACTCTTCAAAAATTTATTTAATTCACACTTGTCGAAACTACTTCTTAGTATGCACACTCTACTCTATTTTATCTTTTTTATAAATATGTTGAATTTTGAAGGATGTTATAAACAATGTCTTGGCTTGCCTTCGTTTATATAGAAAAAAAAACTATTGCAATTTTTAACTTTAACACATAACCGTTGCTTTTGACAGGCTTTGCAAAAATAATAATAATAATAATAATAATAATAATAAAAAATAAAAAATAAAAAAAAGCAGAAGCAGCCTTTTTGAAATACCCGTTGGAGGCTAGGATATCCTACCCTCTTTCGGATAGGAGAATGGGACTGATTTTGAGAAACAACACACAACAATTTAGATTTTGCATTATGATAAGTCATTTTAGTGTGTTAGAAATGATACTTTGATTTGGAATTAGAACAAACTAAAAAGAGGTGAAAAGTGAAAACAAACAAAAATATTATAAATCACAATAGACATAATTAAATGAATTAAAAATTCATTCATATGCCAATTCCTTTAACATTATTTCTATTTATATAGCTAACCAATTAATTAGTCAATTGACAATTTTATTAAATATAAAAAAAATAAAAAAAGAATAGAGATTCAGTTCTTATCCGATTCTTGATTTAGAATTGAACCAAACTCATCCATTCTCAATTCTAATACCTATCCATTCTCAATTCTAATACATATTTGGGTATTTAACCTAAGAAGAATCGATCGGAACCATTCGAACAGGGTCATGCCTGGTTAGGTTCGTGAGTTCAGTCCAACCTCAAATTTTGTCAAGAATTAAATGTATTTTTTAATAATATTATTCAATTCCATCGATTTCAAGAACTAATGATAGTTGTAATGTACTAATATTGTGTAGTTTTAAGGATAAAATTATACACTATTTTTTATGTGATTAATTTAATCTTCTAAAAAGAATTAATCTAAAAAGCATCGAAAGGTGTCAAAAAAGGTACAGAAGAAACTAGAGCATAAAGATGCAGAATTGAACAGTACATTTGCAAATAAAAAGAGAGATGCGGCAGATTGAAAATGCTTTCGTATGGTACAACCATTGTATATTGTTCAGTAGTTTTCATAAATAGGAAATTTAATTTAATGACAAATGTATTTAGATATATTCCTTCTTTTCGCAACTCTTAACAGCCTTCCATTCAGATGCCCCCGCGAAGTGCCTATCAACTCCCTCCACCCCTCCTAAATTTTTAGTCATTTTCGTTTCTTTTTCATGTCCTTCAGAAGTGACTAAGAGAAGAAATTCCTTCCCTCCTTCATTTAAGTTCTAATTGAGAATGATCATCAAGAATTAAGTAATTATGATCGAAATAGTGATGTCAATGAATCGGATTCGAGACGAGGCTAGCAGGTGTCGGGACGGGGATCCTTCTGCTCCTTTATTGCCCCCAATTAAATTTTTTATTATTTTAAAAAATTTTCTTTCTTCTTTTTTAAGGAAAAAATAATAATAATTGATAGGTTCGGGGAGGCAACAGGGTGGAGGATCTGCCCCTGAACTTGCCTCCAGACCCCATTATTCGGGCACGGGCATCATTAATGAGATTGGGTCCCGCAAATCTCAGGTCCATCAAATTTTCTTGCCATCTCTAGATTGAATTATTGTAGCTTGAAATTTCTACGAGTTTCTGAGTTTCCCTTTTTAATGTGAAATGTGAAGACACAAAGACATGCAAAACAAGAATATCTCTCTCGTTTAGTAAACAAAATCAATTTTTACCAGAAACATGTATGTCAGGCATCTAAACAATTTCAACAAGTTAACAATTATTTTATTTACTTAACAATAATTTGTAAAAGATGAAACAAAACATAATCAAAATGAAATTACTTCATAACCTCTATAAGCCAAAATAGGTCAACAACATGAAGTTATGACGCGCGAAATTTAAAAAACAACAATTCCAAAATAATCACAATCAAAAAACATAGATAATAAATTACATCATCCCCGTCAATCAGTCTTTTTCCTGTTTCACCATACTCTTAAGTTTCTTTTGCCCCACAATTGTTGATAGATCACCACACAACGACCTCTTCGATGCGCTGCAACCTGTAACGTCTTCAGTACTTGATATGTTATGGCCAACCTTTAATGGATTCATGACTTCTTCAATGTGAATATGAACACTAATATTAAATTCCTTAATGTATCAAACAAAAAATATTTTGCTACTGTGCTAAATATGATTCCACATTTAGAAAATTATAAAAGCATGAACACCAATATTCTTAAAAATTAAAATAACAAGGCGTGAGTATTTTAATTATTCTGTACAAATATATATATTATCTGAAATGCAAATTATATATATATATATATATATATATATATATATATATATATATATATATATATATATATATTGTTAACGGGCCATCCCACCTGGGTGACAAAACGACGATGCTGGGTGGTGTTCATGGTTTGAGGTCGGATAATTTGAGGTAGTTAACGTGTCCGACCTGACACCCACAAGTCGGATAACAAGCTAAGTCACCTCCTAAAAACAAAGAGGCTAGACTCTAACCATATTTCCAACCTGGACATGTCAGGTCGGAAAGATCTTATTTGTTCCCAGCTGTGAAAAAGACGAGGTCCAGTCTATCATTCCGAGGTGGAAGAGTCAGGTCGGACGCTGATTGACGGAGTCTAGACAACTATAACAACCTTCTTACATGGTAGTTGGGAATAGTTATTTGGACATGTAATCAGTTACAACAGATAAAAGTCAACTACCTAGTCCTATGTAAGAGTTCAATTAGTTTAGTTATGTCGTAATGTCAACCAGTCAGGTATTGTAATAAGCTAGCTCATCCATTTTTCCCTATAAATATAAGGGAAGATGACTCATAAAAGGATCCAATGGAGGCTGTTTAATGCCAAATATAAAGACATTTTATCATACGTGAAGTCCAATTCAGTAATTTCGAACTAGGATTCACCTCTTCCACATAAATTTTCTCTTTGCATAACTGATAATCACGTATTTCCTTGTTGACGTGGAATATTTATATTTCAACCATCAACAATTGGCGCTAAAAGGAGGGCCGTTTGTGATAAAATAGCAGTCCATTCAACCAGTACATTCGAATACTTCACAGTCCTTAACAATACTCAGATAACATTGATGACCAAGGTTCCGGGAGCAATCATGGGGAAAAGGTGGAGGCACAAGGTGGGACAAGGAAGGAAGACGACCTGGAAGTCCGGCCTTTCCGGACCCCCAAATGGTTGAGGTAATGCGTCAATTGTGAAACTTGAAACAAGCTGTTGAAAGGATGCAACATCAACCACCAGGAAACCCTCAAGCTCCCCTTACCATATTAGAACCACCTCACAAAAACAAGCGGGTGCACCAGAAGCTCAACTATGTGCATGATAAGTCTGAAATTTCTACTGGAGAGAGCAATTCCCGTTCTCCCCGCAGGGGGTCGCCCAAAGGGACTCATAGCGTATTTAGCAGATTAGGTCCAAATCCCACAGCTCTCGCAAGGAAGGACCCAACATTGAGGATGAACAGAAAACCTGCTACTTCATACCATTCGTCAAGATCTGCACGAAGTCCATACCATGAACTAGCTAGAACCCGAGGTAGGAATTTCAAGGCCACCGCCGAAGACACGCCAACATTGGATCTTAGCGATCCACCTTGTATTGATGGAAAAGGAAATTTGGAAGAACTCAACGAGTTGAAGAAACAATTAAGTGATCTGGAAGGTAAAGAAAAAAGGGACGGCCTGGCTGATAATTACGCTTCCTACGATCTTCCCCATTTTTGAAAGAAATTCTGAAAGAAACCTTACTTAGCAAGATCAAGGTGCTGCAAGTACCTAGTTACGATGGGACAATTGATCCAGTAGCACATATAGACCGGTATGTTTCTTGGATGGAGTTACAAGGAGTTAGTGATGCCATCATTTGTAGGACATTTCCCCTAACTCTATGGGATAGGGCTCAGTGGTGGTTAAGTACCTTACTAGACAACTACATAACAAATTGGAAGGATCAATCTTCTCAGTTCCTCTACAACTTCGTGGCTGCAAAAATAAGGACGACCCCCAAGGAATAACTGGTAACCATCAAGCAAGGAAAGAATGGATCACTAAAGAGCTATCTGGACCGGTTCAATCGAAAGATTATGGATACGAATAAAGTATCAAATGATGCACTCCTAATGGTGGTAACGTCATGTCTATGGTCAGAATCCCGGTTCTAGTGGACTGTACATGAAGAGGGACTGAAGACCTTCTGAGAATTTCTGACAAGAGCAGATAGGGCTATGGGAGCTGAAGAGGCAAAGTCCAGTAGATTGGAAGACAAAGGAGAAGCGAAGGATCAATATAGATCCAAAGGGAAGGAAAAAGAAATCCAGAAGAGTGACAGGTTCAGCCAAGAAAAGAAACGAGAATTTCGAGGACCAGGAAATTTTCGACCACATCCATTCAATCCAACACCAGTAGATCTCCTGAAAGTCTGACCTGAAACCATATTTATGAGTATTAAGGATCGAAATTTGTTGCCAAGCCCCAGACCATTAAGGACAGGTTCGTCTAAACTGAATCAATCTAGATACTGTAGATACCACAGATCAGCGGGCCACGACACAAATTACTGTAAAGACCTGAGGATAGAACTCTAAAAATTGAACAAGGCGGGCAACCTGAAAGAATACGCAGGAGAACCCCAGGTGAGTCAAGAAAAGCAGGGCCAAGCAGAAATTGGGGGCGTACCTCTAGCTGAGATTCGCACGTTGATAAGCGAAAGTAAATGTCAGGAAAGTTCTAAAAGGAAGAGGCGTCAACATATTAGGGATGCATGAAACAGTTATCAGATCCTATCAGGAAGAGCTCCAATTCTTGTAAGGTAGGGCGAGTCCTTCAATTTTGATGAAAGGGATGCAGAGAGAGTCCTCCAACCACACTCGGATGCTTTGATCATAACCAAGCCTGTCTCGGGGGTGAAGATTCACCGTACTCTAGTAGACAACGGGAGTGCTGTAAATATCTTATACTGGAAGATCTGCCTCCAAATGGGAGTGGAAGAACGACATCTCAGTCCTTACTCCACGAAGTTACAAGGTTTAACCGAGGATTATGTCACACTGCAAGGTCAAATTGAACTTATGGTAGAACTCGGGAAACCTCCATGCACCAGGCGAGTAGTAGCGGATTTTGTCATAGCAGACATACCATCCAACTGTAACGCCATTCTTGGAAGCCCTATTCTACAAGAACTGAAGGCGGCCACCTCAATATACCATTATGTGATGAAGTTTCCCACTTTTCACGGGGTAGGAGTAGTAAAGGGAGACCAGAGGTTGGCCCGAGAATGCAATTTGAGTTTCTACCCCTGCGGGGTACATCAAGTAAAAGGTATCTGGATGGAAGATTAGATCAAAGAAATCCAAACATTAGACCCATGCCTGGACCAAAATGAAACAAGAACTGGACCGGTGGAGGACCTCACGTTGGTAAGCTTGGATCTAGATACACCTGAGTTACAGTTGAAGATCGGAAAAAACCTGAAGGAGCCAGTAAGATCTGAACTTGTAGACTTTCTGAAAAAGAATAGGGATGTTTTTGCTTGGACTCACGATGACATGGAGGGAATAATCGAGAAGCAAGACCAAGAAGAAAAAAGCGTCGTCCATTAAATGGAAAAAGGTATAAAGCTCTCGCAAATGAGATCTTGAAGTTGTTAGGGAATGGATTCATACGAGAGGCCAGATATCCCAAGTGGGTGGCCAATCCAGTTCTTGTTCATAAGAACAACAAATCCTAGAGGCTATGCATAGATTTCACAGACTTGAACATAGCCTGCCCCAAAAACAGTTTTCCACTTCCACACATAGATCAAATGATAGACACCACGACGGGGCATGAGCTGTTGAGCTTCATGGATGCGTATTTAGGTTACAACCACATTCCAATGTATGGTCCAGAAGAAGATCATACATCATTCATCACAGATAGGGGGCTATATTGTTATAAGATGATGCCATTTGGATTGAAGAACGCATGGGAAACATACCAGAGACTTGTCAACAGAATGTTCGCAGAGCAAATTGGAAAAACTATGGAAGTATACGTGGATGACATGTTGGTAAAGAGCATCAAATCATCAGATTATGTCCAGCACTTGGCTGAAATGTTCACCATTCTTAGACAATACAAAATGAAGCTAAATCCACAAAAGTGTTCCTTTGGGGTTGGATCTGGAAAGTTCTTGGGACACATGGTATATCAAAGAGGAATCGAGGCCAACTCAGAAAAAATCAAAGCCCTGATTGACATGAAAGCCCCAACCAACATAAGGGAAATCTAGAGTTTGACTGGAAGAATAGCATCCCTGAACCGATTTGTCTCAAAATCGACAGATAAATGTAGTCCTTTCTTTGAAGCGTTAAAAATGGGGAAGAACTTCCAGTGGACGGAGCAGTGTCAAAAAGCTTTTGAAGACCTGAGGGTACAGCTCGCCTCACCGCCCCTACTCTCCAAACCAATGCCAAGAGAAGTGTTAGAATTATACTTAGCAGTATCAGAGAGGTCAGTTAGTTCAATTCTGATTAGAATAGAAAATGGTATTCAGCACACAGTCTACTATGTGAGTTGGGCACTGAAAGATGTAGAACTGAGATATCCACCAATGGAGAAATTAGCATTGGCATTAGTTATGAGCTCGAGAAAAATGAGACCTTACTTCCTGGAGCACTCACTGGAGGTGTTAACCAAATATCCACTACGTCAGACCTTACAGAAACCAGAAACCCGGGAAGATTGATGAAGTGGGTAGTTGAGCTGGGACAATTCGATATCACCTACAAACCAAGGACCGCAATCAAAGGGCAAGCATTGGCGGACTTCGTAGCAGAATTTCACATGGAAATTGACCATCTTGATCGAGATGAGCTCTAGATCCTCTATATAGATGGTTCATCTACTGAAAACTATGCAGGAGCTGGAATTGTTCTCGTCAGCCTCGAAAACTCACTGTACTGTCAGTCCCTCCACTTTGAATTCCCAGCAACCAACAACGAGGAGGAATATGAAGCTCTCATTTCAGGTCTAAAAATGACAAGAGATATGGGAATAACCATAATGACTGTGCATAGCGATTCCCAACAAGTTGTGAACCAAATTCAAGGAACCTACAACAAGAAAGAGGAGAAAATGGCATCTTATCACAAGGTGGCCAAGAAAGAATTGGAAAAGTTCATCTATGTAGATGTTAAACAGATACCAAGAACTCAAAACAGTCAAGCGGATGCTCTGGCTAGCCTCGCCACTATTGTAGGAGACGATACTATGGACAGCATCCCCATCGGGAAGGTTCGAAATTCGGCCCTCACTGAAGCAGAGGTACTAACTATGGCAATCGATACAAACAAGAGCTGGATGGATGAAATCATCCAACACTTGAAGGAGGGAGTGGTGCCCCCGAGCAAAGATGATGCTCAGAAGCTCAAAATCAGATCCGTCAGATACAATATGATAGATGATGTGTTATACAAACGAGGTTTTTCCCTCCCATTACTTAGGTGCTTGAATCAAGAGGAAGCCCTATATGCTATGAGAGAGATACATGAAGGTGTATGTGGCATCCATACTGGAGGACAATCCCTCGCATTCAAGATCTTATAAGGTAAGAATACTTCTAGCCATCCATAAAGAAGGATGCCCTGGAGTTCGTAAGAAAATGTGATAAGTGTCAGAGGTTTGCCCCGATGATCAGATCTCCCCCAGAAAACCTAACCTCCTTCATGGCACCATGGCCATTCGCAAAATGGAGTATTGACTATATTAGACCTTTACCAACAGGAAGAGGATCAACGAAGTATGCAATAGTGGCGGTTGACTACTTCACAAAATGGGTCGGAGGCTTTAGCAAAAATCACTAAATAAAAGACCACCGACTTTATATGGAGGTCCATCATTTGCCGCTTTGGCATCCCTCACTCAATAATCACTGACAACGGGAAACAATTTGACAACATAAAGTTCAGGTCATTCTGTGAAGAGCTGAAAATTAGGAATCACTATTCTACTCCATGCCACCGCAAGCAAATGGACAGGTGGAAGCAATTAATAAAATCATCAAGCACACATTGAAGACCAGACTGGATGATTTGAAAGGCGCTTGGGCCGATGAACTACCAGCGGTATTATGGTCTTATAGGACAACTTGTTGGATAGCAACAAGAGAAACTCCTTTTGCCCTTGCTTTTGGATCTGAAGCTGTGATCCCAGTTGAGATCGGCATCCCCTCAAGCAGAATACAACATTTTGAAGAAGGGATGAACACTGAAATGCTACAATCCAGTCTGGACTTGATTGAAGAGAAACGGCTAGACTCGAATCTCAAAAATGCATCCTACAAGCAAAGAAGCACCAGTTACTATAATTTCAAAGTCAGAGGCGGGAAGTTCCATGCTTGAGATTTGGTACTTGGGAAGGTGTTCATAGCCACAAAGGAAGGTTAATCAGACTTGCTCGCCCCACCTTGGGAAGGACCTTATAGAATTAAGAAAACCTTGCGTTATGGGACATATGAACTGGAAACCTTAGAAGGGAAGACCTTACCACATCCATGGAATGCAGATCATCTCAAAAAGTACTATCAGTAATCGTTTCTTTCCAATATATGTAATGACCAACGTGTCATGAGAATACTCCATTGAATAAAACTTTTTACTAATTCCAAGTGTTCCTGAAAAAACAAACTACGTGCTAAATAGGTCTGTCATAACGGAATTTACGAATTCCTTAGGACCTCAAGCTATGTGCTCAAAAGGTTTGCCATAACGGAATTTACGAATTCCTTAGTACCTCAAACTATGTGCTCGAAAATTCCGCCATAACGGAATTTTCGAATTCCTTAGGACCCATAAATGAGACCCAAATGTGCTCAAAAGCGCAAAGTCCTTTGTTGGACCCAAACAGACCTCACTGCTCCATCTAGGCGATAGGTTTAAATCTTACAAGTCCATTTATAGACCAAACAGACCTGATTGCTCCAGTTAGGAGAAAATTTTAAATTCTATAAATCCTTTGTTGGACCCAGCCGACCTGATTGCTCAAGTTAGGCGATAGGTTTAAATTTTACAAGTCCTATGTTGGACCAAATCGACTTGAATGCCCCAGGTAGGCAGCAAGTTAAAATTCTACATAAGTCCATCAGACCAAACTGACCTGACTACTCTAGTTAAGCAATAATTTACAATTTGTCATAAATCCACTTGTTAGTAATGTTAGGCGAGAGTTTTATAATTTTATTAAGTCCCAAGTTGAAGACCAAAGTATCCTATCAGGTCGGAAAAATTACTTTGTTTTAAATCTTCTGTTGAGAAGTGAGTTCGGAAGAAGAATTGTAAAGAAACAAGTTCAGATTAACAAAATTCATTTAAACATGAACAAAAGAGAGGCTGGATAGGACCTTATAGATGATGTGATACAAAATAAGACAAATTACAAAGTTTCCTTCATTACTCGATTGAAGGAGCCTTCTCTCGAGCCAGTTCGGACATAGCCTCAACTTGATCCTTCTTGAGCTTCTCAGGTTCTGCTTTCAGCTGGTCAACATTGAATTCGGGGTGGAGCTCCCGAAACCTACGAATTGCATCTTCCAAGGCCATGATGTAGGTATCAATGTGGTCCACCTTGTACTCTTTGGATTCCTTGTAAGCCTTAACTGTCGAAACCAACTCAAATCTGGCTTGTCCAAGGTCCTTCTAAACAAACTCGAGTTCAGTAGTTGCCTCTTCTTTGGCCTTATGAGTGGCTTCGGATTTAGCTTTCAACTCGACATTCTCAAGCTTAACCTTCTCCAACTCGGAAAGAAGGAGATCGTTTCTCTGTGTAAAGCCTTTGCATTTCAGCTCTAGTTCTTTTTTCGCCCCAACCAGCTTCTCTCTCTCAAGCCCAAGTGCTTGATTCTGATCCTTCACCACTATGCTTTGGTGCATTAATTCCTCGTGGAGCTCCATCTGGTCATGGGCCTTAGCACAAACATGGGACATGTAATTTTGTGCGAGTCCCTAGAAGGAAGATGTTGCATGAGCGGTGTTCATCAGTCCATATCTGAAGCCATAACTTCCTTCTTTTTATCCCAGGTTTGTACAACAATGTCAATAGAGTTATGGACACTGTTGGGAAGGACCCTCAAAGAGTTAGAGCCCAGATACTTGTGAGATCGGACATCCCTCAGGGCTTTAGGGATTTTTCCATTTAGCTTCCCCATTTCAATAGCCCGGGCCTTGTGTATTCCAAAATAGGAAAAGTCCGTGAGATCGACGGATGGGGATGAAAGGATAGGATGGTCTGAAGTAGTGCGAAGGTCTGATTGAGCAGCATTCTCAGAGGAGGCTTGATTATCTGAAAGAACTATTGGGTCGGGAGGTGGTGGTGGAAGAACAAACGGATTTTCTTCCACCATCTTCCTCTTTCCATGAGATGACCAGGAAGGGTTATGTCACGAAGTTCATGTTCCACAGGACTGACCTGACTAAGGAGTTTGACCAAGTTCAGGTGGCAGGGTTTTCCCTCCAGTTGTAGGTCTTCTTTTCTTGTTTCCCACGAATGCAGATCTGTCAAAGGGAGGCATATCTCTTCGTTTAGACTTGATCGGCCTTGCAAGATGGACAATCGTAAGCATAGTGAAATGTTGTCAATGAACTGAACAAAAATATGCTTACGAGTAGGGGGAGGACAGAAGGTTGCAGATGGAGCGACAGTGGTGAGCCTAGCCCTGAACAAGTTATCCTCTGTGATCAACTCTCTGAAGTCTCTCTCACGTTTGTCCAGGCTATGTGCACTTTGCAGTTGCTGCTTGAACTCTAACGATCTGGATGGATTGGAAGGACCTGGAAAAAAGGAAAATAAATATTAGAGAAAACAGCTCTAAATAAACCCACAAAGTCATAAACATACAGTAAGGTTTATAGTGAGTTGGAACAATGTAGTCCAGCTCGTCATTCCGGTCCTGAGTCTTCCATTCGCGCTCCGTCAAAGAACCATCGATCTCGCCAACCTTTGATAGAGTCGGGGAGCTTTTCACTAAGTTCCCACCAGTTCGAGGCCGGATGATAAGTGCGTTATTAGCACTTATTTGGTTCACTTGTTGTCCTATTTTATTATTGGTTTGATCCTAATTACGTATTGTTAATGCATTTTATGTTTTATGTTATATAGGATCACAAAGGACGAGAAAAGAGGAAAAAAGGACCAAAATGGACTTAAAACTGAAGTTTGGGGACCTTGGCTGCAATTTACTTACGACTGTAACACCTCAGAGTTACGACTGTAAATCAATGATAGGTGTAAGTTGAAAATATACAGAAACCAACTTACGGCCGTAACTTCCATAACATAAAAATCTCCAGAGACTGGATTACGACCGTAACTACCATAACCGTAACTTATACGCAGATTTCATTCCTTTCTGAATTCATGGCCTATCTTTAGTATATCTTCTTGGCCACTCTAGGGAACGATTTTAGAGCTATAAAGAGAGGAAAATCACCACAAAAAGGAGGCAAGAAAATTGAGAGGAAATTTAGAGATTAAAAGAGAGAATTCTTGGGATTCAAGCAAGAAGCATCAATGGAATTCATGGAGCAAATTGAAGATTTCGCAACAATTATGATGGTCTAAGTTTCCTCATCTTGTTCAAAGGAGAAGTTGTATCAATTTAATTATGTTATCTTCTTTTCCTATAAACAAGTAACGTTGTATCTATTCCTTTATTTTAATTGTTAGATTATTATGTTTTGAACGTTCATTGAGTTTATTTGATTAATAGTTTAATTTGGCCAATTTGATTATTGATATTTGGATTCATTAATGTGCTATGTTTAGATTCTTGATCTGTAATTGTCATTAAATCTTTACTTTAATAGCAAATAAATCTCGTGCAGGTTTAGTAATAATTCAACTTGGATTGATTAATTTGAGCTTATGAAATTAACGATGCAATTCAATCTATATTTCTAAATTTTCACACTAGTCGTGCATTAAATCCTAAGAGCTCGTTTAGGATTGTCCCTAGCTAGAATTGGTTCGAAGAGCTTGTTTTGAATCAATAAAAATAAGGAAGAATTTAGATAATCAGAGCTTGTTGATTATTTATGATTGATAATTGAATTAGGGATAGAAACACATTACAAGGAAAGATATAACATTAAATGAGGGCACAACCGAACTCGAGAACAAGATTTCTTCTCATATTAATTCTCTAGTCCTATTTAATTATTTATTTCATGCATATTTTTCATTTAAGAAATTCTAAACAACAAAACCCCCCATTCCATTCTAATTGATCGAGCAACTAATTTTAGTTCACCGTTCCTCGTGAGATCGACCCTTACTCTCGCTACTACATTATTAATTAATATTTGGCGAGTAAGGAATTATTTATTATTTTGGTGCATTGCGACACGCACCACCGGACTATAATATAATACCAGCCCGAATCCTTCCCGTCAGCCCGAAGCTAGTAAATAGAATCGAACTCTCTGGAAGGCGGTGGAAACCCCATCTTACTCTAAATGATCAAGAATCCTATGATAACCCTCCACCCGTTTGGTGTGATTTGGGAAGGAGCTAAGCCCCAATACCTAAGGTAATTGGTAACAGTACGGGGCAAAGGAAACCTATGACCCGCCTCTAGTATCATTCTATATACAACTACACATCTTGTTGGAGCCTCATCAACACGATCATCACTCCTGGAAAGGAATAATAACACTGAGTCTAGAATCCTAAATTTATATCCCCATTCAACTAGGTCATCCTCAGATACTATTGAAGGATGATAGCCGGCTTTCCAAAATGTCGAACTTGAGACGGACATACTAGCTCTACTAGAATTTAATCGGGGACACTATGTCGGACGGGGAATCAACGGGGGGTTCGCAGATCTGAGAGGTTGAACTTTCTTGCGAAATTGATTGCCCAATATCTCCTAAATTAGACGCACTAGCGTCTGACCCACCGGAATGAGTACCTAAGTCCGGACTGGAATTCTCGTTACCCATCACCCAGGACTCGTTCCTAGTGGCTTCACTATCACTACAAGAATGACTCAAGTTTGATCTAAGTGACAAACGAATACCTGGACCGTAAGGCAGATCTGAAGCTGAGATTGTGTGATATAAAAGCCGACCAAAAGTTCACATCAGACAGAGGAATAGGGTGTTTCTCAGGGAAGCTAAAAGTAAATGAGAAGGAAAAATGCTGAAGTCTCCTTTATATAAGAACAATATTAATTATCAGTACAGAGTTCGAAAAGGCACCTTGAGCCCTTCAAAGGGAAATGACAGCTGATTGCACTTCTCTGGCTTGGTCAGACCTAGCCACAATAGGCAAGTGACACGTGGGAGCAACATCATTACTTAAGTCTCCAAGATTAATTCTAAAATAGTATCTATAGGAGCAGACCTGAAATTATTTCAACTCAACTCCTAGGGGAAATTGTTAATGGGAAATCTCACCTGGGTGACAAAACGACGACATTGGGTGGTGTTCATGGTTTGAGGTCGGATCATTTGAGGCAATTAACGTGCCCGACCTGACACCCACAGGTTGGATAACAAGCTAAGTCACCTCCTAAAAACAAAGAGAGCTAGACTCCAACCATATTTCCAACCTGCACATGTCAGGTCGGAAAGATCTTAATTGTTCCTAATTGTGAAAAAGATGAGGTCCAGTCTATCATTCCGAGGTGGAAGAGTCAGGTTGGACGCTGATTGGCGGAGTCTAGACAACTACAACAACCTTCTTACATGGCAGTTGAGAAAGTTATTTGGACATGTAATCAGTTAGAACAGATAAAAGTCAACTACCTAGTCCTATTTAAGAGTTCAATTAGTTTAGTTATGTCGTAATGTCAGGCAGTCAGGTATTGTAATAAGCCAGCTCATCCCTTTTTCCCTATAAATATAAGGGAAGACGACTCATAAAAGTATCCAATGGAGGTTGTTTAATTCCAAATATAAAGATATTATATCATACGTGAAGTCCAGTTCGGCAATTCCGAACTGGGATTCACCTCTTCCACATACATTTTCTCTTTGCATAATTGAAATCAGTTTGACATTTAGATCCTTGACCTGTTACCTTTTTTGAGTCGAACTGATTTTCGATTTTTCGAACATTTCTTTATAAAACAGTGCTGCAAAATAAGAAAGTAAACTTACATCATCATCATCATCATCATCATCATCATCATCATCATCATCATCATCATCATCATCATTATTATTATTATTATTATTATTATTGTTGTTGTTGTTGTTGTTGTTGTTGTTGTTTTAAAGTAGAGAAGAACGATAGATTTTTCGAATCAAAATTCGATTGTGAAAAGCTCTAAGCTACCAGCTGAAATTACAAACGAAAAGATGTGGAAAATCGTTACTATAAATGTATTTATGATTTTATTTATTTATTTTTTAAGTTTATCTTAAAAAATGCCACAAAATAAGCAAGGAAACTTACAGATTTTTCAAAGTAGAGTGGAACCACAATTTTTCTGAACAAAAATTTGGACGTGAAGAGTGCAGGTCTGTTATATATAGATCTGGAAAGAAACGGACTGCACAAAATATACATAGCATGAACTGAACGGTTATAAATTGAAATTTGTGAACAACGTTTTCAATTTATTGGTAATAAATGCTTTCACATTTTCAAGTTATAACACAAATTCTCAACTTTTCTATTCCTAAACTATTTCGCATTGTCTGTCACTAAAGAATGGGGAATACCGAACCCACAAATTATGTTCTTTCAAATGAATTTGTAAGTGTTGGCCTCTGTTATTTTCATTAATGGTTCAACTTCAACCCATTTGATGAAGTGTGATGTCTACTCCCTACTTTGCAAAAGGTCCAAGGACTTATTATGACTCTTAGCTCATGATGGGGGTGGGTGCGGTATGGTGGCATACTATTGGTACTCTTAGCTCCAGCATTTTTCAGCCCAAAGGGCATGGCCATGTAACAATAGAGTCCCATGTCCGTTATGAAGGATTGTGTTGTTCGTGAGGTTGGTGCATGGGGATATGATTGTATCCAAAATAAGCATTCATAAAGCTTAGTATTTTGTGGACTGCTATGAAATGTACCAGTTGATCAATCTAGGGGAGAGGAAAGTTTTCTTTAGGGTAGTCTTGATTGATTTTGGTGAAATTAATGCACACACTCAATTTCCCATTTTGCTTGGTGACTAACACCAGACTAGATACTCATTTTATGTATCTAGATTCCTTGATGAAGCATTTTCTCAACAGCTTCGACACCTATTCTTTCAATGCTTCATACTTTTTTAGGCTCATGGGTCGTCACTTCTACCTATAACCGGGGTGATATGGGTCAATCTATAGCCTATGGCAAGCTACCCTGGGGTCTATCCCCACCATATCATTATTTCCACACGAAAACGTCCAAGTTTTGGCGAAGGAAGCCTTTCAGTTCTTCCTTGAACTCATGTGCCGAGTTCTATCCAATCTGCAGCTCCTTGGTAGGATTCTAGGGACCAACTTGGAAGCACTTCAACTTTTCAACTGGAGTGGTGCGACATTTTGCACCCATCATTATTGGGTCCAAATCAGTGGGATCCTCTGCTCCCAGCATTATCACATCCATTTCTTCATTAAGCATGGTTCCCAGTCTTTCATGTTCTGGAGCTACAATAGTCATCGCTACATCGTTGATCACGTTGAATGTTCGGTCTTGGAACTTTTGAATCGCATTCGTATAGTAGGTCTGTCATTTAGTTTGGCTCCATATGACTGTCGATTTCCCATTTTATGTTGGAAACTTCATGCAGATATACTTGGTGTGGGTCACAGCACCAAGATCAATGAGACAAGACCTCCTTATGGAACCATGATATGAGGAGCGCTTGTCAACAATCAAGAATTTTATAGGCATCCTGGAAATGTTTGGGACTTTCTCTACTTCTATCAACATTTGCATCATTATGTGGGGAAGTGCACCCCCATCTGCATCATCCAGTGGGAAGGTGATAGGTTTTGTCTCAAAGTCCGACCAGGATGCGAATTTATGTTGTAATTCACATTGGCATGCTCTTTGGCCTCTCTGATGTACCACTTTTGTGAGTTCTTGGTGCTACCCTCTGGATGTGACCCTCCGAAGATAATGACGATATCATGAATCAGTGGGTCTTTGGGTTGAAAAGGTTAGTTTCTGATATTTCTATCAGACACCAGAGCTCTAGTCCTATCATTGCTCCTATATCTCTGGCGATTGTCTTTTCGTCCTCTCAGAGTATTTCTTCCGTTATCTTTGTGACCATTCATGTTTTTCCATTGATCGGTATGGGTTTCCCCTGTTCGGGGTCCCACTGTCTCCTCCTCTTCTTTCACTTGCTTTTTTGTTCTACTAGCTTTTGTACATCTCTACAGTATTCTGTTGCATGCCTATAGAATCTATGATAGGCACATTATGCCCCGTCATTGGCTATTTTTTGCTCCAATCAAGTGTCATAATTTTCTTGGGGGTGGCCATCCCTCGCCCTTGTTGTCTCTTCTTAGATGATTTCTTCCCTCGTTAAGTCTACTAGTGCATTGCAATCTCTAGATTCTTGACTCCGAACATCATATTTGTCATGTCTAAACCTCCTTTCACACCCAAAAACATCTCTACCTCCATTATGTTTTTATAGCTGTGCACTTCTTTTATGAACCGGGCTAAGTAAACATTCAGCGACTCATCTTTGCCCTGTCTCAGATCTTCCATGTAACGCCCCGAGTTCCGTATACCCGGTTCACCACGTCATTTTCTGATTTAATTTTTTTTTTCGAATAATATTTTAGCGGAATAAATAATTGAAATTCATTTTGGCAATATTAAATAAATCGTAATGGTCAATAAAATTGAAAACATTTATGAAACAATTTAAAATAGTAAATCGAACCATTAATATTGTACAGAAATGGACAATGTCATAATTTCTCAATAACTGAAGTTCTCGACATTATTCAAGATTTGGATAATACGGAAATCATTAAAGTCAAATTTTCAACCATTTAACGATTATTGCCACCATCATCCATCACTTGCCACCGTCTCCGAAATCTGCAAATGTTGTTGAAAATAGACATGAGCATTTCATAGAAATACTCAGTAGACTCATCGCCAATTAATTAATTTACAATATAATTGAACACATAAATGCAGGCTCTTTAGAAATCATAGGGTGTGGGTTGCTCTTCTTGTGCATTAAAGCACTTGGCTTTTTTTTTTAAAAATCATAAGCTCTTTAGAAATCATAGGATGTGGGTTGCTCTTCTCGTCTCGTGCACATAAGGCACGTATGTTATGCATAACATCATCATTTCTTGTAGCGGATTGGGCTCCCTCAAGGGGCCTTTTCCCAATCTTGCCCGCATACTCATATCATACTCATATCATCATTATTCCTGACGAGGGAATACAGGCTCGTTTTCATAAAAATGACTTTTCACAAGTCACATAACATACACATTCACATGCAATCATAATTTAAATCAATTAATAGGGGCGAGTCTACCTTAAACTTGACGAGTGCAAAGTTGAGCGGGAAACGACTTCAATTCTTTAATTCTCCGTACGCTTCGTCTTAGCCAATAAGTCAATCTAGTCTTTGGGAATTTATAGTTTAAAAATGATAATTTACAATTTAAGGACTGAAATTGATGATTTGAAAGTTTAGGGACCAAATGAATACTTTGAAAGTTGAAGGACTAAAATGAATATCTTTGAAAGTTAAGGGACTAAAATGAATACTTTTGAAAGTTGAGATTTATAAATATACGTATACATATCTATATATACATATATATATACATATATATATATATATATATATATATATATATATATATATATATATATATATATATATATATATATATATCATCAATATGGACCAAATCGAAAGACTTTAAAATATGGGCTTAAAATCAAATAAAGTAAATCAGCAAGGACTGAAATAAAATGGTTTTGATACTTAGGGTTAAAATAATAACTTTTGAAATTTAGGGCTGAAATGATCATTTTAAAAACTTGGGGCTTAATAAATAACATTTTAATTAAAAGGGACTGGAATGAAATAACTTTAAAAGTTAAGGACCAAAATGCAAATTTTCAAAAATCAAAATATATCCTCAGATCTATTTTCTCTCTCTCACGACTCACTCTATCTCTCTCTCAACTCACTCTCTCACGACCAAAACAGAGGAGAAGACAGGGAGGAAAAGAGGGAGGCTGGCGGCGACCCGCCGGCGAATCCGGTGGTAGTACCATCGTTGAGTGAAGGCGGTGCGAGTGTAGTGTAGGTGAGGCTGAAATTTTGGGAATCGATTTAGGTCGAAACCGAAGTTGGAGTTCGAAGGTCTTCCGGCGACTATCCGTCTAGATGACCGGTGATGAAGGTATGTACTAGTTTTGTTCTGAGTTTGGAGTTTAATTTGGGTTTGATTTGGTGGGGACTGAAGTTGGCAGTGTTGTTCGATCGTGGAGGTGGTGATGGCTGTTGCAGTGGCTTGAGGTAGTTGGGGCGTCAAGGTGATGATTCTGGTGGAGGTGATGAGTGGTATATTGATGAAAATGGTTTGGAGGTGGGTCGGTTTTGCTGATAGTTGGCCGACTGTGGAGGTTGATGGCGGTGGTTGCAGCGTAGGTGATGGTGACCGTTGGTGGTGATGGTGCTGGGTGGAACGGTTGGTGCAGTATTGTGAGGTTGGACCGTGGTTTACAGATTGGAGATGATAAAAATTGAGCAATGGAGGTGGCTGGAATGGAACAGTTGCTAGGCTGAATACGATGGCAGTGTGCTTGATTCAATTGATATGGATGGAGTCTTGATTTTGGTTTATTGATGGTGAATTGGAGAGGTAGGGGAGAGGTGTGGTAGGTATGATGAGTGGAATGCAAATGGTGTGTGAGTGGTGGTGATGATAATGATGGTGTTGGGGAATATGTAAAGGTGGAAAAAAAAAACGTGGGGAGCGGATTAGATTTAGGTAGATAGGGTTAATTTAAGATAATTAACTAAAAATTTGACTAATTTTGATTTGGAATCGAATTAAAAACAGATATATTTTGGACTGAAAAATAAATTTAAAAATAATAAATCTTGAGATAAAAATGAATTTCGTATTTGGACTTAAAATAATTCAATAAGGAGAATCGATATATTTTTACTAAATTTGGAATTTAAAATGATTTTTTTTTAAAAATAATACTTTGAATAAATAATTAAAATAATATAATTTTAGAAATTCGGAATTTAATTTAAAATCGAACAATCTCAATTATTTCTTGACTTGGCTAGACGAACACGTCGCGGCGTTAACTTCAAAATAATGGGTGAAATAGTAGCGACACGATTTTCTAAATATTAAAATAATTATTAATTGCGTAAAAATTCTTGGTCGCTACAACCTTACCCCCTTAAAATAATTTCGTCCTCGAAATTTAAACTTACTTGTTCTTTGATATCTGGATATTTAACCAGAATCTCTTCTTCTTTCTTTCTCTCAGGTAGCATCATCGCTACCATATCTAACCCACTGGACTTTGACTAACGGAATCTCTTTGTTTCTTAAGACATGGACTTTTCTCTCTACTATGCACATAGGTGCCTCTTTATAAGTCAAATCTTTCTAAACTGAAATAGACTGATAATTCACCACATGAGCTGGGTGGAACGGTTGGTGCAGTATTGTGAGGTTGGACTGTGGTTTGCAGATTGGAGATGATGAAAATTGAGCAATGGAGGTGGCTGGAATGGAACAGTTGCTAGGCTGAATACGATGGCAGTGTGCTTGATTCAATTGATATGGATGCATCTTGATTTTGGTTTATTGATGGTGAATTGGAGAGGCAGGGGAGAGGTGTGGTAGGTATGATGAGTGGAATGCAAATGGTGTGTGAGTGGTGGTGATGATAATGATGGTGTTGGGGAATATGTAAAGGTGGAAAAAAAAACGTGGGGAGCGGATTAGATTTAGGTAGATAGGGTTAATTTAAGATAATTAACTAAAAATTTGACTAATTTTGATTTGGAATCGAATTAAAAACATATATATTTTGGACTGAAAAATAAATTTAAGAATAATAAATCTTGAGATAAAAATGAATTTCGTATTTGGACTTAAAATAATTCAATAAGGAGAATTGATATATTTTTACTAAATTTGGAATTTAAAATGATTTTTTTTTTTTTTTTTAAATAATACTTTGAATAAATAATTAAAATAATATAATTTTAGAAATTCGGAATTTAATTTAAAATCGAACAATCTCAATTATTTCTTGACTTGGCTAGACGAACACGTCGCGGCGTTAACTTCAAAATAATGGGTGAAATAGTAGCGACACGATTTTCTAAGTATTAAAATAATTATTAATTGCGTAAAAATTCTTGGTCGCTACATTCCAAGAGCTGGAGTGGAAGCTACCATGGTGTGGATGATACAAAGCCATTTTTGAAAGCTATTTTCAAGTTCTTCCAGGTATGAATGCTTCCAAGCGAAAGCTTCTTGTACAATCATACAACACACACTTCCATAGTTAACGCAAAGACTTTGCATTTGAGGATGGGGGTAGCTTTGGCCATATCCGTGCTTGCGCAATAATTCAGAAGATGATCATAGGGTCATCTATCATAGAATATTTGGTAATTTATGGCATCTCAAAATCTGATGGAACAGGATATCAGCGAATGCTTTCAGAGAAAGGGCAGATTTCTATGTCGTCATCTACTTCATATGAAGGGGTTCTTCTTACACCCAGAATTTTCTCGAACCAAAGAGTTACCAAAACACATATTATTATTTTGCCACGATGTTTAAAACCCAAAGTTTTTACCCTAAAAAGGGATAAATATTAATCTAGCGAAAGACCATAAAGGAAAGCTATGCAAGTGTCAAATGTTTTAAGTGAAAACTAGAAGGAACGCTGCACAAAGGAAGTCACCAAGATGTTTTCGAACAATAATAGAAAACTCATAAAATCATGATTTTTGAATAGAGACTACATAACACATCTGAAAATAATATACTATAATTTTAGAATTTTATTAGTCCTCTAACTAGGTGAAATCGAAGTGCAAATTTGCCAGAACTTTTGGTCGAATGGAAAACAGTACGGTTCAGAAAAATAGTCATATCTCACTCGTCCGACCTCATTTTAACGTGATTCAAAATCTGAGAGTCAGTAGACTCATAAATCTTTAAATCACCATGATATCACTTTAAATTTCGTTGTATATAAAAAGTTATGATATTTAAAAAATAGAGCAGAATCTGAAATTCTGAGTAAATCTCACCAGTACAGAATTCACACAAATGATAGACTTAAATTAGAAACAATCATAAGTTTGAATTTCTAACTAGGTGAAATCGAAGTGCAAATTTGCCAGAATTTCTGGTCGAATGGAAAACAGTAAAGTTCGGATAAATAGTCATATCTCACTCATCCGACCTCATTTTAACGTGATTCAAAATGTTAGAGTCAGTATACTCATAAAGCTTTAAAACACCACGATATCACTTTAAAATTCGGTGTATATAAAAAGTTATGATAATTTAAAAAATAGAGCAGAATCTGAAATTCTGAGAAGATCTCAGCAGTACAGAATTCACACATACGACAGAATTAAATTAGAAACGATCATAAGTTTGAATTTCTAACATAAATTAGGGATCCTACATGCAACATAACATAACCAAGTACTTAAGATAATTTTTGCAACAACGAATACAATTAAAACATCAACCGATTCCACTCTTGAGACGATGCCATGCAAGCCAAGCCACCACGACTTTGTTGCTCAATCTGGAAAAATGGTTTAGTAGGGGTGAGTATCTTATCAAGATAATCAGTGTACTTCATTTTAATAAGGAAAATGAAAGATTCAAGAGCACATATTGTTACACGTGTCACCGTCATTCTTGCAAGTAAATCGTTGATCGGGCGATTCACAAGTTCTTGGTTCTTGGTGACTAACTTGGAGCCATCTTTCTACTTTTCATCTTTTATGAAACACCAAAATGTGTCTCAAGGTTCTCATAAGTAACATGGCAATAATTTTGTGCGACTAAAAACTCAATTTACACTTAGAAAAATAGTAGTAAACCCCAACCTTGAATCTGGAATTTTGAGAATGTTGAGGCTGATTTCCAACAATATGCAATGTGCTTTGCCTTAGATTTTTGATAGTATCTTGTAGTGATAGGTGTAAAATCAGGAAGTAACTTAGTTTAAAGAGGGAAAATAGTTGCTGAAATTAGCATAAGAAGATGTACTGTTGGCCACAATCTGCATTAATTTGGAATGTAAAAAGCTGGGATGAAATATAATGTCTACGTGCATGATGGATGGAATGGAACTCCTTTGGAATAACTAAACAGAAAAATGAGTGGGAAAGTGGATAAGTAGTTATTGACTAATGGCATTCAAATTCAAACATGGGTGACAGTTTTGCAATTGTGAAAGAGTGATACAATTAATGATGTTAGTGGAGAAAGGAAATAAATTTGAATTAAAGTACATGAATGGTGAGAATATGGTCCAAATAATACATTCACGTCTTTTAAAACATAATAATTTATTTCCACATTAAACTCGAGTTCAAAAATTCAGTTATGGTCTATAAAATAAAATTAAAATGTGTAGGTAAAAATAATACACTAAAACAAACTAATTAATTTTCCGTTTAATTCAAATTTAGCATTTCAAAAAAAAAAAAAAAAAAAAAAAAATCCTAAAGCAAGTGCACGCAACATTTCTATCTTGACCATAACTTTAATTTGTAAATCTTATGGAGGTTTGTAGCAACGCATTAATATAGATCAAATCAATTTTATTTTTTATTTTTATTTTTATTTTTTTGAATTCTACATTAAAATTTCTTTACAAGTAATTAAACATTTCTGGTCACTACACTTTAGGCTCCCCACCATGGTTCGACATTGTTTCCATGTGGGGATGTGCTTGGCCAAATGGTAGCTGAGGTGGGTCCATTCCACGAGGTGAAAATGTCTGGCCATAATATGGCATTGAATAAGCTTGTGGGATTCCTTGCACTTGAGAGTGGGCTTTTCTAGCCCTTCTCTCACGTATATTCCTAAGGATTGCTCTTGAGGACGAGCTTCTTCAGCCCTCCTTTCATACACATTACTAGGTTTTTGTGCTTGTGGATAGGCTTCTTCAGCCCTTCTCTCATGCCTATTTCTAGGTGCTTGTGTTTGAGTATGTGCTTCTTTAGCTCTTCTCTCATATCTATTTCTAGGAAAAAAAACCTCCTATCTAGCTGAATACACAGGGAGAAGTTGTACTCTTATTGTGTCTCTTGCGCTTCATCTTCTCCTACATAGGCCTGCATGGAATCTACTTCCACATCTCTCAAAGGTATGGGGTAGTAATTAGAAGTGTCCGCGCTAAAGGATTGATACATTGGTTGATCTTGTTTGTGATGTAGAGATGTAGTTGGATCATTTGTCATGTAAGAATTCATGGCTACCGTTTGTGCAATATGTTGCCTTTGCATCTCTACCATCTGTACCGCTAAGTGAGTCATATTCCTCATTAAATGTCTACTTCTATGCCTGCAAGGTGGGTCAGGCTGAGGTGCCTCTTCATTGGTATCGTGCGACTGGTCCCTACTTCTCAGTGCGTTGATGGTTCTATGAAGAACTCAACATAAAGAATAACTCCTCACTCCTAGCCATCCTTAAACTAATGGTCAAGTAGAAGCAATCAATAAAATCATAAGACAAACTTTGAAGGTCAAACTTGACGAACCCAAGGGAGATGCTCTCACTCATGGAAGTTATAATTTTGGAGTCACCTTTTCTTTAAGATTTCGTAACTTTTATCTTAAAAGTTTTGACCATTTTTCATGATTTCTTAGAACTTTTTTCTACTATTTTCAAAATGTTATTTATCCGTTTTCAGGGTTTCTTAGTACGCCTTTTACCAATCTTTTTCAAGATATTTCTGCCCTTTTAGAAGGTTTCTTGTCCTTTTTCAAGGTTTCTTAGAATGTTCTTCAATTCTTTTTGAAGAGGTTTTTTTGTAGCTTTTTACTACTTGACTTCTTGGTTGGAAGTGTGGCTCCCCAATGACAGCACTAAAATATTGACCACAAAATTTTGTTGGATCTTGGATCAACATGTTTCAGCTCCTCCTTCTTGAATAGTGAACTTTGCTGTGCACTTCTACAAATGAGGTCAACAAGCAAAGGAAGTCAGGGTGTCTCCCAATTGCACTCTGACGCTGAAGTTAGGACTCACTGTGAGCTAAATATATTTGGATGTGGGAAATATGTGTATAGAAGAGTTAAAAGATAGTGAGAGACGAATATTGTGTGTAAATATTGAATTACTAACCTCTTCCTTTGTGGAAATTGCAATATCTTTATAGAAGGAATTATTGTCTACGATCATGACACATATTACTCTTAACACGTAACAAAACTTTAACTCATTATGAGATAAACCATTTCTTTGGTAATAATTATTACCTTTCATCATAGATTGTAGTTATTTACATAGAGTAGCTCTCCTCATTAAAGACGTTATTACATCAAGCTGTCTCTTGCAGACGAGTCACATCTCTTTGACACACTAAGTAGTCTTGTCACCTTTTCGAAGTAAGGACCTTGGTGGTTATCCAGTCCGATATGGTGAGTCTAGCACACAGGATCTTTGGGCAGTTCAACACCGTAATGTAACCTTAGTGCTTGCTGTATCTGGACTGATAACTCCGAAGGAATGATTCTGACAAGTGAGTCCAGAGTGATGATTAGATGTCTTGTGGTCCTATGGTGGGCCCTTAAAAATGACATGTCATGTCCATTGCATGACCATAGCAAACACCATCATCTAATTTTAACTCTTCCTATAGAGTTTAAAAGAACGGAATTATCTAATACTATACAATTCTAGTTATTATAGTATTATTATGGTGTATAACTGATTGTTGAAAGTAACGATAATTAGTGCCTCAAATATGCCATGTTGTCAATTCTTCTATAGATTGGAATTCTTGAACAAATTCTATGGAACCATATGGATGCTTAGTCATATTGTGGCTACTATTCTTCAGCTGTTGGTCTGTGTTAACCTTTATTTTATTTTATTTTTATTATGCATTTTTAAATTCCATGTTATTTTGTTATAATCACTATAAATTATCTAATTGATAATTATTATTGTCTAAAAGTTGAGTTATTTTTCAGCAGAAGGACTTGGACTTCGTCATGATCAATGTGCCAATAATAAAGTTTATAACGTGTATATGTGCAATCCTATGTGTAATTATTAATTTATTTGTTAACTTTGCTAATTTCCATTTAATTAAGTTGTAAGTGACCTAAGATGCATTAAATTAAACTTGGGAAAATTTTTAGTAGCATTTCGAAATTTAATGGAAGCTAGGATGAAATTACAAATTTCAAAAATTAAAAATTAAAATCTAAAGTAAAACCCCCCAAAACTCATAACTCAGTCGTTTTCTCTCTCAATCTCGCTCCCGTCACCATTCTCCCTCTCAGCCTCACTCTCCTCACCACCTTCAGTCACCGACAACCACCACCACCACCACCATCACCACCACCACCCCCAACAATATAGCCATCTTTCCCTTCTGTTCCACACCCACTAACACCCCAGTCGCATGATGTCACGCACACAGTCATGCTTCACACATACGTGCGTACACACACATGAACGCACACACTCATGCACGCACACACCCACATATGTATGTATTTTTTTTAAGAAATGTCCTAGCTTGAAAATCCAAGCAAAGGATACAAATATATTGTGAAAATTAAGAAAATTTTCAAAATGCATAGGAGGGGGACTTTTGTGCCTTAACTCTAACAATTACATGTATTACTTGATGCAATCTATACTACATGATAAATATTTTTTTTTTTTTGAATAGTGGAGTACTACTCCAGATTACGAATTACAGTCCTACAGCTATATTAGCATCAATAGAATGATGTATCGATTAGAGTAGAATGAACTACTAGAGCTCGAGGCTTTATTTCGTCCATCGTAGAATATCAATCTAAAAATAGAGGATTCCATGAACAAGCATCGACACTTTAAGTTTCATTTTTGCTGCTTGCTATTGTGCTTTATTTTTGGTACTAACAATTAAGAATTGTTTTCCCCTACTTGCTGCATCAAAAAATCCTTCTGAGCGGTCATTTAGATCCCTTGTTAGGGACCCATCATTCTTCCCTAAGCTGTCAGAGTCTAATCAAAGCGAGTAGAATGCCTTCGTCCTACTCCACTTTAGCGACTTGGTTCTTGAACTAATCTCCTCGATCTTTAGTCTATAGCAGAGGAAGAGATAAAAGAAAAATGAACTAACAATGTTAATCAGGCCTACAAGCAGGGACATTTATAAGATAGAAAGGCTTAGCAGGAAAGAGGCCCGGGGGGGGGGGGGGACTTAAGGAATAGGGAGATTGTTTATAAGCACATGATCAAGTGTTTCTTCAGCCCTTGCAATACTGTCATTTAGGGAAAGGATGTTGTCCAATTTTATTCTTAAGGATAGAATCAACATGTATGAAGTTGTGCCACACTTTCTATGCTAATATTGATATTTTAGGGGAGAGAGCTCTATGGCAGATGAGCTTTTTAAGAAGTTTGTATGCAATGTTTGTCTTTGAATAGGTCTAAACAAAACTAGATGGTAAATATGATTGAAGAAGTACGTGTCTAGAATATTTTATCAGGTTAATTACTATGTGGTAATTGTATTATCTCATTTACCTCCTTTCTACTAACACGGCTACAGAGTTTGTCCAAATTCCAGCTACCTTCTTGCATAAAATCCACAACACGACCATTCTTACAATTAATATTGACATATCTATTATAAAGAGAGACATATTGAGGCGATTAATAATACTAAAAAGAAACATATCCCACTTCAATCTTGTAAGCAATAAAAGGTTCAACTATGCTTCTAACTTAAAGGATTCTCTTCCAGACAGTGGAGTCATGTTGTCTAGGCCGGGAAGTACACATATGATTTCTGGAGCATTATTTAGACTTAATTTCCAACTCCATAGTGATTTCTAAGCTCTATATTTCCACCAAAGTTTGCAATCAAATACTGTGCTCAATTCCCTCTGTTTTCTACAATCCTATCCTCCTTCAACGAGAGACATGGATATCTTCTCCCAGGAGGTCCAATGGATGTGTTTAGTCTTATTAGGAATCCCCTCAGAAATAGGAGTTGAAGATCTTATCTCAACTCTCATTATCAAATTTAGAGGGGGTCCAAAACTTGTAGGAGGGGAACTGGCATAGAAACCAAGACATTCTTGATTAGGATAAGCTTACCTCTTGGAGACAAATATTTATGCTCCCAGCCTTTCAGTCTTTTCTTTCTTTTTCGATCACTCTGTCATATAAGAAAGCTCTTTTGTTGCCTTCAGATAAAGGGAACCCAAGGTTTGTGATATGTAGACTTTGATGTTGTAATCCAGTTCATTCAGCAATGCATTTCTTTTGTTGATCCGTAGATAAAGTAAATGAACTCATATATATGTTTAAGGCTTGTCAAGATATATCAAAGTATATTGATTTTGCATAACCAATAATTTAAATGCATCTACATCTCACAAATATAATATGTATTCATTTTACTTTAAATCTAAGCCTATCATGATCAACTTGTATATAAAAGAATACTCCTAGAATACCGAGATGAGAATCAACAAATTTAATCTCACCCATTGGTATATCAAAGGGCTCAAACTAGTGATTAGATTATAAATGCATCCACTGCATATCATTTCATATTCAATGCAAATTATTTGATAAATTTCATGTGCAATAAGTCATAAATTACAAATATATAATATTTTTCCATTTGCACCGTCTTTATGTTCACTAAAATAACACCACAAGTATATGGGTCTTGACAAGTAATATAGTGGACTTTTAGAGTCCGAGTTATCATACCCACGAGGATTTGGATTAATTACCAAATTTATTCTAATTCTCACTTTATTTGAATGACAAATAATTGAAGTTATGATGATTCTAAAGATTAAGCTAAAAATAATAAATGATAAATAATAAAAGTGTGTTTTTAAATCAATTGATGTAAAGTTAGGATTTTACGATTTCACGTAGTCAATATCTTTAATCGTACCACTCAATTCTTAATCTACTAATGTGATCGGTCGAGCTCACTTATGCACATGAAATTCCCCTCTAGGGTTTAAATCAACTGTACCTAATTAGTCAACTATGTTAACGATGAACTGGTTGTAATTATTAGTTACATGGAATACAAGAACTCATATAAGACCGCAATAACAACGAACGTATATCTCTATCGCTCATTCAATTACGGGGTTTTATTCATAGGTCTAAGTCATTAGCTCACCTCTTGATTATGAAAATGATCCAATTAATCAATGAATTAGTGGTAAGTTAATTCACACATTGAATACAAAATAAAACCATACACATACAATCAAACCGTAAAACTTGAGTAATGAAATTAAAGGCGTAAAACTACGCTACATCGTTTAATCTCAACAAATAGTTTAGTTACTCATAATGAAAACAATTAAAATGCAGTAATAAACTATACTAGATATCATAAGTAAATTCAAGAGAAAAGTAAAAGAACTCTTGCACCAAGAAGTATCTTCCACGAATTTATCTTCGAATTTCTTTGCCTTTGCCTCCAAAATCTCCAAGCTTTGATGGTGAATTGTGCCTCTAGAGTATGTGTACAAAGGTCTCACATTCGTGCATAATAAATCCTTTTTATAGATTTTCCAAGAAACCTAGGCTAAACCACATTGAAATCCACGCATGGGATTTTCTCTCTCTGGGCTGGATAAAAACGCGATCCTTACTTGTGGTGGCCGCGCAGTAGACTGAAAATAGGTTTTGTTAAATTGAAGATTTTGGCACGGCCACCACATTGATAACCCATGGCCGCGCAGTGCAATTTCCATCTTTTCGGTATATTTAAGTTGGCCCCTATACTTTATTTGCACATGAATCATTCATCTTCTAATTGTGGCAATTAATTCACTGAACTTTCCAAACACTTCAATTCTTATTTCAAACTTCAATTCATCTTCAATTAAGCTCCCAACCCTTGATTTCTCTCATTTAACTCTCCTTGGAAATCCCGATTGACGACATCATCATATGTTTTGCTCCTTTAAGCTTCAAATGACATCCAAATGCCCACTTTTCCACCTTAGTGCTTCATTCCAATGACTTTGGGAAAATTCCTAAAATGTAAACAAATATAAAGCAATTATGTAGAAATTATTCAAGAATGATAATAATATCCTAATTTAGACATATAAACAAGTGTATAAAATGTATTTATCAAATACCCCCAAAATAGAATTATTGTTTGCCTTCGAACAATGTAAAATAAACTACTAACTAAACTAGAAAATAGCAAATATTTTTTTGTTGCGTCGACATATTCACCATAAGTCTCAATAATACAAATCAAATCACATCTTTGGCAAAGAGTTCTTGAACAACAAAATACAAATAGTTTTAGTCAAGTCATATTCAGTTTTCTAGTGTGTGTGTGTGTGTGTTTGTAGCCAATGTCGAACGCCTACTTGTATAAAAATGCACTTAAAACTGTTTGTTCATTATGCAGAATCAATTCCAAATCCCATGTGGTCAACCTATGAAGTACTAAACATTTCGCTTACATCGCTCATGGAAGATCACAACTTACTGCTTTTCTCTCAAATCCATGTTCCCTCTATTGTGGTTTCTAAATATTCAATTATTGCATTTTTCCACACAAGATAGTCAGGATTAGAAGTATGCATGCGGAATAAGTCAAAAGCAGGCAATCCTCAATTCTACAACTTCAATCTCCACAATTTTAGTCAATGAGACTTATACCAAAAAAAAAAAAATTGACGACTTTTTCTTTTATTTTCCTTGTCTCTTACCATCCTTGTGCAATACTTTACTCATTTTCTTTCTATATGACCCTTGTAGCGAGCTTTGAGACTGTGACTCCTAAGCCAGACGACTTTAGGGCACCAAGTTTGAAAGATCCCTCAGACTTAATTGCTCGAGTCACACAGTCGACTTCGAAAGTTAAGAAAGTTTGATTGTTTTATGTGTAAGTCTCCTCTCCGTACTTGCTTTCTAATTGACTTTTGTAACGAGTTTTGGGTTGATAGCTCCCAACTCAGTTGAGTTTAAGGTACTAGGTTTGAAAGACCCGTAAAGCTTAATTGCTCGAGTCAAAAAAGCATTTGAAGAGTAGAATCAGACCTTTAGCATTTTTTTGGTTTTATGTTGGTTACGGTTTATACCCGTTGACCAAACTTCTTTAACTAAACTAAAAAACCAAGAACTACAAACCTCCAACCCATCAAACACGCACATTCTAGCCATTCCACCTCCCAAACTAGCTTTTTGAGCATGTTGGTTCTATTTTAGGAACTGGATGTCTAATAATCTAAGTTTAGGGATTGTAAAGTCTTTCCTAACTTCAAGTTGCATAGATTCACCCCACAAGTATTAAATACATCCCTATACAAGTGATTATCCAACAAAGGCTATGTGCGCAATAAGATGAAATCAAGCAAGTCATGATTAGTAAATAAAACTCAAGTTTTGATGTTGTCCAATTATTCAAGCCAAAGCACACTTTGATACATACTATATCCTAGGCAATAAAAATGTTAACACAATTTTCAAAATTTTCAAATTTTTTTTTTCTGAAATTAAAACTTAAATGCAATTTCCCAAATAATAGAAGTGAAGCAAGCGAACAAATGAAAAACATGAAGCATTTAACATGAAATAGCATTTCCACCCCGAAACTAAAACTATACATAGCCCTCAATGTATATCATGAAGATATGACAATTTAAACATAATAATTATAACAAGGAGGGGCTCAAGTACTTCTCGGGTTTGAGGATGCAAAGTTTCCAATAAGCATCTTCTTGAGTATCAACTTGGATATTTCATTTATGTTACTTTGCGTTTTGTGTGTCCCAAATGCTGTGTATCTCATAAAAGTAAAACAAGTACATTAGAGGCATCAAAATTAAAATAAAATATAGGCAACCATATCCATAACCCCCAAACTAAAGCAAAACTTAAATCTGAATTTGTTTTGAAAGTAGTCAATTACCCATGTTCAGCCCCTGAAGTTGCAATGAAAAATTAAAATTTTTCCAAGGCATATTCGGACACATGAAAGTATGTAGTGTGGTCTATAACATATCGAAAACTCAGGTTGTGAGATGATGTGGAAAAATGGTCACCTAAATCTAAAATTTGTGCACAGTGCTTGCAATGAACTTAATGTAGTGCCTAAGTGTGCCCATGATTTCAAATCAAATTTTATGCACTTGTGATGATGCAAATCATGAAGGGATTGCCCGAAATCAATGTTCAATATGAAGTGATGAATGTTAGTCAAAAGAATTTGCAAAAGGTTGATGAAAGTTTTACTAAGACATTTTAACAAGCACCTTGAGTGCATTCATGAATATGAAGATCAATCATGATATTGGAGGCAAGAAGTTATCCAAAAATTTTGATCTATGTTTGACAATCAATTCAACACAAAAGTCTAGCCTAATCCATAACTCAATAATCCACAAACTTCAAATCTCAAGAAAAGTAAGAGAATCCCCAAAGTTTGCAAAATTGTAAAGCAAAGGAGAAATTCATACCTATTTGATGATTGGGATTCGATGCAAGCTTGTGCAATGCTCAATTCCATGTATGATATTGTGATTTAGGTGATATGTTATGTTGGGGTGATTTTTGGGAAAGAAAACGTAGTTGAAAGTTATGAATATGAATGATTTGCTAAGGAGTATAAAAATCTACCGAATTTGTCCAACAGGTAACTACGCAGCCGTGCAGTAGGAAGTACAGTGGCCGCACAGGCAAACGCTATAAGATTCTTCTATTTTGAAGGATAACGCGCTGCCACCAAAGTTCAATGGTGTGGCCACATGGTTCTCCACCTGAAAAAGATTTTTATGCCAATTTTGAATTTCAACTCCAATTTCTCACCTAAAAACACCTTGTTCTCAATAAGCTCACTCACCTAACCTTACTTCCTACTTTGAACTAAGGTTTCATGCATGAGTTCATCACTTAAACACATAATTCAAGCATTCCATGTAAACCAACTAATACTATGGAATGGACAAGTTTTTATGCAACAAATTATGCTTTCACTTCTAAGGCTAGATACTTATGATGAAATTGATGCCAACACACTTACATAAAGAACGTGCTCATGGTAACTTCCTAATGTAAACAAAGAAGAAGGGCAAAAGCAAAACTCAATGATGTCAACAAAAACAACAAAGCAATTAAATCTTAAATTACTCAAAAAGTGTAAAATTAAGCATAAATAAATAATAGAAGGATACGGGTTGGGTTGCCTCCTAACAAGCGCTTCATTTAAAATCTAAAGCTCGACTTTTTTTAGGGATCTTCAAGGTGGATCACGGGTTGGAGTCAAAACACTTTCTCCCTTTTTTGACTTGTTCTTCATACATCCTAGGACCTCTTGTTTTTCTTCTCTTTGTCCTTCAAAATGGATTCCGCTTCAATCTTTAAGCAATTCTCGAAATTGGGATCATTGTTCTCCATGTGCAAGGTTAAAAGTAACCTTATCTTCATCCATTCTAAATATGACCACCCTCCTCTCTCTACATCAATTAATGCCCTAGCAGTTGCTAGGAATAGCCTTCCCAAGATCAATGGCATCTTTTCGTCCTCCTCCATGTCTAAGTTCACAAAATATACAGGAAACACAAACTTGCCAGTTTTAATTTTCACATCTTCTATTACTCCATAAGAGTACCTAATTGATCTATTAGCTAGCTGCAACATAACAGTCTTTGGTGTTGGGTCCCCCAAGTTAAATTTCCTATAAACAGAAAGAGGCATTAAGTTAATGCTAGACCCAAATCAAATAAAACTTTATGAAATTTTAAATCACCAATTAAACAAGGAATTTAAAAACTCCCTGGATCTTTTAGCTTCAGAGGTAGTTTGTTTTGAAGGATTGTACTACACCCTTCATTTAAAGCCACCATCTCGCAATCTTCAAGTCTTTTCTTTTTAGCCATCAACTCCCGTAAAAACCCCGAATAGCTTGGGATCTCCTTGATTGCCTCAATGAAGGGTATATGTTGATATGCAACTTCATTAACATTTATAGAAATTTTGAAAACTGATGATCTTCAATTACTTTTCTTTCCCTTTGAGAATATGGGATCAAAGGAATGTAAGCTTTCACTTGTGGCCTTGTTTTCGTTTCTTCAACTCTTGTTCCCTTTCTTTCTTTAGATTGAATTTTTTTATTTGAACTCTTCTCTTTCTTTTTCTCAACAACTTGATCAGATTTCTCAACTTGGACCTATTTCAGTTGAACCCCACTTCTTGTAGTGATTGCACGAGCATTCTCCCTTGGGTTCGTCTCGGTATTGCTAGGTAACTTACTAGGTTGTATCTCTGCCCTTTTTACAGCCATTTGGCCATCTTTATTCTTCAGCTCTTTTATCTCCTCTTGCTGAGTCTGCAACATGTCTTGCTGACTTTTCACTAGCTGCAAAATTATATCCATGTTTTCTTTTAGAGTCATCTGAACTTGCTGCTGCTTCTGCTGCTGTTGTTGATGAAAACCCGGAGGATTCTGAACATTTTGATTGTTTGACCAAGAGAAGTTTGGATGTTTTCTCCACTCGGTATTATAAGTTTGGGAGTAAGGCCCTTTTTGATGTTGATTATTTCCCATGTAGTTAACTTGCCCCACAACTGTTTGATCTCGTAGTGCAGCTGGACATTCCTGGACCCCATGATTTTTAAAACAAATGTCAATAACCTAATTTTCTTAAATAGCTTGTATAAGTTACTTTCCCATGCTGTCACATTTCCTTGACCAATTCATCTACTTTCGCATTCAGCCTCGTAAGTCTATCTCCTACTACTTTTTGCACAGCTCGATCTGAGTACCACTTGTAACTATTTGCTACCATTTTCTCGAAGATTTCTAATGCTTCCTCATAAGTGAGATCCATCAAGGATCCACCTGCAGCCGAGTTTGCGTGCCTCTTGTTCTCATAGGTCAACCCATTGTCGAATTGCTGAACTAGTAGCTAATCAGATATGCTATGTGTAGGGCATAGTCTAAGCAATCCATTGAACCTCTCCCATGCTTCGAAGATCGACTCTGCTTGCTGTTGACTAAAGGCCAATATTTCTCTCCTCAGATTTGACATTCTACTAGTTGAAAAAACTTATCCACAAATTTCAGACTTAAAATAGCCCAAGAAGTGATGGAGCTTGTGGGCAATAAGTAGAACCATGCTTTAGCCTTGTCTGCAAGAGAGAATTAAAAAAATTTCATTTCTACAACTTCTACTGGAACTCCATTCATCTGTTGCATGTCACAGATTTCTTAAAAAGCTCGTAGATGCACATGGGGGTCTTCATAAGGTAGCCCATGAAATACTGTTGATTGTTGGATCAACGAGATCAATGAAGTTTTGATCTCATAGTTGTTGGCAGGGATAACTGGTGGCACGACACATGTCCTAATATTTCCCACAGGTGGGACCATGTACTCCCTCAATGGTCATTCTCCTCGAGCTTGCGGCTGCTGCCCAAGGGCATCATTAGGTTGATTCTGAATAACCAATGAATTTTTAGTAATTATGGGGTTATTTGGAACCCCTTCGACTGTCATTCCCAAATTTGCTATTTAAGCTACTTCCAACTGTTATCTACGCCTCCTTCTCAAAGTACGCTTGATTTCTGAATCAAAAGGAAACAAATTATAACTCTTAGATCTCCTTAACATAAAAAAAAATAATAAAAAATAAAATTCAAATTAAAGAAAAAACTAAAATTATTGATATTAATCACAAATCCCAGGCTACAGCGCCGAAAACTTGTTCACTAAAATAACATCGCAAGTGTATAGGTCGTGACAAGTAATATAGTGGACTTTTAGAGTCCGAGTTATCGTACCCACGAGGATTTAGATTAATTACCAAAGTTATTCTAATTATCACTTTATTTGAATGACAAATAATTGAAGTTGTGATGATTCTAAATATTAAACTAAAAACAATAGATGATAAATAAAAGTGTGTTTTTAAATCAATTGATGTGAGGTTGGGATTTCACGATTTCACGTAGTCAATAACTTTAATATCACCACTCAAGTCTTAATCTACTAATGTGATTGGTCGAGCTCACTTATGCACATGAAGTTTCTCTCTCGGGTTTAAATCAACTCTACTTAATTAGTCAACCGTGTTAACGAATAGCTGGTTGTAATGATTAGGTGCATGGAATATAAGAACTCCTATAAGACCGCAATAACAACAAATGTATATCTCTATCGCTCATTCAATTATCGAGTTTTATTCACTGTCACCTTCACATTGCCTCCATCTTCCTCCTAAAACTTCATCGACGCTGTTGACTGCCCCTCTTCGAACTAGGAAGCAATAGCGGAAAATCTGGTGCCAACGACGGTCAGGGTTGTGATTTGAAATCACCGGAGCAGGGACGGGATTTGAAGTCGTTGGCGCCTTGAAATACGAACCTGCATTTCATCTTTCTCCACTGATGCGCGAACTTCATCTTCTTCATCGTCAACTTCGCACCACCTCCATCTTCCTCCTGGAACTTCATCAACTCTGTTCACTGTCACTTCTTCGAACTAGGAAGCAATAGTGGTAGATCTAGCCGAACAATGGCGATATGTGTTGGTGTGTCTTGCAGGTGCTTGTGAGTTTGTGCGTTTTAGGTGTTGGTGTGTGGTGGTGGAAATAGTGGTGGTGCTGCTGGTGTTTGTAGGTGGTGGTGCTGCTGGTTTGATCCGTTTTGGTAGATGTGTGATTGAGTTGTTGGTGGGGGTGGATTGTAGAAGGTAAATCTCCGGCAAGAGAGGCATTTTCCGGCGGCAATGAGTGCGGTCCTGTGGGAGAAGACCATGGCAAAAAAATCTCCCTTTGGTCATTTGTGACAGTAGAAAGAATTGAAAAGGTTTAATAAGTATCACATTGTGATACTAGAAAAAATTGAAAAATATCATAAGTATCACATTGTGATACTAACAAATTTAAAAAGTATCATATAATGATATTAAAAAAAATTAAAAAGTATTATAAGTATGACATTGTGATACTAACAAATTTAAAAAGTATCATAAGTATTTTTTAGTTTTTAAGAGTTTATTATAAGTAATTTTCAAGTTTTATAAAATGTAAGTAAATTTCAGTTTGATCCCTAAAAGTAGGATATTTTTGTGAAGAACCCAAATGAAATCTTGATGTCATTAATAGTATAACACGGATTATAATGTCATTAATGGTACAAAGACCATAATAATTGTATAAACGCGTATTACATTACTTCTTTCGTCTTAATTATATAGGCTTATTTGACTTTTCACACAGATTAATAAAACATATTTAATGTCATTGAAAAAGTAATTTTTGTGAAGAAAATTTTCAACTTATCCATATTTAATATCAAAATTATTAGTATATTGGAAGTAATAAATAGGGGTACATTGATAAATAAACAAAATAAATATTTCTCAATAAAGAAACAAGTCTATATAATTGGAACAAACGAAAAATGAAATGCATACTATATAATTGAGACGAAGGGAGTATTATTTTTGGCAACAATTTCCATATTTAGGAAGTCATTTTGGACGGGAAACAATGTGGGTATTATTTTTGGACATAGAAGATGGATAGATAGATATGAATGAAGGGGTGTTTACACAAATACCCTTATTTTTGGACCATTTGCAAAAATACATTTTAAAAATTTTTAGGAAGTAAAAATATTATGTAAATTTTGAGTGCCACTTTTTAAATATTTTCTCACCTTTTCAATGATTCTGTCATTTTTTTAAAAATAAGTGACATTTTTTTTTAAAAAAAGTTACATGTATGTTACTTTCTTTAATCAAACAAAAATTAAAACTTTAAAATAAATTCATGATTTGTTAATTTTATTCAAAATATTATAATAATTGCACAATTTTTTTAAAAAAAGTGGCACAATGCTAAAAAGTGATATAATGTTACTTTTTATCACTCTTTCTTTTAACTAAAAAGTGACACTTTGTCACTTTTCTACTAGAATGTCAGTTTTTTTATTTTTGCAATATTCATCATTGATTAACAAATTATACAAGTCCACAAATACTAGTAGACAAATTATACATTCTCCATTCTCAATACACAAACACAATGTTGCTTTTTTTACTTTTCCTTTTAACTAAAAAGTGAATCCTGTAACTTTTTAGTGGAAAAAGTGATACTTTGTTACTTTTTTTTTTTTTTACTTAAATGTCACTTTTTTATTTTTGGAATATTCATCACAGACTAACAAATTACTCAATTTCACAAATACTAATAGATACATCACAAAATGTCACTTTTTAAAAAAGTGACAAAATGTCAATTCTTATACCTTTTTCTTTCATTTCACCTTCTCTTTTAGAATAACTGCGTCACTAAAAAAAAAAAAAAAAGGTGAGATAATGCTATTTTTCACTTTTCTATTTTTCACTTTTCTTTTAACTAAAAAGTGACACAATTTGTCGCTTTTTTCTACTTGAAAGTCAGTTTTTCAATTTTTGCAATATTAATCATTGACTAACAAATTACACAAGTTCACAAAACACTAGTAAATACATTACATATTCTTCATTCTCCATACACAAATGCAATGTTACATTTTTACTTTTATATATATATATATATATATATATATATATATATATATATATATATATATATATCACTTTTAGTGAAAAAAGTGACACTTTGTAACTTTTTTTTATTTGAATGTCTTTTTTCCATTTTTTGCAATAATCTACTTCTTTAGATACAATCTCGTACATACAAGGATCTAATCAATGGCTTAACTCTTCCTTATAACCCTTAGAAGATACGCATCAATTACTGACTAACAAATTACACAAGTTCACAAACACTAATAGATACATTCACAATGCCAAAATTGTCACATTTTATCACGGCTTCTTTTAACCCACCTTCTCTTTTAAAAGTGGCATGTTGACACTCTTTGCTATTTGAATATTACTTTTTCAAATTTTACAACATCCGTCCTTGAGTACATGCGTCTTAAAATAAAAAATTACACAAGTTCAAAAAAAAAAAATTTCAAAGAAAACGACGCCTATAAAAAATGCGGTGGCAAATTTGTAAATAAATTTTTACCAAAGGCGTCGGTTGTTTTCTGACAACCGACGCCAATTGAATGGCCCAAGTATGGGCGTCGGTTCTTACATAAGAACCGACGCCTTTACTTCAGTTATAGGCGCCGGTTCTTTGAAGGAACCGACGCTTTTTGATAAAAGGCGTCGGTTCTTATGTAAGAACCGACGCCCATACTTCGCATTATATTCCACGCTTCAATCAATTTTTCAGACACTCTCTTTCCCAAATCGGCTGTTCACCCTAGCTCTATTCTCACATCGCCGCGCTCCACCATCCGGCGAACTCCCCAACACACACCACAAATTTGAGCGGCAACCACCTTCATAGCAACTCCAAACTCGACCACCACAACCCCTGCGCGCCACCATCGCGCCACCACCTCCTGCGAGCCACCCCACCAACACCATCCCCACCGTACCCAGCTAGCCACCACCACCCACCCCACAAGGTCCACCACTTCAGATTTTAAATTATTTGTATGTTTTGCGAATTTGGCAAAGTAAATTTTCCAATAACTTCAGATTTACTCTTTCATTTACTTCTTTGAACAGGGCCGGTGGGTTTACAGTAACCGCCTTATAGACAAATTCATTACTCTCAAAGTCAAAAGTCTCACAACCACTCTATAGGTACAATGAAATTTTTTTAGTCGTTGAAGTTAGATTCTTTATTTGATGTCCTCGATGTCGAACTTTTCTTTTTCTTTTTATAGCTTATTATAGTGAGCTGATTATCTAATGAGTTTGATGTCACTCTTGTTTACTTGTTTCAATGGCATCTGAATATATAACTTGTTATCTTTCTTGCTTTTTTGGATACTTGAGTTTAATATTGTGATTAATATATTTATGCTTCTTCTATATTTATAATCTATAACTGTATAAACAATGTTTTGAGGCTAATTAATTATTAGATAAATGTTTTAGGGGTCATTGAATTGCAAGATGAATATTTTAGGGCTCATTAAATTATAAGCTTAGCCAGGGAAGTATAAGAATTTCCCATGTTAATGACTTTATGTTTTGCAGGAGTACGCTGACATGCTGAAGATCAAGATGCATTTTTTAAAGATGATGCCGAAGCCCATGCTAAACTCAGTAACCTTGGAGCAAAACCTGAGCCTCCTGAGTTTTTTCTTTCATTACTCAACTTATAATGGGTCTCATTTGCTGTATTATTTTGAGCCTAATTATAGGTTGCAGGATTTGTCGAATTTGGATACACTCATTAAGCTGATAATACCACTTTCCTCAAAACTACCTTAATACAGCTTTTAGTAGTAGGAAGAGACGGGATTCCGTTAGAGGGACTTGGATGCCTCAAGGTGATACCATGTTCTTTGTTTAAGTATAGGTCTCCAATGAAGTAGATACTTCTTATGCATGAAATATAATGATCTATTTGTGTGATTTGATCAGGGGAACAGCTTCTCAGATTAGAGAAGGAGAAGGGGATCATCGTCCACTTCATGATTGGACATAGGTAAGCTACTTTTTCCTTACATTTTCAGATCGTATTTTGTTTGACTAGTTTCCTTGTACTTGTATACTTGGTCTACATTTGGTGGTATAGTTTGAGTTATATGGCTTGAATATCCTCAAGTTCTCAAGGAAGTTCAATTACATATTTCCTGTTTTGATAAAGTCTACAGTTTAAACTTTGAGATACAGTGTTAATAAATGTCATATATTTATTGACCAACACTAGTAGTTACCTCCTTCTATCAGATTCTAGTGGGAACTGGGGATGATGAAATGGAATTAGAGTTCCTCTACGAAGTTGTAGATGAAATGCAAATGATTCAAAGATCAACAAAGAGTAGGGGGAGATTTGATGCATTTTATACATATATAGGATTATGATAATTGTTAGGATAGTTTTCAATAATATATAGGTATCTATACATGTTGGTTACGTTCAATTTATAGGGGAGACTCTGGCAAAATTTATGTAAGAATTTTGAGTTTTATTATTATTTTTATAGCTTATTCATATTTATTGAAACTTTAGCAATATTATTTCGTCGAAGAGTGTATGTAAATTTGGCTAATTTTTTGTTAACATGTACAAATTTTTTAACAATATTGTGAATACAAAATTAATTATTTCGAAATTCCGTTTATTGAGTTATTAAATTTTGTTTTGCATTCCTCGATTATTTATTTGTTGAAGATAATTAGTTGGTGTATGTGATTGTTATATAGTGTATCTATAATGGAAATATAAATAAACGAATAATAATAAAAAAAAAAAAAATTTCTTACTAAAGGCGTCAGTTGTGGTCGAAAACCGACGTCTTTAGTCATATAAAAGGCGTTGGTTGGTTATACCAACCGACGCCTTTTATATGACTAAAGGCGTCGGTTGGTTATAACAACCGACGCCTTTTATTGACTTAAGGCGTCGGTTGTTAATTAACAACCGACGCCTTAAATTAACATAAGGCATCGGTTTACAACCGACGCCTTAAGTATACAGTTTCAGCGTTACAACTATAGGCGTCTCCTGTACAACCGACGTCTTTTTCGCTTTACAACCGACGCCTTTGACTCTTATTGTACTAGTGAAGGATCTAATCAATGGCTTAACTCTTCCTTAGAACCCTTAGAAGATACGCATCAATTACTGACTAACAAATTACACAAGTTCACAAACACTAATAGATACATTCACAATGCCAAAATTGTCACATTTTATCACGGCTTCTTTTAACCCACCTTCTCTTTTAAAAGTGGCATGTTGACACTCTTTGCTATTTGAATATTACTTTTTCAATTTTTACAACATCCGTCCTTGAGTACATGCGTCTTAAAATAAAAAATTACACAAGTTCACAAACACACCTTAAGGAAGCAGTAAATTAGAGAAACTTCATTTTTTTTTTAAAATGACAACTTTTTTTAAATCTCAAGCAGCAGATCACTCAACTCATAATTGCAGAGATCAAATGGTTCAATTCGCCAATTGCTTGGATTACTCATCTTTAAAGTCCTGAAACATATGCCATACAATACTTCATTGTCAAGAACCCTGTAATATAATTGAAATTGAAATACAATTGAATATAACTTTTCTATAAAAAACAAATCAAAACCTTATATTGTCACCTTTTCGAAAAAAATGACAATTGTGTCACTTTTCTTAGAAAATGTAACACAACGTCAATTTTTATAATTTCTTTAACTAATAAGTGATATGGTGTCAGAATATCACTTTTTCTTTTAATTAAAAAAGTTACGTAATTTTACTTTTTTACTAAAAAAGTGACACATTGTTATTTTTTTTCTCTTGAGTGTCAATTTTTTCAAATTTTCTAATATCCACAAATTGCACAAGTCCACGAACGTTAACAAGGTAAACCAACTGCATAAGACAAACATCCTAGATCATCATCCTCCTATAAGACTCCTACTGGTTTTTGTCAATCAATAAAAAAGTTTCTTTCTCACATAATATTATGGAAGTTGTCCAAACACTCCAGAATAGTCTTTTTAAATGTCTAATAATAGCAAAAAGAGATATTAATGAAGCTGGACCGTTGGAGGTCAGAAAGACTTTCTCACATATGGAGGTCTGGAATTTTTTACTGAATGTCAATATCACTGCCGAGTCAAATCCCTCCGAGCCCACCACCACCACCACCATCATGCCAACCCCTCCTAGCCAACTGTCATCCCCAAGTCCTCCATTCTCTCCAAGCCCACTTCCACCACCAAGAGTTGACAACACCCCATTTATCATCCTTGAATTGTGCATGGTCATTTGTTTAAGAAAGTAACTTTGTTGAATTCTCTGGCAAAATAAATACACCATCTGCACTACCTTTACAGCAACTTCCAATTCTTTGAAATACTTATCGGACTCAAGGGATTTCACGGCTTTATTGTTGTAATCTTCTGTTGAGAAATTTCCTTTCTCAAATAAAATGTGTTCTATAATGAAGTTAACACAAAACTGGAAACAAAGAATCAAGAAGAAATCAAAATTGCAAAAATGACTTGAATCGCAAAGAATGCTGTTCTAAAAGCGAAATTTGCGCCCTCTCGATTTGAGAATGCTAAAAGGCCTTCAAGCAAATTGCTTTAGCGGATTTCAAGCCTCAAACCAAGTATCAAATAGCACAATTGATAAACTTGGAGAATAGGAACAAGAAGAGCAAATTTGAAGATTCTAAGTATAAAATTCAAGACTTTTGGATGATAATCACTATATAAAGTATATTGATCAAAAGGTTTTTTTTTTTTAAATCATGAATTCTATCATCCCAAATCGTTGTTCATGCAACTCTTCACGAAAGAGTGCCAAAAATAGTTGAAAAGGTGCATGAGAATTTATGAAAAAATTCTCCAACGGTCAAATTTTTAGATCACGCGATCGCGCGATAGGAGGCTCGCGCGATCGCTCGATGCCTCAAAAAATTATGCAGTGACTAAAATCACTTAACCACGCGATCGCCGGACCATCAACCACGCGATCGCGTGGTTCTTCATTTTGGCCGGACCTTTACGGTCCGTCCAGTTGTATTTGGTCCGGTTTTTGCACTTTTTGGACCGGTTCCTTATATTTTGGACCGGTTCTCACACTTTTTCAACTTTATTTATATATTTGAACAACATTTTCATAACATCTTCCATAGTTGCAAAAAAATTAGTATTGGTTTGGCTACACTTCGAAATGGAGACGAATGGGTAGTTCGTTAAAATTGAACTTGAATTTGTTTGAAACGGTGAATTTTTACTCGGCGTATGTAAATATTTCTTCTTCTGTTTGAATTGGAGGGAAAGGAATTTTAGCTGAATAACTTGAGAAAGACATTGGGAATTTTAAAGAAACTCCAAGTATACAGCAACACGCACAAATATAGGAGGATTTCTATTGTCCGCCAATGCCACCAAGAGTTGGCAACACTCTAGTATAACAAAACACGGTATGGGCCACTGTCGAGGAGTAAGGAAGGGCTCTTGGGGACCGTATGCGGCAGAGATACGAGACATGTGGAAGAAAACTCGGGTTTGGTTGGGCACTTTTGACACCCTTGAAGAAGCTACAGTAGCTTACGACGGTGCCGCCAGGTCCCTCCACGGTACCAAGGTGAAGACTAACTTTTTGACGCTGCCGCTTGGTCATCACTTGGGTCTCAACCTTCCTTCCGATCATCAATGGGTTTCTCCATGTAGATCTTCTTTTGTTCCTTTTGTTGGTGGCATTTCTTTACACAGTAAATAATATGGTGATTAGAATTTTAATTAGTTTTAAGTGTATTAATGTAATAAGTTTTATTTTCAGAGTAGAGAGTATTTTGTGTAATTTCCTCATGAATGAAAGTCCAAGTTTGAGGCCCTCTGCAATGGCCTAAAGCACATTAGGGACCCTAATGATAAGTTGATGGTGGGGAAAAAATAGCCCTAACTGTTTTTTGGGAAAAAGAGAGAGAAATAGATTTTTTTTTTTTTTTTTTTTTTTTTTTTTCTTTCTGTGTTCAAATTTCATCAAATTTCGATCCCGAGTAGTTCATGGTAAGATCAAGTTAAAATTTGGAGACAATATTCAAAAGATAGGGAGTTATAATTAGAGTGGTGGAGGTCGGATTTTGAGCTCTGGAACATTGGTTCGTGTGCATGAATAGTAATTCTGGCTATGTTGGTATATTCTTCCTATTTCATATTATATTGCATAGAATTTCATTTTCTTGATGAAATATACGTTGTACACGTAGTCTTTAGTTGTGGCTAGGAAAGACTCTGTGTATCCACTATTTGTTTGTATTCGTGGCTCAGTGTACGTACGTAATTCTTATCTTTAGATTATTTGCATATACAATTGTAGAAAGTGCGCATTACTTATTTGCTTCTAGGGAGAAGAATTATTCCTTTTGTGTATTTGTTTGTCTACATCTCTCCCAACACAACACACCCTAGGAACCATTTTGACACCAAATGTTTTTGGTTTACTTTGAACAATAATGTAAAAGACTCTAAGGTCGGAAAAATGGAACCCTTAAATCAAGTGACTAATTATTATAAATCATGATGAAAGCCGTTCTACAGGTTCTAAGTAAGAAGGATTAATTAAATCAAGTTACAAATATTTTTTTTTTCTTATTTTAATTTTAAAGGCTTTGGTTTTAATTATAATCATGTGAAAGAGCTATTCATATTTGATGCTGTCAAAAATCCTAACCTTGACGTGGCAGGATCTGATGATATTCGATTGCTGAAAAAGATCAACGAGCTCATCTTGGATGACCAGCAAAAAAGGCGAGGAGGATTCTCCCCGTCGCCCCTCCGGTGTGAGAATTAGTTTTCTGAAAAGGTAGAGAGAGAATATTTTACTGGAAAACGTAAAGAATTATGAATGAATTTATATGAGCAAAGGAGCTGTATTTATAGGGCTGGAAAAGCCCATAATTTCATTTATTCTAGGAAGGAGTCCTTATTGCTATAAACTTACCTTTTAGGAGGAGTTCTAATCTTGTAAGAATTGTACCTCCTCTTTTTTAGGATGATTCCTTATAGGTTATGTCTTATTTCGAGGGCCCAAGAAGCTGGGCCACTGATAAAGCCCACAAAGGTGAACACCCGGGATCCTGAAGTGGCCGGGGAAGCCCGGGCATGTTGCCATTTATGGATGCAGGGCTCGGATAGGTCGGGAATTTCTGGGCTGGGATGGTAATAAGGCCGACCATACACTCCGTCCTGTAGAGAGAAAGGCTCTCTGGTCGAGACACTCAAAGCCCGGGACGTTAGGTCGACCCGAGCCACGGATGGGCCGACCTGTTATGAAGGAGTCCACAGGCCCATCCTGACAATCCCGGAAAATAGCCCGATCAATGGCCCCCGTGCATCAGGGATCGGCGGTGGATGCCTGAATGCAATTGACTCCTGACAGCTGTCACCTTTATTAATGACGTGTTTTGCCAACTGTTTTGTCCTTTGTTTTGCGCGTCATTTCCTCTTATATATATGTGGTCCCTATCCTCTCATTCTTTTCACTTGGCAATTTTAGTAAGAACCAGACAACTCCCCGAGCGTCTAACACGAGCTAAAAACTCCAAGCACGACCTTTAGGTAATCTCGACCTCTCCCGACGTTAATTTTATTCCGTAATTTACTAGTTAGGAAAATGGCCAGGCAGGTGAACATTACGGACCTTAGGGAGGTAGAAAATTTGGACGAGGCCCTAGACGTAGAGCCAATAGGGTTTTATCAACCTCCGCCGACCTCTGGGGGGGATGAGTCGAGCGATGACGAGGAAGTCAATAACCCTGAATTTGATGAGAGACCGGGAACCCCCGACCTAGAGTTACCAACATTTAACAGTAGGATGAAGGAACATATGGTCGAGGCAGATATGAGGAAGTTTGGTCTTTCTGATAGGTATATTTCTCGGGTCCCCGATCATGATGATGTGTCATATCATTGCCGGGAAGGGGAGACTGTAGTATTCCATGACTCATTAATGGCTGGCCTCAAGTTCCCCTTGCATCATTTTTTTGTAGACTTCCTTTTTACGGCCAGTATTCTTCCCGGGCAACTGGCTCCAAACGGGTGGAGAATTCTAATTTACTTTTTTGTTTTGTGTAGGAGTCTAGGGATCGAGCCCAGTGTGAACCTATGTAAATGCCTTTTAGATTTGAAGTTTTTACCCCGATGTAACTGCTTCATTTATTTATGCGGGAAGGGAAGGTTCGAGGTGCCCTGGGTCCCCTCTTCCTTGAAATATTGGAAGTAAAAGTTTTTTTACATCAAGCCTCGGGAAGGTGAGAATATTTTTTGGCCAACCTTTAGGAAACCAGAAGTAAATAACTTTAATAGAATGGGTAATGTGGGGGAGGACGAGATGGCCGACCTCTTGGCCAATGCCATAAGAATTTGTGACTTCGGACTTCTGGCCGAGGAGGCTTCAGATCTTACCACAAGCGAGATCTTAGGTCAGGCCGGCCTTGACTTGGAGCCCGGTAGGACCCGGCCTTGTAAATTAAGTAATAGTTGATTTCATTTTTTCATTAGAAAACGTTGTCTTCCCCTTCTTATTCCTTTATATCTAAGTATACCTTCTCGTCCTTCACAGGTATGGCTTTTGATGGAGACAGGCTGAGGAAGGCAGCCGAGGAGAGAGCTCGGGCAGCTGCTGAGAGGAGGAGGGAAGGAGGAATTACTCGTAGACGGCCAAAAAAAAGGCCGCGCCAGACACAGTCCGGGCCGGGTGAAACTTCAAGGAGGAACGCAGAAGCTCCACCTCGGCGCGAGACCAGCCAAAGTGTTCGCCGCCCTCCTGCTCGGGAAGAAAATACCAGATCTCCTCCTCCGGAAACTGCAGTAGAGGGTCCTACCCTGGCCGACCTTCGGTCCAAATTGGAGGAGAGTTACCACCCCGGTCTACTAGAAAAATATTCTGATGAAGTTTCACTGGAGAACAGGGTGGACCACTTTCTGAATGCGGCCCTTAAGGTAATTTCAAGACGACCTTCTACCATTCGTGTTACATTCTACCTTTAATCTGGAAATAACACAAGTATTTAACTTGTACAGATGCTCAGCATTGGCTGGGCTCTTTTAACCCAAGGTGTCCGGCGAGGGGAGGCTTCAAGTCAGCTTGTCCATTCTGTTCAGTACGAGGCCACCCGTGCTAACAATGCTGAAGAGAAGTTAACGAGAATGGAAATTGACCTGGTCTCGATGACTCAAGAACGGGACCTAGCTCGTTCTGAAAATGCCAAACTCTCTGAAGATCTTCGCCGGGCCAGGGAAGAGACAGAAGCGGCAAAGGTAGCGGCGGTCGAGGCTTACATGAAGTCTGAAGAATATGACATTGTCGTGGGTAATTATGCCCTGGAATCCTATTCCCAAGGCATGATGCAAGCCCGGTGATGTGTTCCGGACCCGCGACAATCGGAGTCATAGCAGGCTTGACAGAAAATTAATATTCAAGCCAAAATAAAAGTGCAGTCCAGTCAACTATGTCGGAATTGAATGGATAATATGTGTTTTTCAAGTAGAAATGGACCACTAAGCAAAACTCATGGGCAAAAGCCCTTGAGCCCATTGATTTTAGGGCCAAATTCCATCGTTTGGGGTTTCAAATTGACAAATCAATGATGCAGACGGAAATTTACTATATTTCCATAATTATAGGATTTTTAATTATTTTGTTTCCATTTTAGTTTTTTCGGTTATATTCGTAATTTAGTATTCTAGTTTAATTAGAATTCTATTTTGAGTAAATTAGCGGTTAGGTTATTTTGCTTATTTATACGCTTTTTCCATTCATTGTAATGCAGACTTTGATGATTGAATAAAAATAGATTGAATGTTTTTCAATTGTTTAATGTGTGGATTCACATTACAAACCCAAACTTATCAAGATTGATCATCTTGTGGCGTTCATCCAGAACTTATCAAATATTCGCGAGAGTATTTATGGCGTTGAAAATCAGAGACTTATCAAGGAGAATGGGCAAATCCTTGTGGCGTTTCGAAAGTCGTGGTTCTTTATTCCGCATCGTCGATCCTGTTGACCTATGGTTAACTTAACCTTATTGTTTTGATAAATAACAAACAAGATTATATTGTGTTATTAACAAGTATATTTCAAGTGTTTCATGCAACGATAATCTTCAAAGCATTCAAAGGACAAATTATCTCTCGAAGATAAAAGATCAAAAACACAAGATGCGAATAGTATGAAGATCGATAAATGGAGTTTACAAAGAATGAAGATCTTACAATTGCTTTTCAATGATATGTAAGGTCAATACATCAAAAGCTAGCAATGCATTTCATAAAGCTCAAGAAACAATTTTTAAACCATTAAAATATCGTTTTCAAAATCAACCTTGATCAAAAAGCCTTGCAAAATCAAAATCGTAAAATATTTCACTGAACCGGTCGACCGCATAAAGAACCGGTATACCGCATGGATGAACCGGTCGACCGCATGGATGGACCGGTCGACCGCACTGCATGATTTTGAACTCAACGGCTATTTTCTTGCAACGGCTATATTGAGGTCAACCGCATGGATGAACAGGTCGACCGCAAGAGTCAGTATGTGCAAAATTTGATCTATAAATAGCCTTCTCTCTTGCATTTATAATCACCAACTTACAAGAGCATTTAAGAGAGATTTATTGAGAAAATTATTGAGCTTACTTTGTTTTAAATTCTATTTCATTTATTGCAAGGAATTTCTTGATTGTTCAAAACTATTTCATATCTTTATCAAGAATTCCATCTTGTTGAAAACTCAATACTCTTAATTCATTATTGATCTTTGATTAAGTTCAAATCACCAAAACACTTATTGAAGTGTATATCTCTCTTCATACTTAACTAAGTATTATTTGGAAAGAGAGATCATTGGTTGAAAAACTTTGATTCAAGCAAAACTGTATCATATCATTCTTCAAAGTTTTCAAAAACACTTGAGCTTTATTCATTGCTATCTATTGAAGTGTTAGCCTAACTCTCTTGGTACTTAATTTGAATATATCATTTGTCAAGAGAGTTATTTCAATTGTAAATTCAATTCATTATATCTTGTGGTTTCGAGAGCCTTGTGAAAACTCGATTGTTGGTTTTTCGAGAGCCTTGTCAAAACTCGATTGTTGGTTTCGAGAGCCGTGTGAAAACTCGATTGTAAAATGATAGGCGCTCCTTGTTGTAAGTCGCCTAAGGATTTGGTACTCCTTGTTGTAAGTTACCAAAATAGTGGATTTGGCCTTGCTCGTGACGGAGAGCTCGGTAACGGGGGACGTAGATCACGTTGGTTGATTGAACCTCCATAAATCGCGTTTGCACTCTCTCATCCCTTTTATTTACTTACATCGCACTTACTCTATTCTATCAATTTATATTGTGCAACGCTTTATCTTAGTGCTATACTTGCCTTATCAATTAAGTTTACACATATATAGCACACTACGTTGATAGTTTAGTTACTTGTATCATTAAGTGCTAATACTTGTACCTATTGGTTTTAAGTTTGAGATTATTTATCGAAAAAGTTTTATAAACCAATTCACCCCCCTCTTGGTTAGTTTACTCTTGGGTTAACAATTGGTATCAGAGCATAGGTGCTCATTTTTAAAAGATTTTATAATCTTGAGTAAATGGCTAACCATAATCTTGAAGGTCATTCTACTAATCGTCCTCCATTGTTTGATGGTACTAATTATAATTATTGGAAAACTAGAATGATGATTTTTATTCAATCCATTGATTATAATATTTGGGATGTCATTGAATCCGGTCCTCATGAGCTTACTATGGTTATTAAAATTGATGGAAAACCGGATATGATTATTTCAAAACCAAAGGAAGAATATGATGAGGATGATAAGAAAAAATTGTCTTTAAATGCTAGAGCCAAAAATCTTCTCTATTGTGCACTTAGTATTAATGAATTTAATCGTATTAGCACATGTGATTCCGCACACGATATTTGGCATGCTTTAGAAGTCACTCACATGGGCACAAATAAAGTTAAAGAGACAAAAATAAATCTTTTATATAAAAATTTTGAAAACTTCTTCATGAAACAAGATGAACCCATTGCTAGTATGATTACTAGATTTACCGATATTGTTAATGGTCTTAAGGGCTTTGATCGAAAATTTTCTAATGGTGAACTTGTTAGCAAAATGCTTAGATCTCTCTCGGAAGATTGGAGCTCATTGAGAATGTTGATAGAAAACACACAAGATGTCAACACATATCCCTTGGAAGAGCTTTATGGAACATTGATGACATATGAGCTAAATCATGCCGAGACAAAAGAAAAGTCTAGAAAAGCAAAAGAGGAAGAAATGAAGGATCCTCCTAGGAGACAAATTGCTTTAAAGTCATCTATTGTTGAAGAAGCCTCAAACTCTAACAATAGCGATGAGGAACTCGATGATCTTGTCCTTCTTGTCAAGAAGTGGAAAACCTTTCGCAACAACCGTAGATTTCAAAAGAAAGAAGACAAAGGTGAAGAGAAAAAGATCGTTTGCTATGATTGTGACAAACCCGGTCACAAAAGAACCGAATGTCCCAACAAGAGAAAATTCTTCAAAAAGAAAGCTTTACAAGCTACTTGGGATGATAGTGATGATGAACAAGATGAAAGTGAAAGTCAAGATGAAGTTGCCAACATGTGCTTCTTGGCCATTGAAGATGAGGTAAATACTAATGACATTCCCTCTTATGATGAACTATCTACCTCATATGAAGAAATGATTGAAGTTTTTGAAAAACTTGTTCTTAAACATTCCACTCTTAAAAAGCAATACATCTTGTTGAAAAATGAAAACGAAAAGAATTTTGAAATACAAAAGGATTTTGAAAAGAAGAATCTTGATCAAAATGCTTTGATGGTAGAAAATCTCTCCCTAAAAGAAAAAATTTTAGATTTAACGTCCATTGTTCACAAATTCACTCAAGGGAGGAAAAATTTTGAACTAATGCTTGGTAAACAACAATTTGTTTTTGATAAAGGAGGAATTGGATACAAACCATTTTTGAAACAAAAATCTACCAAAAATACTTTTGTAAAAGCTTCTACTTCGTTTTCCTTTCATCAAAACACCTTTGTCAAGACATCAACTACTTGTAACTTTTGTAATAGAAGTGGGCATGTAGCTTTTAATTGTTTATTGAAAAAGAAGCTACACTTTGAAGAAAGGCACAAGAGGGTTCAAGGAACTAACTATCAAGGACCCAAAATTATGTGGGTACCAAGAAGTCAAAAATTAAGTCATGTTTTGTAGGTATCAACAAAAGTAAAGAGCAATTGGTTCTTGGATAGTGGTTGCTCAAAGCACATGACCGGAGATAAATCACTCTTATCAAGTTTCAAAAGAAAAGATGGAGGTCATGTCACTTTTGGAGATAATGCCAAAGGAAAAATTATTGGCATTGGAAATATTGGTAATCATCCTTCTCCCTCTATTGAAAATGTTTTATTAGTAGATAATCTCAAACATAATTTGCTAAGTATTAGTCAATTATGTGATAAAGGCTATCATATTAAATTTGATTCTTCTAGATGTCTTATCAAAGATGCTTCATCAAAAGAGGTATTGTTCATAGGAAGCCGAAGTAAAGATGTATATATCATCAACATTGAATTTGAGAAAGAATTAAAATGTTTGTCAAGCTTTAAAGATGACACTTGGTTATGGCATAGAAGATTAGGTCATGTTAGTATGGACCTTATTTCAAAAATATCAAAAAATTGCTTTGTCAAAGGCCTACCAAGTTTGAAATTTGAAAAAGATAAAATTTGTGATGCTTGTCAATTTGGAAAACAAACCAAAAGTTCTTTCAAAAATAAACAATTTTCTTCCACCACAAAACCATTACAACTTCTTCACATGGATCTTTTTGGACCATCTAAAACCGCAAGTTTAAGTGGTAAACACTATGCTTTTGTCATTATTGATGACTTCTCAAGATTTACTTGGGTTCTCTTTTTAAATTTGAAAAATGAAGCTTTAAATGCATTCAAACATTTTTGCAAAAAGGTTCAAAATGAAAAAGGATTTTCTATTACAACTATAAGAAGTGACCATGGTGGAGAATTCGATAACATGGCGTTTGATGAATTTTGCAAAATAAATGGGTATGAACATAATTTCTCGGCTCCTAGAACCCCTCAACAAAATGGTGTAGTAGAAAGGAAGAATCGCACATTGCAAGAAATGGCTAGGACCATGCTAAATGAAAATAACTTACCAAAATATTTTTGGGCTGAAGCCGTTAACACTGCTTGCTATATCATAAATAGGGTTTTGGTAAGTCGAAAGAATACTAAAACTCCTTATGAACTTTGGAAAAATAGAATTCCTAATATCGGATATTTTAAGGTTTTTGGTTGTAAATGCTTTGTTCTCAACACAAAAGAAAACTTGGGAAAATTTGATTCAAAATCCGATGTTGGAATTTTTCTTGGTTATTCATCCACTAGCAAAGCTTATAGAATTTTTAACAAAAGAACTCTAGTAGTGGAAGAATCCGTATATGTTACTTTTGATGAAACTAATTCTCTTGATCAAGAGAAAGGTGTTGACGTAGGTTTGGAAATTCCCTTTGAGGAGATAAATATTCAAGATCAAAGAAATGAAATATCCAAAGTCAATGAAGAAAAAGACTTGGAAGAACCAACTCCTCAACAAGAAGAAGGAACATCTTCCAAAAACTCAAGTGATCTAATACTTCCTATCGAATGGAGATTTGCTTCATCTCACCCAAAAGAGCTCATAATTGGTGATCCTTCAAAAGGGGTAAGTACTAGAAACTCTTCTAAAGGATTCTTAAATACTTGTGCTTTTATCTCTCAAATTGAACCAAAGAATTTCAAAGAAGCAGAGCTCGATGAGTTTTGGATTCTTGCAATGCAAGAAGAACTAAATCAATTTGAAAGAAATCATGTTTGGGATTTAGTTGATAGACCAAATGATCAAACCGTTATCGGTACAAAATGGATTTTTCGAAACAAAAAGGATGAAAACGGTATAATTGTGCGTAACAAGGCTAGATTGGTGGCCCAAGGTTACAATCAAGAAGAAGGAATTGACTTTGAAGAAACTTTTGCACCGGTTGCTAGATTAGAATCCATTCGTATGCTTCTTGCCTTTGCTTGTCATAAAGGTTTTACTCTTTATCAAATGGATGTCAAAAGTGCATTTTTAAATGGTGTTATTCAAGAAGAAGTCTATGTTGAACAACCTCCCGGTTTCAAAAATCATAAATTGCCGGATAATGTCTTTAAACTAAGAAAAGCTCTATATGGTTTAAAACAAGCTCCTCGAGCTTGGTATGAAAGATTGAGTAAATTTCTTATTTCAAATGGCTTTCAAATGGGAAATGCGGATACTACACTTTTTATCAAAACCAAAAAGGAAGACATGATTATTGTACAAATCTACGTTGACGATATTATCTTTGGTGCAACTAATGAGTCTCTTTGTAAAGAATTTTCAAAATTTATGAGCAATGAATTCGAAATGAGCATGATGGGAGAGTTAAAGTTCTTCCTCGGGCTTCAAATCAAACAAACTAGTGAAGGAATATTCATTAGTCAAACCAAGTACATTGTGGATATGCTCAAAAAGTTTGAAATGGAAAACTTGAAGCCCATGAATACTCCCATGAGTACTTCAATCAAATTGGACAAAGATGAGCAAGGCACTTCCATTGACATTACAAAATATCGAGGTATGATTGGATCCCTTCTTTACTTAACCGCAAGTAGACCCGATATTATGTTTAGTGTATGCTTATGTGCTAGATTTCAATCAAATCCTAAAGAATCTCACCTAAGTGCCTTAAAACGTATTTTTAGATATTTATGTGGCACTAGAACTTTAGGACTTTGGTATCCAAAAGGTACTCATTTTGATCTTATAAATTATTCGGATGCCGATTGGGCGGGATGCACAATTGATAGAAAAAGCACAACTGGAACTTGTCACTTTTTAGGATTTGCACTTGTGTCATGGTTTAGTAAGAAACAAAATTCCGTTGCACTATCTACCGCCGAGGCCGAATATATCTCGGCCGCTAGTTGTTGTGCTCAAGTTTTGTGGATGAAACAAACTCTTCATGATTATCATTTGAAATTCGAAAATGCTCCTATTATGTGTGATAACACTAGTGCTATTAATTTGTCAAAAAATCCCATCCTACACTCTCGCACAAAGCATATTGAAATTCTACATCATTTTCTTAGAGATCATGTACAAAAAGGTGATATTTACTTAGAATTTGTTAGCACGAATAATCAATTATCCGATATCTTAACTAAACCGCTAGCTCTTGATAGATTCTCCTATATTAGACGAGGTTTAGGAATTATTGATGAATGTGAAATATGTGGCTAAATGTGTAAATGTATTTTTTTTAAATTTTATATGAACATAAGTGTATTAAAAAAAAATGGCATTTCAGGTCGACCGGATATCATATTGCGGTCGACCGGTCTTCATATAGCGGTCGACCGCTACTTGCTACCCGGAAATCCAGTGACTTCAACACACAGCACTGCGGTCGACCCATCTTACTTCCGGTCGACCGAATAGTCGGATTTTAGCTTTTTTAAATCAGATTTTACCCATTTTTCGAACCCTAGCTCAAATTTTTTTTCGCACATCTCTCTCTAATTCTCTTCTCCTCTACTCCAATTTTCAAGTTTTCACTTCAATTCCAACCTATTAAACATAAAACCCATACTTCTCATTCCAAATTTTCTTCAAAATTTCGAGTTCTTCATCCATCCTACCGTTTTCGTAAGTTTTTTTTTCATATTCCGAGTTTTTCCCATCAAAATCTTCCATGGCTACACGAAAAAGGGTTAAACAAGCTTCAACACGCCCCCCTCCATCCTCCAGTGATAGTGATGAAGATGTTGGTGAAAATCGCATTCAAAAATGCCCCGTCCTTATAGGTAAATCCGTTGATCTCTTCGCTTTTACATTGGAAGCTCCATCTTTTCACTTAGAAGAGTATATTGAAAACATTGGTTGGGCAAATATTGTAGCAATTCATGAAAAAGCTTATCCTACTCTCATTACAGAATTCTATAGAAATCTTGTTCACACTCCTACTTCTATCTCTAGTAATGTAAAAGGGACTCGTATTAGGATTACTAGAGAATTGTTGCGTACTATTTTGAATTTGGATCCTTGTGAGAACCTTGTGTATTCACAGAATAGTGTTCCTCGTTGTGAGGGTTATACTCCAGCTATTGCACGTCATCGGGTCACGGGGAGGGAAATAAATCATCCTATGAAACTTAACACATATCACCTAACTCTCCCTTGTAAGCTCTTACATAAAACGATAGCCCACATTTTCGTTCCTCGGAAAGGTCATCTCGAAAGTGTTACACATTTTGACCTATTTTTGCTTGATTCTTGTCTGTCGGGTCGTAAAGTTGATTTCCCTCACATTGCAATTCAACACATGAATCATGTGAGCACCTCCACCCAAATCCTAGGACTTCCATATGGAATGATCCTTACAAAAATCTTTAATCATTTCAATATTCCTCTTGAGGGTGAGGCGTTCATGGAACAAAAACCGACCGATACAATCAATAAACACACGTTGAAGAAAATGAAAATTTTCAAGGAGCATGGTCAATGGGTTTGTCATACCCAAGGATTTGATGAAAATTCGGGGCCCTCAACACTTCCTATTGAAGATGATGCCGAAGCTCAAGGGAGTGACGGGGAGGAAGAAGCTCATGCCATACCCCATCCACACATACCTCAACATGCTCCACCGACCGGTTGGGTGTTCACCGAGGAACTCTACAATCAAACAAATGGCCGCATTGATTCTCTCTCTCACACAGTCGAAGGCATGGTAAATATGCAACACCACATGATGGACATGCAACAACAATTGTTGGCCAATCAAAACACCATCATGGAGACACTCGGGAACATTCAAACTCAGTTCAATAATATGTTTCCTTTTCCACCACCTCCTCCAATGGAGTGACCATCGCTTATGCTTCTCTTCCTTCTTATCTGTGGTAGTACATTTATGGTATTTTACTTATGCTATCTCACACATTTATTCTCCTTAGTTTAAAATCTTTGTTGATCTTGTGTTATGAATACTTTGGGATTTATCAACTGCTAATTCTATTCTTGGAATTGAAATATGCTCTTATATTCATGATTTTCTATCTTATGCTCGTACTTGAAGGATATCTACCGCCTTTTTGCTTATGCCAAAAGGGGGAAAATATGGTGATGATTTGTTTTTTAGCTTGACTTTGGATAATCTATATGCATGAAAAGGATTATATTATATGCTAGATTATGCCTCATTGGTTTGTATAAGATAGGGGGAATATATGCTAAAATTGAACTTATCAATTATTCTCATTTTCCTATGCTTTGATTATACGCTTAAATTGCTTATATTATCATTACAAATCATCTTGTTTGTCATAATCAAAAAGGGGGAAATTGTTGACCTATGGTCAACTTAACCTTATTGTTTTGATAAATAACAAACAAGATTATATTGTGTTATTAACAAGTGTATTTCAAGTGTTTCATGCAACGATAATCTTCAAAGCATTCAAAGGACAAATTATCTCTCGAAGATAAAAGATCAAAAACACAAGATGCGAATAGTATGAAGATCGATAAATGGAGTTTACAAAGAATGAAGATCTTACAATTGCTTTTCAATGATATGTAAGGTCAATACATCAAAAGCTAGAAATGCATTTCATAAAGCTCAAGAAACAATTTTTAAACTATTAAAATATCGTTTTCAAAATCAACCTTGATCAAAAAGCCTTGCAAAATCAAAATCGTAAAATATTTCACTGAACCGGTCGACCGCATAAAGAACCGGTCGACCGCATGGATGAACCGGTCGACCGCATGGATGGACCGGTCGACCGCACTGCATGATTTTGAACTCAACGGCTATTTTCTTGCAACGGCTATATTGAGGTCGACCGCATGGATGAACAGGTCGACCGCAAGAGTCAGTATGTGCAAAATTTGATCTATAAATAGCCTTCTCTCTTGCATTTATAATCACCAACTTACAAGAGCATTTAAGAGAGATTTATTGAGAAAATTATTGAGCTTACTTTGTTTTAAATTCTATTTCATTTATTGCAAGGAATTTCTTGATTGTTCAAAACTATTTCATATCTTTATCAAGAATTCCATCTTGTTGAAAACTCAATACTCTTAATTCATTATTGATCTTTGATTAAGTTCAAATCACCAAAACACTTATTGAAGTGTATATCTCTCTTCATACTTAACTAAGTATTATTTGGAAAGAGAGATCATTGGTTGAAAAACTTTGATTCAAGCAAAACTGTATCATATCATTCTTCAAAGTTTTCAAAAACACTTGAGCTTTATTCATTGTTATCTATTGAAGTGTTAGCCTAACTCTCTTGGTACTTAATTTGAATATATCATTTGTCAAGAGAGTTATTTCAATTGTAAATTCAATTCATTATATCTTGTGGTTTCGAGAGCCTTGTGAAAACTCGATTGTTGGTTTTTCGAGAGCCTTGTCAAAACTCGATTGTTGGTTTCGAGAGCCGTGTGAAAACTCGATTGTAAAAGGATAGGCGCTCCTTGTTGTAAGTCGCCTAAGGATTTGGTACTCCTTGTTGTAAGTTACCGAAATAGTGGATTTGGCCTTGCTCGTGACGGAGAGCTCGGTAACGGGGGACGTAGATCACGTTGGTTGATTGAACCTCCATAAATCGCGTTTGCACTCTCTCATCCCTTTTATTTACTTACATCGCACTTACTCTATTCTATCAATTTATATTGTGCAACGCTTTATCTTAGTGCTATACTTGCCTTATCAATTAAGTTTACACATATATAGCACACTACGTTGATAGTTTAGTTACTTGTATCACTAAGTGCTAATACTTGTACCTATTGGTTTTAAGTTTGAGATTATTTATCGAAAAAGTTTTATAAACCAATTCACCCCCCTCTTGGTTAGTTTACTCTTGGGTTAACAGATCCATCGCGTCGTGAATATCGGGTCATGATTCATCTGTCCAACCACAACCTGAGTTCGGAACTTTCCGGCATTTCTTCCGCGCTTCGAATCTCATCATCCGGTATAAGAGCTGGACTCTGAATTCAGGTTTTTTTTTCTATCCAGTTTGATTTTTATGTTTATCATCGAGTCCCATAAAAATCATCCACATCTTGTTGTTGAGTCTTTGATTTTCTTGATTTTCTTGTTCTTCGTGCCAGTAAATTTTTTCTTTGTTTGATCCATATAAAAATCCAACAAAATTCAAAAGTGTTTGTTTTGCTTAATTCTTATCCGAATTAAGTTCCGTTTGTTTTGTCGTGTTCGTTGTTGAATTTTCGGATTTTTAAAAAAAAAATTATTATTATTTTATTTATTCCGAAAATTCATCCTAAAATTCATTATCCAAAAAAAAAAAGAGTTATTCCAAATTCAAGAACCACTTTCTTGAGTTTCTTTAAATTTCTTGGTATTCATTTCCTTCCAAGTCAATGAAAGTCGTTTTTGCTATTTGATGTCTAAATTCTCTTCATTCTTGAATTTTTTTTAACGTCACATAATGGATTATGATCCGGGCTCTTTATTCCAAACTAGATGTTATGTAGATCACAAGGGATACAGTTTGACGATTGATGGAAAGTGCTTTACTAATTTCGTTAGTAGCACCGTGGTTGAAAAATTAAGATTGCCCCTAGAACCACACTATAAACCTTATAGGATGTCGTGGATGAGGGAGTTTGGGAATTTCAAAGTAACCAAACAAGTTCTAGTGCCTATTGCCCAGGGAAGGTATAGTGAGGATGTATGGTGTGATGTAGTGCCATTGAAATCTTATCATATTTTATTGGGAAAACCTTGGAGACGTAGGAGGGAGGCTGTTTATGATAAGAGTATGCACATATACCAATTCCTTAAGAAAGAGAAAACATGCGTACTATACGGGTTGACATTAGAGGAAGCACTAGAAGATTCACGAATGGTAAGGAAGGAGAGTGAAATGTGGTGTAATAGGAGGCATCGTGGGGATAAGGATATTGAAAAGAAGGAGGGGGAGTTTAAGTTAAAAACGGATAAACAAACTCAAAAATTTGATGAGGAGAAGGTGGAGTTGGGAAGCGAGGAATTGATTAGGAATGAAATTGTTGATGACAAGAGGAATGAAATGAAAGTTGATGTAGGAATTCAAAATTTGAGCTTTGAATTGGTAGATACACATTTGAATACCGTTGAGGGAGTGCATGAAATTAGTGATAAAAATTTGGAGGTAGAAGATGTGGTTGAATTTGAAAGTAAAAATTTTGAAAAAGTGGTTGAAGATGCAAAGGAAGAACAAGGTGAAGAGGAGGGCCTCGTGGTTCTTAAAAAAGAATTGGAGATGGTGATTAATCATGGATAAAAGGATCCATACCTTGTACCTCATGAACCTAACATTTCCCTCCCCGCTTTATTTAATTTTGTCTTGCAGGTTAAATGTGCTTGGAAATTTGGGCAACACCACCAATGCCCACAAGAGTTTCTACTTCAATCCATTCATGTAACCCAAGTTACAGGATACTATTGGTCATCCCTTTGGTATGAAAGCAATAATTTTCCGTTTGATCCAGGAGGTGAAGTGAAACAAAAGGAACAAAGCTATGATTCGGGGCGAATCATCCTAAAGAAGGAGGGTATGATGTGTTCCGGACCCGCGACAATCGGAATCATAGCAGGCTTGACAGAAAATTAAATATTCAAGCCAAAATAAAAGTGCAGTCCAGTCAACCATGTCGGAATTGGATGGATAATATGTGTTTTTCAAGTAGAAATGGACCACTAAGCAAAACTCATTGGCTAAAGCCCTTGAGCCCATTGATTTTAGGGCCAAATTCCATCGTTTGGGGTTTCAAATTGGCAAATCAATGATGCAGACGGAAATTTACTATATTTCCATAATTATAGGATTTTTAATTATTTTGTTTCCATTTTGGTTTTTATGTAATTTTCCTAATTTAGTATTCTAGTTTAATTAGAATTCTATTTTGAGTAAATCAGCGGTTAGGTTATTTTGCTTATTTATACGCTTTTTCCATTCATTGTAATGCAGACTTTGATGATTGAATAAAAATAGATTGAATGTTTTTCAATTGTTTAATGTGTGGATTCACATTACAAACCCAAACTTATCAAGATTGATTATCTTGTGGCGTTCATCCAGAACTTATCAAATATTCGCGAGAGTATTTGTGGTGTTGAAAATCAGAGACTTATCAAGGTGATTGGGCAAATTCTTGTGGCGTTTTGAAAGTCATGGTTCTTTATTCCGCATCGTCGATCTATCGCGTCGTGAATATCGGGTCATGATTCATCCGTCCAACCACAACCTGAGTTCGGAACTTTCCGGCATTTCTTCCGCGCTTCGAACCTCATCACCCGGGCTTGGATCAAGATACATGCGCCCGACCTGGATACCAGCCCGCTCTCTCAATTTCCATTGGGCACGGAAGACCTTGACCTCACTCCTTTTATGGAAGACGTAGTGGAGGTTGATTCTAATGAAGAAGAAGCCCAGGCCAGTGACCCCGAGCAGCAGTAGGAAGTTTTTCCTTTTACAATTCTCTTGTATAGCCCGAGGTATACCTCGTGGCCTTTTTGTAACAAGGTTTTTGTTAATAATAAATTTTTCTTTTGTCAAAGCTCGTGTTTATTGTTTTATGTCTAATTTTATGGATTGATGATTTTAAAACATGATCTTTCCGTTAGTAAAAAATAGTTCGAGCTTTTAACATGTGAATTTTCAGAAAAGATATTCTATAAGGTCGGGTAATACCGACCTGTTTGTTCAATTCCTGTAAGATTCCCAGAATCTAGTTTTGAAATCATATGGTCGGGTAGTGATTGACCTCAACAAGATAGTGTTTGCCCGACCCTTTGATTTAAAGATAAGATCGAGCCCTTTACTTGCAATTTTTCAGGAAAGATATTCTGTAAGGCCGGGTAATACCGACCTCAATTATTTTGAATTCCTGGTTGGGAAGTAATTTGTAACGTCTTGTCATGAGACCTTGTAAATTATTCGTAGAAGAACAATTTGTAAAGCCTTACCATGAGACATTGTAAATTATTTGATGGGAAATAATTTGTAACGCCTTGCCATGAGACCTTGTAAATTATTCGTTGAAGAATAATTTGTAAGGTCTTACCATGAGACATTGTAAATTATTTGATGGGAAATAATTTGTAACGCCTTGCCATGAGACCTTGTAAATTATTCGTGGAAGAATAATTTGTAAAGTCTTGCCATGAGACATTGTAAATTATTTGGTGGGAAATAATTTGTAAAGTCATGTGAATGACCTTGTAAATTACTTCGATATCTGATCTTTGTAGTGCTCATTCTTTGGAAGAAGTACTTTTATTGAAGGGGACTGAACAATGGGCCTCGTTAAAACCTTACCCAGAAAAACTCATTGGGAAAAAATCTGGAAAAGGAAAAAGAGTACCCGTATCGGACACTGAAAGACAGAACAATGGGCACGCAGGCCCGACCATAACATTCTCTGATGGACGTGCAAGTCCGAAAGCAAAAATAAAAATGGGCGCGCAGGCCCGACCATAACATTCTCTGATGGACATGCAAGTCCGAAAGCAAAAATAAAAATGGGCACGTAGGCCCGACCTTACGATGACTAAATAACTTGATATGACTACTTGTAGTATGGCTTCAAGTTTTACATTCCATGGCCGAGGAAGGGGTTTTGAATCCATTGTGCGGAGGCTGTATGAGCCCTTGCCCACCTTTCGGATGACTTCATAAGGTCCTTCCCAAATAGGCCCAAGTTTCCCTGGTTGATGACCGGCAGCCTCACTGCGGCGAAGGACGAGATCCCCCATTCTGAATTCCCTCTTCTTTACTCGGATATTGAACTTCTTAGACATGGCCTGTTGGTAAGCTGCTATTCTTAATGATGCGTTTTCCCTGACTTCTTCTAGAAGATCCAAACTTTCTCTCTGTCCTTCGATGTGGTCGGGCGAGCCTGTGGTCATAGCACGGAAGCTTGGAATGGTTACTTCTATGGGAACAGCGGCTTCCATCCCGAAGGCAAGCATGAATGGGGTTTCCCCCGTCGCTGTTTTGAACGTGGTTCGGTTGGTCCAAAGTACTTCTGGGAGAAGATCGGGCCAATCTCCCTTGGCACTGCCAAGGCGAGTCTTCAAGTCTTGTAAGATGAGTCTGTTTATAACTTCAGCTAACCTATTACTCTGCGGGTGCGAAACGGAGGTCAACCTCTGTTCTATCCCCAGATTCTTGCAGAATTGCTTGAATGCTTGGCACTCAAATTGACGCCCATTATCTGTTATTAATGTCTTGGGAAGACCAAAACGGCAAACTATTGATTTCCACACAAATGCTTCCAATTTTTGTTCTGTGATCACGGCCAGCGGTTCGGCTTCCACCCACTTAGTGAAATATTCCACTGCAACTGCCAAGAACTTGACTTGACCCCGGGCTATAGGGAAAGGTCCGAGTATGTCAATTCCCCATTGGGCGAAAGGGTATGGGCACAATATTGAGGATAGTTCTTCCGCAGGTTGATGTAGTCGGGCTGCGAATCTTTGGCACTTGTCACAGGCTTTCACATAACTAAGGTCGTCTTTCTTCATATTCGGCCAGTAGTACCCGTATCTTATTAATTTCAATGCTAGAGCTCTTGCTCCCTGGTGTCCTCCACAAATTCCTTCATGAACCTCGGCCATAGCAAGAGCTGCTTCTTTTGGAGTTAAGCATCGTAGATAAGGAAGTGTGAAGCTTCGGCGAAACAGGGTATTCTGCAGCAAGGTATACCTCGGGGCTCTTGCTTTGATTTTTCTGGCTTCTACTTTGTCATCTGGAAACTTCCCTGATGTCAGATATTCAATTATTGGATCCATCCAACTGGGCTCTTGATCTGAAATATCCATGACCTCGGGTTGTTGTATGATACTAGGCTCGTGAAGAGTTCGTATGAACACGGTCCTCTCCAGGTGGTCGAGATTGGAAGAAGTAAGTCTTGACAAAGCATCCGCTTTGTGATTGGCTGACCTCGGAATTTTGTTTATGCAGCAAGACTTGAACTTTTTTTGCAAGTCTAAGACCATCATCCTGTAAGATGACATTTTCTCATCTTTCGCTTCGAAAGTGCCGTTTACTTGTTCTACCACCAATTGGGAATCACTAAGGACCTTGACATGCTCGACCCCTAGATGTTGAGCTGCTTGAAGTCCGGCAATTACGGCCTCATACTCTGCATCATTATTGGTTGTTGGGAAATCAAAACGTATTGCGCACTGAATTTCCATTGTGCCATCATCTTTCTTTAATATGATACCGGCCCCCGAGCCCGCAGCATTCGATGCTCCATCCACTTGCAAGGTCCATGTGGCTTCTTCCCGGTCATGACCTGTCGGCCCCCGAGGTCTTGGTGTGAGTTCGGCGACAAAGTTGGCCAAGACCTGTGCTTTGATGGAAGGTCGAGGTTTGAACTCGATGTCATACTCCCCAAGCTCGATTGACCACTTCAGTAGACGACCGGATACATCTGGTTTCTGCAAGATTTGCTTCAAGGGCTGATTTGTGAGGACAGTTATTGCATGGGCTTGAAAGTATGGTCTTAACTTTCTCGCTGCTGTAAGCAAGGCAAGTGCGAGCTGTTCTGCCAATGTATATCGGGTTTCCGCTTCCAACATCATCTTACTAACATAATATATAGGCTTTTGAGTCTTCTCTTCTTCTTTAACTAAAACGGCGCTAACAGCATGATCAGACACTGCTAGATATAAGAACAAATTGTCCCCTGGATTCGGCTTTACCAGTATCGGAGGTGTACCCAAGTATTCTTTCAACTTTCTGAAGGAGACCTCGCATCCTCGTCCCACTTGAAGTCTTTGTTTCCTCGAAGAGTTTTGAAGAAGGGGAAACACTTGTCCGCTGCCCTTGACATAAAATCTACCTAATGCTGCTACTCTTCCTGTTAACTTCTGCACTTCCTTGATGTTTCGGGGAGGTTCCATTGAGGCTAGAGCTGAAATTTTATCTGGATTAGCTTCGATACCTCTCTGAGTGATCATGAATCCCAAGAACTTTCCCGAGCCCACTCCGAAGGCGCACTTTGCAGGATTCAGTTTCATCCGATATTTTCTAAGTGTACTGAATATGTCCTCAAAGTCAGCAATGTGGTCTTTCTTTCTTGAGCTTTTTACGACCATATCATCAACATTGACTTCAATATTAAGCCCGATGTGTCTGGAAAAGACCATGTTAACCAACCTTTGATAAGTAGCTCCCGCATTCTTCAACCCAAATGACATGACCTTGTAGCAGTATATTCCTTCATATGCCATGAAGGAAGTTTTTTCCTGATCTTCCTGTTCCATTCGAATCTAATGATACCCCGAGAATGCGTCTAAGAAACTGTAAAGTTCGGATCCTGATGTGGAATCCACCAACCTGTCGATCTTGGGAAGAGGATAACTATCTTTTGGACATTCTCTATTCAAATCTGTGAAATCTATACAAACTCGCCACTTGACATTTGGCTTCTTTACCAAGACCACATTGGCTAGCCACTCTGGATACTTCACCTCTTTGATGAATCCTGCTTTCAATAGCTTATCTATTTCCTCTTTTATTATCTACCTTCTTTCTGTGGTAAACTGTCTTCTTCGCTGTTTCACGGGCTTCTTGTTGGGCATGACGTTCAACTTGTATTCGACAAGCTCGGGATCTATCCCGGGCATATCTTCAGCACTCCATGCAAATACGTCGATATTCTTCTTTAAACATTGTGACAACTCTTCCTTCATCATTTTGGGGAGCTCTTTCCCAATTGTAAAGCTCTTCCCTTCCGAGACATGAACCTCTTCCAACTCTTCTACTGGCGACATTCTTTCTTTGAGAGGAAGTTCTATTGACATCAAATTTGTCTTATTTATTCCAATGCAGTTGATATAGCAACTTCTGGCTACCGATTGATTTCCCTGAATAGTTGCTATGCCTGTGGAAGTTGGGAACTTGATTGCCAGGTGATAAGTTGATACTATAGCTTTGAGGCTGTTCAAGAATGGCCTTCCCAAGATAGCATTGTAGGCCATTGGAGTTTCGACGACTTGGAACGGAGTCATCTTCGTTACACGCTTCTCTTCTGATCCTAGTGAAGTGGGAAGGTCAATTAGGCCTTCGGGTCTCACGGTTCCTCCTCCAAACCCAGTTAGGGGAGTAATGACCTGTCGAAGCCGGTCTTTGGGAAGTTGCATCAGATTGAAAGCTTCCAAGGAAAGAACGTTGGCTGCGCTCCCATTGTCAACTAGAACCCTCCTGACATCAAAATTGGCGATAGTTGCACTGATAACAACAGCATTGTCATGAGGATAAGAAATCCCTTCCATGTCAGCATTGCTGAAGCTGATGCTGTCCGAGACCTCATGGTCATGACATCCCGACCTTTCTTCCCGATCACTCAGTGCACGGGCATGGTTCTTTCGTGCATTATTCGAATCACCTCCAGATGTTATTCCTCCGACGATAAAATTTATGATGCCAGCGGATCTGGTATTCTCTTCCCCTTTTCCATGCTCTTTATCGTCTCTCTTTATGTAGTGCCCTAGGAAGCCCCTTTTTATGAGGGCTTCTATCTCCTGTTTCAAAGTTCTGCACTCATCTATGGTATGACCCGGGCTCTTGTGAAAGTCACAATACTTATGTCGATTCTTTTCGTCGAATTTCCCCTTAATAGGCTTGGGCCATCGCAAATCTTCCCGTCCTTTGATTTCCATCAGAATGTGAGATCGTGGTGCGTTTAGCGAAGTTAAACTCTGATGCCCATGACCATTCCCCCTCTGGTTATTTCGGGAAGAATTTTTCTCATCTTCCTGTCTTGATCTCTTATTCCCCTGCCTTGTTGATGGTGAAGACTGTTTTACTGTCCCATGCCCTTGATCCTGTGCCCGAACCGACAAAAGTGTTTCCTCCATGTTTATGTAATTTTCTGCTCTTCGAAGAAGCTCTGTTACATTTGAAGGTGGGTTCTTCGACAGGGACATTCTGAATTCCGGGCCTCGAATAGCTAAGGTGAGGGCTGAAATTGCTGATGATATATGAAGATCTGGAATCTGAAGTCTTTCAGCGTTAAACCGAGTCATGAACTCTCGCAGTGTCACATTCTGAGCTTACTTTAATTGCATGAGGGATGCAGCGGTCTTCTTGATTCTTTTGCTACTTGCAAAGAAAGCAGTGAACCTCTCATTAAGATCTGCAAAGGAAGAGATAGACCCTGGAGGTATCGTAGAATACCAGTCTCGAGCTGAATTTGTCAAGGTTTGCGGAAAGGCCTTGCACAGAATCTGATCGGGAGCATTCTGCATGTCCATGACATCAGTGTAGGTATTCAAGTAGTTGTTAGGATCTGTTGTTCCATCGTATTCCTTTATCCGAGGATATTTACACCGGTCTGGCAAGGGAAAGGATGTTATTTCAGGAGTAAAGGGGGTTCTTCTCACGAATGACGCCCGACCTGGGGTATTCTGTCGTATTCCATCAGCAATTCCTTCCTGAATGATTCTTGAAAACTCTTGCTGTGTCAAATTGGCAGATCCTTCTGTCAAGGGATGGGCACCTCTAATTCTCGGGGAGTTATCAGCGATAGGATTAGCTGGCTGGAGGTCTTCCCTGGGAATTGTGCCTAGAGTGTTCGGGTCAGGCTGAGCTTGACGACTGTTCTGTTGTAGAAGGGTTTGACGAAGTTCGCGGAGCTGCTGCTGAAGTTCGTTGAAATCTTCCCGACTAACAGGTTCATTTTCTGGAGTGGCTTCTGGGTTTTGTTCTTCTCCAACATCTTCAAGAGGTGGAGGATTATCGTCCTCAGCCGAGGGGTTGGTCGGAAGGGATTGCCCAGTAGATGCGGAGGGACGGGCTTGACGTCTATTAACCATGGCTAGTTGTATCTCTTCCCACAGACGGCGCCAATTGATGCTATCAAAAATCCTAACCTTGACGTGGCAGGATCTGATGATATTCGATTGCTGGAAAAGATCAACGAGCTCGCCTTGGATGACCTGCAAAAAAGGCGAAGAGGATTCTCCCCGTCGCCCCTCCGGTGTGAGAATTAGTTTTCTGAAAAGGTAGAGAGAGAATATTTTACTGGAAAACGTAAAGAATTATGAATGAATTTATGTGAGCAAAAGAGTTGTATTTATAGGGCTGGAAAAGCCCATAATTTCCTTTATTCTAGGAAGGAGTCCTTATTGGTATAAACTTACCTTTTAGGAGGAGTTCTAATCTTGTAAGAATTATATCTCCTCTTTTTTAGGATGATTCCTTATATGTTATGTCTTATTTCGAGGGCCCAAGAAGGTGGGCCACTGATAAAGCCCACAAAGGTGAACACCCGGGATCCTGAAGTGGCCGGGGAAGCCCGGGCATGTTGCCATTTATGAATGCAGGGCTCGGATAGGTTGGGCATTTCTGGGCTGGGATGGTAATAAGGCCGACCATACACTCCAGCCTGTAGAGAGAAGGGCTCGCTGGTCGAGACACTCAAAGCCCGGGACGTTAGGCCGACTCGAGCCACGGATGGGCCGACCTGTTATGAAGGAGTCCATATGCCCATCCTGACAATCCCGAAAAATAGCCCGATCAATATTTATTTAACTCAATCATGTTAACCTATACTTTTATGAGTTATATCTTCTTTCATACATCAAAACATGAAAATTCTGAAGGATGTTTATTGAGATTGATTATTTAAGGAACATAGAAATTTATGTTCCAATTGCAAGTTGAATAATTTGATTTTTAGAGTAATTCAAAGCTTTGGACCTTGGTACAAAATTTTAATCGAGTCGTGTCTAAAAGTTCAGATGAGAGAATTTGGGATACGGACGGGAAACTGTAAGAAGAGAACAAAATAATGTTAGGCAAAAACAAAGTTAAATTGTTACAAATATATAGTGAAAAAGCTTTGGTGAAGGTTCGTGGACGTAGGCAAGTTGTCGAACCACGTAAATTTCTGTGTTCGTATTTATTTATTTTTTTGGCTCAATTATTTCTTGAACATCAAAAATTCTTTTGGGTTAATTAGAGAGGGAATTTGTGTGTAATTCCCAACAGTGGCGCCGTTGTCGGGGAAATCGACGTCTAATTAACAGAGCATCAGGTGGTTCGAAGATTTTTTTGGAGCAAAATAAAAAATATGTTTGGAAAGTACAATGTGGAGAAATTTGACTGAAAGATCAATTTTCCCTCTTTGGTCATAGTATGGCCATCAAGAATTTTTCTCTCTAGGCACACGTCACTGCCTCTCTTGCAGTACATTCAACAAAGCAATATGCACTCCCTTTTATAATACTTAAACCACGTGGTTTCAACTATTCATGAATAGGGCAATCATATCAACTTTTATAATTAGTCAAAAGTAGCACATTTTCTTTTACCTTTAATCATGAAAGTGGCATGTCTCTTTCCTTTCACCAAGAGACAAAGTCTGATTACTCCTCTATACCACTGAAAGAGCAAAACAAAAGTAGTTGTCATAATCATGCATTTGTTGAATTTTGGGTCAAATACCCAACTCCTCTTCCAAGTCTTCGACGAATTCCGACAGAGTAGTATCCAACTAAAATTTCTGATGCATCAAATAATGTAACATGAGCTTCATCATTTCCATTGGAGACAATCAACTTTATCATGCTTTGTTTTTATACGTAACTAAACTATATTAAAAAAAGGTGAACGGATTAATGCAATTTTTTATTTTTTTTGTAATTATTTATTAATTTTATTTTCGTGAATTAATGTGTAATGTTTTATTTTTATATGTCACAAGGTAATTATCAGATTAAACCAACTTTTAGTTTTTATTTATTTATTTATTTATTTTTATTTAATTTTCTTTTTGTAAATTATTGTATTGGTTATAATAATCTTTCCAATACCATCAAATGAATTAAACGGGAAGAAATAAATGAAATCATCAATTTTGGAAATATTTGTTTGGGTCTCACTAAATTCAATTTGAAATGAATTAATGTTTAAGGCAATATTTGGAAGCCATAACTAGAACTGCAAGTTGGATTTGAAAATCCGATTCCGAGTGATCCAAAATTTGAAATTTCCGAATTCCAAAATTTTTCGAAAAGTTTTGATTAGAATTGGAACGAGTTTCAAATTTCCGAAATTCTATTTTTTTTTTGGGAATAAATTCCAAAATTCTTTGTATTTACAATACAATTAATAATATAAAATCTAAGAAAATAATTTTTTGAACAATTAATAATATTAAAATATTATTAACATGAGATTTACCATGGAAGCATAGCATTAATTATCTCAACTAGTGTTGTATCCTTCCTCTCAGTCAAACCATTTTGTTGAGATGTTCTAGGTGCACTATATTGATGTATTATGTCATTTTGTTCACAAAAGATGTTGAGTTCATTAGAGAAGTATTCACCCCATCTATCAATTCTAAGAATTTTAATTTTTTACTCAATTTTTCTTTCTACTTCAGTTTTGTATATCTTAAAAATACTAGGCTTTATCCTTGTGTTTCATCTAGTAGATATAACAAATCTAGAATGATCGTCTATAAAATTAATAAAATATTTAATATCTCCTATAGTTTACATTATATTAAGTTTACATATGTCAGAATGAACTAAGTCTAACAAATTAGAAGTTCTTTTAACACTAAGAAAAAGTTTGACTTACTGGTAGAATGTTACGGGCAACTGATCATTGCTCACCGTCTTTTCGAGCCATACGAAAGGGAACCAATTTTGAATGGACACAAGGATGTGATGATAGCTTAAAGAATTTGAAAAATATATTGCAAACCCCACAATATTGGTACGACCCCTACCAAGAGATCGACTTCATTTGTACATGGTCGTTTCTGCACATGCAATCAATGTAGTATTAGGGAAAGACGATTAAAGAACCGTAAAACTAGTTTATGATGTGAGTCATATTATGAAACCAACGGAGTGTCGATATTCATTAGCTAAACAACCAGCCCTAGCTTTGGTAATGGCGACACGAAAGTTATGACCGTATTTCCAATCGTATTCGGCTACAATGATGACGAATCAGCCATTAAAACAAATCCTGCTTCGACCAGAGACCTCAACACTATTGGAAAAAGGGGCTATTGAATTGGGAGATGGTGATATTGAATATAAACCTTTACCAGCAATAAAGGCCCAAGCTTTGGCTGAATTCATTGTAGAATTGACTCTGAAGAATATAGAGAGCAGTACAATTCAACAATGGGAAGTGTACGTAGATGGATTGTCAAGTCAGAAAGGGGCAGGTGTTGGGGTATTGTTGATAGCCCTAGATGTGTTCAATCAAAGAAAATTTATTATATGGATGGACCTTCTGATAGAACATAAGCAAGGAAATTACGACTCAAAGTAGCAAATTTCTTTATGATCGAAGGAAAGTAATACAAAAAATGGATCTCCATGTCTTATTTGACGTGTGATACAGAGTTAGAAGGTTAGCAAATATTGGAAGAGATTCACTTCGGAGCGTATGGAAACCATTTGGAAGGTAACATGCTGGGCTTTAAAACCTCGAGACAAGGTCACTTTTGGCCTACTCTCAAGAAAGATGTACGGGAACTAGTGACACGTTACAAGACTTGTCAAAGGAATGGGAACTTAATTAATGACCCAGTAGAGTTGCAACACGTGATCTTTGAAGCACGACCTTTCTATCAATGGGATTTTGACATCGTTGGGCCTCTCCCAGTTGCAAAAGATCAAAAGAAATTTCTACTAGTAGTGGTTGATTACTTCCCAAAATGGGTTGAGGCAGAAGCCCTTGCTATCATATTGTCACAGAAGGCTCAAGATTTCATATGGAGACAAATCATTTGTCGATTCGAGATCTCCTAAGTAATCATCTTAGAAAATGGCAGAAAATGCCATGGCAAAGAATTCAAGAAATTATGTGCGAGCTATCACATTTATATTCGACTATCTTCATTCTCTATCCTCAAACTAATGGCCAAGTAGAGGTCACCAATTAAAGCATAATGTGGTGATGAGATTCGAAGCGCGGAAGAAACGCCGGAAGGTTCCGAACTCAGGTTGTGGTTGGACGGATGAATCATGACCCGATATTCACGACGCGATGGCTCGACGATGCGGAATAAAGAACCACGACTTTCGAAACGCCACAAGGAATTACCCAATCTCCTTGATAAGTCTCTGATTTGAACGCCACAAATATTCACAAGAAATATTTGATAAGTTCGGTATTTGAATGCTACAAGAAATATTCTTGATAAGTTCGAAAAACATAGGAATTCACCTATAACTTTTATTGAATCCTCAATAAAAACTGTTTATATCAAAATCAAAGTCTCAAGTCTGAATTACAACAATGAATGGAAAGGAATATAAATAAGTAAAATAACCTAGCCGCTAATTGACTCAAAATAGAATTCTAATTAGACTAAAATAGGCAAACAAATAATTAAAAACAAAATTTAACCTAAAAATATGCAAAAACCCCTAATTTCCGTCTGCATAATTGACTTGCTGTTTTGAAGCCCAAAATGATGGGATTTGACCATAAAATCAGTCGGCTCAAGGGCTTCTGCCCATGAGTTTTTCTTAGTTGCCCATTTCTACTCGAAAAACACATATTATGCATCTAATTCAGACATGGTTGACTGGATTGCACTTTTATTTGACTTGAATATTTAACTTTTTCCGTCAAGGCTGCTATGACTCCGATTGTCGAGGGTCCGGAACACATCATGTGGGACTTAAAAAATGAGACTGAAGGTAACGAATGGGTGGAAGAACTGCCTAATGTTCTATGAGCTTATAACACAAGCCCAGAGAAGCTACACTAACGACCACATTCAAAACGCTCTTTGGACTTGAAGCAGTAGTACCCCATAAGATCATGGTTGCATCACTCAAAGTTACCATCGATCAAATTGATTTCACACATCACAAGTTTGAGCTTGATACCCTCAATGAAGAGCACGATAAAGCCGAAAAAAGAATGCTACAAGTCAAAAGAAGATCACAGTAGGATCATGAGAGAAGAGTAAGTCTAGAAATTTTGATTTAGACGATCTACTATGGCGATGGGACATCATCCAACAAATTTGGGAGCAAAATGGAAAGGCCCCTTAATGTGGATGAAGTATTAGGAATTAGGTCCTAGCCCTAACTACGACCTCTAGGAAATTAAGACCATACTTCTTGCAACACCCCGTGCATGTTCTCACAAATTACCCCCTTAGACAAGTCTTTTAAAAAATCGAATCTTCTGAAAGGATGGTTAAATGGGAAATAGAGCTAGGGCAATTTGAAATTCATTATACCGTGGACTATGATCAAGGGACAAGCCCTAGTTAATTTCATTGTAGAATTCAGCCCTGGAATCCAACAGGATGAAACAAATAACAATGACATCTGAGAACTCCACATAGATGGATCCTCAATCGACCTACATGCAGGAGCTGGTCTCGTCCTTAAGAGCCCTGAAAAGTAGACTTTTTTCCATGCTCTTTGTTTCGATTTCAAAGCAAATAATGAAGCAGAATGTGAAGTCGTTGTTGTATGGCTACAAATGGCAAAGGAAAAGGGGATCAAACAAATCGTTTTACACAAAGATTCGCAGCTTGTGGTTAATCAACTACATGGGACCTATCAAACAAAGGAAGGGTGCATGAGCCAATATGTGAAGGTCGTCCGAAGAGAGCTAAATTCATTTTTTAGTTCCAAAATAGTACAAAATCAGCGATCTCAAACCAGCCGTGCAAATGCGTTAGCCAAATTAGCGACAAGCGAGGGAATTCACGAGCTGGACAACATCCCAGTACGAAGGTTGCAGTTCTCCTCTATCGAGTTGCTCCAGGTAACACTCATGGCTATCAACAAAAAACCATGCTGGATGGATGAAATCTATGAATTTTTCAAGGATGGTAAGTGCCCAATGGACCCAAACTTAGCAAGGAAATTGAGAATCAGATCTGCCAGATTCACGATAATTGACGGATTCTTCTACAAAAGAGGATTCGCTGCTCCACTACTAAGATGCCTCACCGAAGAAGAACCTCTCTAAACATTAACAGAGATCCACGAAGGAGTTTGTGGAAATCATACTAGGGGATAAGCTTTAGCCCACAAAATAATTAGGCAATGATATTTCTGGCCTACTTTAAAAAAAGATGCCATGGAGTTCGCTAAGAAATGTGACAAGTGTCAAAAAATTTGCTCCCCTAAACAGAACTTCATCGGAAGAACTGAGTTCAATAATCAGCACTTGACCTTTTACAAAATGGGGAATTGACCTAATGGGCCCCATGCCAACTAGAAAAGGAGGAGTAAAATTTGCAATAGTGGATGTAGATTACTTCACAAAATGGGCAGAGGCAGAACCATTGGCCAAAATAATCTAGCTAAAGACAACGGACTTCATTTAGAAATCTATTGTCTGCCGATTTGGAACTCCCCACTCAATCATCACCGATAATGGTAAACGGTTCGATAACCGGAAGCTCAAGGAATTTTGTGAAGGACTAAATAGAAGAAAAACTTCTCAATGCCTAACCACCCCCAAGCCAACGGCCAGGTCAAAGCTATCAACAAAATTATCAAACACACTTTGAAGGCCAAACTAGAAAAGCTCAAAGGAACTTGGGTAGAAGAACTACCTAACGTACTATGGTCCTATCAAACTACAACCTGAACAAACATGGGAGAGACCCCTTTTTCCATGGCATTTGGGACAGAGGCAGTTATTCCTGTTGAAGTTGAAGTACCGACCTATAGAAACTTACACTTTGGTGAAAGACAAAACAGTATCTCTCTAGCAACAGAACTGGACTTTTTGGATGAGAAAGAGAAATGGCCGACCTCCGAAATGCCATTTACAAACAACAAAGTAAGAAATATTACAACAGCAAGGTTTGAAGAAGGTGTTTCGATATAGGAGACCTAGTTTTAAGAAAGGCCTTCCTAGCCACCAAAGAACCCAACGTCGAATCTTTCGCGCCGAACTGGGAGGGACCTTACCAAGTAACCAAGGTGTTGAAAAACGAAGCTTATGAACTTCAAACTTTGGATGGAGTTCCACTTTTACATCCATGGAATGCTGAGCACCTAAAAATCTATAGAGTTGTGAAGTCTTTTGTGAACGAAATTTTTGTATGCCAAGTTTTATCGAAATGAGAAAACATCATTTTGTTATCTATATGTATCAATGGCCCGACCTCCGCTACCTGGGGTAAGAAGATCGGCCACGGCCAAAAACCCCTCATCAAAATTCCTGAGTGTAGTTACTGAACTCAGAAGTCCCGAGTTAGGTCATGACCTCAAAACTCGAAAAGAGAACAAAAACCCGACCACGGTTCGGTAAAATTAGCTCAACTGGCACGCCAGTAAATTCCTACGGGTCGATAAGAGCTCAAAATTGTCCATATGTAACACTCAAAGTTTGAAATCTTAAACTCAGATGTGTTAACTTCATTTCACTTTATACGAGGAAATAAATAGTTTCAAATACTAGAGTTTTCATTTATTCTTTTTAATTTATTATAAAATTTTACAAAAATTTTGATAGTCTCCTCTATAAATTGGATTTAACCAACTTGTAGAGGGACATCATAACCAATCTAATAATTTTAAACATCAAACACAACTCATTCAACATCCAACATTCTACCATAATTCAACATCAATCCCGAACACCTCAACATAAATAAATTTAAACCATAAGTTCCATTTAACTAAATAGAGGATTAATAAAATACTAAAGAGACAAATGACTTATCAAAAACTAAATCCAATAAACAATTTAAACGAATGAACTAATAAAAATAACTAAAACATTTTTGTAAATTTCAATTCAAACTTTATTTAAAAATGAGTAATTGTGGTACTGTACGAGTCTGCCACCAAATCCTTTTTCCTTAGATCATCTAGTTTTCATCACCTAAATTGTTAGGGAGGGATTGGGGAGAGCTAAAGCTCAGTAAGTAAACCTTATTCATATGATGCATGCTCATGACATGAAATGCTTAAAAATATTTTGAAATATGTATCCCTATTCACTTTAATCTTTCAAAACTTTCACTTTAACATTTCAAAACTTTCAAAATTTCCAAACTTTCACTTTAACATTTCAAAACTTCATTTCATTACTTTCGTGAGCTCACTTGGTGTATCTTCTTGTCAATCGGAGAGCAGTGGACAATTCTTATTTGGAACCAGGTTAAAATCCACATTTCCACCGCAAAGCGGTTTAACACACTCACATCATAGCGGTTGAACAGTCCATCGCAAAGTGGTTGAACATTCCGTTGCAAAACGACTTAAATTCGGGTACGCCGGTCCAGCGCCCCATTTTCCACTCATCTCTTTCATGACATAAAAGTACACCCATTATCTTTCTTAAAACATGGGATACATATCTTTCGAGAAAATTTTCACTATTCCACATTTTACACTTAAAAGAACTTCGAATTTCCAAATTCAATGACAGTGCATACTTGATGATTCAATGACATGATAACATGCATGTTTGAACATTTCCTTAATAATACATACATGTATGAAGTCAATGAAAAGCATCACAAGCAGGTAAATTGCAATAATATCAATTAAGCACGTTAATTCCACATTAAACATTCCACTTTGATGAAAATAGGGAAAGTTTACTTACTTGACGTCCTTAATATTTACCGTAATCTGGATTTGCAAGTGGAAGAGTCTTAGATGCCCGTGATGTCAATGTGCCCAAGTCCTGACTATTTCCATTCGTCAAAAGTATAACTTTCAGTTTACAAATAAATTCGTTATTCATTTTAATACTCAATCAAACATTAACTGAGATTGAAACTTCAATTTTACTCAAATGTGACCTTACGGTATGATCAAAACACATAAGAATCCTATTCGAAATAAAGAATGAATCTTAATGCAAATTAGAAGGTCTTCTCATCTTTTAATTCAAACTCAAACTCAAAATTAGATAACTTATCTTAACTTTACTAAATTACCCAATGACAATTCTAGTTATTCATAATTTGAAAATTAACAATTTGGCTTCTAAGTTTAAACCAATTATAAATATGAATTTACACACATGTATATTGATAAGTGCTTTATTAGCATGTATTTAATTCACTTATTATCCTATTTTTTTATTAGTTTGATCATATTGAAGTATTGTTTAATGCATTTTCATTTATTGTGTTATACAGGATCGCAAAGAACGAAAAGAAAGGAAACATGACCAAAGAAATACAAAAAAATCAAGAAGTGAGGTTCAAGGGCATATTCAAAGAGATCCAAATCAATAATGGCATGTGGGAAGAAGATTAGATGCAAAAATTATGGTCAAAGAAGGTTTGGAATGAAGTTGGAAATCAAAAACCCGCAAGGATTGTGATCATGAATTTTAGTCATAGATTGAAGCTCAATTTTGTCATAGAATAATTTCGAAATTGGGAAGATCTATTTAACAAATAATTGTAGATATTTGAGTTTTCTTTCCAACGCAACTTGAATCACCACAATCGGACTTCGGGAGAGAAAGTTATGACCAAAACATCGAGCACAGGCGCTTCTCGGCAGAAATGCACTTACGACTGTAACTTTACAATTTACGGCCGTAACTTCCAAATTCTGAAAATTTTCATTAGCTAACTTACGGCCGTGAAAAGGAAAGTTACGGCCGTAACTTGCTCGCCAAGGAATTTCCTTATATGATTCAAGGTCTATCTTTGGTATATCTTTGGGGTAAAGTTAGGGCACGATTTTGTGAATATAAAAGGAGCAAAATAGCCACAAAAAGGAGGCGGGACATTGAAGAAAAATAGAGAGAAACTAGGGAAAGATAGAGAGAATTCTTGGGAGATTTTTTTAGCACAAGAGCATCAAATGCAAGGGGAATCCATGAATCAACTTGAAGAATACTCCACAACCATGCTAGGCTAAATTATATGTCTTGTTCAAAGGGGAAGTTGTGTTAACTTGATTATGTTATTTTATTTTCCTACAAATTAGTAGCGTGAATTTATTCCTTTATTTCAATTGTTGGATTATTATCTTTTGAATGCTCAATTGAGTTTATTTGATTAATAGTTTAATTTGGCCAATTGGATTATTGATCTTTGGATTCATGAATATGCTATGTTTAGATTCTTGATCCGTAATTGTCATTGAATCTTTACTTTAGTAGCAAATAAATCTCGTGCAGATTTAGTAATAATTCAACTTGGATTGATTAATTCGAGCTTGTGTAATTAACGATCCAATTCAATCTATTCTTCTAAATTTTCATACTAGTCGTGCATTAAATCCTAAGAGCTTGTTTAGGATTGTCCGTGGCTAGAATTGGTTCGAAGAGCTTGTTTTGAATCAATACACATAAGGAAGAATTTAGATAATCAGAGCTTGTTGATTATTTATGATTGATAATTGAATAGGGATATAAACACGTTACAAGGAAAAATATAACATTAATTAAGGGCACAACCGAACCCGAGAACAAGATTTATTCTCATATTAATTATCTAGTCATATTTTATTATTTATTTTATGCATAGTTTTCATTCAAGTAACTTCACACAAAAAAAACCCCATTCCATTCTAATTGATCGAAAAACTAAAATTAGTTTCCGTTCCTCGTGGGATCGACCCTTACTCTCACTTCTACATTATTAATTAATATTTGACGAGTAAGAATTTATTTATTATTTTGGTGCATTGTGACACGCATACATTACCCAAATTCCGATGATTAAATTTGAAATTAGACCATAATCCAAATCTGAAAATATACAATATATATATATATATATATATATATATATATATATATATATATATATATATATATATATATATATATATATATAATTTTCCCCAAATCTGAATTTACAATTATAAATTTGAATCATAGATTAAAAAATCTGAATATTTATTCAAACAACATAAGAAATCTGAAATTTATACTTAAGGATGATATTTACATCAGTACATACATATATAAACATTACCCAATCTCCAATATAAAAGTTATAATTCGAAATCTAACTAAATTTAAATTTGAAAAATATGAAAAATCTTCACATAAATACACACTCAACATATATACACACATTGACATCAATATATGCTTGTGTGTGTTTCATGTGTTTCGCCTGAGTGTAAACACGTGTGTGTTCGCATGAGTGTGTGATCATGTGCAGTTGGAGGGGGGAAGAGGAGTGGGTTTTACCTTGGGGAAAATGGCGATTAGGGCCGGCGGTGGTGACAACAGGGAGTGAGAGAGTGAGGGGTGGTGGATCCGGTTGAGGGAGAGTTGAGAAAGCCGAGGGATTACGAGAGAAATAGAGAGATGTTGGGATTGAGAGGTTTAGGTTAGGATTAAAAGTTTAATCTGTTGGAATTTGCAAATTGGTCCCTCAAATCTCCATCTTTGTTTAATTAAGTGAATAACTTCCAAATAACTCCCAAAATGTCACTAAACTTTTTCCCAATTTTATGAATTACGAATTAGGCTACTTACAATTTAATAAAAAATAGAAATTTGCAATCTTAACAATTAAAATAAACAATTAGACATATAATTACACGTAAACAATTTATAAACTTTCTAATTGGCACATTGATCGAGACGGCATCCAAGTCCTTCCATTGCAAAATAATTCAAATTATAGACATAAAATTTTTATCAATTTATAATAACATTAACATAAATATTACGTAAAATTTAAAATGCACATAAAAATGAAAAGAGGTATTACAATTCCTTACCCCTTAAAAAGAGATTTCTCCCTCGAAATTAAAAACTTAACAAAAAGATGCGGATACTTGGCACACATTTCGTCCTTGCATTCCCAAGTAGCCTCTTCTACTGCATGATTCCTCCAAAGAACTTTGACTAGTATTATCTTCTTTTTCCTAAGTTCTTTTTCTACTTTCATTAGGATTCTCACAATGGATTCTTCATAAGTCAGATCCTCACATAGATCCAATGATTCATTGTTGAGAATATGAGAGGGATCTGAGATATATTTCCTCAACATCGACACATGAAGCACTTTGTGTATCCCCTATAGTGCCGGTGGCAATGCAACCCGATAAGCTAGGTCACCCACCCTTTCCAGTATCTCAAAGGGGCCAACAAATCGCGGATTTAACTTTCCTTTCTTCCCGAATCTCACAACTCCTTTCATAGGAGCTACCTTCAAAAAGATCATATCGCCTGCAGCGTAATCTAAAGGTTTCCTTCTTCTATCTGCATAGCTTTTCTGTATACTCTGTGCAGTTTTCATCCACTGACGAATCTTTTCAACAACTTCTGCTATTTGTTGTACTATTTCTGGACCCAATACTTTTCTTTCCCCTACTTCATCCCAGTGAACTAGCGATCTACATTTTCTCCCGTATAGTGCCTCGTACGGAGCCATGTGAATGGAAGCTTGATAGCTATTGTTATAGGAGAACTCAACCATTTGGAGGAATTCGTCCCAAGTACCTGGAAAATCAATAATACAAGCTCTCAACATGTCTTCTAGGGTTTGAATCGTTCTCTCTGACTGCCCATCTGTCTGTGGGTGGAAGGACGTGCTGAATTTCAATTGAGTACCCATGACTTTATTTAGACTCTTCCAAAATGATGAAGTAGATTTTGGGTCGTGATCAGACACTATAGATAATAGAATCCCATGAAGTTTGACGATTTCTACCACATATAACTCCACATACTTCTTCATACTATAAGTCGTCTTCACCGGCAGAAAGTTTGCTGACTTGGTAAGACGATCAACAATCACCCATATAGAATTATAACCCTTCTTTGTCTTAGGTATGCTAACAATAAAATACATGCCTATTCGTTCCCACTTCCACTTCGGAATCATAAAAGGCTGTAATAGGCCAGAAGGTCGTTGATGTTCGGCCTTAACTTGCTGACAAGTGAGACAATGCTGAACATAATCCGCCACATCCCGACTCATGCCAATCCACCAAAAATGTTTCCTCAAATCTCGAGCCATCTTAGTACTTCCAAGGTGAATTGAGTAAGGAGTGTTATGAGCTTCCTTCATAATTTCTTGCTTCAATTCCATATTATTAGGGACTGCCAATCTACTACCATGCCAAAGGGCACCATCTATAGTGATAATAAAATTGGTGCACTTTTCCTCAATTACCTCAGTGCGAACTTCTGAGGTTTTGGAGTCTTCTAACTGTATAGCCTTGATTTTCTCCAACAACGTCGGTTCCATGGTCATGTTGGAAAGATACCCTGACTTTCCTTTTAGGACGATCTCCAACTCTAACCCTTGGATATCAATTAGTAGTTGTTTTTGAACAACTTGTAAGAGATTTATTGTTCCATGGATTTTTCTACTAAGTGCATCAGCTACCACACTAGCCTTGCCATGATGATAATTAATAACACAATCGTAATCTTTGACAAGTTCCAACCATTTGCGCTATCTCATGTTCAGTTCTTTTTGAGTGAAGAAGTATTTGAGGGTTTAATGATTGTTGTAGATCTCACATCTAACCCCGTAAAGATAATGCCTCCATATCTTTAATGCAAATACGACAGTTGCCAACTCGAGATCATGATTTGCGTAATTCTTCTCATACTCCTTCAGTTGCCTGGAATAGGAAATTACCTTGCCATGTTGCATAAGAACACAACCGAGTCCTTTTAATGAAGCATCACTGTAAATGACCAACCTTCATTACCCTGTGGAATAGTTAAAATGGGCGCAGTTGTCAATCGTGTCTTTAACTCTTCAAAGCTCTGTTCACAATCCGAGGTCCACTGAAATTTGGTGTCCTTTCTGGTTAACTTAGTCAAAGGTGAGGCAATCTTGGAAAATCCCTCTACAAATCTTCGATAGTAACCAACTAATCCAAGGAAACTACGAACTTCCAAGAAAATCCCTCTACAAATCTTCAAAGTTTTGAACTGCCTCAATTTTACTCGGGTCAACCTCAATACCTTCCTTCGATACAATATACCCCAAGAATGGTACTCTGTCCAGCCAGAATTCACACTTCTTGAATTTAGTAAATAATTTCTCTTCTCTAAGCTTCTGAAGCACAATCCTCAAATGTCTTTCATGTTCTTCCTCAGACTTCAAATAGATCAATATGTCATCAATGAAAACTATAACAAATTGATCCTGATATTCTTTAAAGACCCGATGCATTAAGTCCATAAATGCTACAGGAGCATTTGTTAACCCAAATGGCATCACCAAGAACTCATAATGCCCATATATGGTACGGAAAGCTGTCTTTGGAATGTCCGCTTCCTTGATCCTCAACTGATGGTAACTAGATCGCAAATCGATTTTAGAAAAATACCTTGCACCTTGAAGCTGGTCAAACAGATCTTCAATTCTTGGAAATGGATATTTATTCTTTATTGTCACCTTGTTCAATTCTCTGTAGTCTATGCAAAGTCTCATAGAACAATCTTTCTTCTTCACGAATAACACAGGAGCACCCCAAGGTGAGAAACTAGTTTTAACAAAATCTTTATCCATGAGATCCTGTAGTTGCTCCTTGAGCTCTTTAAGTTCCGCAGGAACCATCCTATATGGTACCTTATCTATTGGAGTTGTTCTAGGCACTAAATCGATGATGAAGTCAATTTCTCTTTCAGGTGGTAGATCATAAAGATAATCCCAAAACACATCCGGATATTCTCGAATGATTACAATTTGTTCAAGAGAGGGGTCTATCTTAGGTACCTCAACTACTGCAGCCAGGTAAACCCTACAACCCTTATTCATCAACGACGAGCTTTCATTGATGATACTATTAGAATAGAAGGCTTTACCTCAACTCCAACAAAACAGAAAGGAGTTTTGTTTGGTGGTTCAAACACTATCTTTTTATCATGACAGTCGATTGAAGCATAATACCGTGATAACCAATCCATTCCCAATATGACATCAAAATAGTGAATATCAAGTACTATAAGATCTGCCAACAAGTCATGCCCATCCACTACTGTTGGACAGCCTCTCAATATATAAATTGAACTCAATAATGCTATGGATGGTGTAGACATGACAAACGGAGTACCCAGTTGCGGGGATGAATGATTTAATTTCTCGGAAAAAACAAGACTGACAAAAGAATGAGTAGTCCCGGAGTCGAAAAGAACAGTTGCAAGTTTATCACACACGTACACAGTACCTTCCACAATAGGTTATACAACTATATGTATGTGTATGTTCATAATTTACATTGAATGGCACAAGAAGGGAAAAAATGCCATAAAAAAATTTATAAATACCTGATACCACGGTTGATGCATCCTTAGCTTCCTTCTTAGACATTGTATAGACTCGTGCCTGGGTAGTCTTCGTTTTCTCTCTACAATCCTTTGCTAGATGCCCTATCTTTCCACAGTTAAAAAAACCCTGACAATCATTTGCAAAATGTCCAAACTTCCCACACTCAAAGCATACTCCTTTACCCAAAAGACACTCACCCAAGTGTTCCTTGCCACACTTCGGCCAGGTCCTTCTTTGTTGCTTATTAGATTGATGATTCTTATTACTTCCCTGGCCATTCCTCCTTTTTTGTCTATTGTTATTCCATCCCTTAGAATTTCCACCCTTGAACTTCTGGTTAGAAGATTGGGTCCTATCCCCTTCTCCATTCATGACTAGAGCCCTTTTCACCAAAAGGGATTTGTGGATCACCTCTCAACAAGTAGTAAGCTCGAAAGGGATCACAGCCTGTTTGATTTGAGACTTAAGTCCTTATTCAAAATGCCTAGTCCTTCTCTCTTCAGTGTCCACTAAGTTTGGAGCAAACTCAGCCAAACTAGCAAATTCTTCCTCATACTTTGCAACCGATCTATACACTTGCTCTAATTTCAGAAATTCCTTTTCCTTCTGTTGGCGAAGACTTTTGGGAAAGTATTTCTCATTGAAAGCTGTAGTAAACATCTCCCAAGTGAAAGGGTTGGTATTATTTTCATATTGGCGTTGAACCATCAGTCACCAATCATATGCACCGCCTTGAAGCATGTACGCGACAAAATTTACCTTTTCTTCGTCGGCGCACCCCATAACCCTAAAAGCTTTCTGCATTTCAGTTAACCATTTTTTTGCCTCAAGAGGATCAACAGTTCCAAAAAATTGACAGTGGGGACAGTCTCTTAAATTTTGAGATTCTCCCGTGCCCACGTGTTATATTACTTCTAGGTTGGTTGGCTTGTCCCAACGTATCCAACGCTTGCATAAAGGCCTCCAAAATCATCGGAGTGCCTTAAGGAGCAATGTTATTATCCATCCCTCCATTTTGAGTTTGAGAAGTTTCCCCTTGAGTGTTATTATTGTCCGTCCCTCCATTCTGAGTTTGAGAAGTTCCCCCTTGAGTGTTATTATGTTTAATGCGAACTATTTCAAAATAGGAGAAAATAAAACATTTTACTTAAGATAATACTACATATCAATATGTAGGGAATTTCAATACTAGAAGCATCAAATAACATTTGATAATTTAAGTAAAAATTAACTTACCAGATGATAGAGGAAGATGCACCTGAGGTGTGACTCAGTACTCGACAATTTTCCATAAATATTTTAAAGTCTACAGAATCGTTTTTAAAACTCTTAGTTCTGATACAACAAAATGTAACACTTCAAGTTTAAAATCTTAAACCTAGATGTGTTGACTTCATATCAATTTATACACGGAAATAAATAGTTTCAAATACTAGAGTTTTCATTTTACCTTTTTAATTTATTATAAAATTCTACAAAAATTTTGATGAAATCTCCTCTATAAATTGGACTTAACCAACCTATAGAGGGACATCATAACCAATATAATAATTTTAAAACATAAAACACAACTCATTCAACATCCAACATTCTACCATAATTCAACATCAATCCCAAACACCTCAACATAAATAAATTTAAACCATAAGTTCCATTTAACTAAATGGAGAATTAATAAACTACAAAAGAGACAAATGACTTATCGAAAACTAAATCCAATAAACAATTAAAAGGAATGAACTAATAAAAATAACTAAAACAATTATGTAAATTCCAATTCAAAATTTATTTAAAAATGAGTAATCGTGGTACTGTACGAGTCTGCCACCAAATGCTTTTTCCTCAGATCATCTAGCTTTCACCACCTGAAATGTTGGGGAGGGATTGGGGTCAGTTAAAGCTCAGTGAGTAAATCCTATGCGTATGATGCATGCTCATGACATGAAATGCTTAAAAACATTTCGAAATATGTATCCCCATTCACTTTAACCTTTCAAATCTTTCAAAATTTCCAAACTTTCACTTTAACATTTCAAAACTTCATTTCATTACTTTCGTGAGCTCACTTGGTGTATTTTCAAGTCAATCGGAGATCAGTGGGCAATTCTTATTTGGAACTAGGTCAAAATACACTTTTCCACCGCAAAGTGGTTTAACATTCACTCACTGCATAGCGGTTTAACAGTCCGCTGCAAAGCAGTTGAACATTCCGTCGCAAAGCGACTTAAATTTGGGTACGCCGATCCCCACGCCCCATTTCCCACTCACTACTTTTATGACATAGTAGTACACTCATTATCTTTCTTAAAACATGGGATACATATCTTTCGAGAAAATTTTCACTTTTCCACATTTTCATTTAAAAGAACTTCGCATTTTGAAATTCAATGACAGTGCATGCTTGATGATGCAATGACATGATAACATGCATGCTTGAACATTTCCTTAATAATACATTTATTTATGAAGTCAATGAAAAGCATCACAAGCAGGTAAATTGCAATAATATCAATTACACAAGTTAATTCCACATTAAACATTCCACTTTGATGAAAATAGGGAAAGTTTACTCAATTGACATCCTTAATGTTTACCGTAATCTGGATTTGCAAGTGGAAGAGCCTTAGATGTCCGTGATGTCAATGTGCCCAAGTCCTAACTATTCCCATTCGTCAAAAGTATAACTTTCAGTTTACAAATAAATTCGTTATTCATTTTAATACTCAATGAAACATTAACTGAGATTAAAACTTCAATTTAACTCAAATGTGACCTTACGGCATGACCAAAACACATAAGAACCATATTCGAAATAAAGAATGAATCTCAATGCACATTAGAAGGTCTTCTCATCTTTTAAATTCAAACTCAAACTCAAAATTACATAACTTATCTTAACTTTACAAAATTACCCAATTACAATTCTAGTTATTCATAATCTGAAAATTAACAATTTAGCTTCGAAATTTAAACCAAGTCTAAATATGAATTTACACACATGTATATCTATACATTACCCAAATTCCGATTATTAAATTCAAAATTAGACTATAATCCAAACTGAAAATATAAAAAATATTCATACATATAATTTTCCCCAAATCTGAATTTACAATTATAAATCCGAATCACAGATAAATCTAAAAAACTGAAAATTTATTCAAACAACTTAAGAAATCTTAAATTTATACTTAAGGATGATATTTACATCAATACATACACATATAAACATTACCCAATCTCCAATATAATAGTTATAATTCGAAATCAAACTAAATTTAAATCTGAAAAATATGAAAAATCTTCACATATATACACTCATTGACATCAATATATGCTTGCGTGTGTTTCGTGTGTTTTACGTGAGTGTAAACCCGTGTGTGTTCGCATGAGTGTGTGATCTTGTGCAGCGTGAAGGGGGGAAGAGGAGTGGGTTGGGAAAATGGTGACGAGGCTGGCGGCGATGACAACAGGGAGCGGAGAGTGAGGGGTGGTGGATTCGGTTGAGGGAGAGCTGAGAGAGCCGAGGGATTATGAGAGAAATAGAGAGATGTCGGGAGTGAGACGTTTAGGTTAGGATTAAAAGTTTAATCTTTTGGAATTTGCAAATTGGTCCCTCAAATCTCCACCTTTGTTTAATTAAGTGAATAACTTCCAAATAACTCCCAAAATGTAACTAAACTTTTTCCCAATTTTATTAATTACAAATTAGGCAACATATAATTTAATAAAAAATAGAAATTTGCAATCTTAACAATTAAAATAAAAAATTAGACATATAATTCCACGTAAACGATTTTTAAACTTTCTAATTGGGACATTGATCGAGACAGCATCCAAGTCCTTCCACTGTAAAATAATTCAAATTATAGACATAAAAAATTTATCAATTTAAAATTTGTAATAACATTAACATAAAAATTTACGGGGAATTTAAAATGTACGTAAAAATGAAATGCAGTATTGCGCCATAAATTCCCAAAGAGGAACGGACTCCCAAGTAGTGTAAGTGCTACAATTTGAAAGAAAAGCCCAATCTCATGAGAGCGCATCTATTGAAAAATGTTTTTAATAAGTGTTGAGATTAACGAGCTTAACCAAACGATATAAAGTATCATGTTGAAACTAACAATGCTAACTAAATTATTATAACCTCAGGAGTCAAATCACATTCATTATTTTGTTATTTTGTGTGGTTTCCAATCTTAGCTTAAGATTGATCGCAAGAATTAATATCACTTTCACGAAATATCAAAATTATTTAAACATTGATGTCAATAAGCAAGAGTCAATAGATAAAAATTACAATCAAAATAGTTTTTCATTACGAGAACTTGAAAGTTACGAGAAGGCCTCCAAGGGCAAACAAAGAAAAAAGAAAAGAAGTCAAGTGTGAGCTCTATCTAAAGCACCTCCGGGTTGCGAGCTTGATGTGCTCAGTAATTGCTCCTTCTCCTCCAGATTCTTGAGGCCTTCCTTCAACAAATTGATGTCATATATTGACCTCTTGATCACAATAATAATAAATCTCACCCAAGTTTGAATGCACAAGATTAAACTCGCAAGTTCGGATGTAAAGCACAACCAGTTTTTCTTTTATTTTCGAATTTCGATGCCAACACGTGGCACATAAAACAAATTGCGAAAATATTCTATTTTTATTTTCATAAGTCTGTGGCGTAAACGACGTCACTTGATTGAGATTTATAAATAAATTTACTTTAAAATAAAATTCATTCATTTAAAAAGTAACGATAAAATATTTAACATAAGATCTTGACTTTAAAATTTCTTAGATAAACGTTAATAATAATAAAATACCGAGTCCAACAGTTCAAACACAAGACCTTATTCAGTGAGTCCAGAACTCATAGGTCGTCACTTAGCGCATCACTATCTGTCTCGCCGTCTGAAGATCCACGCCAATTTTTTATTTTTTTTTTCATTTCTGTTACTACCTGAAATATTAGATGTGACGTGGAATGAACATACACTTGCCTAGTGAGTGAAGTATGGTGCTCATGTGCTACTGCACGTAGACAAGTCATATTCTTAAGTCAAGTATAGTCCCAAGTCAAGTTCAAGTCAAGTTAATTTAGATTATATGTATTTCAAGTTATATCCAGTTCAATCAAGTCGATTCTATATATTCAAACCAAGTCAAATTTACATATTCTAGTCAAGTCATACTTCATTTATCTAAGATCATGTCTCACATTTTTAAACTAGTTAATTTCTATAATCAAGTCATAAAATCAGGACAAGTCGAGGCAAGACATATATAAAAGATTAATGTCAATGAATGTATTTTCAAGAAAATATGTCTTTTAATGGGGCCCATATTACAAATCAACTACTATCTCGAGCGCGCACAAGCAGGGAATTTAACCCCGAGTTCAAGCGTGAAGTTTATTTCACGAGTTCTTTTACAAGCATGGTTTCTATACCACAGGTCTCAAGCAGGGAGTTGAGATTCCTGAAATTCATTATCAAGCATAACCACATCGTGATCCAATTCCTGGACTCCGTGGCACGTATATAAAGACAAGCGAGATAGAGTGACTGTAATATCAAGAAGTTCCTTTCTATGCAATGCATAAAGAAAAGAATGAAAATCCTTCTAATGCAATGTAACAACTTTAAATGTATCCCTAAGTAGCATTTCAGGTCACGTAATCAAGTACAAGTCCAGTCAAGCTAAGCCAAGTTAATTCAAGACAAGTTCACGAGTTACTCATAGACAAATAAATCTTACATATTCAAGATCAAGATAATATTCAAGTGAGACAAGTTCACATAATCGAGAGTTGCATATAGATGAGTTAAATAAGATCAGTAGATAGTTTTCGAATGCAGATGTTCACTATAAAGGTGCAACTGCAGAGCATACGACTTTTCTACCCAAATCTTATTTCATCTCATTCAATATAACTACTCTCGACGGATCTCTATATTTAAGTTAGGTCAAGTGAAGGTCAAGTAAAGTCAAGAGCAATCCATCATTACTTTATATATGGGGTACTTATAACATAATTCATAACTGATATCAAGTAGACAAATAAATATATTCCACTCACCTCAGTCCAGAAGTGTTTAAAACGAGGTTTTGTACTTTCTGCTTATTGATGAACATGTATAGATACAATGTATCGAGACATACAGTCGGGGTGGGGTGGTACTGTCAATTCTAATTTTTCGGATTTCCTTCGTAGTTGAACTATATTGAATCGCGCAACATTTCCTTTAGAACATAAATAACATTTTATTAAGTTAACATGTCTTTTAAGCCTAACCAAAAAAAAAAAACATAATCTCAACTCTAGGATTTTGGAAGAAGAACCATTGCTTTTCTTAACAATTTTTCTGGACTGATTCGTGCTTTTAATTCCTTTCATTTAACGGTATTTGTACTAAAACGTGGACATATCATAAGTAAAGTCCAGCACCTATTATATAAATTTGCCAATTTACCTATTAAAATAAAGAAAATGAATCTTTTTGTTTACCTAAGCTGGACGTGGATCGGCTAAAACATGCAAGCAAGCATGAGCTGGCATCTCTAGTTTGGGTGACTCTGAAAAACTATAATTGTAATCGTGTCATATAGGTATGCCACCTCACGCTTAAATTTTCCAAAAATTTGTTTTCAAGTGCTGTGTTTGAGCAAAGATTCGAGGTACCAAACGAGGTCAAAATCTTGGTTTCTTGGTATTATTTCGAAGTAATCATGGAGTACTTTAATATGCAATTTACGGCGCAAGAAACGGATAACCGAGGAGAAAGTTATGGTGTTCCGAATTTGGTCACTAAAAACTGTTTTCGTGTTACCGTTTTTACCGTCATAACTTTAAAAATTCACTGAGGGCTATCTGTTGGTCGGAATGACAAACCGTTTTCATATTCTCGAAGTTCACTCCAAGAAATTGCCCGTACACATATGACATGCAATCAAATGACTTCGGGAGTACTAGAAAAAGTCTCGAACAAAGGTATATTTGAAATATGTTTTTGACGTAACTTTTCTTTTAATAAAAATTCAGTTTTCCTTTCTTTTCATTCCAAAATCACTACATAAATTATAAAATACTTTTATTACGTCATAAGGGAAGATAAAGGACGTCTAAATTTTCGGGTGTTACATCGAATTTTATTCAATGAAGAATAAGTTGTTGAAAGCAAATAGCCTCACAATAATCTCAAAGTTGTCTAAACTAATAATGAAGATTTCAACCTTTTAAATAGGGTTAAAAACGGACTTGAGAGCCCTAAGACAATAAGGAACGTAATTGGTTCAAATATGGAAAGAAAATAAAAAGGAAATTTTCTCCCGATAAAGTTACGGCCGTAACAAGTCTCCTTACGACCGTAAGCTGCTTACGGGTTAACAATTACGACCGTGACGAATAGTTTTACCCGAGACACACTTATGGTTGTAACTGATGACCATTTATGGCCGTAAATCTTTCAGTTCAACATTTTCTTCAGTTGCTCGAATGACGTTGATCCACTTGGCTTCTCGCCTCGACTCCAACATGAAACTCGCATCTTTAGTTTCCAAGTGTGTGGTTTTGCCCATTGTTTCTTGTGCTCCTTTGACTGTCACCAGATCTTTGCATGGACTTGTATCTGCGATCTGGATCACATCATCCTCTCCCTCTTCGAAAGGATTCGACCTCGAATCTGGACCTGCATCAAATAGAGAAAGATCAAATACATTAAATGTAGCTGAAACATTATACTTACCAGGAAGATCCAGCTTATGTGCATTGTTGTTGATCCTTCCAAGCACTTGAAATGGTCCATCCCCTCGCAGTTGCAACTTGGACTTGCCTTGCTCCGAAAATCGTGCCTTCCTCAAATGGACCCAAACCCAATCACCGGGTTCAAAGACGACGCTTTTCCTCCCCTTGTTTGCCTGTGATGCATAGTGTTCATTTTTCTTCCCAATCTCCAACCTCGCCTCTTCATTGAGTGACTTAACCAAGTCGGCATTTTTCTTTTCATCTAAACTACCACATTAATTAACAGGTAAAGGAATCAAATCCAATGGTGCTAGTGGATTAAAGTCAAACAATTTCAAAAGGCGAAAAAGAACTAGTAGAATGTGTATCCCTATTATATGCAAATTCAATAAAGGGTAAACACTCTTCCCAACTTTTTAGATTCTCGTTGATTATGGTGCGCAATAATTGAATTATGGTTCTATTAACTGCTTCGGTTTGTCCATCTGTTTGGGGGTAACAAGTGGTAGAAAAGAGTAGTTTAGTGCCTAATTTGTTCCATAAAACTCTCCAAAAATGACTAAGGAACTTAATATCCCTATCGGAGACAATGCTTTTAGGAACCCTGTGTAATGCACTACCTCCTTAAGGAAAAGGTAAGCTATTTTGGTGGCATCATCAATTTTGTGGCATGGTATGCAATGTGTCATCTTACTAAATCTATCTACTACCACAAATATCAAATCTCTCCCCTTCTTAGTCCTAGGAAAACCCAAAACGAAATCCATAGAAATATCAACCCAATGTTCACTAGGGACGGGCAAATGTGTGTATAATTCATGGGGCATGACCTTAGACTTAGCCCTCTTACAAGTGATGCATCCACTAAAAACCTGATCCACATCAATTTTCATCTTAGGCCAATAAAAATGCTCACTTAGTATCTCTAAGGTCTTTTTAATCCAAAAATGTCCTATCAAACCTCCACTATGGGCCTCCCTCACAAGTAACTCCTTCACTAAACACTTAGGGACATACAACTTATATTACGGGAGCAAATAATCATCATGCTTAAAGAACCTATCCAAAGCCCTCTTACCACACGAATCATATATAATAGAAAAATCCGGATCACTAGCATACATGTCCTTAATGTATTCAAAACCAAGCAGTTTAGCACCCAATGAAGTCAATAGTACATACCTTCGAGACAATGCATTGGATACTATATTTTCCTTACCTTGCTTATATCGGATAACGTATGGGAATGTTTCAATAAATTTCACTCACCTTGTCTGTCTCGTGCTCAACTTATCTTAGCCCCTCAAATGCTTCAAGGACTCATGATCGGTATGAATCACGAACTCCCGTGGCCATAGGTAGTGTTGCCGTGTCTCCAATGTTCGCATAAGTGAGTACAACTCCTTGTCATATGTGGGGTAGTTAAGAGCAGCCCCTTTTAGCTTTTCACTAAAATATGCTATTGGACTTCGATCATGCATGCATTAAAACAACTCCAATACCTAGCCCTGTGGCATCATACTCAATCTCAAAAGCTTTGTCAAAGTTAGGAAGTGATCAAACCGATGTCTTACATAACAAATCTTTGATAGTTTCAAATGCATGCTCTTGTGCTACACCCCATTTAAAACCTACACTTTTTTTGAAAATTTCAGTGAGTGGTGTGGAAATTGTGCTAAAATCCGTAACAAAGGGCTATTGTGCTTTTAGGTGTTGGCCATTCTTTAACAGCCTTGACTTTCTCTTCATCTACTTCTATCCCCTTAGCACTAACCACGTAACCACGGAATACAACTTTTTCCATGCAAAAAGTACACTTTTTAAAATTAGCATAAAGTTGTTAGTCACTCAATACCACAAGTACACACCTAACATGCTCCACAAGATCATTTAAATTTTTACTATACACCAAGATATCATCGAAGTAAACCACAACGAATTTACCTATAAATGCACGTAAAACATGATTCATTAAGCGCATAAATGTGCTAGGTGCATTAGTAAGTCCAAAGGGCACTACTAATCATTCATACAACCCATATTTAGTTTTAAAAGCAGTTTTCCACTCATCTCCTTCCCTCATGCGAATTTGATGATAACCACTTTTAAGATCAATTTTATTAAATATGCTAGAGCCATGTAATTCATCCAACATATCATCTAACCTAGGAATATTATGACGATACTTTATCGTTATGTTGTTGATGGTCTGTCAATCAACACACATTCTCCAAGTCCTATCTTTCTTTCACACAACTAACAAGGGTATGGCACATGGACTCATGCTCTCCCTTATGTACTCCTTGCTCATCAATTCCTTCACTTGCTTTTGAAGCTCCTTCATCTCCTCCGGGTTACTTTGATAAGCGAGGTGGTTTGGAATGACTGCTCCAGGTACGAAATCAATTTGATTTTCAATACCTCTAATGGGTGGTAACCCACTAGGTATGTCCTTCGGGAACACATCTTCAAATTCCTACAATAAAGAAATACCCAAACTAGGGAGGGATTTGTTAGTTTCATCAATGCAAGGAATGAATACTTGTACAATAAAAGGACCATTACTTACTCTTCCATGAGGGCCTTCTTAATTTCACTCCCTTTTGTAAAGAAACTCATTTTTGTTTTTTTCTTTTCTGCCACTCTTCGCTCTCTCTCCTTTTTTTAAGGTATGTACCCCCAACACTCTTTTTTTTTTCTCTCACCTCTCATTTTCTGGAGTCGTGGTTCCAACCCTCTTTTCCTCTCTTTATTCTGAGGTAGTAATCTCAACTCTCTTTCTCTCATTTTCCCTCACTCTTTCTTCTTCGTCATTTTTCAACTTTATTTGATCTTCGTACACTTGTGATGGCGTCAATGGTGCAAGTTTAATAGTTTTCCCTCCTTTGATAAAGCTATACCTATTTTTATGTCTATCATGCATCACCTTCCTATCATATTGCCAAGTTTTACCCAAAATAATGTGCCTGGCATGCATAGGAATCACATCACACATTACTTCATCCATATAGCTACCAATAGAAAAACTCACTAACACCCTCGAGTGGAGCTCAATAATACTTACTTTTCTCTTTTCGGATTGGAACGAACTCCGGTTTCTCAGAAAGAAGCCTCGCCTTATACAGCTTCTCGTCCACTATCAGATTTTTGCACTCCCTCCACCAATCAGCGTATTCACGGGCTTTTTTTGGCTCTTTAGATGGACTCCTAAGTATGGTTGAACCGCTCATAGTCTACACAACAAGAAAGGTTATTAGAGTTAACACAGTGGATGAAAAATTAAAATCAAAGGAATAACACTTACTTAAGGTACGAAAGTTTCCATCAGTTGTCACTTCAGGAGTTGGGTCATCTTTGATGTTCTGTCAGTCGTCAGTCACCCAAAACCAATTGATCTTCCAATCCTTAACGGACTCCGGAAGACCCTTTATTAAATTCCGTCCTTGTTTTGGGCGGACATTGGCATAATAAAATCCGGAGTTCTTACCATCATGTTTAAACTCGTACATGGAGTGGAACTCCTGTACACTCAGCTCTCCCACAATACTATCATCCCCCAATAAAATTCTCCAGCCATTAGGGGTAAGCTGAAAATGAGATATTCTCCAGGAACCAAGAAACTTCCTTATTATCGGGTAGAACGGAAGTCTCAGTTTGGCATCTAGCATATCTTTATTTACCGCTATATGACCTATCGATGGGTCACAAGACCTATCATTCGAAAGGGACACCCCCAATTTCACCTCATCTGGGATTCTATATTTTTTCTTCCACAAGTAAAGGTCCTTTTCCATCACCATGGTAATATACCTTTTTGCATCCCACTCCAGTCTATCCCTCATAATGGCCCTCATCCCCTCAGAAAAAATAGGTGGCCTATTCTCCCCAATCTCACGCGATGCAAAGTGACCTCCTCACTAGAAGAAGTCACCGCCGCCAGTGGAGCAGCCCTTAGGGTTTCTTTAGGAAGTTCACTGAAATCTACGCTAGTTCCTTTTTCCTCACTCATGACTACCCAAAATACAAAAAAAATATATCAAAATTTTACAGGAAGGGGGGAAGAATCGCAGAAGAGGAACCTTGAAAAAACAAAGAGTAAGCAGAAAGAACTTAGAAAAGGAAAGAGAAATAAAAAAAAGGGAGTTCGCGTTCTTATACCTTAATAGAAAAGAAAAAAAGATATATCTGAAACCTTTGGTTACCAGAAAAAATGGAGTTTCCGTTCGGAGAGATTCATGTAAAATCATCTGGAAATAAAAATGTTAGGGATACTTGTTAGTTTTAACCTTTTTGCAAAAGAAACCCCAACCATTAGTTTTGATGAAATCTAACAGATGTAATTAAAAAAATAAAATAAAGATTTTTATAAAGGAGCCAAACATTCCCTTTGCCTTGGAACCAAAAAAAGGTATGAAGTGATGGCTAATTATTGCCTAGAAAAAGTCAAAGCGTGTCAAAGAAGTGATTCGTGAACAGCTGTTGAAAGGAGACGAAAGGGTATAAGGTTTGCACTAAATTTCTTCAGCATAGACCTTGGGGGACAATTTTTGATATAGGAAATTTTATCAAGGTCCAATTTGGAATATTTGGGTTCAGTATGGAATAGTTGGGTTCAGCCCGTTCAAAGAAGCCTTAAATAAATTGGGCTTGGTCCACCTCAGAGCCCTCATATTAAACAAGCGACATTGGTCTTGCACCGTTCTACGATCTGCTATATCAACTATTACCACCTGGGGGAAATTCTTGAGGTCGGTAAATTATTTGCCTCAGTAGATACCGAGCCTCGGAGAGCTTCATTGAGGGTAGGAAACTACTAGCTCAAACTCAAGTGGATCACCTAGGGCGACACAATTCAGAGAAATTTCCTGCAATATGACACCTATAATGACAATCTCAGAGAATATTACAACAGTGGCCCCACAATCACGTGAGTTATGCGTAAACAGCAAGTTATCAACGTCATTTGTCTTGATCACTGTGATAATCCCTTTATTTTATTCTTTTATCTACAGTGAACCCTACATATTTGTCTATAAATGGAAAGGATTTCTGCATTGTAGAACATGCCAAATTGGGAACAAATACGCTATCAAAGTAATTCCGACAAGCGACTTTTTCTTCTGTATCTTTATCAACGAATACTTACTCAAATATACTTGAAATACCAACTTAAGTTGACAAGAAAATTGTCACGTGTCCTTGACAATTTTTGATGTCAACATATATATATGTGTGTGTGTGTGTGTGTGTGTGTGTGTGTGTGTGTGTGTGTGTGTGTGATGTGTAAGATATAATTAATGTTTAGCTAAATTTGACATATAATTAAATAAATGATTTATATAAAAGCAGTTATACAGTTTTGCCGCCAATAAATAGTACTTATGAATTGACAATCAAATAATCAACTACTTTTTATTAACAACACTTTTTAAAAATGTTCTATTAATAATAACTCTACTACAAAAAGTTTTATTCGCAGCAACTGCGTCAAACAGATCCTTAATTGAAGATGAAATTGTATAATTATTTAATTGTACCTCTAAAATTAATTGTTAACTTTACCCAAAAGAGGGCTAAATTTCCAAATCAAACAAATTTTCAAGAAATATTTTATTTGTTCTCGAGACATAGCTCAGTTGGCAAATGCTAAAGTAACTAAAGTTTGCGTTGCTATCAACCACAAGGTGAGGTGTTTGAATCCTAACAAAATGTTTTGAATTTTGCCTCCGTGTGATGGAAACAAGTTGGTAAGCAGGCGTTTGACCCTGGTTAATTAAGGAACATCCTGCAATTTACTTCATCTACAAAGCTTTAGAGATAGGGCAGTGGGGGTCGTCAAAGTTACGGTTCTACTTTTATGGAAAACACTTTAACTCCGTTTAAACAATTCAGTCTAGTTACTCGTAGTAGATAGTAATAACCCTTAAGATCTGCCGGCTAGGACGGCAGTGTAAGGTTTGAAAATGACAAGGTTGTCCGAATTCAAGATGCTTAAAAGAGGCCAAATATCTACTTCGGCAAACTCGCCTAACTGAATTTTCAAAAATCTTGTGCTCAAACTATGGGATCATCTCTCAGTTGCTGTGACTCGGAAAAGGTTGAAGAAGAAGGGTACGAACAAGAACAACTAAAATCATTTTATCCTAATTACATATAACTAGATTAACTGTCGATTGTATGGCCGTTTAATTTGTAGGTTTACAGAGGGAGGAGGTAGTAGCACTTCGTGGAGAATTTTCACGTACAAGGAGCTTCATGCTGCCACTAATGGCTTCAGTGAGGATTACAAGCTCGGAGAAGGCGGATTTGGAAGCGTCTACTGGGGAAAAACATCCGACGGTCTTCAGGTACGTTCAACCATCTCGTCTAAACACATTTTCAGAAATACACCCTCGGGAAAGTTGAAGTCCATTTGATATTAAAAACATACTAAGTTCAACAATCTAGAGGTTCTTTATGACGAATCAATCCCTATTACGAATAACCAACATTTTCAATACACCCGTTGCACCAAATTTTTTTTTTTTTTTTTTTTTTTTTTTTTTTTTAAAAAAATTGTATTTAGTTTGGCCAAAAACATAATAGCTTGACTCCAATTTTTCGACATATTTTATTACATTACGATTTTTAAAATTGAGCTCGACTCAACATAAAATCTTGGATCCGCTGTTGCTGTTCCATATGCAGATAGCAGTTAAGAAATTGAAGTCCATGAACTCAAAGGCTGAAATGGAATTCGCAGTGGAAGTTGAAGTTCTTGGAAGGGTACGCCACAAGAATCTATTAGGCCTGAGAGGTTACTGTGCCGGAGATGATCAACGCCTCATTGTTTATGATTACATGCCAAATCTCAGTTTGCTATCTCATCTACACGGACAATTTGCTGGAGAAACTCAGCTCGATTGGAAAAAACGCATGAACATTGTGCTCGGCTCTGCTGAAGGCTTACTGTAAGATTCAACCATGCATACATATGAAAACTGAAATAGAACATTTGAAAGCTTGTTATCATCTTTAAGAATGTTTGGAATGCACTACTAAATATGACTTCCTCCGGGGCATAGCTCAGTTCGCAAATGCTGAATTTGATGACAGCCACATAGTAGGAGTTCGAGTCCTAGCAAATGTTTTGAATTTGACCTTCTTGTAGTGGAAACTAGTTGACAAGCTTCAGTTCCTGGCTAACTGAGATATATCTTGCGATTTGCTCTAGGGGTGGGGCAGTGAAATTCGTCAAAGTTGCGGTTCAACATTTTTTTCTAAATATGACTTGCATAGGACAATATACTGAGTCTTCACTTTTTCGATATTGTCCAATGTTATCGATACCAAACATGTTATTATAGAAACTGTCATTTCTTTGAAAGGAAGCCCATTTTTAGCCAGCGAAATCATCTAAAAGTTGCTTGAGTTTTGAAACTCGCATCATATGTAGGTACTTACACCATGAGGTGACGCCCCATATTATTCACAGAGACATCAAGGCTAGTAACGTGCTTTTGGATTCAAATTTCGTGCCATTGGTAGCTGATTTTGGGTTTGCCAAGTTGATCCCAGACGGCGTTAGCCACATGACAACGCGCGTAAAAGGCACGTTGGGGTACCTAGCACCAGAATATGCAATGTGGGGAAAAGTTTCAGAGAGCTGTGATGTTTACAGTTTCGGAATTCTTCTGCTAGAAATAGTCACCGGTAGAAAGCCTATTGAGAAACTTCACGGCGGTATTAAACGGACCATCACAGAGTGGGCTGAGCCATTGATAACTAAAGGAAGGTTCAAAGATCTGGCGGATCCCAAGTTACGTGAAAATTTTGATGAAAATCAATTAATACAAACAGTTAATATTGCTGCACTGTGTGCTCAAAGCGAGTCCGAGAAGCGGCCTACGATGAAGGAAGTGGTTGGGTTATTAAAAGGGTACGAGCCAAAGGCGAAGCCAGTGAGAATTAGAAGTGTAAGGTATGGAGAAGATTTAATGGCTCTTGATCAGGCCAGTGATGAGGATAGTAGTATAAACGAAACTGAAAGCACTGTGTATGGTGTATTTGGAGCATTGGAATCGCCCAAGATGCAACGTTACGGGAACAGAAGAATTACCAAAAATATATGATTTTAACTAGTCAAAATTCATTGATACGAAAAAAAAAGAAAAAAAAATGACAACATGTCGCATTGATTCCTAAATGAATTATTTAGTTTGTACTCTGCTGTTGCCATATTATTATTGAGTTATAATCAAAATCTTGAAACTCATTTTGTTAATGATTGCTGCTGGTACGTGTAATCGAATGCTGTTCGATTTAGGAAAGACTTTCAAGTTTGCAAACATTATTATTTGTAATATTTCTCTAGTTCCAAAATTAATTATACCCTATTTGGTTCTTATTGACTATTATTTTGATACCAACGTCAAAGTAAATAATTAATTTTAACCACTCATTTTATAGGATTGATCACAACTTTTTACAACACATTATGCCTCTATTTGGGACCTTGTTGTTGCCAATTTTTGCTACAGTTATTCTGACTTTATGGGACCATCAATAACTTTGCTCTCATAGCACCACGATGTTTGACTATTGTCACCATACAAAATCATAGTTTTTTGGCCAAAAATTCGGTCCAGACAGGAGCTACGTTAACTTTTATCAAAATTTACTAGAAACCTAATTTTAATCTCAAACAAAGAGGGGCTATGTTCCCGTCTAACCGGGTGGCTAGTGTTCTTTCAAAATTTTATCTTCACCATGCGGCGAGTCTGGCCCCTCACCAACGCGGACTACACAAGCTATCGTTTAGAGATTCGACCGAAGAGAGACACTGGTTAGCTAAGAATATATAATAAAATATAGATGAATAGTTGTCCTCTCAAAGTTTTGTTTAAGAGAGATTTCAAGTAAGGTACACTTTTGAGTGGCACATAATTCCTCCCTACCAAACTCAACCAAGACACTTTTTTTTTTGTAGCAAGTCAGAATGAGAGGATTCTGGTCCTAGCTTATGTAACAAGATAAATCAAATATATGTCACCACCTTTGCTTATCTCCCAAAGCACCCAACCATAAAACACTTAATTGTATAGCCCAAAAGCACACTGCACACTAATTAATGAGTGGTTCACTTCACACAGTTAAAAAAGCTATTTTATGCTTGTTGAATAAGAAAATTTCATAGAGTCTAAGGTTACTTTTACTTATAAACACACACACACACACACACACACATTATATATATTGTTGGGTACCTGTCCTTCCATTGTGGATAGAACAAGAACAAATATCTATTTCTCCCAAGGCAAGGCAAGACAAGTTAAGTCTAGACATGGTTCCTTCATCACCAGCTAAAATTCTTATTGGGATATCACTAGATTCTGATCAAAGTAAAGCCCTTCTCTCTTGGGCTATTGGAGTTCTAGCTCGACCTGGAGACACGGTGATTGCCTTGCATGTTGTCGGTTAGTCGATATATTCTGATGCACAACTTATTTTTCTTAATAGTTTGCCAATGTAAATGAATGAAATTATTCACGAACTTGATTGCATTTTCTTTTTTCATGTTTGTGTGATGAAGCAGTGCCTAAGGTCAACAATCGAAGGAAAGAGGTAACTAATAAATGGCAATCAACAAGAAAATACCAAAAACATATTCGACAAGCGAAATCATACGTCATATCCATCACGGGAGAGCTTGTTAAGACTTGTCTGTCTAAAGAGGCAAGAATTCTTAGTAAACTCTAGTTCAAGATTTTAAATTCGACGGTGTTTAGATTATTAATTAAAAATATCCCAAAAATTCTTCATTTTCAGGTAAAGTTGGAGGCTAGAGTTGGATTCAACTCTAGTGCTGGTAGAGGTCTTGTTGAAGAAACTAAAAGCATTGCGGCAGATTATCTTCTTATTGGTGGGAAAAGGAACCAGCCAAACAGGTCAGAGACATCATCAATATTCACAAAAAGTTTCTTGAAGAAAATTTCAAGAATTTCATTTTCTCTGTTTGCAATTAGACCTACACACACCATTTCGAAGTATTGCTGCCAGCATGTTCCTGAAGGTTGTTCTTTTATCCTGCTCGACCCAACTAGATGCCAGCAACAATATTTTCATTCCAAATCCAGGCGCACTCAAGGTATCGTCCAATACTGTGAACCAAACAATCGCGATTTTTTTGATATTTTTTTATTAATAGAATGGAAAAAATTAAATGGGGCTTTTGATTTTAATTTGGTATTATCATTTTGGTTGTGTGTGACAGAAGTTGATCAAGAATGTGCAGAAAAGAGCAATTATATAGAAAACTCATTTTCATCAGAGAAAAATGAGATTTATTCAAAACAAAAGTGCGAAAATCCATCTCCAACAACAGTGCTAGATATCTGTGAAGGAGAATCACCGAGCACTGACGAAGATTCTTCGAGTTTAGCAGAATCTTGCATTACAAATAATTTTTCTTCTTCGGGTTCTTTTGAATCGAAAAGGGAAGCACAAATCAAGAAACCAATGAGGATATTGAAGCAAATATCATACTTTTTTCGTTCACCTGCCGATCGGAGTGGAGGAAATCGAAATGGTAGCAGTCTCAAAGGAAAGCAGCATGCTTTATTAAGGTGCTTTAGCTATCAACAGGTTGCAAATGCCACAAACAATTTCCATGCAGGTGAAATACAATTATATTTTGATGGACAGTGCTATATGTACAAAGAGTAGACACTAGTAGTCTCCCTTTATATGGAGAGGACCTATACAAAATAAAATATTCGTTGGCCTCTCTCCGTTTGTGGGAACGTAACACATGTGTACACCTTCATGTGTACAACTAGCAAAATTCACAATTAGGAATGTTACTTGCAAAAACAAAATTGTACAAGTTTTAATGTACTAATCCTCACATAAAGGGGGCCCACGAATAAAATATTGTGTGTGGACCCCACCACCACCATGTGAGGATTTGTACACTAGTTTGTACAAGTAGTTTAATTCAAGAAGCATTACACATAATATGTCACAACTTATCCTAATCTCAAGTCCTAGTATGATTTCAAATTGAGCAGAAAAAATATTGGTTTTTGGTGCAGAGAATTTGGTAGGACAAGGAGGATATTCAGAGGTTTATAAAGGGGAACTTGATAGTGGAAGCAGCATAGCAGTTAAGCGTTTAACCAAAGAGAACACAAATGCAAACAAGGAAAAGGAGTTTCTTATGGAATTGGGCATAATTGGACATATCAACCATCCCAATACTGCACAATTGGTGGGTTGCTGCATTGAAAATGGCCTTTATCTCATTTTCAAATTCTATCCCAATGGCACTCTCTCATCGGCATTACATGGTACGTTAACTTGACCACCACTTATAAGATTGACCAAGCATGTCTAAACGAAAAACTAATATATCCTCATTGTGTCTAAATGATCAAACATGTGATTAAAATCAATTGTTGAATTTGACTTAGATTAGGGCTTTTTTGGTAATGGAAGAAATTTCCAATTTTTTTCCTTATATTCATTTTTAATCGTACATTTGTACCAGAACCTTCACTTTACACAATTTTAAATTAAACTACTTTTCAACTACACATTCGCTCAAACCCTTTTTTTCCCCTTCCATTTACAAACAAGAAATTAAAATCTAGGCATAAGTTATTTATCATCGTGACAGATCAATCATGCATGCCACTCGACTGGCCTATTAGATACAGAATCGCGCTTGGAGTTGCTAGGGGACTGCATTATCTTCACAAACGTTGCAAACATCGAATAATACATCGTGATATTAAAGCCTCTAACGTTCTTCTAGCTCCAGATTACGAACCACAGGTTAAAAAAACGAAATCTTCCCTTTTTGTTTTTTTGTTTTTTATTTTTTTATTTTATTTTACAAACTTGGGAAATGTTAAAGTTTGAATTTAATCATTTACAGATATCTGATTTTGGGCTTGCAAAATGGCTCCCTAGTAAGTGGACTCACCATGCTGTTATTCCAATTGAGGGCACATTTGGGTACTTAGCTCCAGAGTATTTTATGCATGGAATTGTGGACGAGAAAACGGATGTTTTTGCATTTGGGGTGCTTCTTCTGGAAATTGTAACTGGTCGGAGGCCAGTCGACTCAAAACAAAGCTTACTTTTATGGGTAAAACTAAAATTTGACCCCTAGTATCAAAATTAAAAAAATTATTCTATTTATATAGACAGGATTACTAACTCTCACATGAGAAGGGCCCACGAATATTTTATTACGTGTGGATCCCCTCCCATTTGAGGGTTTGTAACCCTTATTTGTGCAAAATTGTAGTATTTTCGAAATTAAACTTCATTTGTTTGCTATTAGTAACACCAAAACTTAAATGTGATTAGGCAAGGCCCATTATGGAATCTGGTAATTTATCCCAATTGGCAGATCCAAAAATGGAAGGTAAATATGACATGGATCAATTGCATAGAGTTGTACTCACTGCCTCATATTGTGTACGCCAATCATCCATATGGCGGCCATCTATGACGGAGGTTTGTTTTCATAACAATTTTTGCCCATTTTTGGTACAAATTAAAATTAAGTTTTTAATTTAATAGATTTTAATAAAAATTGATGAAATATATGATTGGAAATTTGTTAATTACATGACATGTGATTAAGCCCTTGTTTGATTTTCATTAAAATAATTTCATTTTTCTACAGTAAATCTCAATCATCATTTAAAAGTCAAGCCTATAATATTTAACTTTTCGATATAATTTCAACTATCCATTCACCTAAAAATCACTATTCATTTCAAAAAAAATAAATCATTTTAAACAATATCAAACACACTTTAAAATTAATGACTTTGACTTGGGATTAAAATCCCTTTTTAGTTAAAAAAAAAAAAGGGGTAAATATCTTAATAATTTAGGCATCCTTTCCGATAAAATTAATAAATTGTTTTATAAATATTAATTTCAGCCACACATCCATAATAATTTCGGTCTCAGTTTGATACAAATAATAAATTAATTTATAAATTCACTTAAAGCGAAACATTAATTTCAAATTTGAGTACTAATTTATTAATAACAAGTTTTGTGAGATCCACTATTTATTCATCATTAATAAACTGATTCATAAGTTGGTCAATAATTTCATCATTTAAGAAAGGTGGTCCAATAGGATCAATCTATTAAAAAATTAATCTTAATACCCACCAAACTGGGGTTTAAGATTTTGAATATTTGGACTTCAATTGGGAACCACCATTAATTGGAAATACTTATAAGCTAGATAGAGTATGTTTCACTCAGGTTCGTTAATAACATGTGTTCTTAATGTGTATAAATTTCAGGTGTTACAATTATTAACTTATGGCCAGGACTCGGAGTTAGTACGAAGTCGAAGAATACCAAAATTTATGAGTGACGAGATGGATGATTACTCTATGATATTTGGATACCAACTCCCATCTGATTTAACTTTGGAGGATATTTAATTAGCATGAAATAAGTCGTTTATTAAATCTTCTTCTATTATTTCACTCCTCAAGGTGTAATTTAGATTTGTTGTGACAATTGATGACGTAGGTAATAATATTGAGATCGTTTATATTCATTTTTGACTGCCTAAATTGATAGGATTAGTAGGTTGTGCTTCGTCATATTTTGTGATTTGAAGATAATATGATTGTTAGTTGTTATAGAATTTTCCTTTTTATGATTATTTGTAATTTTTTTAATTGACTATGAATGAGATATATAAAAGTTTTATGAATTTTCTTGTCCCTTTCATCATTTTTATCTCGTCCATCTTCAATTTATATCTTCCGTTCGTCAACTATTATAACATGTAATAATTACTATTATTTGTGTTTTCTATTTAGATGTGTGGTTAAAAATTGAAGAGGATAAAGATGTGTGGTTAAAAAATTATGTTGAAAAATGTGTTAATTATAATCAACAAAAACCGAACAAAAACTTAGTTATGAAGAAGTTATAATATAAGGCACATTTGCATGGATTACATCAAAATGCATAATACACAAAAAATTGACAACTTTTGAAACGGTGCTCAAAATGACTAATTTTGATCTTGAATTGTCTACTTTGTCCCTAATATCACTACATGACAAAATTTGTAATAATCATGTTGAATCAATGAGTGATTGATGTGATTTAAATCAAATCCCACAAGAAATTAATGGGCAAAGATTTTAGACAATGGATAAAAGTTTTAAACACAAACATTAATTCTTAAAAATAAATAGAAAAATGCAATAATATTTTTTTTGAATTTCATTTGAATAATAAATATCTTGCACTAAAGATTTTTTACACTATCTTAATTAATATTTGAAGAAGATAGAATTAGAAGTTTGAAATTTCATTTTTAAATGTAAGCATTTCAATTTTGTTATAAGACATTTATGGGGCATTAAATATCTTGGATTTTTTTTAATGAATCATCTTTCAAACTTATTGATATCTTGAAAAACATAGATTTGGACTAGGATGACACTCTACATGTCCTCTTAAATGCATAAAGTGGTTTTGTTCTCCTGCCAGATGTCTGACAGGAGAAGGTGCCAGATATAGACACAAGGGGGTGGACCCCATATGTTGTGGGGTCCACCCCATTGTATCTATGTCTGGCAGGAGAAGGTGCCAGATGTCTGGCAGGAGAACAATTCTAATGCATAAAGATCCTTCATTGTTGTGATTTTCTTCATGTAATAAAGTATTGTGATAGTTGAACATTGATGAAAGAAAAATAATTGTTGATGAAAAAGTTGAGAAAGACCCTACTTTTTATAACCCAATCGTCCAATACTAACTGTCGTTTTCGACGAGTCATCTGTCGATTTCGACAGTTTTGAAATGTTTAACCCAATAGTTGAACTGTTGAATATCTCAATACACCAATAATATTATGAATAAACGGATGCGATGTTGTCTACTTTCGTTATGAATTCTATCATGTCAAATTGGTAAAATATTGTTTCTGAGATTCATCCAATTTTTCTAACACCAATTTTACTCACTTCAATTAGCTGCATTGTGAAATATGAGCATGACATTACTTTTCCTTGTTTAATACAAATGAGATCATCTACAGAACAAAACATTGAGGATGTAAGTTTCAAAAAACAACAAATTCCAAGAACATGTAAGGATGATACCAAATGACTAATGGTTAAAGGAAACGTGATGAATTGTCGAGAATTTCAGAACTCATCTGTCCAGAATGACGATTTTTTCTTGATAGATTGGAAAAGCGTTGGGAAATTAATTCAGGAGGTAAATGCATGCTTGAGAACAGAAAAACACTCACAAAACATAAAGTTCATCAATTTCAAACAACCACATAAAATTATTTTGGATCGAAAAGATTGGAACGTGAAGTGAAAGTGAAATTAAATTATTCAACCAAATTTCACAAAACTAAATGATATGTTGAATAATAATCTTTTATCAATTATTTTTCCATAGCATATCTTCATTTTATCTTAGTTTAAAGTTCATTTGATCTCCTTTCCATTTTCTTCACTTCTTCACTAGAGTTTTGAGTAAAATATTTATTTGTTCAAAAAAGATGAGTGAGAACATAGATACTACAGACGAGTATTACAGAATAACACATTTCGATATTTTAAGAAATTCAATGGCTAAAAAAACGAATCTTTTAATTGACAGTATACTGTGCGGTGGGAATTTCCTTTGTTTAAAAAATATGAGTGAGAACATAGAAACATTTACGAAACACAGTACATAACAACCCAATACAATTTTTTCTTCCATAAAAATCAAAGTTAAAGTCAATAGAGCATTTACATTGTGTTCCTATAGTATCTTTTTCTGTATTTCCTTTTGTTCACACTGTTTCTTCGGTCGATCAATAAGCTATCGAAAGTTTAGATTTCGAGTAGGAATGATTTTTGAAATGAACAGTTACATATGGGGAAGAAGAAGTGTGAGAAAGATGAATGAGGTTCTTTTTCTTTTTTCTTTGTTTTACAAGATGCCTGTAAATTCAAAGTGGTAGCTAATGTAGATTTTTAGGAGATATTTTGTACACTTTTTGAGAAAAAGTCAAATCAATAGTAAATATTAAGTCTAACGTGGGAAAAAAATTTCTTTTAAGGGCAAAAAGGTTAAAAAGTGTTAAATTTGTCAAAATTATTAAAATGTATCATTTTTATTGATACAAATTCAAAATGTGTTATGTGATGCAATTTCCTCAATAATATATTAGACGTTTTCAGTCGAATGAATGTGAAGATTCCTGTCAGAATTTCTCTATGGAATGCATAAGTTGACTTGCAACCCTGAGTTAACCAATGTCCTCATGGAGGTAGAGAAGAATGCCGAAATTCACAACTAATGAAAGATTGATAGAATACAATTCCATCGAGTGCGAGTTGAAGAGAGTGATTTGACCAAGATATGTGGGTTGAATATGTCAAATTGCTATTGATCTTTTTTCAAATTATTTTATTTTAAGATTATGTTTGATTGATCAATATTTTCCTTCGAAAATGAAATTTGTTCTCTATTTCCCACTTTTTGACTTATTTGATATGGAAAAATTTTCATTAAATTTATTTTCTTCGCATGGGTCACATCATCTTTAATTCTTTCTTTTCAAGGAATTCATTTTTTAATGGGGATGTTTTATTTTTCATGGAAATATTTTGATTAATTTCATCACGTTTGATCCTTTTTGTTATTGTCAATTGATTTTTTTTTTCAAAAATTATCATTATTATTATCAATTAAAAATGTGTAAAAAAAATTAAAAAAATACTTTTTTGCTTAAAATAGCTAATTTTTGCTTTATTTGTCATTGAAAATAATGTCAATCAAATAATAAAAGTTGAAATTTTTTTCACTTTTTCCACCTAGAAAATTAAATCAATCAAAAATATTAAACTTTCAATTCTCAAAAATTCAATTTCTTCAAATTCAATTTCTTTTCACTCAAATTTCACCATCGCTATCAAACGTAGCATAAAAGTTTTTTTGAATTGTCACTCAATTTCAAAAAATGTTTATTCAGTTGGCATTTGAAATTGAAAAGTTTTCTGAGCTGCAACAGAATTTATCAAAATGTAATATCAACTCTTAATCTGTCACTCGTCATTTAGAAGTTAAACAATATGATTAGGTCCTGTTTGATAAAGTCAAAATTAACAATCAATTTTAATTATATATTTTTTGGGATCCACACTTTTTCAACCACACATTTCATCGATTTTTATCAAAATCTATTAAAAATTTGATTTTAAACTCCACCAAACGGGGGCAATGCAAACAAATAATTTTTTGACATGTGGCATGCTTTCAACGTTAATTTTTTTATGCCCAGTTACTGGAATTGTTATTTAAAAATTTCACTGAAAAATTAGGAGACTTTTCCAATAACTTCACCCACCAATAATTGTCAAATCATGGGGACAACTGCTCAATTACTTCGCAACTTATACTCCATGCTCTCCTCTTTTTTGAGACATGTTCTTTTGAAATCTCGTCTAAGATATATGTTCTTCATTGTTTCTCTCGCCCTAATTGGGCGTTTCTTGTCTCCTTCTATTTGTTATGGGATAAAATCTCATATCGAATAAAGATGAAAATATAGACGAATTTCTAAGAGTTTGGGGGTATGATGTGTGCTAAATTGCAAGTATACGATATCGCATTCAAGTAATAATGTGGACTTTTTTAGTCCAAATTATCATACCCACATGGATTAGGATTAAATATCAAAGGTGTTATAATTTTCACTTTATTTGAAGACAATTGTTTGAGAATTTTGATTAATAAAATGACTAAACTTAAAGCAAATAAGCAATTAAATAAATGTGATTTTGAATCAGTTTATGAAAGATTGGGATTTCATGAGTTTACGTAGTCAATACTTTTAATTCCACCATTCAAGTTTCATTCTTCTAATGTGATCGGTCGAGCTCACTTATTCACATGGGATTCCCCTCTTGGGTTTAAGACAACTCTACATAATTAGTCAATCATGTTAACGAACAGTAGATTGTAATGATTAAGTACAAAAAATACAAGAACTTAATTACTGATCGTAATAACAACAAGCGTATATCTCTATCGCTTCAATTACCGGGTTTTATTTCTAAATCTAGATCATTAGCTCACCTCTCGGATTATAAAAATGGTCAACTTAATCAATGAATTAGTGGCCAGTTAATTCACGCATTAATCAAAAAATAAAACCATACACGTACAATCAAACCGCAAAACTTGAACAATGCAATTAAAAGCGTAAGACTACGCTACATCGTTTAATCCCAAAATAATGTTTAGTTACCCATAATCAAAGCAATCAAAGCATAGTAAATAACTAAACTAAACATTATGAGTAAGCAAAAATAAAAAGAAGAGAACTCTTGCACCAAGTAGTTATTCCCATTGCTAGTCTTTGATCCCCACACCTTTGCCTCCAAAAATGCATCCAGTATCTTGATGGTAGGAATTTGAATTGTGCATCTTGAATATGTGTGCAACGGTCTCTTTTCGTGCATGAAATATGACCTATATGCTTTCTTCCCGAAACCTAGGTAAAACAGTGATTTAAATTGCGCATGGGCTTTTTCTCGCTAGGCCTCGGAAAACTGCGCGGCCGCGCAGGCAAGATTTTGGTGGCCGCGCAATTGAACAAAAAATGGTTCTGTTAATTTTACAAATGTTGCGCAGCCATCAGGTGGAGAAACCGTGGCCACGCAATTCTGTTGCATCAGTGCAATTTCAATTTTTCCAGTGCATTTAATTTTGTCCCTGTACTTTATTTGCACACGATCCCTTCATCTTCTGATTGTCACAATTTAGTCCTCGAACTTTCAAAACTCTTCAAATCTTCTTTCAAACTTCGATCCATCTTTAATTAAGATCTCAAATTCTGATTTCTTCTACTTAGCTCCTTATAGCAATCCCGATTAATTTCACCAACATCCATTTTGCTCTTTTTAGCTCCAATTGACTTCCAATTGTGCATTATTCCACTTTCTTACTTCATTCTTTCTTGTTTGGGAATATTCCTACAATGTAAACAAATATAAAGCAATTATGCATTAATTATCCAAGAATGACAATAATTTATTCTAATTTATATATATAGATATGTGTATAAAATGCACTTATCATGCTACTCTTAACAAGGTTGACCTTTTAAGATGGACTCCCAAATCTTAACATGGTATCAGAATTCATTAAGGTCTAACGGGCAATTCGATCTGATTAAAACTCAAAAATGAACACACAAATTTCAAGATTAACCTGCTCAAATGAGCCACAATCTTTATAGGACATGTTAAGTATAAAATCTTATATCGAATAAAGATAAAAATATAGACCAATTTATAAGAATTTGACTACTTCTCTTAATAAGGTTGACCTTTTAAGATGGGCTCCCAAATCTTAATACTATTCACCCTAATGGAGCGCACTTGCTCTTTAGATCATTTGAAATTTCATTCAATGTCGACTATTTTAATGTTCAAGTGTCAACATTGTATTCACCTTTATTTTTGGACGATTTAATGTGTCAATAATTACACCCCAATACAGCACAATTAATGTGATTATCATTTAATTGTATTGTATTGTTTAACAGTAAATGCAAACACTCACTTAAATTTTAATTCTCAAGTTGTCTTTTCGATGTCTTTAACTTGCGGCTGCAAACTTCCTTACTATCACATATGCATCATTTGGTGTTCCCATCACGCGTCACAACTCTTAAATTCAGCCTGATATAGCCCTCGTAACTCTCATTTCCAATCGGATATAATGCTCTAATCTTAACCATTGAGGCGTCTTCTTGGCTTTAATTTACCATTCATATCCCTATAAAAAGGGACATTCGTCTTCCTCCACTTAGAGCCTTAGTTCTCTCCACTGCAACCCTATGTATGAATGTCTATATCTTTTTCCTTGTGAATTATCCATGTTTACTTGCAGAATCTTTTGTCGTGGTTGATTAGTTCATCCCTCTTAACCCTTGCAGCAGTCTTCCTGGCTTGGTACTTATTATTAGTGATGCAGACATATTTGGTCTTGTTCCCCGTCATCCAAACATTTCCATATTTTGCGACTTCTTATTTTTTCTGCTTCAATGAGAACGATCATTCTTTGCCGGGAGTGGGACTTCACTCAATTCAGAGATTTTATACCCTTGACCTTCACTCAATTCATATATTTTATACTTTGGGTTAGTATGGCTCGTTGTCGTCTTCAGACGCACTTTCACTAAATCCAAAGACTTTATGTTCTTGCTTGGTGGGTCTTGTTGGACATGTTTTGATGATAAGTCAATAGAAAAAGGTGTCTTTCACATTTTTGTTTGCAGTAAAAAGATATATGCAGAATTGGGTCATTTTTCTGCTAGTTCCAAACCCATGGATTTGTATCTTCCATAGATTCCTATTGAGTTCAAAGCTTGACGTTTATAGTGATTATCGTGGATGATTATTTGCCTCATTCTTTATTTATGTTAACAATTGCTCACTACGTACTAAGTACTAGCTGTTGTGATTCTCTGATCACGAAAGAGGAATTTAAAACAGAGGAAAAAGAATTCTATTACTACGTGAATAGAATTTTACAAGAGTTGATACACTTAATTTCAAATACACAAACAACCTCTCTCTCTCTTTCTAAACTCTTTCTCTCTTTCTCTCTTATTTCTTGGAGTATATCTCAATGGATAATCTCTCTTTCTATCTCTCTTGGATAAAAGAAATTACATAAGAGAAAAACTTGTTACATAAGAAGAGAATATATGTATTTATAGACTTGCTTCCACCTCCATTGGAGAGGATAAAATCAAGTTATCCATGAGTTGGCTATGAGTTGGATTGATAAGGTGATAAGGTTTGAATATTCATATTCCTTAATCACCAAGTAACTTCACCAATTCCATGCATGCAAAGTTGATGAACTTCCAAAACTTTCTATATCAATCCATATATGGCGGTGGGAAGTTTGAGGTTGGACAATTGAAAAATGCATCTTCTCCCCCTCCAGTTGTATCTGAGGCAATTGTTATATGTCAACCATTCCAGCTATGTCTCTGCATAGTTCTAGATTCTCCTTCAAAACCACCTTTGTCAACATGTCTGCTGGATTCTCCTTTGTGTGGATCTTCTCTAGTCTCAACAGTTGTTGATCCATTACTTCTCGTATCCAATGATAATGAATATCGATGTGCTTTGTGCGGGAATGATACATTGAGTTCTTACTCAAGTCCAGAGAACTCTGGCTATCACAATATACTCTATAATCATTCTGCTTGATTCCTAATTCTTGAAGAAATATCTTTAGCCACAACATTTCTTTTCCAGCTTCCGCTGCTGCAATATACTCTACTTCTATTGTGGATAAAGCAATACACTTCTGTAGTCTTGACTGCCATGACATAGCTCCCCCTGTAAAAGTGTATAGGAATCCTAATGTAGATTTCCATCCATCAAGATCTTCAGCTATATCTGAATCTGTATATCCTTCCAAGATCGGACCAGCTCCCCCTTAGCACATACATGTCTTCGATGTACCTTTGAGGTACCTGAGAATCCACTTGACTACCTCCCAATGTTCCTTTCCAGGATTAGAAAGAAAACTACTCACCATGCCAACTGCACGAGCAATATCGGGTTTGATACATACCATTATATACATTAGGCTTCCTACTGCTAAAGAATAAGGTTTTGATGACATTTCCTCTATCTCTTTCTTGGACGAGGGAGATGAACTCTTGCTCAACTTGAAGTGGTTGGCTAGTGGAATGCTGATAAGTTTCGCATTGTGCATGTTGAATCTCATGACTACTAGTTCAACATACTTTTCTTGAGATAGCCACAACATGTGCTTTTTCCTATTTCTAACTATATGCATTCCCAAAATTTGTTGAGTTGGGCCTAAGTCCTTCATGTCAAAGGCCTTCGAGAGTTCCTTTTTTAGCTTGCTAATTTCTGTTGCATCTTTTCCAACAATCAACATGTCATCTACATATAGTAGAAGAGCAATAAAATTACCATTTTTAAACCTCCGAATATAAACACAACGATCTGCAGCAGTTCTTTTATATCCTTGATTCACCATGAGCAAGTCAAATTTCTTGTACCATTGTCGTGGTGCTTGCTTCAGGCCATACAAGCTCTTTTTGAGCTTACAAACAAGGTTTTCTTTTTCTAAAACCTCAAAACCTTCTGACTGCTCCATATAAATTTCTTCATGTAAATCATCATGAAGAAATGTTGTCTTGACATTCATCCGCTCAAGCTCTAAATCAAACTGGCTACTAATCCAACCATCTTTACAACTGGTGAAAATATTTCGTCAAAGTCTACTCCCTTTTTCTGTAGAAATCCTTTGACAACCAACTGAGCTTTATGCTTCACTATTTTTCCGTTGCCATCTTTCTTGAGCTTGAACACCCATTTATTTCGCAGTGCATTCTTTCCTTTTGGAAGCGTGACCAACTCATATGTCTAATTTTTCTGCAATGATTCCATCTCATCCTTCATTGCTTGCAGCCATTTATTTTTATCCACACGAGATTGTGCTTCCTGGAAACTCTCTGGTTCCCCTTCATTAGTAAGCAGAATGTACTCAGACTGTGAATACCTTGTTGAGTGAATTCGACCTTGCTCAGACCTTCGTAATTGTGGATTTTCACTTTCAGGATGTACACCATCATCTAAAACTTGTGATGGTCCAGCAGCTTCTAGTGGAGAGGGTTGTAGCTCCCCCTAATCAATATCCTCTTCTTCATCCTCATTTTATGCTTCCGACATTTCCTCACGTACCGCATCATTATCTGTGGCATATTGTGCTGGTGCAGGGTCTGGAACAATGTCCTGGACACTGGAATAAGGACTAGATGATACTGTGGATTTTTCAATATCTTCTAATGTCTGGTTTTCATGGAACACCACATCCCTACTTTTGATAACCGTTTCTGCTTTTGGGTCCCATAATCTATATCCATATTCTTCATCTCCATATCATATAACGATGCATGGAGTAGTCCTTGCATCGACTTCTTTCTGAGCTCCTTTGATACATGTACAAAGGCTAAACAACCAAATACTCTCAAGTGAGAATAGGAGGGATTCTTACCAGACCATATTTTTTTCGAAATTTCAAAATCCAACGGTACTGACGGTGATCTGTTAATTAGGTAGCAGGCTGCTCGAACAACTTGTCCCCAGAATGACTTTGGAAGCTTAGCCATACTGAGCATATTTCTAACCTTTTCCATAATTGTTCGATTCATTCTCTCGGCTACTCCATTATGTTGTGGGGTACGTGTGGCTGTCTTTTCATGTCGAATGTCATTTCTTCTGCAATAGGCATCGAACTCCTTGGATATGTACTCACCTCCATTATCTGAACGAAGACACTTCAGCTTCTTTCCTGTTTCACGCTCTACCATGGCATGGAACAATTTGAAGTAATCCAATACTTGATCCTTTGTCCTCAAGAAATACACCCACTCCTTTTGAGAAACATCATCAATGAATGTCAGGAAATACTTGTTACCGCCTAGTGATTCAACCTCCAAGGGACCACAAATACTTGTTACCACCTAGAAGTCAAAAATGCATTTTTGAGTGGTAGCCTTCAGGAGGATGTTTATATGATTTCCCTCTCAGTGTTTCTTATAATCATGGATATGTTTACAAACTCGTGAAAACAATTTTTAGTCTCAAACAGGCACCTCATGCTTGTTTTGAGAGATTTTTTATTGTTGTTGCCTCTCTTTATTTTACATCTAGTCATTATGACTTTGTACTATTCTATAGATACACATCTGATGATCGAATTCTCCTTTTATTAAATGTAGATGACGTGATTATTTCTGGTGATAATGTTAATGAGATTACTAATTTAATTGGCACATCTCTTTGAGATGAATGACTTAGGTTCGTTATCTTACTTTTTTGAGAATAGAAGTTGCTTCTTCACCTAGAGGTTATCTTCTTTCTAAATCTACATATTCTACTGATATTATTGAGCGTGCTTAGATTACTAATGTTAAAACTGCTGATACTCTTCTTAAAGCCAATGTTACTTACCTTTTGATGGCATACCCTTAACTGATCTCACTTTGTATCGTACTATTGTTGGCTATCTGGTTTATCTCCATATTACATGTCCAAAAGTTACTTATGTTGTTCACATTTTTAGTCATTTTGTTCCAACTCCTACTACATTTCATTGGTTGGCGGTTGTTCTTATATTGCGGTATATTCATGGTACTTGCTTTTAGAGTCTCTTACTTTCATCGACCTCCTCATAGTTCTTCGTGCCTACTTTGATTCTGATTGGGCAATAACCCATTGATACAATATGTCCGAAGAATTGCACTTTTTCCAGCTAGAACTCACACTTCTTAAACTTAGCATATATACCTTCTCTTCTCTGAAGTTTTATTTTTTAAGCACAATTCTCAAATGTCTTCCATGTTCTGCTTCGAAACTCGAGTAGATCAATATTGTTAACTTATTTAAGTTGGCATTTTCTATTTTTCTACATGTTCGTAATTTAAGTGAATTTAATTTAATTACTAAATACGTGTAGTTAGTAATTTATTAAGTGTTAATTAAATTACTTGATAATTTCTTGGACTTATGATTATATTTATTTTCCAAATTTCTTGGTATAATTATATCATTTAGGTGATAATATTTGGAGATAAATTGTGACTTATCATTTATGATAAGGATCAAGAATTATGATAATGTTTTATTTGGCCTAAAATTCTATCCCCTATATGTTTGTGATAATGATTTAATATGTGGAGATAATGTTTGTCACTTATTATTCTTGATAAGTATTGTGATAATATTTTAGCATAGCCTTGCTAAAGTATTCCTATTGGCCGAAAATTATGGCCTTATTTCTTGGAGTCCAAGTTTGTTTGAGTCATTTGGTTGGTAATAGAGATCTTACACAATTAGGAGTCATGGAGGACAAGAAGCTTGTGTGCCTATAAACGAGAAGACAGGGACGTGTTCTTCTCAAGCCAGTGAAGTTGAAAATTGGTGTTGTGCAGAATACATAAACGGCTTCCTTCTCGGCAACTTCTCCATTGCATGAATTTCAAAAATATTTAGCGCTTATTCATTCATGCAAAAACCAATCTTTGTACTACAAATCTAAAAGGTTCTCTGGGAGGAGTTTTTCAATCACTACAAGAAGAAAAGTCTTTCAGCCAAAAGATCAAATGAGAGGTTTGGACCAAGATCAAACGAGAGTTTGGATTTACTGAAGATCGTTGCAGTGTCAAAGGAAGTTACTGAAGAGTGGTGGGATGCCAGCTCATATTACATACCAGTGAAGAATCAGGAAGTGGTTCATTTAATTCATGGATGTTTGATAAATTTATGCATAAATTTATCATGTAGCTTAGATTGAACTCTGTAATTCTCTTTTCTTAAATAGTGATTGATTTTTGTCCGTAGGGTGCGGGCATGTGGGTTTTCCCTGTTAGGATTTTTCCTACGTTAAGTTCAAATATTGTGTTCTTGTTTCTTTATAATTTTGCATCCTTTATTTAGACTCTTCACATTCTATAATACAGGCGAATCTTGTATAATAGGATTCATCTGAATCTGTGTTAAACAAAAACTTCACGTGTTCTGTTAATATTTAAATGTCCTGATAAATTTGTGACAGTTAGCTCATTTAAACATCAAATTTAGACAACTTTAAATTTTCAAATATATCATCCACGAAGACAATAACAAATTGATCCAGATATTGTTTAAAGATCTGATGCATTAAGTTCATAAATGTCATAGGAGCATTTATTAACCCAAACAGCATCACCAAGAACTCATAAAGCCCATATCTGGTATGGAAAGCTGTCTTTGGAATGTCCTCTTCTTTGATCATCAACTGATGGTAACCAGATTATAGATCGATCTTAGGAAAATACGCTGTTGATCAAACAGATCATCAATTCTTGGTAATAGATATTTATTCTTTATTGTCACCTTGTTCAATCCTTTGTAGTTATGCAAAGTCTCATAGAACTGTCTTTCTTCTTCACAAATAGCATAGGAGCACCCCATGGTGAAAAGCTAGGGTGAACAAAACCCTTTTCCATGAGATCCTGTAGTTGCTCCTTAAGCTCTTTAAGTTCCACAGAAGCCAACTGATATAGTACCTTAGATATTGGAGTTGTTCCAGGCACTAAATCAATGATGAAGTCAATCTCTCTTTTAGGTGGTAGATCATAAAGATCGTCTAGAAACATGTCTGGACAAAACAAAAAGAGGTTTCATTAGGGAGTTCAAATACTACTCTCTTATTATGACAGTTGATTGAAGCATGATACCGTGATAACCAATCCACTCCCAGTATGATATCAAAATCGTGAATATCTAGCGTTATGAGATCTGCCAACAAGTCATGCCCATCCACTACTACTGGACAATCTCTTAATACATAAATTGAACTCAATAATTTTCCTAATGGTGTTGACACAACAAACTGAGTGTCCAAATATGGTGACGGATAATTTAATTTCTCAGTAAAAATAGGACTGCCAAAAGAATAAGTAGCACTAGATTCGAAAAGGACAATTGCAAGTTTGTCACAGACGTACACAATACCTACATGATAGGATGTGTGTGTGTATGTATGTATATATACAAATATCCACACACATACACATGTGTGTGTGTGTGTGTGCATGTTCATAAATTATAATAATAATTCAAAACGGTTTAATAGTAAAATGTAAGTATCTAACGCCACGATTGATGTATCTTTAACTTCCCACACATAAAGCATACTCATTTACCCAAAAGTCACTCACCCAGGTACCCCTACAAGATAAAAGGCTTATAGAGATGACAAATGTCTTGGTTGAAACTGGAAAAGTCGTCACAGTTAGCCTATTGCGAGGAAAAAGTCGTCACTAAAAGTCCTTGCAGTAGGTTCGTGCCTGTTGCACTGTTACGACGACAAATGAGTCCTCTCTCTTGATAGACCTACAACGACGACAATTGTCATCATTATAGAGCTGAACAATAGCGACGACAACGTCGTCTCTGTTGATTAAGTCTATAGCGACGACAATGTCCTCTCTGTTGAGCTGATCAATAGCGATGACAAATGTCCTCGCTATTGAACTGATCAATATCGACGACAAATGTCCTCTCTATTGACCTCTTCAACTGCGACGACATTTGTCGTCGTTAGAGATTAAATATGATTTTTTTTTTTTGAAGAATAGATAATTTGTTTTTAAAATGGCGAAAATATTTTTTTAATTTAATTAAATTACATAAATAAAAATAATTTAAATGAACTAATAACATAATTTTTGAATATAACATTAAAGTCATTTAAGTCAAAAGTACTTTACAAATACCCAAAAAGAAACCCTAAGGATCCTTTAAATCAAAGTTACTTTACAAATACCCAAAAGAGAGCCTAAGGATCCTTTAAATCAAAATTACTTCACAAATACCCAAAAAGAGACCCAAGGATTACCTAAGAACTCATCTAGATCATCGCCTATAGGAGGATGATCCTAAACTCGAGGCTGATCCTCCAACCGAGGCTGGGGTCACATCTGAAATCCAGGTATGAAGTTTGAGAGCTCAGCAAACATGGCATTAAAATTATCAATCGTTGCTAAAGTTGTGGCTAGCTAAGAACACAAAGTTGTAACAGTATTCCGTAACTCTGCAACCTCGGCGGCAGACTGGTCAAATCTATGTCCAGCTGCTGAATTGGCAAAGCCCAGAGATTTGGAAACTCCTCTTACTTTTTGACCAATTCCGCGAACATGACCCCGTCGCTCTTCGAGCACCTCGCGTATCACATCGTGCTCGTCGACCGTTGTCCCGCTACCACTGGCCTGTTGTGTTTGTGTCTCCTTTTCATTTACCATTGCAACCTGAATAATTAAATAAGAATAATTATATTAAAAAAAAAAAAGCAAACATCAAAATAAAATGAATTATTGTTGAAAATTAACAGTTAACTTACGTAATTTTGCTCGGCGTCGAGACTAACCCATTCCTCACCCCTTTCAGTCATTCGGGTGTGCATGGACTTCCATGTATCCATCACTCCTGGCCATTCCTGAGTCATAGGGTCCCTTTAACAAATAGATGTACAATTGCCTAAATAACATGATGTACAATTGTTATTATAAAATAACTAGTATATACCTAAAAGTAACATCAATTACATAAAAATTAAATGAGATTTTTATACTTACAAGGAACATCGGACTCCTGAACAACTCATCGCACTTAGCCCATTCAGTCATGGAGATATCTTGATACGGGACGTTAATGCCATTCTTCCTATAGTGTTTGTAGGCACTACTCTTGTACTTGCTATATCGATGTGCAGCATCCCTATCGATTCCTCTATCAATCTAAGGGTGCTTCTCTATCGGCACATCAGTCTTCAAGTCGAAATAATGCTAAAACAAAATATTTAAATAATGAAATGATGTCATTTGATAAAATATCAATGAAATATATATCGTTAAACACGTGTATTGCCACCTACATCAACTTGATGCCAAACTCGATGCTTTAGCTCTACTGGAACCGATCTCCAATCCTTGTAGCAGGGTGTAATATGCGACATGACCGTCGTCCTCACTAAATGACTGAATGTTGCCACGTTACCTCCAAGCGGGCGTATTGTCATTTCATTTTGATGATCGAATTGAATGGAAACTTTTTTTCCCGCAGCGACAAATTGTTTATCGAGGTTCATGCTCCTGTTGTTGCCTCTCCTTTTTTTTGGAGGTGCTATGTTTTAAAAGAAAAATCAAACACATATTAATTGATCAAACATCAATAGTTCATTAATATGAAAAACATATTTTAAAAAAAACTAATCGGTCTTGCACTCAGGTGCAACGCAATGTCTGCCGCAGTGTGGATCCTCTCCTGAACCGTCACCTCCATGATACATGACGTCGGCCATGTCTATTGTTTTTGCTATAGAATAATGGAGTACTTAATTGTACTTGGAAGAAAGTGATTAAATATGGTTTTAAAGCTGAAAGAAAATGCAAGCAGCATCAACTTAATACATTTATCTCAAACTTTAGAAAATGAAAAAAACTAAGAATTAGAATGCCAACACTGAACTTCATAAACACCTCATATAAATAAAGCACAAATGTTATTCAAATTCATTCCACAATAACTAACCAAATTTTGTTTACCATTTATATCAGTAGCGGATGACCCTCCTTGCCTAAATGTGAATGAGTTAAATAACAAACAGAATTAGTTTACTCAAGTTTGACAATCTGAGTGCTAAATAAATTAGACGGCAAAAGTGACAAGATCATAGGATTAGTAGGTCAAGTTTATTCCTTGTCATACACAAATTATCAGAACAAACTCGAAAATTCTAAGGTTTTGATGGAAAATAGAAAGTCCATCAATGAAAATTATTGGCCAACTTCAAATGGGTGACTAATAAATGAATACAAGAAACATGAAGATAATATTTAAAGGAACAGTATAGATTTCTCAAAAGAAAAGGATGCCTAACCAAAATCAGCAACATTGTGACTATAAAGTATGAATTATGATACTATATGAACTCCGGTACTCCTCTGCTAGTGAAAACAATGGCACGGGTACAATTTATTTACAACCTTCTCTTGCACCCCAGATGGCAGGAGTCACACTTCTAAACAAACTATCGCCAAGGTGAAAATCATTGAGAGGGAAAAAAAAACCATCAAATTTCTTGGTTTCCAAAAAGGCGATCTCTGATGTCTTGATATATTGTTGTATATTTATTTGAAATTAAAATATTCCATTATCAAAAACAAACTTAGCCTCTATTTGGAAAGTTTATAAATGATTTATAAATAGGAATAATAAGAGAAGTAGCGGATTGTACAAATTGTGTGGATAATAATAATAAGTTTTAGTTGTAAATATATGGTTAAAATTAATGTTTGACTATGACTTAATTTATAAACCAATTTATAATTTGTATACAAACAACATGCAAGCCTTATAAAATTGAGGTGAACTCCCAAAATCCCCTTTTCTCATTTTATTTAATACATCCCTAAATCTACAAGAAATTCAAATATTAATCCAGGTCAATTGTTTGAGAAAGTCACAAGAGAGTCAAATATTAATCTAGGTCAATTGTTTGACTAGGTCACAAGTAAATATCACACACAATAATGTTGCCATTTCCCACCATTCCAGGACTTCGCATAAACAGTATCATTTAGAGCAATTTAATCACTTTCCAAGAAGAGTAAGATAAGCTTAAGTACTTCAAAACTTGAAGAGTTTTCTTTATTATTTTAATTTACTGGCTAAATGGTAGAATATGAACATAACATTAAGCATTTTAGTTCATTATGATAGAAAATCAATTTAGATAACACTGGACCCCCCCCCCAATTAATTTATTTGTTATATTAAATGACATTACTCGAATCTCTTCTACTCAAATGATTCACAGTTCCAATAAATCAGCGAAGGTTCGGTACATTTCATATTGGTGCTAAATAGCATTATTCGAATACCTATGACTAAGTCCTCGACCACCGACGAACCCTAGTAACTCTAAATTCATATAATATCCCACTATCTGTATCTATATGTGCACATATCTATTGCATGGAGTAATCTAGAGATGGCAAAAAAATCCGATCCGTCCCGTCGATCCGTCGACCCGATCCGATCCGAAAAAATCCCGATCCGTGGATCGACGGATCGAAATTTTTGTGATCCGCCCCGATCCGAAAATCCACGGAGCGGATTTAGATCGGGGCTGATCCGATCCACCCCGATCCGCAATCCGAAATTTTTTTTTAATATAACTTTTTTATCATGTATAAAAATCTAATATTATAAATTTTGTAGCAAACTTTAATTTTTGGTAATAACCTGCAATCTTTGCATTTTAAAGAAAACACATTTTTCATATTCTTCATTTGAAGAAAGAATTACAATAAGTGATGGTAAAAAAACTCGATCCGTTGAATCGGCCTCTATACGTTTCGTTTCAATAAAATAAATAAAATTTAATAAAAAAATAAATTTTCTAAATTTTTTATAAAAGATTTAATTTAAAATATATTTAAAAAAATTAAAAAAAATTAAAAAAATAAAAAATAAATATATTTTTTTTTTTGGCGGATCGGTCCACGGATCGGTGGACCGATCCGCCCCGATCCGAACCCGATCCGCCCCGACCCGACCCGAAATTTGACGGATCGCGGGGCGAATCCGGATCGGGCAAAAAAATCTCGGGGCGGGGCGGATCGGGGTCCGATCCGCCCCGTTGCCATCTCTAGAGTAATCACATAAGTTTAATGCTGGAAACTAACTAAAAACAGTCTACATTTACTAAGTAAAGTTGTTGAACAATTAACTTGTCATCATGCGTGATGCAATAGAAAATGTCACTCATTGTAGCTGGACACACACTTAATAATGCACACGGTGAGGATCACTGTGCAATTTAGCAGAAATCTTGGGCTCTTATTGCAAAAATTTTAATAGTTAAATAACCCCAGTGTAAAATATTAGCCTAAAAAATAAAGTATAGAAAAAACGACATCAACCTTCAGTCAATGATTTCATTAATTTTTTTAAAATATAAAATATCATTAAATTTTATTACCTCCTGGAGACCACCTTCCATGCCCTTTCAAACACACTTCATTCGTTGGGTTTTAGAAGAACACAAAAACGTGGGAACCAGTAAGACTAGAACATACCTGGGAACCAGAATAAATTTGGGAATCTACCAAGGGATTACACGGCCAGTCGTGGGTATTAGTTATTTCTTGGCTATGTGATACACCGAATCTGCTTGTGGGTATTTCTTGGCTGTTGAATCCACCTAACGAACAATCCTCTGTTTGGGGGAATTTTTGATCGATGCGGGCCAAATTTGAGGAATATGGCAGTGGGGCAACATCAGGAAATGGATATTAGGAGCTGAGGTAGAAAAAATTGGAGGAAAATAGATGATTTTGGAGAATTTTTGGTGAGATTTTGAGGAGATTTTGGGACTGATAGTTGTTTTTGCAGACAGACACTCACAGTCCTTTGATAAGTGAATATAGGTGCGTGCAAATTATTGTGCGCTAATTTAAGGCGCCACAACAAATTTTCATAGTCTTCCAAATTCAAGATATTTAACTATTATTATATAATTTATTTCGTTAATTAAGGCTGAGTTTGATAACGAGGGTGGAATTTGGGTGGAAAGAAAATGAATTCCTGGGAATTGAATGTTTTATATGTTTAATCAAAAAAATTATATTTTTTTGATTTTTACACACATTTGTAGTTGATAATAATAATGTTAATTTTTGGATAAAAAATAAATCAATTAACAACCAAAAAAATGATCAAACATGATGAAAATGGTTAAATAATTTACGGGAAAAATCAATTCTAGTAGATGGCTGGGAAAACCAATTTCGTGTAGAGATGGCAATTGGTCGGGTGTGGGTTGGGTTTACGAAACCCATACCCTACCCATATACCCGTTTTAAAATGGCGGGTCAGGGATGGGTCGGAGGCACCGAGGCGAGTACTCTTCTATACTTAAATGTTGGGTTTCACTTGAATGACTAAACAATCGAATTTGAACAAATAAAATTAATTTTCTTAATTATATAATTAATTAACTACGTTTAATCGATTACTTATATTAATTATTAAAAATGAAGTAATAAATAAGTCTTAAATTATACGCTGTACAACACGACGTACAATAAATAAAATCGTTCACATCAAATAGAAAATCATACATATGATATCTTGGAGCCGACTAGTACAATATATTACCAGAAGATGTACTCTAAATTAATACCATATTCCATGGGATCCAAGTCATGATCGTTCTCTTCATCAATACTATAAGAACTTAGTTCTTCTTCACTAGCATAGGTGGAATCAGTGTTATCAGACACCTCTTCATCATTGATGAATAATACATCAACTGTTGCTTGATGGGGCAACGAGTGTAGGCTAACTGAATTTGTCACTGGAACGTCAACACCAGTATTCCATCGCAAATTAATATGTTCGACATTTCCTAAATCAACAAATAGCTCCAAGTTCGTTGAGTTGCTGGTGTGCACTAAATCAATCTCAGTAACTGTCGGGTCTGGTACATCCCAAACTCTATGGTGGATAACTTCTTGGACAACCCTCCAGTTTCGACCACGTAATGGATCTTTAATGTAGAAAACTTGCATCACTTGAGAAGCAAGTATGAATTGATCATCTTTGTATGGTTCAGCACTAATATCGATACTTGTAATGTTGTTGTCCACTACTATGAGTTTTCCATCAAACCTAAACCATTTGCACCTAAATAGAATAATTGAAAAACCACCTACGTACGACAGCTCCAGTATCTGTTGTAACTAGCCGTAGAAAATTTCTCTGCGGGGCCTGGCACACTAACTCCACTGTTCTGAGCTGTCCTTCTGATATCACGATCAAATGTTAAAAGTCGAATTCCATTCACAATACATGCTGGGTATGATTTGACAGTATGATTTGAACGAGATGCAATTGCAAGTAACTCAGGAGTAACTTCTGGTGAGTTATTTTGGTGTAGGTTATACATCTGTCAGAATTAAATACAATGCAATCTACTAAAGAAATTAGTGATAAGCATTATTTTTTAGCATTATTTTTTGTTCTATACAACAGTAAATTTCTAACCTTCGTGCGAAACCATGCTGCAAACTCCTGCCTATGCCATTGATCAACATTTTAGACTCCTGCAGACATCACCTCTTGCTTATGTTCGCTGTGAAACCAGAAGAAAATAATTTAGTTTAATATTAATGTGACTATTTAGATTTGAATAGTAAAATTTCACCTACATCATGTACACTTCAATTTCATGGCAATTGTTTAAGATGTAGAACTCAGTCTGATCTCTTGCAGTATGTTCAAGCACTATCGAGGTTGTCTTTCCAATTGGTCGACACTGTGATTTGAAAACCAACAACTGCTTTCTTGGAATGTCAACATCTTCATTCCTCTCTGGTCGATTAAATTGAGTCTCGACGTCATCGAAATACCCAGAGCAAAATGTCAATGCCTCTTCAACAACGTACCATTCTGCTATAGAACCCTCGGGCTTCGACTGATTCCAGACATAGTCCTTCAGTTTCTTGAGATATCTCTCAAATGGGTACATCCACCGCATGTAAAATAGCCCACCAAGAGTAGCCTCTTCAGGAAGATGAATCACTAGGTGAATCATGATATCAAAAAATGCTGGAGGGAAGATTTACTCAAGCTTGCAAAGGATAAGAATGAGCTGCTGCTGTGCATTAACCGTGTTGCTAATCTTTATCGACCTCGCACACAAGTTTTTGAAGAACATACACAATTCAATTATTGTGGATGAAATAGTTATGTTCATATAGGCTCGACATCCAACAGCCAACAAGCACTGCATGATGATGTGGCAATCATGGAGGTAAGTTATACGTTGTTAGAACCACTAGCCACATGCTGTAGGACTGACTTATGTTGCCGAATGGATAAATCTGTCAGCAGCCAAACCTAGTCGGACATTACATATTTCATATGTGAAATCTGGATGTCTTTTATCAAACTCCTGCCACACCGCTACATCTACGGGATGTCCAATTTGATCATCATCCTTCGATCTACCAGTACTGTGCCACCACATCAATTTCACAATATGCATTGTAACAAACATTCATTTTAGTCTGGGAGTCAATGGAAAATAACGTAACACTTTATGTGGCACATTCTTCTCCGATGACTTTGTAGCTACCTTAGTCCACCGACTTTCAGAATAGACTGGACAAATTTGTTTCGATGCATTCTCCTTCCAAAACAATGCGCAATCATTCTTACAAACGTGAATTGACTCGTACCCTAAACCCAACTTCCTCATGTGCTTCTTAGCTTCATAATGAGTCCCTACAATATTAATTTTTGGGAATGCCATCTTCAGTAATTTCAACAACTCGTCTACAGATTTATTTGTCCACTTATTCACAACCTTTAGATGCATCAATTTGGCCAAAAAGTTAAGTGACGAGTATGACGAAACTCCAGGATATAGCTCTATCTGCATTGCCTCAAACAACTCATCGTACAGGAGAGCAGAAGCCATATCGCCCATCTCATCCCCCCTAACTATGTCATTCAGAATGTCAGCCATCTCATCCTCACCAACTATCACTTCATCTGTAGGCTGTATGTGTAGAGGCACATTATCATCTTCTCTGTGATAAATCCATCTTTCATAATGTTCCAAAAAACGTCAACAAAATAAATGATCACTCACATCAATTACTTTTTATTTTGCCCTGTTAACAAATTTATTGCACGGACAAAATATCATCCCCCTGTCATTTGCCAACGACCCTGCCTTTCTAATAAATGCTGCCACTCCATTTACAAATTCAGTTGATTTAGCTCGTTGTCTATTCAATTTGATCCAACTCTTATCTGTTTCCATTCTCACTTCTGGTTCGCTACAAAAATAAATAACATAAATAACTAAACTATTCGAGTGGCATGACTATGATCTAAACCCTTATCGCTCCAATTCTAAAGTAAGGTACGGGTCTTGACCATTTGACATTTATTTTTGATTTGCGAGTTGTGCTAATTGTTCCTATTATTGTCTCTATTTCATGCTTTAATTTCGATAGTAACTCCTTTCTATTTCCTATAAGTGCAAGCACTACATGAAATGTAGTCCACACCCAAAGAATAAATTGGTGACACCACCGAAATTGATGCACAATTATCGAGGCAATCACAGAAAAAATATGTAATAACACAACTCATTAATCATGGATCAAATGTCAAACTGTCCAAATATGGAACAATTCAAAGATTAGTTTGTATTTCATCAAACAGTCCAACAATAGGACCAGTGTACTTAACAAACTAATCTCCAAACGGCATTCTAAGGTGAATGCTACTAGTGCAGTGCAGTGTATACTAAAATAGAAAAATACTAAATATATAAGTATAAAAAGGAAAAGGAATAAATAGCTAACCAAAAGCTTCAAGTGCGATGATTCAACACTGGAACATAAGCTTGTAGTCTGAGGAGCAACGTAGAGATGAGAAATTGAGAGAAAACTTGAGAAAAAAGTGTTTTTTCAATATATATTCTGTGCAGAAACGGGTCTATAAATATTTATTCATTGACTCTATAGTGACGAAAAAATTCGTTGCTATAGATGGTAGAGTCGCCACTGTTGCTTCAGCAGGAATGAAAATGAAGAGAAATTTTCCCGCCGAGATACAAGAGTTATAGCAACGACAAATGTCCTCGTTGAAAATTTGTCTACAACGAGGACAAAATATGTCGTCTCTGTAGTCCCTCGGACTATAGAGACAACATAGTTTGTCCTCTCTGTAGGCTCGGTCTACAGCGAGGTCTTCTATATAGGTCCAGCATACAGAGACGACTTTTACTTTTAGGTATGCCATTCCCCCACGCCCCATTTTTCACTCGCATCTTTCATGATATAGAAGTACATCCATTACCTTCTTTAAACTTGGGATACATAACTTTTGAGCAAAACTTTTACTTTTCCATATTTTTCATTTAAAACATTTGTATTTCCAAATTCAATGACAATGCATGCTTCGATGCAATGACATGATAACATGCATACTTGAACATTTCCTTAAATAACACATACTTGCATAAAGTAACCCAAAAGCATCAAAGATAGGTAAATAGGAAGATCACCTAATCACATTAATTCCACATTAGGTTTCAACTTTGATGAAAATGGGGGAGTTTACTTACTTAAAGTCATTAGTAATCACTTTACTTAAATAGTAGGTGGAAGCCTTGGTTGCCCCCGACGCAAATGTACAATGCTCCTAATTATTTTCATTCATTAACAAAATATAACTTTTAGTTCAAAAATACATTCATTTTTCATTTTAATATTTAATCAAACATTAACCACGATTAAACTTCCCTTTGAGTTATAAATGAAAACTAACATTCTAAAATTTCAATTATAAACCAAATAACTAAAAATTTGAATAGAAATATCAATTAATAACACACTAAATCTATAATTTTTGAAATCTGAAAATTAATCTATATAAATACAAGAATATGAAATTCACATTTATATAATGTAAATACATACATACATACATACATACATACATACATACATACATACAATCACAATACAAAATCTCAAATTATCAGTTAATATTCCAAAGCTAGAATAAATCAAAATCTAAAATTGTAATAATAAATGTTCGCTAGAAACACATACAATAAAGTTTGGATTGGGAAAGACCTAGCACTAGAATTTAAATCACAATTATAAATAAACACTAGAAAAATGGTGATGACTTAATGATGGAGTGTTGGGATTCTTGATTCCACTTGACCATTACCTAATTGAATTCTCAACAAGCAAAAAGACATGCAATTTATTAAACATGTTAGACCCGATTTTTCAAACTTAGTCAATTACCTCTCTCGAGTGAAATCAACCCTAATTAGTGGAATTAACCTATTATATCTCTATGTCGATTAAAAACACACCAATTGCATTAAACCTTTGTGAAAATAGCTCAATGGGTCATCTAGGATTTTAGGTATATATATATCTATCATAAACAAGAACCTAGAGCAAATATTGTATTGATCTAGAATACACAACAATTTCTCAATAATTGCACATCCCATGAAATCCAAGCATAAATGTGGCCACAATAAGTACAAGTCAATAAATACAACAATAAATGCACAAGATAATAAATAGCCTAAATTCTTAACACAAGCATTAAAATCAACTAAGCTAGGTCAAGCTTCATCAATAATCCCAATACAAAATAATTTAGCCCATGATGAAATAACAATGAAATTCAAGAATTAAATACATTATTTCAACAATAGATTAAAATACAAGAAATATGAAGATTAACAAAAAAACTTCCCTTCAACAATGGTTAGTGCTTCAAAACATCAATGTTTGTCCACAATATTGTAGGTATTTCTCTCCAAAATCAACATTCATCAACCAACCTAACTAATTACAATAGAAATTTACAAGAAATTAGCAAGAAAATGAAGAACAAAATGAGAGAAAATGTTTTTGGATGAAAAAGTAGTAAGAAAATCGGAAACCCTAGCCAAAAATGCCCTAAAAACACCCATTTTCGCGTAGATCAGCGTTCTCAGCGTTTGGGCCGAATCGGGTTGGCCAAAAATATTTTTCAAAATTATGACCACGCGATTGCGTGACTAAATGCCTCGCGATCGCGTGGTTGAGCTGAAAACTCTCAGGTTGAATTTTTGGCCTGATTCGCGAATGCGACCTGGTCAAGACACGCGATCGAGTGGTTCACCTGGAAGCTCCGTCCTTCAATGATTTGCAATTGGGTCCTCCAACTTTCAATGTAGATCACCTTGGTCCCCAAAGTTTTTGATTTCTTTCATTTGAGCCCTTCCAAAAGTGCATTTGAGTACGTCAACTTTGGAAACTTGCAATTTAGTCCTTTGATCAATTGCACATGCGATCCACAACTTTTTGAAAGTGACAATTTGGTCCCCAAACTTTGACTCTTTGAAGGAATTGACTCTTTTCTCCTCAATTTCTTCAATTATTCATCCATTTAGCTCCTTTCTTGTGCTTTCTCCATGTATTTGAATGTTGAACCTATTTAACCACAGAATATGCACAATTCAGTAGGTATTTGTCCAAATTACTCAAAAAGTACCACCAAAAATATATGAAATATGCATGTAAAATGCACTCAACAAATACCCACAAACTTAAACTCTTGCTCGTCCCGAGCAAGAATATTTACATGCATCTACAAAAATAATAACATAATGATCAACAATGCTAGATAGCTCGCAATCTTCCATGAGTGTGTAATTGCATAATTAATTCACAATTATGTTCCCAAATAATGCTACAAAATGAGTTTGGCTTATCCGATGTTCGATCGGTGCGTGTGTGCATAGCCACTTTCAATCATCAATAAGATTCAAGAGTGTTGATGAGTAAGAGGTTTCAAGTCAGAACTAACCCACCATTATTGGTCAATTCTTTCCTTTCCCACTCGTGACATTCATCCCCCAATGAATAATTTTCTTTCCACTCCCGGGATGCAATTTTAGAAGGTACTCTCAAATCACTCTTTCTTTTTCCACTCTAGTATGAGTGTGTTTTACCGACAATCTTGACAACCTAGAAATGCAGCGACTCTCCACTAATGAGTGCTTCGACATTCAAGTTTATACCAAGCAATTCAAACCCACTATTCATCTAAGCCCTTATGCAAGTACAAATGCATGATTTTTAACAACTAATATGATATTTGCTCGTGACTTCCCCACTCCTTTAAGCTTTCTAATTGACCCACGTAGCGAGCTTTAGGTCGGCAGCTCCTCGATTTTTAGATCAAAGGGTACCAGGTTTCAAAATACCCCTACGGACTTATTAACTCGAGTAAAAAAAGCTACGAAGTGGGGTAGACTTATTAAACGAATGCAATGATAATGTGCTTTTTTTTTACAAGTGTGTGTGTGAGTGCCCTACTCATTAAGCTTTCTAATTGACCCATGTGGAGAGCTTTCGGTCGGTGACTCCCAAGTTTCAAACTTCAGGCACCAAGTTTCAAGATACTCCTACGGGCTTAATTACTCGAGTCAAAAAGGCTTCGAGATAGGCCAATGCAATGCAAAAATTAAAATGGGCTTAGAACTCTAGCATATGGTCATTACTTAGCTTATACTCGTTGGAAGACACTTCACACAAAGATTTACTTCCACGTGCATGGAATCACCACACGTCTAGACCATTTCCTTTGACGGGTCCACCACCCCCAAACTTGTCTTACATTAGGGTCAAGAGATCTAGAGCTTTAGGAAATATTGGATAGGTTGATATAAATTAACATACAAGTTCACAACCTAGTTCATCTACTCCTATAACCCTTCCCCTTCAACAATTCAGCAACTCACCGACAATTAAACATGACTATTGTGCTCAATGTACATAGGATCTTACATGGATAAACATTTTATAGAAAGTAGCACAAGTAGCAAATTTGGTCATAATTCATGAATTAACAACAATTTCAAACATCAAAATCTTATAAGCCGATAAGGCTATCTAGCATGTCAATATTCCAAACAAAATAAACAATTTAAAACATCAAAACACCAAGGGCCGGTAAGGCAATGTAAAATGTTCATATAGCAACATGATCCCAACACCCCCAAACTTAAATCAAACATTGTTCTCAATGTTGACAATAGCATAATAAAAAGAAAGGAATGGATGATGAAACTTCCCAGGATTGATGCGTGAATGATGTTCCAAATTGACCTGAGCTTTGATTCTCTTGATATGCAAATCTCCCCCAAACTTGTTGAGGACAAGGTTGTTTAGGATTTCAAACATTTTAAACCTACAAAAGTTGGTGATTAACCAAGTTAGACATAATAAAAATGCAACAAGTAAATATCAACAAGTAATTAAAAGAGTAGAAATTTGTGTTGCCTCCCAAAAAGCGCTTAGTTAAAGTCGTAAGCTCGACTTTTGGATACGATTACTTCGTATTTGCAAGAGGGATTGATGACTTCTCCTTTTCATAATCACCCCCCAAGTATGGCTTCAAGCGTTGCCCATTGACTTTGAAGTTCCCTTTGCTTCCATGATAAAGCTTGACCGCTCCATGTGGAAAGATTTGAGCAATAGTGAAAGGTCCCGACCATCTAGAGCAGAGTTTACCGGGAAATAATCGAAGTTTTGAGTTGTAAAGAAGTATTTGTTGCCCAACTTGGAAGTCCCGCTTCACAATGTTCTTGTCATGCTACCTCTTTGTCTTCTCTTTGTAAATCCGAGTATTTTCATATGACTCAAGTCACAACTCGTCAGGTTCATTGAGTTGGAGTAGTCTGTTCTCACCGGCCAACTTCATATCAAAATTCAAGACTTTTGTTGCCCAATATGCTTGGTGCTTGAGCTCAACCGGAAGATGACATGATTTTCCAAATAAGAGGTGAAAGGGAGATATATCAATGGGGGTTTTGAAGGTGGTGCAGTATGCCCATAATGCATCATCCAATTTATTGGACCAATCCTTCCTCGAGGCATTCACCGTTACTTCAAGAATTTTCTTCAACTCTCTATTTGAAATCTCTACCCGCCCACTTGTTTGTGGATGATAAGGAGTGGATATTCGATGTTTGACTCCATACTTGGTCAAAAGTGAGTCGAAGAGGCAGTTACAAAAGTATTTTCCTCCATCACCAATGATAGCTCGAGGGGTGCCATAACGAGAAAAAATGTTTTTCTTTAAAAAGTTCACCACCACTCGAGCATCATTGGTGGGGAGTGCTACCGCTTCTACCCACTTTGACACTAAAATGTATTGATTAGAAAACGACGATGGAAAAGGTCCCATAAAATCAATACCCCAAACATCGAATATCTCCAAGTGTGTGAGCATCCTTGAATAAAGTGGGCTAATAAAATCCCGACTGAAGAACCTTTGATACGGTTTTCACTGCACCAAATTAACCTCCATAAGGTGAAGAGTGACATTGCTCAAGAATCTTCTCCTTCTCCTCCTCGGGCATACACCTTCTCATGATTTGATCCTGACCCCTTTTGAACAACAACGGGTCATCCCAAAAATAGTGCTTGATATCCGCAAAGAACTTCTTCCTTTGTTGATAAAAGCGGTCCGGGGAGTGATGCCACTTGCAAGAAAATTCACATGATCCGCATACCATGGCACACTAGTAGCTTGTAGAAGATCCATGATTTGGAAAAGTTGCTCATCCGGGAATACCTCACTTATCTCTTCATCAATAACTTCCTCGGTTTGCTCAAGTCTAGATAAGTAATCGACTACAAGATTCTCGGTTCCCTTCTTGTCACGAATCTCCAAATCGAACTCTTGGAGGAGAAGAACCCATCTAATTAATAGTGGCTTAGCATCTTTTTTTGCCAACAAATACTTGAGGGCCGAGTGATCGGTATACACAATCACCTTGGAGCCAGTAAGATATGACCGAAACTTATCAAAGGAAAAGACCACAGCTAGCATTTCCTTCTCGGTAGTAGCATAATTCAATTGAGCATCGGTCAATGTTCTACTAGCATAGTGGATAACATGCATGATTTTGTCCTTCCTTTGCCCCAACACCGCCCCCACGGCATAATCACTTGTATCACACATAAGCTCAAAGGGAAAACTCCAATCCGAAGCCACAATAATAGGTGCCGTGATGAGTTTCTCTTTAAGAGTGTTAAAAGCTTGGAGACACTCTTTAGAGAAGTCAAATGTGGCACTCTTCTCTAGCAAAGAACAAAGTGGCTTTGTGATTTTTGAGAAATCCTTGCTGAATCTCCTATAAAAGCCCGCACGCCCCAAGAAGCTTCTTATGCCCTTTACCAAGGTTGGGGAGGTAATTTTTCGATAACTTGAATTTTTGCCTTATCAACCTCAATCCCCTTACTTGAAATCCGGCCCCCCAAGAACTATCCCCTCTCGAACCATGAAATGGCATTTTTCTCAATTCAAAACCAAATTGGTATCCTCACATCTTTTTAGCACCATTCTCAAATTATTCAAACAATCATCAAATGAAGTACCAAAAACCGAGAAATCATCCATAAATACCTCAATAAATTTTTCCACCATGTCGGAGAAGATAGCCATCATGAACTACTGGAAAGTGGAGGGGGCATTGCAAAGACCGAAGGGCATCCTCCTATATGCAAAAGTTCCATATGGGCATGTGAATGTTGTCTTCTCTTGATCCTCCGGAGCTATAGGAATTTGATTATAGCCCGAATACCCATCTAGGAAGCAATAATGAGAGTGATCCACCAATCGCTCAAGCATTTGATCGATGAATGGAAGGAGAAAATGATCCTTCCTAGTAGCACTGTTGAGCTTGCGATAGTCAATGCAAACTCTCCACCCCGTCACTGGCCTTGTTAGAATAAGTTCATTATTTTCATTCTCCACCATGGTAACACCTGCTTTCTTTGGCACTACTTGCACCGGGCTCACCCATGCACTATTCGGATTGGATAGATAATACCCACATAAAGCCATTTCACCACTTCGGCTCTTACCACTTCCTTCATGTTAGGATTTAACCGACGTTGATGCTCCACCGAAGGTTTGAAATCATCCTCCATAAGAATTTTATGCATGCATAACGAAGGGCAAATACCTCGAATATCCAAGATGGTCCATCCAATAGCCTCCTTGTGCTCCCTCAATACCCGAAGCAATTTTTCTTCCTCCACCTCATTCAATAAATTAGAAATAATGATCGGAAGGGTAGAAGATTCCCCCAAGTAAACATACCTCAAATGAGAAGGAAGAGGCTTTTGCTCGAGAGTAGGTGCCTTCTCGAGAGATGGTAGGGGCGGTGAAGAACTCTTTTTCAACTCCTCAAAGAAGGGGGCTCTCTTGTGTTGATATTGTGGTGATACCTCCAAGTAATGAGCCATCTGTTTGATTTCATGATCATCATCCTCAATAGTCAAAGAGTGGGCAATGCAAGACTCCAATGGATCCTTAGAAAGCCCAAGGTTGAAGGAGTTTACCACTAGATGATCAATGACATCCACTCGAAAGCATGAATTTGACTCCGAGGGATATTTAATGGCCTTCAACACATTGAAGGTGACTTGTTCATCTTGCACTCTCAATATCAATTACCCATCTTGCACATCAATAAGAGCTCTTCCGGTTGCTAGAAATGGTCTTCCCAAAATGATTGGTATGTCATGGTCTTCCTCCATGTCAAGAATAATGAAATCCGTCAGGAAGATAAATTTATCCACCTTCACAAGAACATCCCCAATGATAACCAGAGAATATTTGATGGACCTATCCGCAAATTGTAGGGACACGGTGGTTGCTTTAGCTTTTCCCAATTCCAATTACCTGAAAAATGGACAAAGGCATCAAATTAATGCTAGCACAAAGATCATATAGATCTTTACTAAAATTAACATCACCAATAGTGCATGCAATAGTAAAACTCCCTGGATCTTTAATTTTTGGAGGAAGTTTGTTTTGAATGATTGCACTACATTCCTCAGTTAGCATCACCATCTCATGCTCTTCAAGCCTTCTTTTGTTGGATAAAATATCCTTCATGAACTTGGCATAGCTTGGAATTTGAGCTAATGCATCGGCAAAAAGAATGTTGATGTGTAGCTTCTTGAACATTTCCAAAAACTTTCCAAATTGACTGTCAAGCTTTTGCTTTTGCAACCTTTGAGGAAAAGGGATAGGAGGCACATAAGCCTTGATTGGTGTTGGAGCCTTTGATGTTGATGATTCCGGCTCACTTTCCTTTGGCACTTCAACAATTTTTTCGGATGCTTGAATATGCTCATTTTCTTCAATGGGAGCCTTGTTTGATTGAGTTGTTGGTTGTGGTGTCGTGATCTCGGGAAATTGCACCACACTCCTTGTTGTAATAGCTTTAACATTCTCCCTAGGATTTGTCTCGGTGTTACTAGGCAAAGCTCCTTGTTTCCTTTCTGAGAGAAGTTTAGCTATTTGGCTCACTTGCTTCTCCAAATTTTTCAAAGAGGAATCATTGCGTTCTTGATATTGCAATTGATGAATTGCTAGCTTGGTGATAGCCTCTTCCCATCCCTCTTTCTTTTCTTGTGGCTTTGGATTCAAAATATTTTGATTGTTGCCATAAGATAGATTAGGATGATTTCTCCAACAGGAATTGTATGCAGGAGCATATGGATTGAACCCTTGGCGTTGGGAATCTTGAGCATAAGCAACTTGCTCGGTAGATGAAGAACCACTTGCCACCAATGGACACATAGAGCTTTGATGATTAGCCCCACATATATCACATACCGGAGGGACTTGAACCATGTTGACGGGCCGAGAAGTTGAAGTAGATAACCCTTCCACTTTCTTGGCTAAGGAGTCAATCTTTGACAAGACAAAAGCATAATCATCACCCCCACATGCACCACTAGAACTCCATGTGCACTTCTATCTGGCCACATTGCACTTTGTTCACTCATGATCTCAAACAAGTCATAAGCCTCTCGAATGCTCTTTGTTTTGATAGACCCATTAGAAGATGAATCCATATTTGAACGGAAAGGAGGAGTTAGCCCGGCATAGTAGTGGTTGACTTGTTGCCCCAATGTAATCCCATGATTCGGGCACTTCCTAAGCATATCCTTGAATCTCTCCCAAGCTTCATGAAAGCTCTCCATCTCAAATTGTTGAAATGTAGTAATATCATGCTTGAGTTTAGCAACTCTAGATGGTGGGAAAAATTTTATAGTGAATCTTTGGACAAACTCTATCCAGGTAGTGATGCTCCCCGGAGGCAAAGTATCAAGCCATTCTCTTGCTTTGTCTTTCAAAGTGTGTACAAATAACCTCATCCGGATTGCCTCCACATTCACACCCTCATAGTTGAAGTTGCTACAAATCTCTAGGAAACGTACCACATGGGCGTGTGGATTTTCATTTGTCCTCCCATAGAATGAGATAGCGTTGGAGAATAAATTGATGACATCCGGCCGAAGTTGAAAATTTGGATGATTGTATGAGGGATAGACAATGCTTGATTGATTCTCGAAAATAGGAGGATTCATGAAGTCTCCAAAAAGCATGTCTTCTTCATTAACAACGGGCTCTTGAACTCTAGCCGCTTGAGGGTAAAAACCGGGTGGGATTCCACCTCTTGGAGGAATTGAAGCTGGAGCATTAAGCTCGATGTTAACTCTTTCTCCTTCCATCCCAGTAAGAAGTTGTCTCCTAACTTCCCGTTGTTCCCTTAACCTACGTCGAAAATTTCCCTCGATATCCGGATCTACTTCAACTAGATCCAGACTTCTACTTTGACGCATGCACAATTAACAACCTAGAACAACACAAGAAATTAGAAGATTTCTTAAAAAAACAAAACAAAAGAAAATTTGTACAAGAAATAAAAGTAACTAATAGTCAAAACTAATATCAACTAAAATGTAATTTAAATAGAAACAATCCCCGGCAACGGCGCCAAAAACTTGTTCGCTAGAAACACACACGATAAAGTTTAGATTGGGAAAGTCCTAGTACTAGAATTTAAATCAAAATTATAAATAAACACTAGAAAAATGGTGATGACTTGATGATGAAGGAGTGTTGGGATTCTTGATTCCACTTGACCATTACCTAATTGAATTCTCAACAAGCAAAAAGACATGCAATTTATTAATCATGTTAAACCCGATTTTTCAAGCTTAGTCAATTACCTCTCTCGAGGGAAATCAATCCTAATTAGTGGAATTAACCTACTATATCTCTATGTCGATTAAAAACACACCAATTGCATTAAACCTTTGTGAAAATAGCTCAATGGGTCATCTAGAATTTTAGGTATATATATATATATCTATCCTAAACAAGAACCTAGAGCAAATATTGTATTGATCTAGAATACACAACAATTTCTCAATAATATTACATCCCATGAAATCCAAGCACAAATGTGGCCGCAATAAATGCAAGTCAATAAATAGAACAACAAATGTACAAGATAATAAATAGCCTAAATAAGTCGACAAAAACAAAAATATTTCTTGTTAGCAATTTTTATTTTATAGCTTAGTTTTATTTTGTTCGAGGATGAACAATAGTTCTAGTTTGGAGGTGTTAATAAGTGTATTTTATACACTTATTTCTATCTTAAAAGTAGGATTTTATTTGTTTGTTTGAGAATATTTGCTATTCATTTTGCTATTATTTGTTTATATTTCAGAAATAGTTCCAAAGTTAAAAAAAGAAAGGAGTTGGAGCAAAATCAAGTCAATTGGATGATAAAAGTACTAAAGAATTCAAATGAAGAGTTGATGAAGTTAATCAAAGTGCAAATTGAAAGAAAAGTAAAAGAAAGAACCAAATTGGAAGAAATTAGAAGTTCAAAGACTAAAGTTGATGAGATTCGTAGCGCGAAAGAAACGGCAGAAAGTTTCGAACTCAGGTTGTGATTGGACGGATGAATCATGACCCGATATTCACGACGCGATGGCTCGACGATGCGGAATAAAGAACCATGACTTTCGAAATGCCACAAGGATTTGCCCAATCTCCTTGATGAGTTTCTGGTTTTGAACACCACAAATACTCTCACGAATATTTGATAAGTTCGATTATCGAACGCCACAAGAATCACTCTTGATAAGTTCTAAACATATAGGAAATCCACCTATAAAATTATTGAATCACTCAATAAACTGTTTATTCAAATTCAAAGTCTAATTTTACAATGAATCGAAAAAGAGTATAAATAAGCAAACAAAAACCTTAGTCGCTAACGGACTAAAAATAGAGTTCTAACTAACCTAAAATAGCTAAAACTGGAAAAGGAATAAAAATACGGAAAAGGAATTAAAAATCCGCCTTATTTGCGAAAATCCTAACTTACGGTCGTGACAGCATCACTTACGGCCGTAACTATTCTTCTGCTTAAAGATTATGGCCGTGACCATAATACTTACGACCGTAACTTTGAAAACCTGAAATTCTTCAATTTGATCCGAGAGTGACTTACGGCCGTGAGAATATTTGGTTACGGCTGTAACTTTGCTTCTGCATGATTTTTGGTTCTTTTTGACACGGTTTGATCTTCAAAGCTCGTCGAACCTGCTGAATTCTTGTTTTAGCTTGAATTACTTGAATTTTCCCGTCAAGCCTGCTATGACTCCGATTGTCGAGGGTCCAGAACACATCATACCCTCCTTCTTTAGGATGATTCGTTCCAAATGATAGCTTTGTTCCTGTTGTTTCACTTTACCTCCTGGATCAAATAGAAAATTTCTCCTGTCATTGCATATGATCAACCAAAAATATTCTACAACGGGGGTCACGTGAATGACTTGAAGTTGAAACGCCTTTGGACATTGGTGGTGTTGCCTAAATTTTCACGTACCATTAACCTGCAAGAAAGAATTAAATAGAACGGGGAGGGGAATGTTAATTTCATGAGGTACAAGGTATGGATCCTTGTATCCATGATTAATCACCATCTCCAATTCTTCTTTAAGAACCACGAGGCCCTCCTCTTCACCTCGTTCTTCCATTGCATCTTCAACCAACTTTTCAAAAATTTTACTCTCAAATTCAACCACATCTCCTATCTTCACATTTTTATCACCACGCTCGTGCACTACCTCATTGCTACCCAAATGTGGATCGTCCAATTCAATGCTCAAATCTTGAACTTCAACCTCAACTCCGAATTCAAATTTTGGAGTTTGTTTATTTGTTTTTAATTTCAACTCTCCCTCCTTCTTATCAATATCCTTATCCCCATGATGCCTCCTATTATACCATTTTTCACTCTCCTTCCTTACCCTTAGTGAATCTTCTAGTGCTTCTTCTAATGTCAACCCATACAATGCGCATGTTTCTCCTTTCTTAAGGAATTTGTATATGTGCATATTCTTATCATAATCAGCCTCGCTCCTACGTCTCCAAGGTTTTCCCAATAAAATATGATAAGACTTCAATGGCACTACATCACACCATACATCCTCACTATACCTTCCCTGGGTAATAGACACTAGAACTTTTTTGGTTACATTGAAATCCCCAAACTCCCTCATCCACGTCATCCTATAAGGTTTATGGTGTGGTTCTAGGGGTAATCCTAATTCTTCAACCACGGTGTTACTAACGAAATTAGTAAAATACTTTCCATCAATCGCCAAACTGCACCCCATATGATCCACATAACATCTAGTTTGGAATAAAGAGCACGGATCATAATCCATTCCTTATGTGGCGTCAAAAAAAATTCAAGAATGAAGAGGATTTAAACATCAAATAACAAGAATGACTTTTATTGACTTGGAAGGAAATGAATACCAAGAGTTTTAAAAAACTCAAGAAAGTGGTTCTTGAATTTTGGAATGACTTTTTTTTTTGGAATAATGGATGAATTTTCGGAAAAAATAAATTAAAAAAATAATTTTTTTTTAATATATAAATCTGAAAATTCGACACGAACGTAACAAAATAAACGGCACAGGATTTGGATAAGAATTAAATAAAATAAACACTTTTGAATTTTGTTGAAACGATTTTCTGTATTAAAGACTCAACAAACTCAAGAACAAGAAGAACGCAAAAAAAATTGAAAATAAAACACTCAACAAGATATGGATCATTTTTTTGGGACTTGGTGATAAACATAAAAATCAAACTGGATAGAAAAACATAAGAACCTGAATTCAGAGTCCAGCTCTGATACCAGATGATGAGATTCGTAGCGCGGAAGAAACGCCGAAAAGTTCCGAACTCAGGTTGTGATTGGACGGATGAATCATGACCCGATATTCACGATGCGATGGCTCGATGATGCGGGATAAAGAACCACGACTTTCGAAACGCCACAAGGATTTGCCCAATCTCCTTGATGAGTTTCTGGTTTTGAACGCCACAAATACTCTCACGAATATTTGATAAGTTCGATTGTCGAACGCCAAAAGAATGACTCTTGATAAGTTCTAAACATATAGGAAATCCACCTATAAAATTATTGAATCGCTCAATAAACTGTTTATTCAAATTCAAAGTCTAATTTTACAATGAATCGAAAAAACGTATAAATAAGCAAACAAAAACCCTAGTCTCTAATTAACTAAAAATAGAGTTCTAACTAACCTAAAATAACTAAAACTGGAAAAGGAATAAAAATACGAAAAAGGAATTAAAAATTCGCCTTATTTGCGAAAATCTTAACTTACGGCCGTGACAGCATCACTTACGGCCGTAACTATTCTTCTACTTAAGGATTACGGCCGTGAGCATAATACTTACGGTCGTAACTTTGAAAACTTGAAATTCTTCAATTTGATCCGAGAGTGACTTATGGCCGTGAGAATATTTGGTTACGGCCGTAACTTTGCTTCTGCATAATTTTTGGTTCTTTTTTTACACTGTTTGATCTTCAAAGCTCGTCGAACCTGCTGAATGCTTGTTTTGGCTTGAATTACTTGAACTTTCCCATCAAGCCTGCTATGACTCCGATTGTCAAGGGTCCGGAACACATCAAAAGTATAAATTTCAAATGAAGAAGGATCGAATTGCAAATAGTCAATGATTGATTTGGACCATGATACGATACTTTAAGATGGCTAGAAGTCAATTGAATGCAATTAGAAGTCAAAAAGAAATTAAATGTGATAAAAATATTACCATAAATTGATTTCAATTACACAAGATTTTCTAGCTGATTTTTAGTCGGACTTTGAGACCATTTCTTGGTAGTGAAAGTTCGAATTGGAAAAATTCTATCTCGGGAAGAATTGTATCCCTTTAAGTTATTGTTCTAACGCAATTTGAATCACTTCAATTGGATAAGGGAATAGAAAGATATAATCGAAATACTGAATGTTTTCAGTGACAAATTTGGACGTGATTTTCTACCACTTTTTGACTTCTACAAATAATAAATAGGAAAAACACATTAGGGGTTTCCAATTGTCATATTTCATGCCAAAACGCTGTTGAAGTGCTAAGGAATCTATGTAAGGCCAAAATCAAGATTGAAGATATAATTGCAAGTAGATGAACGGGGTGACATCCTACTACTTTTCTTGTATTTTATTTTCTATAATGTATTTATGCTAGGCTTTTAGTGTTAGAATTGTGATGAAATTTTAACTATTTGATTCAATGTTTTGACTTATTATTTAATTTATGCATTTTATGGATTTGATGCAATTGATATGTGTTCTTTATTTTTCATGCAATTACTTGATCACTAGTTGTATGAGTTTGTGATAATTTTCTATGTTCAAAGAGTAGGAGATTATTAGACTAGTATCAATTGCCATAAAATCCGATGGAAAATAGAAATATACCCTTATAAATTGTGTTATCCTTGAAAGTGTTCACAAATCCTTTAATGCTTTTCTATTTGGTGAATTGTCATAGAAATATATTCAATTTTCATTTAGGAAAATGTTTTTATGCATCATTTGAAAGGGGAATTAAATAACTTTAGCAACGCGGATTTTCAAAACCCACGGCTGTATTTAAATGATTTGGTCAAAATATGGATGATGTAGTTAAAATGGATTTTTAATTCTAACGCTTTTGTTTTTCATAGTTTTAAATCAAATTCTCGAAATTCTTAGTTTAATTATTAGTTTAGGTTTTAAAACAAAATTCTCAAAACAAAGCTGTCTCTAGTGGAGGTTAAGGAAAATTAGTCTAAAATACAATTTACTCGATCCTCGTAGGATCGATACTTGGATCGTAGGATCGATACTTGGACTCACATTCATTACATTAGTCTAAAATACAATTTCACTAGCTTTCTCTAGTGAAACTACTCGGCCACACCGAAGAAACGACTTGGTGGCAACGCGTGTAACATGGTTTTAACACGAGAGCAAAACAAGTTTCCACGCTGATGAGAATCGGGAAAGTCAAACCTCGATGCACGTGCCCGTGGGACCCATAACGAGATCCGAAGTTGAAGAGGTTCAAGATTCGAGGATAAACAATGTGAATAAATCAAGAAAAGAAGCCGAGAATCAAGTTGGAGCCAAAAAGAAGAAGAAATTGGAATCAGCCAATTTCGGTCGACCGAAAATCATTCCGGTCGACCGAAAGTCTGCAGAGAAATTTTGTTCCAGCCTCAGGCGTTTTCGGCTGAGTGGCGGTCGACCGAAAGTCCAGTTTCGGTCGACCCAGTGATCGACGGAAATAAGTTCGGTCGACCAGTTCGGTCGACCGAAACACTTCATTTTAAAAAAAAAAACGAGATTTTTCTTGCAATTTCCACAAAAACGGGGTTTTTCTTGTAAATACCAAAATTGCACATTTTTCCCATTTTGTACATTATATTCACATTTCTTGTTCATTTTGTAATAACTTTGGATGTTCATGTATTGCTCTTGGGAGCTAGGTCTTGAAGGCCCCCTTTTGAGGTAAGGTAAAAACCTCTTTGATCTTGTATTTTTCTTGGAAGTTAATCAACTTTGCTTGAGTATTATTATTCTTGTGTTTTTGTTTATTTTCCGCCACCTTAGAATTTGTTTTAATCTCTCCATTGGGCTAGGGTTAGTTTAATCCTTGAATTTTGGGTTAGATTTAAACTTGGGTTAAGGTGTTCATCCATTTATTTACCACTTTAGCTTTCTTGGGTTGGTATTAAAATGGTTGTGGGAATTTTCGGTCAATGCACCGAAGGGGTTCGCATCATTTGGTATCAGAGCTTGGCTCTAATTTTGTAAACCCATCTTTACTTTCTTGTTATTGTTCTTGTCATTGTGGAAAAAAAAATTGCAAAAAAAAAACAAAAAACAAAAATTGAAAAAAATTGGGAAAAATTTATATGCCCATGTGTATTGTTGATTCTATGTATTGGGTAGATTGATTGTGAGTTTGTTGGGAGAATTCCATATTCATTCACTACAAAACCTACACTTTCCAAATTGTGTATTCAAAGTGTTTGATAAATTGTCCCAAAGAAAAATACTCCCTTAGTGCTTTATTGTTCGATACCCATATATTGCTAATTATTTGGGGCTATCCAATTCTCATTATCGAGATTGTGTTATCAACATTGTATCCCATATATTACTTGCCCCATACATTGGGTAATTGTTGATCATTCATTCCTTACCACAATTTGAGTTGTTGGGAGTTTTCATATATCCACATTCAAGGTCATTCAAAGATTGAGTACAAGTTGTTTGATAAATTGTCTCATTCAAGATTTACACTCTTTGTGCTTATTGTTCTACATTTATACCTTGTCTATTATTTGTGGTTTGTCAATCCCATTGCTAAATTGTGTTCCTAGCATCCTATCCCACATAAATTTTGTTCCTTTTGAGTTTAGCAAGCACATAAATTCTACTTGCTATTTGTGTCTATTTGTTCTAAATTCCTTCTTCCTTGTTGGTGATTTCTTTAACTCCACAAGAATTATACTTTGTGGTTTAGTTGATTACCTTCCTTGGAGAACTTGAGAAAGGAGATTTTGAGTGGGAAAAAAAGGCAAGAGTGGTGAGCTCAATAGAGGGTAAAAGCCAAATTTGAGTGAAACACAAGAGAAATATTTTCTTGTGAGAACACTTTCACACTTGCACACCATGTCCATTTCCAATTCTCAAACTCAAGATTTGAAGTACTTGTTGAAAAATCTTTCAACCACCATGGCTAGACAAATGGAGAAAAGTAGGGGTGAGTTGGAAAATTTAGGAACAAGAGGGGAGAGTACATCAAATAGGGGAGGTGAAGAAATGATATGTAGTAGAAGAAGGGTGAGGGATAATCTTGGGGACGTAGTGTATAGGGATAGAGTTAGAAAACAAAATGGGAGTTTGAATAGGAAAATTAGGAGGGATGATAATGAAGGAGAAGTTGAAGGAGATGGGAGAATGGGTAGAAGACGAAGAGAATGGGTAGATAGGAGTGGAGATGGAATTGATGGTAATATTGATATAAAAAAAATGAAGAGTCCATCAGTCCATAGGAGGGATGATAATGAAGGGGAAGTTGGAGAAGAATGGAGAATGGGTAGAGGAAGAAGAGAGTGGGTAGATAGGAATGGAGTTGATGAAAATATTGATAGTGTGCAAATGAAGACTTCATCATTCCATAGGAGGGACGGTAGTGGAAGTAGAGAAGTAGTGAAGGAGATGAATACTAGGCTACCAAAATTTTTGGACCATGATAATGAGAGGGAAACACATGGAAAAAATACTTTCTACACTAGATGCCTTGTGGGCGATAGGGCATGTAGCCTCATTATAGATGGGGAGAGTGACATGAATTTGGTGAGTACTAGTAGGGTGGAGAAATTGGGGTTACCGGTTATGAAGCATCCTCATCCCTATGTATTGCAAAGGTTGGGTGATGATGGGGGAGTGAGAGTGAGTGAACAAGTTCTTCTTGCCTTCAACATTGGATCCTGTTGTGACCAAGTGATATGTGATGTAGTTCCCATGCACACTACACACATCATTATGGGGCGACCTTGGCAAAGTGATAGGAGTGTGACATATGACAAGAGGAAGAATCGGTGTAACTTCCAAATGGATGGGAAAAAGGTTGTGATCCTATCTTTGAGCGCGGAAGAGGTATGCAAAGACCAAATGAAGCTCAAGAAGGAATTTGAGGAAGAAAATGAGAAAAAGAAAGAAAAATAAAATGAAGAAGAAGAGAAGAAGAAGAAAGAAAACAAAAATGAGAGCATGAGAGTTGGGGCCACGACTCCAGAAAAAGGAGAGGTGAGAGAAGAACCGAGGGTTGGGGATTCTACCTCAGAAAAAGGTGAGGAAGTGATGAATGCCACCAAGAAAATTGAGAGAAAAGATCACCCCGAAATGTTCTTTACTCTTGAGTACTCTAATACTTCCCTCCCTAGTTTTGTCATGTCTTTGTTGCAGGAAATTGTGAGGCCAACTTATCAAGGCAACAAAGAACTCCAAAAGCATGCCTTATGGAAGAAATTCATGGAAACATTTTCCTACAACAACGAGTACAACCGAGGTAAAGAAAATGAGATAACCAATGCAACATCTAGGAGGTATGCTCCTAACAATTCTTTAAATGCAAGGTTATTGTGTTTTGAATACATTAGAGGGTTGTATGATCTTGATATAGATTTGATAAGTGTGTTGTTGACTTGTGAAAATGTCACATGTGGTAGGAATCATTGTCATGATGAGTGCTTAATTTGTAAATGCAACTTTTTGCATGTGCCCAATTGCATAAGTACCAAATCCTTGTGTGAAAGTGTTGCATATAGTACATTTCATGGGCATGTTGAATCCTTATTTTGTGAAAATATGCTTGACGTGCATATTTGCTCTCTAAAGAAATTGCTAGCTAGGGGAGTCCATGGGAGAAACTTATTGAGCTGTCTTGGTGATAATAGGACTTCACTTCTAACATTTCTTGATGCCGCCTCATTTTATTTTGAACATGTTAAGGGCATGCATGTTAATAATCCAAATTTATTAAACATTTATGAATCATGTTGTGAGCGATATTTTGATGAATTCTATGGGCATGATAATTATTTGTTTTGGAAAATTGGATTGTTTCTTTTTAAATGTGCCATGTGCAAATTGCTAATGGGAGAGGCATATGATAGTTGTTTGATGGGGCGATTTAAAATCAACGGGGTCTTAGGGGTATTATGCGATCAATCTTATTGGCCTACTTTGAAGCTTGGTGTTGAACATGTTTGTACTTGTAGTAAATGCCGAACTTGCAAACTGGCTAAACTCAAGTTTTTGCCCCAAGAATTCCATACATATTTACCCATCCTGAGTAAACCTTGGACTGCTATTTCTATGAGTTTTATAGTGGGTTTACTTGGAATAAAGAAAGAAAATGATGCTATTTTTGTGATTGTTGGTAGGAGTATTAAAATGTCGCATTTGATTGCATATAACGAAACCAACAAGGTCATCAACATAGCTAATATTTTCTTTCAGGAAGTTGTGCAATTGCACGAAATTGGTGCTAATTTTGTGGTTGTTAAATTTGCTTATAATCTAATTGTTCATCATATTAGCAAGTTTTCTCCACTTAAAGATGCTTGTGACTTTATCCTATTAACTCTGTTGAACTTTATGCACATGTTTATCGAAGAAAGAGTTGGTTCAGGTGGGCACGAGAATGCACCTTTGGTTAAGCCCCTTTGCAGGAGGTTCGAGCTTCCATTTAGGGGAATTGGAATGCAATGTGCTTCCGATGCCAACCATGGTGGGAAACATATTCCGTTTGATCCAGGAGGCCGGATGTGTTCCCATTCGTGGAATGGTACGAATCAGGGTGGGCTTGAAGGGAAAATCTATAATTCAAGCCAAAAGAAGAATTCAATTAGGTTCGGAGAACGTCAAAGATCAAACATTGCTTGTACGAAGAAGGTTCGAGACTAAACAAAGTGAGCAAGCCAAGAACAGCTTTATGATTCGGGACGAATCATCTTAAAGGAAGAGGGGATGATGTGATCCGGAAAAGAAGCTAAGAACAATGTTATGATTCGGGACGAATCATCTTAAAGGAAGAGGGAATGATGTGATCCGGAAAAGGCGTCAAAAATGAGAAATCAAGATACGGGCAATTCAACAATATTCTAAATGGAAAAATGAACAAGTTTCGTGTTGGGCTCGAGTCGAGATTCAAATCACGTCAACGGATCAGAAAATCAGAAAATTGGGCAGAAGATGCGTTACGGCCGTAACATTGTTTCTCACGACCGTAACTTATGGATTTCACGGACGCATCACATTCCTCACAGCCGTAAATGAAAATTGGTATTTTTGTTCAGAAGGAGATTTACGGCCGTAACATCAATCTTCATGGCCGTAACTAATATTGTGACGTTTTGATCAGAGAAGGACATACGGCCGTAAGTCCGACTTTTACGGCCGTAAGCGGTGCAAATCAGATTTTTCGGGATTTTAGTAATTCAGTTGATTTGTATTTCCTTTATTGGTTTTTAATTCTTTTTCCAATTTTGGTAATTTTGGTTATTTTGGTTATTTTAGTTATTTTAGCTATTTTAGTATAATTAGAATTCTATTCAGAGTCAGTTAGCGATTAGGGTTTATTTTGCCTATTTATATGCTTTTCCATTCAATGTAAAAACAGAATACTTTTGATGAATAAAATTATTGAGTGTGTTTACTCTTTCTAAAGGTGAGAATTTTCCCTTTAAACATTGAACTTATCAAGATTGAAATCTTGTGGCGTTCAAATCAATTGAACTTATCAAGGATCTGGACATTCCTTGTGGCGTTCCCCCTTTGTGGTTCTTATCTCCGCATCGTAACGGGTCTCGGGTTTAATATACCCCTGGTTCTTGCGTCGTGAGGTCGGGGTTGCATTGTTATCGTCCGTTCCAACCTGGATTCGGAACTTTTCAAGCAATATTCCGCGAGCTACGACGAGGACCCCCTCCCGGGTTCTCATCATGGAAGGAGCGACCCCCCGATCAAATAAAATCCAAACTACTACTCTGTGGTGTTGGCGCATCTCAAACTCTTGGCAGCGTCTACAAATTGATTTTGGACGGTGAGTACGAAATTTCAGTTACATTTATTGTGTCTGAATTTTCTATTTTTATTGTAGGTGCCGATTCGTGGTCGAATCTCTTTCGAGAAGGAGGAGATGATGATGAGAATCGCGAAGGTCCAACTTCATTGCATGAACCTGTGGTAGACAATGTTGCAAGATCAAACTTCAAGGAGTTTCACGACAGTGCATTCAAGCAAGATTCGAGGTCGAATCCTTTTCAAGAGGGAGGGGATGATGAGAATCGGGAAAGTCAAACCTCGATGTACGTGCCCGTGGGACCCATAAAGAGATCCGAAGTTGAAGAGGTTCAAGATTCGAGGCTAAACAATGTGAATAAATCAAGAAAAGAAGCCGAGAATCAAGTTCGAGCCAAAAAGAAGAATAAATTGGAATCAGCCAATTTCGGTCGACCGAAAGTCTGCAGAGAAATTTTGTTCCAGCCTCAGGCGTTTTCAGCTAAGTGGCGGTCGACCGAAAGTCCAGTTTCGGTCGACCCAGTGATTGACCGAAATAAGTTCGGTCGACCAGTTCGGTCGACCGAAACACTTCATTTTAAAAAAAAAAACAGGGTTTTTCTTGCAATTTCCACAAAAAACGGGATTTTTCTTGTAAATACCAAAATTGCACATTTTTCCCATTTTGTACATTATATTCACATTTCTTGTTCATTTTGTAATAACTTTGGATGTTCATGTATTGCTCTTGAGAGCTAGGTCTTGAAGGCCCCCTTTTGAGGTAAGGTAAAAACCTCTTTGATCTTGTATTTTTCTTGGAAGTTAATCAACTTTGCTTGAGTATTATTATTCTTGTGTTGTTGTTTATTTTCCGCCACCTTGGAATTTGTTTTAATCTCTCCATTGGGCTAGGGTTAGTTTAATCCTTGAATTTTGGGTTAGATTTAAACTTGGGTTAAGGTGTTTATCCATTTATTTACCACTTTAGCTTTCTTGGGTTGGTATTAAAATGGTTGTGGAAATTTTCGGTCAACGCATCGAAGGGGTTCGCATCACACGCGGCCATGCAAATTTTCCCTACGCAGCCACACCGCGTTCCGAATTAGTTTTTTCCGTGTTTTTATGTTATTTTCCATTTTTTTGATTATTTATTTAGGTTTTCCCGCCTCTATTGCGGCTACCCTAGTTTTAGGACTTTCCATTCTTTATATTCAAGTATTATTCAATGTAATAGTTAGACTTTGATGAAATAAAATTGAGTTGAGTGATTTCTCTCCAAATATTGTTCTTGATTGAACTACAAACAACCTGAAGGTATGCATAGGATGGGTAGAAATTATACTAGTGCAAATGTAACCTTAAAGGAGCAACTTGAGAGATTGATGATTAGAATGGATAAGACTGATGAAAATATTGTTCAAATGCGAAGGGAGCGAACTCATACAAATCCTAGAGTTTGGATAGGTGATGAGAGGGTGCATCGAAGGGAAATCAATCATAGGTTTGGATATGAGTTTGATGAAGAAATGGTTGATAGTGGATGGGAAAGTGTTCATTCATCAATGGCTAGTGTAGGGAACCTATCCATATTTGCCTACTGATCCTCCACAATATTGGCCCTAATCATTGCTACCTCCATGTCCTTATGGTACTCCTCCACACTCCTAGAACCTTGTGTAAGTCCTTGCAACCTTTGGTAAATATCACTATGGTTAGCCAAATTTCCTCGATGTAGAGGCAATCAAGAAAGCTGCATAAGTGAATGTATAACCTACAGAAAAGTGGGCTAATCCAACCAATCTTGCTTGGACAATGGAAAGAGCCACAGGTTTTTTCTCCATCGAATCAAATTGGCCAAAGGTGTGCGTTCATGAGCCCATGCTAAAGTTTCAATCAATTCCTGTCAATATAACCCGGTTGAAGTGTAATGATCATACGTCTGTAATGCATTGTATGTCCCATAATAGGTCCCATTCTTGTACCATTTCCCGGAAGTCGATGACTATTCATAGCTATTACCTTGACACCAAAGAAGAGTTCGACCCAATGCTTTATTTCTGTCCTAGTTGATCCTAATTCAACATTAGAAGTATATTGATTTTTTCCCAATAACCGAATACTTTTGTCTGTAAATACTACATATTTGATTTCATCCATAAATCTATATTCTTCCCTATGAGTTCCAGTCTCAATAAGAATGCTAGTTCTTACTGTTCATATATTATCATATGAATATATTTCCAAAATTTCCCTGAATCACGTGTCTTTCTCCTAAGAATGAGAGAAATAATTAAAAAAAAAAAAAAAAGAATCAAATCACACCATCTCTATAATAGATAAATGCCTATTTTTCTCCTGAAGTTTTCGGAATTATTCGTAATAAGATATTGGCTACAATTGAAAAGGTCTTATCAATAAAATTTCCATTTATCCGTGATCTAGGCATAGGTAGCAATCCATTCTATGATTCTTCTCATTACCTCTCGTGGGAAAATGATCCCACAAAGAAAAGAATTGTACGGTACGAAATAATATAAAAATAGATTGATTAAAAAAAAAGATTATGGCCCTTCTGTTCCTGAATCAATACGAAATATTTGAGCCCGATTCGATTTCATACTAATCGTACTAATGTAGTAGTATATGGAACTATTTCGATTTCATTGAAGTTGCAGATTAGAGTAACTCGATAAATTTGGATTGAATTATGATACAAAAACAAAAAAAAGATCGAATAATCATTCTATGATGAAAATAGATAAAATAACCGCCTCTTTTGTTTGTTGGATACATAGCAGATATACAATCAAGTATACAAAATGTTTTAGAAATTTATAATAGAGGGGGTTTTGTTAAGAACACTAAAACTGGAAAGGAATTTGATAATTTGTAGGGTATGAAATCATAGTTTATAGAATTGTGATAGAAAGGTATCCATTAACCCTAGTCTAAAAAATCTTGACCCATTTTATGAGTTGATTGATTCTAATTCATTGATTTAATCCATTCTAAATATTAGAAATAGAAGGGAGTCATTTTTTGTAAACATGAATCCCATTTCTAACAATTTTTCGTAAGAAAAGAATTGGATCTTTATCTTGAAGTCTCAAGAAAAAGAGCTTTCCTTACTTTGATGAAAAAATTTCTGCATTCGTCATGATTCCACAAAGGATCACATCACCAATAATAGGAAATAAATACGCTCTCAATATAATCGTTGTTATATTCCAACTTGATAATTAGATCCGACATTTAGATTGAATACGAATTGGATTTCAGCCACGCAGTTACTAATAATTCAGTTTGTTATCGATCTTGTTGTCTTGTTAATACGTAGTGACTTTCACCTCGTGATATTCCCATTATCAATCTCCCACCACAATTATTTCTTAAAGTCAAACGATTAACCAAATTGATTATTTGTTGACTTTGACTCTTGGAGTTTTCAGACATCAAAAAATTTTGGCATTATGGTGCTATTTGGGATCATCCCAAGGAAGATGGTAGAACAAGGTTGGTGCATGCGCATGAACGGAGCAGGACTCCGACTGTTGACTATTTTTTTAATTCTTATTGTGCATTTTACTATTTTCTCTTTGATATTTTCCCTCAATTCTTCAGAATCAACAACTTCATAAGTGATCATGCATTCATCTTTATTTTGTTCTTCAAATAGAACTTTTCCGACTTTTTGTTGATGTACCATAAATAAAAGCAGTAATCTCACAGTAAAACACACGAGGGGCTCAAATACAGTAAATTAATCAATTTATTTCGTTCTATAATAAATATTATCAGATTTAAAAAGGAAAAATAAAATCCAGAATATATAAGCCTCTGTTTGGCAAAAGAAAAAAAACAAGTTTTTAAACATCACAATTTCCCAAATCATCTTTTAACTACACATATTTTCTCTCTCCACTTTTCAACCACACATCTTACATAGAAAACATAAAAAACATGTTTTTAAACACCAAAATTTTAACAAACAGAGGCTAAAATTTGTAATGGTAAATATCCCCAAAAATTGTACATTGATGTTTAGTGCAGACTCATGATATATACAATTGCCTTTCTTTTTCAGTTTGCAATGTATAATATTCTAATGATCTGTAATTACGTGTTAATTAAGCATAGCTCACAAAGGTATCTCTCTCAAATTCTTTATAAAGAATCTCTTTCATTAAACAGACCCTCTATATACATATATAAGCGGTAAGCACAATAAAAAGAAAAAAAAAATTAAAACCCCCTCGCTAGGTTGAAAATCTACATCTATCTTCTTCTTCGTCTTCTTATTTTATTATTATATAAAAGAAGGAAAGTTGGACAGAATTTCCTGCCCAAGACCAATTAAAAAAAAAAAAAAAATTGGCACAGAAAATCTTGACCTCATAATCCCTGCTCATGTCCTCTCTCTCTCTCTCTCTCATTCTTTACAGTTTACTCCATTTTCCCCATCATCCATATTGGGCAAAGGCTGCGTTCTCTTTGACGTTTTTCAGTCATTTTTCGTTTTTCATTTTCGAAAACGCGAAAAACGCTTTCTCTTGCGCCGTTTTCGAAAAAAAAATTCGAAAAAATTTTCAAAATTTGTAAAGAAAATGGAAAACGCGTTTTCCGCGTTTTCCAATTTAAAAAAAAAAATTAAAATAATCAAAAAAATATGAAATTTGTCATTTTTAATTACATTATTGGTCCCTAATTTTCAAAACTTGTCATTTTAATCCTCAAATTTTGAAATTTCTTTCGAAAATACCCTAATTTATTTGCAACTTAAGTCCCTCAACTTCAGATTTTGTTGCACATTAGTTCACAAAATTTACTTCTTTCAATTTAGTCCTTCTCGTATTTGCTTTATAGGTCATTGTCTTCAAATATGTATAACTTTTGATGTACAACTCCGAATTGCACTCTGTTTTTTGCGTCAAACTCCAAATTCAACCATCTTTCTGATGATATATCACGTGCTTAATTATTAAGTATTTCTTTTTTATTTTTGTATTGTAGACACTTATTTTGTAAGAGCATCATTAATTAACGTAAATTGATTTTTACAAATTTTATTGAAACTTAAATTTTAAACTTTATGAGTGCTTACTAGAAGGATATATATATAAAGTATTAAATGGAACGATTACTTTAGAATGGAAAATTATTACCCAAATGTGGAACGATTACTTTAGAAGGGTAACATGAATTTTTGAACTTTTTTGGTATAACCAAATTGTGTAATGGGGGTTATTTCATTTATTTTTGTTGTGCAACTCAAATATGACATCTTTATTTCATTTATATTCACAAAATTTTAAACAGAACGCGTTTTCCAGCTTTTCATTTTCGAAAACAGTTTTTAGAAATAACAAACCAAACGCGTTTTCAGCAATTTCGAAAAAAGTCACAGAAAATGGAAAACAGAAAATATTTTCGAAAATGAAAACAGGAAACTGAAATACAAAGAGAACGCAGCCTTAGATTTTACTCCTCTCTCTTTTTTATTTCTTGCTCCCGAATTCTCTCTGTATATATGCTAGCTTCTGTGATTTCGTCCAAAAAATCTGACCCTATTTAGTTTGTTTGTTTTGGCAGGGTTTGAAGTTTTCGTCATCTAACATATGAGATCAAGAAAGAGATTGATTGAAATAATCATTTAAACAAGGTATAATAAGTCTCAATTTAGGGTTTGAGGTTGTAGATTTTTTTTAAGATCGATCGCTATTTAGGGTTCGTAGGTTGTGAACTTCACATCTTGTGTTCGGTCAATGGTTTTCTATTTTTATTGTTGAAGCTATATCCTTTTTTTCTTGCTGGTTTTGCTCATTTTTTGGCATGCTTCGATTTTTTCTTATTTTTAACAATTTTTAATTGGGTAGTTAGTACTTAACTCGGTATTTATTTCTAACTTTTTTTAGGATAAGAGTTTCACTGTTATCTCCACCTACTTCTGTCTTACTACTGAAAGTTGCAGGTACTTTTGTTTTATGTTTATCATTTTTGGTTTTCTCCAAGTATATAATGAATTTGTTTTTTCACTGTTGTTGATATTTTTGTTCATTTTTATCGCATTAAGAGAAATGTTGATGGTTTTTTATTGTAATTGAATCAATGAACCAAACATTGAATTTTCCTACATTAAGAGTTCCACTAGCATAGCATAGTTCCAAAAACTTTGAACATTGAAGGGTTAGTTAGTCTGAAAAGAACATTGGACTGGAAAATCCGAAAATGTTCGAATTTGCATTCTGTTTGAATTTTGGTTCTTCAACTATGAATTGAGAAGCTTATATTTTTCTATTAGCCAATGCACTTTAGACAAATTCCTCACTCAATGAAAATTAGAAGTTCATTTTCTATCTTATTCAAATCTAACTTGATTCAAATTTCTGAGTCATGTAACAAACGAGAAGTGGTTATAGGGAACCCTGGATTCAAGTCCAACATCATTTGAAAGGCCTGGTATGAGCTCCATATTCATTTATACTGTCAAAGTTGAATTGTGCTAGAAATTTATTTTCTGTATTTTTTGCATGCCATGGTTAATATTGAACATTGTAAAGTTTCTATTGTGTTTTGATTACAATTAATGACTTTGTATCTGATAGAAGTATTGTGGAACTTCAATTTCAATTACAGAGGTGATCCGTGACTAACTGCTCATGGAATATCCCATCCGCATCGACAATAAACTAATAATTGATTTCAGCTTAGACAATGGACTTGCTCATATCTTGCTTGCATTTTTCTTATAGAATACTTGTGCAGTAAATCAATTCTAATCTAAAGTGTATTTTCATGCCACCATCTATGAGATATCGATTTGCTCAGGATAGCCTTCCACGAGATGCATGGAATGCACAATTGGAAAATAAATTTACGCTTTGCTCTTTTTTATTAATTCTTTTTAATACTTATTTCATTTTTTCTTGGGAATAGCTACCCCAGTACTCTCGATTTGGGTAATGGTGCTATATTCCTTCTGTCCCTTATTATTTTTGAGTTTTGGTGTGTGTTCGTTTAATATTGAAGTGGTAACTGCTTTTGTAAGCATTGTTACATCATTCGAGTTTTCTTAATGTTGTTTTTAGAAATCAATGGGTGTTTTGGCTCAAGGATCTGGAAATAGCATTAGTAGGAATTGTTGCTACTTGCTACCTTCTTTCACATACATATTATATATTTTAAACGCACAATATACCTGATGTTATTTTACTTATTTAGTTAGAGAGGAAACTAGGAAAAAATATGGGACAATTAGTATGATTTAGAGTACTTCAAGTTTCTTAGTATTGAAGTTTCTGCCAAGTCATCTTCTTTACTAGATAACTTTGTACTTGATATTAATGCTTTGCCATCTATATATTGTTTCAAAAATTCAAGAATAATTCATTGCATTGAGTTGATTTTCATGAGGATTTTAGTCCAGTTAAAATGACTTTTATCATACATAAGTTCATGAGTTGACAAACACAGTAAAAGATGTTTGAAGCAGGAATATACCATTTTTGGGAATATCATCCCGGTCAATTGAACCTTCTATTTCCCCCCCTTAATAATAGTGTTGTTACTGTTTAAACATTTTGGATTTGTGTAATTGAAAAAAATATTAAATTGAGGATTTTGAAGGACAACGAGGTCAATTCTCCATTTAGGATGAATAACACATGTTGACGTCCTGTAAGACCTCCGGGCTGGAGCACCGTCAACATAATAGTGCTCCAGCCCGGAGGTCTTACGGGACGTCAACAACACCTGTAATTTTTTATTTTTTTTTTGTATAGTTTGTAGTAGAAGAAAAGACGAAAAGTTGGGCATTAAGAATAAATTCTAGGGGAAGTATTATTTGAGATTTGGAGTCATGATTTATTTTTATTTTTATTTATTTATTATTATTTTTTTGCGAATGTCTTTTTTTATTGTCCTTGAAGATTGAGTTATGTGTGTGATACTAATGTGGGTCGTGGGAGGTCTCTCAGTTACTTGGCTCGTTTGATTCTTGAAGTTTGTTCTTAGATTAGATGTTGCACAAAATCCAAATGATACTGAATAGTTGATATGGTGCTTTGTCTATGAAGCTAAGCTATATCAAGTTGATGAAGCAAGAAGAAGGTTTGTGCCAGGTATAACACGTTAGCAAATTTCTTTGTGATTTTAGTTGTGCATGAAAAATTAATAGACACAAATATCATATTTATAAGGGTGCTTAGAATGGATGCACTTACTCTACATCCATAAATACTAATTACTTGAATCATAAGGATTCTTATTCATGATAACTCTAATTGTAGAATTCAAAAAAAAATTGATAATGAAGAAGAAATAACTCAATTAGCTGGAGTAATTGTGCTCTTCTTCATCCATCCACAAAAGAAAGATAGAGTTTGCTAATGAACAGAATTTGGATTCTTATTGATGGTTTTTCGTTACTGTTAGAAGCATAGAAGCTTGAATTTATGGGATACATGAGAGGTGATTAACCAATTGTGATAGCTCTCTTTTATTCTGCTCTATTATATATATTCCATGTTTGGATGATTGTTGCTGCTATATTTCTTTTTTGTTTATGGGTTTTGTGAATTTGAAATAATTTTTTTTTTTTTAATTTATACTTCATAAATATGTATAGATCTATGAGGAATATTTCGTATTTTAGAATTTAGTTTTTTCTTTGCAAGTTTATTTTTGACATTTTACTTCAAATATTTTGTGTAGATTTAATACCGTGCACCGTAGGGGTGATAGATCTAGTTACTTATTATACAAGCACGTAACATAAAAATAAAAACCCAAATTCTTTTTATTAATTAATTTAATTTAAAAGGACAAAAATGAAAAGAAAAATAAATAAAATCAGTCGGATGGTGTAGTAGTCTATTCTACTTTGCACTTGAAAGGTGACTCCAAAAAATTGGCATCTGCGGATGAAATTTGAATCTTCACTTTATCACAATTGACATATTTCTTTTGATACTCTTCTCGTCTTCCATTTTCATAATGATTGATGATCTCAGATTGTATTGTAATTCGAAAATACAAAGGCTTATGCGAAGCCATGGATGCATAAAGTTCGCTGGCAATCCAATCCTCTGCGGTGACTGGCCAGGAATAGAAGTTTACCTGTAATTGTATCGTGTCGTTTCTTCCTAGATGAAAAGGCGAGACAATGGACTGCATAAGAGGTTGCTCTTTGTAAAGAACAGACGCTATGATCTTTCTATAGAAGAAAGTGAGAGAATCTTTATTAGGGTTTCTGACAGAGAAAGTAGTGTTCCAGTTGGTATATATTTTGTTTGAGCCTGAGGTTATATTAAATGGAGAAACTGAAATTGACTCAATTTGGAATGCGGGAATATTATAATCTTGGGATTCGATAAAAATAAAGAGCGCAAGCCACACGACCGTAAGGATACTCGTTATCATATAGAGACGATAGAGACGACCCCCGCATGAAAGTTGATCAGTCAGAGCCAGGGCTTGTGCTTCTTCATCGTGTTCATCCGATTCATCCGATTCACTGTTCATAGTTTTGTCTGGAATGGATCGATTTTTTAGAGTGCCCGAAATATATACGAGATAGTGTATATATAGGTTTGTAAGAAGTCTCCTAGTTCCAGAGATGAAATCTGATCGGAAGTCAAGTACTACATGAAATCCACTACAGTTTCAAGATTTTAGGAGATTATTTTGCAACGTTAAATTTCTATTTTTCAAGAATTAATTTCTAGTTTATTATTTAGCCCTTGTTTGCTATATTTTGATAAAAATTCATGAGATGTGTGATTAAAAAACTATGAATCCATAAAATATATTATTAAAATTAATTATTGATTTTAACTTTAAATTAAAATCAAATTTAACCTGAACCAAACAGTAGTTTTAATTGTTGTAGTGCTATTCTCTATTTTCTGAGCATCTTTAGTATTTATTTGGCAAACTTATTTTTAAACATATTTTTAAATAATACATTTTTTCAAACTACTTATAAACTCACAAATTTTTCAAAATCAATTTTCAACCACATCTTTTATCTCTAAAACTTCATATTCTTTAATTTTAACCGAAAAAACTTTTAACAAACGTTAAAAAATTAATGAGATGTGTAGTTAAAAAATCATGAATCTCATAAAATGTGTGATTAAAATTAATTGTTGACTTTAGTTTGTGATTAAAATCAAATTTTAATAAAAAAACAAATAAAGGCATATATATTTGTCTCCTAGTCTCGAAGATCATAGGAAGTTGAGAAAAAAACTCAAATAATAATTCTATGGAGACTTTTTTTGTGACATTGTGACATGTCACCACATATTCATTAGATGGTGAAAAAGTAAATTGTGTGGTAGTTATTTTCACCATCCAATGAATGTGTACATGTCATAATGTTACTTAAAAATATCCCAAAAATGTGTCTCTAGTATTACTCAAATTCAAATAACTACTGCTTGTATCATTTTGGCCGCATAACAATTGCTATTCTTCAGGACTCAAAAAATCATTGATTTGAAATCCTTGGTAACTTGGTTGAGACAGTATGGACCTATGATTAATTGTTTTCCTCAAATTGAACCATATCATTACAAAATGATTTGACTTAAGTTTTGATTTTCATAAATAGCAAAAAATTGAATCGAACTGATTTTAAATTTTATGCTTATGTTCTTAAACTCAATCATTACAAATTAAAAATCAATTATAAATAATATAATTTTTCAAACTACTTTTTAACCACACATATTCATCTCCACTTTTTAACTATATATTTTACCTCGAAAGCATAATAAACCTACTTATAAATTCTCAACGTTGCTGAACAAAGTGTAAAAACTAATTTATTAAATTATAAAGTAACGAGATAATTAAAAATAAATTTTATTAAATCAAGTGATGCTTATTTGAAGTTCAGATGAAATTTTTTTCAATTTATAAATCATCCGCACAGTAATCAAATTGATCTAAACAATTAGCAGATTTGATGGAATTGATGATAGGAATCCTGCAAACTAACATTTGATGCTGACAACTCAAGGAAAAATATGAATTTCATCCACGTGTCTATTTACAAAAGCTGAGCTTGCTTTTTCTTTTTTTTTTTTCCAAAGTTTCAAAAAGTCAGCATAATTTCCATAAAATTTGCTGCAAAAGCCTGCAAGATGCTTTACCGATTTGGGTGTCAGAAAAATAAATTGTATTATCGAACACAGTGTTAATTTGAAAAAATTTTAAGCACAACGAAATGAATTTAGTTGAAAATATAACCTAAACCTCCAGACCGAATTGTATTAACCCCTAATTATGATTCTAATGCTCGTGGAGATTAGTTAGATTGAACATAGTTCCATTTGAAATTGACATATACTCAATTCAAAATTTGAAGTTTTATGATAAATTAAATATTTTTTAATTCATCCTTAAAAGATCATTTTTTATTCCAAAACAGAAAAATGAAATCTAAAATAACAATAAAATAAAATAAGTTTAATCAGTTGGTCTGGTAGGAAAAAAATTGCTTTTGGTAATTTAGAGGTAGCTTCAAAAGATTGGCATCAGCTTCTTGAAGTTGAATCTGCACCTCGTCACAAATTGCAATCCTCTGCTCGACTTCTGAATATCCATTTCCATAATCATAGGTGACCTCAAAACTTATAAAGGCAGAAAAATACAGCATTTATCGTGTAAGGTGTCTAGCAAGCTATCTGAAAATGGGCAACATGTTGAACATCCTTCTACAATAAACAGTGTCAAGTCAATTTTGTCCCCTCCACCTCATCGTCATATCAATGCGACATTCAATATATAAGACACCATTGGAGAAAAGCTCTAAAGGTTGCCTTGATTTTATAAATATAAAATATTTTGTTAAATATGGATTTAATATGATTTATGTCCACGATATGAATTAAAAATACCCATTATCTGCATGACATCTAGTTTAAGGATATCCCATAATTTGTTCCACTCAAGACAAAATACTTGTCAACATAAATAAACACCATGTATTGTTTAAATGCAGGGGCAAAAACAATCTGGAAAATTTTCTCCCTGGAAGGGGGACCAATGTTCAAATAAAACCGAGTTACAGAATGTTGAGCAACATATTTATCTATGACATTCTGGAATTTAAATTCTGTATTCATCATCTTGTTAATAGACCCAGTGAATGGAATCTCTAGCACAAACCATACCTCCAATAGTCAGATTTTTCTTAAATCCGCCTCGACCATATCACAGCAATCATCCATCCCTTATGCAAAAAGTTAGCCACCTCCAGATTTAAGTGTATTACTCAACCTATTTAACAGTACATGAAGAAGTAAGAAGAGAGACATATGCTGCATTGTTCAATAGTAACTTACATTTACAGAATGAACTTCTGAAGAGATGCATTCTTCCAGCGTTCCCAGTAAAAAGTTAAGAAGATTGATTACTCATTACTGCTTAAGCATACTGGTGCCTCAAGAAACTCACCATTTTATTACAATAACATCATGCAACTTCAGTCGAACAAGTCAAACCACGAGTTCTATTTCTCATTTTTTTTTATTTACTTTACATCGAGGTTTTATAAAATGAAAAAACATAAATATAGTGGAGATAGGGGTGCAAAGTTGTCAAGACAGAAGATGTCAGGTCAGTCCCATTATAAAAGGGAGGAAAGTGAAAGCGCAGGATTCAAGCAAGTAGAGAAGAAAAAAATAGACAAAACGGGTATCATATCCATTAGATCAATTATCAGAGCTTACCAGTCCAAGCCCTCAAACAAGCCTTCCCCTTTTATGGCAGAAGTTTTGAAAATAGCCCACTGACGGTTTTTTATCTTGTGCAACTCTAAGGCCTCAGTTACAGCAGCATCATCAAACGCACCAGGAAGATCCTGCAAATAAGGAAACATCAACAAATGCGTTCGAAATTGTTCGAGTCACTAAATGAGTTCATGTGATGTGACGATGGAGGGCCCAGGTCCGGATGGCCTTGGAAGTGTGCGATTAGATCGGTTTGAAATAGGTCTAAAGAATCAGAGATCGTCAACATTATATAGTGCCTTTTTGGATACATTAAAGACAAGCTAATTCACTCTTCCAGAGCATGAGCAAGATGGTGATAAACCACCAATCCATTTTACATATGAAAGACACGGGAGAACAGCAAGGGCATGGAAGGAAGTTAGCTGCAAAAATGCAACCACCTCACAAGCAATACACACCATCAGTTAGGGTAGCTGTTAGGGGAGTACAGGGTCTATAAGGGGAATAATGGGAGAAATAGACATGCAGAAATTGAGCAAGTCTGTGGGAGAGTATTGGCCTCTCAAATGCCAAATATCTTCTGTATTCCCTGCTCAATATTGAAATACAATTACTGAGTTCTTTTTCTTTTTACAGTGTCAGTCTGCTTTTATAATCTAATTTGGTGTCCATCTTGCCAGCGAAATCACCTTGTTACAGGAACCTATTAGATGGCAATAACACAAACCTGCTTATTTGCAAATATGAGGACAACAGCACCTTTTAACTCGTCCTCCTGCAAGAGAACGTTGTGTTTTAAGTTATTTTAGAGTTGAGAGTAATAATAGCAAGCATGAATCAATAGCTTAAAAAGACCTTCACATTTTCTATTATCAAAAAGGCTTTCTTCAGTGGAAAATGCCAATTTTGGAACATTGAGAGAACTTATTCATTTTTCTTTCTTTTCCAAAGTAGGCAACCTCCTAAGTCATAAAGATTCTTGGGTGATATTCGGTTGTATTGATAGCTATCTGTGAGTAATATATGCAGGTTTTAAGCCTTTAAACTGGTTGATGAAATCAGAATCAAAAGAGATGCATGGGGGGACCCTGCCTGTAAAGCAATTTTTAAAGTTGTTTTCAGACCTATGCACTATTGAAACTTCTCAGACATCTAATTCACATCAAATGCTTATCCAAAAAGTGGAAAATAAATAATTAAATGATACTATTCAATTAGAAACTTGATAAGGAAATAACAAGCTGTAAGTTGATAATAAAAAGGACACAGGAACAGAAAGAGGAACAAGAGGATAAAGGAAGTCCGGGTATGTGTCTCTAGAATATTTTCCTCTTATTTTTGTAATAAGTGCGTATAAAAGAATGGAGCTCCTCCTTACAGGAATAAAAGCATTCAATGTAGGACAGCCACGACTTCTATTGTGATATAAGAATTCAATTAAGTTTCTCATCGCTTTTCGTTCTTGTAGCTTTCCATTCCCTTCCAAGTTCCAAGCAGATTTAATGTGCATAAGATAAATATGCACAGCATGCTCCTTTATATTTCAGCTTATTTGTTAAATTACCAACATGAGAATGACAAATACCCTTGAACTGAAACACAAAAAACATGCAAGACCATAATTCATCCACCTGTCCTTTGAAGCTTCAATAAAGAGAGAATAAAAGTTAATGAACCTCCAATATCGCGTGAAACTCCTCTTTCGCAACCACCAGCCTCTCAGTATCACTTGAATCAACAACATAGATTATGGCTTGAGTATTGGGAAAGTAGCACCTCCAGTATGGTCTGGGTAGCAAAACAAATTAGTTTGTGAGCTGTCAGTAGATGTAGAAATAGAAATTAATGAGAGTAAAATAATTAAGAGAGTCTTGGAGTCCCTCACAAAGTGGTAGCAATAGAAAATTTCCCAATTGTTCCAGCAGCTAGTGTAATGGATGCAGAGTTTGTTAAAGCAAGGATGAGATGATCATACAAACTAAGCATACAAAGTATCTTTTTCTGGGGGAAGTGGTTGAATGGGAAATATGGGCTAGTGCATGTCAAATTAACAACAGCAGAATATCTTTTGTAGGCTAGACTGGTGTATAGCTCTTTTTGTGTTCCTATTTTTCTCTAGGCATGTTCCAATTTCCGAGTTTTACTACTAATGTTCGATGGATCCTAGAGTTTACGAGTCTCATTTTCATCACCACAGTATTTTAATTTCCCTTCTTGTTTTTTGAAAAATGGATATGACATTTCACTAAAAATAAGAAACAATTTATTTTAAGGATGAATCGGATGATAAATAAAAATAAACTTCAAGATAAGATATAATAAGTAGATCGTGCAATTTCAGAGCGGTAGCCTACTTTTCAACTTTTTCTTATATACACAAGTTTCTGCTTTATTACTGACCTGTTATATCTTTTTCTAGGTCAACCAGAACAAATGACATAAGGTCTAATTTGTGTGCAGATTTCTTATACAATGATATTTCGTCAATGGACCAAGCCATATTCTATATGAATTGCAATTTGCAACTCTAGAAATAATTTTTTCTTCGTGTTAGGATTATTCAGTCTAGAAAAACAATACATGATGTAGATTGAATATCTAAGGAAAAATATATATAGGAAAAAATAAAGACCAAATTCCAACTTAGGATTATTGAGTCTAGAAAAACTATATATAAGCCAAATATTCATTAATGTCATGTAACAGTTTGGAAACCTGAGGAAACAAATAAAATAGAAGGCAAAAGAAGGACCAAGGTCAAATAAACAAAAGAATTCAAAGATTCTATGGTAACCATACAAATGAAACTAGCACGGGAAATTATTTACCCAACTTTGTAATTTCTCTACCATTACAATGCTTTGTTAAAAAAATATGGAAAAACAAAGTGCGTGATCAAGCAGCACGCATGTCATATGAATTATTATGAAACGTTATGACAGTGTATGCTGTTGTGCTTAAAAATTAAGTTCAAGAAATCAGTTAATCTAGCAAATAATTTTATGTTTGACAGAAGCAAAAAGGCTAAGGTAAGTTACCTAATACTCGTCTGCCCACCTGCCATTAGCATAGAAAAACTTATATGTTAGACAAACAGCAGAATAACTTTAAGAATATAATAATGAAAATACAGAAACTTGAACGTATAACCAGTGAAAATCCTCCGTTTGGTAACACCGTAACGGTTTACAAACTAGTTTACTTATGATTTTGAGGTAAAATGTAGTTGAAAATTGAAGAGAGAAAATGTTTGTTGTTAAAAAGTGGTTTGAGAAATTGTGTGGTTTCTAAACCATATATCAAAAACTTGCTAAGAAATTTTCTGAAACTAAATAATCATGCCACTAAAGGATAAGTGATCTTGCGAGACACATCATAAGCTAATCCAAGCTAATAATCAAGATGCATATTATGATGCTGGAAAAAGAATGCAAAGCTCTCAAGGAAATACTATTCATGTCAAATCTAAAACAGAAGCACCTTGTACGTTACCCCAAAAAAATAAAACATAAAAAATAAATAAAAAGAAAAGAAAAAGGTCAAGTCCAATCAAATGTACACATTTCAGGGGAGCAATTAATTTATAGATGCTTATTGAAAAATGACAATCGTCAAATGTGCTTTCATTCATGGATAAATTTGAACGTCCAAGTAAGTTTCTCAGGGTGTTGGAAATCAAGAACGGATTAGAGAATCATTGGCACATTTGGCGTCCTTCATTTCACAAAGAAACAAGTCAATCCAACTTAACTATGAGATATCAAGTAAACAAAAGAATAGTATCATTAGTTGAATCATGATAAAATACCTAGATCCCAAACTTGGAACTTTATGTTGTTATATTGCACCGTTTCCACGTTAAATCCAATTGCTGCAATCAAAGGGAAAGAAAATGAAATAAATCAACTCAAATCAAGGACAATAAAATAACAAATATTTTGGTTTTCGTTCAGCATATAAATATTTCATTTATATGTCTTCACCATCTTCCAGAACACACACACACACACACACACACACACATTGCGAATGCAAATCATAAAAACACTTGCACTAAATAATCAAGTAAACATTTCACTCAAATTAACTGTACGAGAAAAAACATAACAAAAACCACAATCCGCAATTTTATTCCCTGACATCAATTCAAAGAAATCGAATTATGATGGAGAGAATTTCATAAAACCACTTTCCAGTCCGTTCTTTGATGCAATCAGTACAATTTGTAAACTAATTTATAAACAAAACAACTTCCCATTTTTAACCACATATTTTTCTTTCTGGACATTTTAACCACACACTTTAAGTCAAAAACATAAAATAAATCAATTTCTAACTGGTACAATGACAGTAAAAAGGACGACTAACTGGGAATAGTGGAGACTACTTCACCCATCTGAAGCCGATCTGCAAATATTAGAAAAATGAATAAAGGGCATAACGATAATGAATTCATAAGAAATCCGGAAATTTTCAGAGGGATTCCTCTAAAGAGTATGTGGAAAACAGAATGCATACAAAGAATTGTGGTTTTTCCGGCATTGTCAAGCCCCAATACTAGGATCCGAGCTTCCTTGTTCCCGAACAGCGACGAAAACAACCGCGTAAACACTATACCCATTTGCTCCTCTCTTTCTTCCAATTTACAAATCAAAGAAAAAATTGGATCGGATCTAAGCAAATAGCAGTACCCTCTTAATCCTTCCTGTACATTTCCGAAACGAAAAATGAATATAATTACTTTCACAACAAACAAAATTAAGCTTACTTGAAGTATTGTGCCTATACTACCGAATGAAAAGAAGAGGGTCTGCCTCGGAGGATGGGATGACCTTAAGTTTGATTTGGAAATCTATCTGCATAAATAAAAATAAATTAGCCGTCGTCACAGAAAATACACACTTTCCCACTTAAAATTACTTGTTAAATTTAAAAAGTTCTTACAAAAAAAAAACTCATTAAATGTAGAACAATCTATATCTATATTTATATATTAAAACAGAACAGCCGTCAAAATTGTTCCCGCCCATTTTCAGTTTCCATTTTTGGAATTTTTTTTTTTTTCAATTGAATTTTCGGAATTGGAAAATGAGTTGTTGACAATTAATGAGACATTTAGTGTGGGAAAGTGTGTAATGCATTGTAAATAGGCACTTGACTATATGTATTGAATACTAATAATTTGTCTACTCTCTCTCTCTCTCTCTCTCTCTCTCTCTCTATATATATATATATATTTCCTGCAATTTTTCTGGATCCTACAAGAAATAATTATTGACATAACATTATTTATATTCCAATTCATTCACTTCACTCATTAATCCATCCAAATTTGTAATTATTTTAACACCGATGAATCATTTCATTGTACGTGTTTTTCATATTTTGAAAATCAAGCTAATTATATTTAGGTAATAATATTCATACAACACATTTTTTTAAATTTACACCATAGTTTAATTGCAAGATAGATCTTCAGTGTTTGTTTAGTTTTGCTTTTATATCCTTAACTTTTTTTAATTGCATTGTTATTTATAACATTCAATTAATTAATAAATTTTATTTCTAATCACAAATTCTATTCAAATATTCTGCTAATTTGCATTGAAATGAAGTGCAATATTTTTTTTAACTTTTGTATTAATTATTTATTTTGGTTATTTAAAAATATGAGAGATAAATAAGTGTTTTTCGCCAACAAAACAAATATATTGAATGAAAACGTCTCAAAAGACAAGATGTGAAAATTAATAAAGAGTTGATGATAAAAAAATTACAAAAAATTTTAATATAACTATTATAATTTGAAGTAGTTTTATTGTTTGTTCTTTTTTGTTTAGTTAAAAATATTAGTGACAAGTAAGTTTGTTTGCATTAATATTCATCATTAATTGCTTTATAAAAAATAAATTTTATAAAGAAATTAATACATTTGGAAAACTACACATTAACTTTGAAAAACAAAAATAGCTTTACTTCTTCGTGCATTATTTGTGCATTAATTAGATTAATATTTTATTAAACTTTAATATTTGTTCTTTTTTGTTTAGTTAAAAATATTAGTGACAAATAAGTTTGTTTACACTTCTTAATAGATTTTTTTTTCCAGAAAACGGTAATTTAATTTTTAAGAAAACGGTGACTATTCATTTTTTTTTAATTATTTGAATTAAACTTGTTAAATCAACGTAAGAGGTACTGATGATAATTAATAATTTATTGAAACTAAAACTAATTATTATGTCATCACATTAATAAAATTTGAATGGTATTATGGAAATCATTTTACGTAGTGAAATTAATTACTATGTTATGGATAACGTGTTGACTGTATTTGACCCCAGTTGGAGACCCATTATTTGGAATAATGTTGTTTGAAATAGTAAATTTTTTGGAGATGTGTAGTTAAAAATTGGAGAATATTTTTGAACTTATGTTTAGATTATTTTATTGGTATAATGTGTGGATGAAAATAAGTTTTTAAAAAATGAGATTTAAAAATAATAGGTACCAAATAGGGGCTTGATGATGCGTTTACTGTAATGGGAAATGAAATTAAAATTATTAAGGATGTTCATTTTAATACTTAACAACGCAACTCCAAACAATGTGCAAATATCTGTTATTTTCGATAAAAAAATAATATCAATTTTTTTTGAACAACTTCAATTTTTTTTTTATTTTTTATTTTTTGTGGAAAAATGTGGAAAACTTAATAATCATTTACTACTTAAATATATAAATTGATTTTTATTACTCAAAGAAGCTATTATAATTTGAAGTAGTTTTATTGTTTGTAAAATTTTATTAATTATTTTAATATATTATTTTTTATGCATTTTGTGTACGGGAGAAATCTTATTATTATTATTATTATTATTATTATTATTATTATTATTATTATTATTATTATTATTATTATTATAACAGGATAGTTGACCCATGTTTTCCAGCCTAAACTGGTCTCCATTTTTATTTTTATTTTTTGCCTTCCTCACGGTCAAATTGTGGCAGCTATTTGTCTGACTTATGATGATGAGGATCGGTGCATTGGTACTGACAAATTGTTTAATCTTTTTTTTTTATCTAACTTTGTTTAATCAATTCTATAATGCATTGATTCATTAATTTGATCATTTTCATATGAATTTCAAGGACAAATTATGTAACATTCAAGAATGGAAAAAAAAAAAACCATTTCCGTTTGGGAAATAGAAATTTTATTTATTTTAATTTTTTTATCATTATTATATTTTGACATTACTAAAAATATCTACAAAAATATTATTTGTAACGTTGAACAACATTAACGCAAGAAATAAAAAAACATTGTTATTTTCAAAAAATAAATTTAATTCACGTGTAATTCTTTTTCATGTATTGATTGATGTTCTTCACAATTAAATTGGAAAGTTTTAATATCCTAAATTTTAAGGATCCTAAATTTTGAAATAAGTGTTTTGTAATTTACATTGAATTTTGCTATTGAAACTTTTATGTTTCTTCATATTCTTTCTCATAAAATATGAATTTAATTGTTTTCGTTCTGTATTTCTCACATTTTCATTAATTAATAATTATAATTTTTTTTCCCGTGCAACGCACGGGTGCGAATACTAGTTTCAAAATATAATAATTGAACAATTCAAACTCCAAAATGTAATAATTGTAAATTTGAATTACATTTTTATGATAATTAATTTTTTTTTTAAAATATGTGTGTGTGTGTGTGTGTGTGTGTGTGTGTGATGTTTTCGAGGTAAAAATTAATGGTTGAAAAATTAAGATAAAAAATATGTGATTAAAAGTAGTTTAAAAATGTGTTGTTTAAAAACATTTTGTCAAATAGAGATGCTTCGTTCAAATTCAAACAAAGAACAATTTGAAATTATTTTTTATTTTTCTTGAAAAAAAAACACAAATGTGTTTTTAATTATTAAACATAGAAGCTTCATTTTTTTCTTTTCCTTTTTTTTCTTTTTTGAAAAAAGGTGGAAAGTTTACATCAAAGTCATTATAAATCTAATTTAAAAAATAAATAGATAATTTTCGATTGTTATAAAAAAATATTCAAAAATATTTTGCTTAATCATAGTATAATTAATTTGTTAAAATAATATTAAATTATTTCCAGAAAATATATAAAATTATATTATAAAATTTGTTGAAAAACATTTAAATAACCCAAAAATATTTTAGTTTAAAGAACGAAAAATGTTTTAGTTTAAAAAATTTAAGAACATTCCTTATATTGCGTATTTTTTATAAGTTTCCAATTAGATTATATAGAAAAAAATGACTAATTCATAAATTTTCTTCGAAATCAAATAATCGCATACTTGATTGAATACAATTTTCGTTTAGATCGAATAATTTCATATGCGATTGAATATTTTATATATTTTTGTTTTTGAAATACAGTGTTCATTTATATTATTCTTAAATTTTTTTATTGCAATGACAATGTTTTAATTTGGAAAACACTATTAAAAATTCTATAAAATTATATCTAATCAATACATTAAAAAATAAACTTCATCAAAAGTTAAAATATATTTTGTTTCGGAATCAAATTAACTACTTTTTTTTGGTCCGTAAAAAGTTACAAAGATCAAATGTAAAAGTTTATTATATATATTTTTTTACTTTTCCTTAATAACTCATTCATTTTAAATTATACCATTTAAGTTATATAATACTCAATATTCAGAAAACTTAAAATTGGTTTGATCCGAAAAAGGCAACATATCAAGGATCGAATGTTGAATCTTGAACTGTGATCGAATCGATTTTATTTAAAAAAATTTGTACTTTTTTCAAACATCACAAATTTTTCTAAAAAAATTAGTTTAGAAATATAGCAACATTTACGCATTTGGAGATAAAATTAAATATTATATATATATATAAACTTCAAAATAAAATAATTTAACATATAAAAAAATAAGTTAAAAATAACTTATTTAGAAGAAAAAGCCAAACAAACAAATAATAAATAAAAATAATTTTTAAAAGAAAAAAAATCACATAAAGATCAGGATTTCCTAATTTTGATTAGTTTTGTAGATATTGCATTTCCTATTTTGATTAGTTTTGTCTTTTTAAATTTTTGAATTCGATAATATTTTGTACTAAAATGTTATTGTATTATATTTTTGTTTGATAAGATTGTATATTTAACATATTTTCATAAATTTTGATTGAAATCACTATTATAAACATATTCCTGTGCATCATACGGGTGAAAATACTAGTACGATATTAAAAGAGGATGAAATTTGTAGAGTAAAATTAATAGATGACCACTCAATTTCACCATCTTTCTTACTTATAATGTAATTTCTATTTAAAAATCTAATTTCAAATGATTAAAATAATAGTCGATAAATTAATCGACTCTATTAAATAAACAAATTCATCAATTCTGTCTCCAGCGAAGAAAATAAATTAATAATTTCATAAATTGATAATATAATACTTTTTTGAAACTTCAATGAATTAATAGCACATCGCTCTTTATGAAATAACTAATTCCTCACTCGTGCGATGTATGGACATATTATATTTGCAACATTCTATATTTATGAGTGATATCATGGTACATTATTTGTTACGTTCTTATTCCAATTATAAATGCGAATAGTTCTTCTACATTATTTACCTTAGAAAATGATACGTTCCGTGCATCGCACGGGTAGAAAACTAGTGGTATATAATATCAAAGGAGACAAGTATAAAACATACCTCTCAGGTTTCGATGTCTATCGATGAGCATTATATGTATGTGTTGTCTGAAAAATCGCTTTTAAAAGTAAAGCTTTGATACTACGCTTGTGACGACCCCAAAACCCTCCATAAGATAACATTTTATTGAAAATTTAGGATAAAATTTAAAAATTTTGGCACACAGAACCCCAAGTATTGACAATGGTGTCGACACAAACGAAACTGAGGCTATGCTGTTGAGTTAGTGTAGACAACAATACAGAGGGTGTCGACACCAACACTATTTCGAGGTAAAATATTTTATTGTTGGGATCTAGGGTTTTAGTATCGACACGTAATGATCAAAAACCAACTTTTTACCTCGAAATGACAACTTAAAGAGTATACTTGTTAAAAACATAAAACTACCACACACACACACACACACACACACACACACACACAGAGATATATATATATATATTGATTGATAAAACCTATTACAGTCGAGTTTTAGGAAGAGGTTAAGAAACGACCTAAAATTTCCCCTTCCTTATTTTTAAACAAAAGTAGACCAAAACAAGCTACATAACATTAAACTTCTTCACCGAGAAAATCATCAGAGTATTCATACTCCATGGTATCACTATCATAAAAGCCCACATAGAGTGTGAACACAGAAAATGATATAGGGCAGCGAAGTTGCGGTATGCCTGCCACGTATGGATCTCCATTACATAGGTATAATACTGTCTATCGGTTGACAAAATGCACTCCCGAGAGATAATTTCAAAGTTGTAACGCCCCAAATTTTTAAAAGAGTTGAAGTTTCAAAGCGTTACCAAAATCATAATTTTTATTTATTTGTTCTAAATAATGCGGAACATAACATGATTTTATAAACAATGATTTTCGGGAAAATAAATATTTGTCTTTGTAAATTTAAAGAGAACATCAATAATTAAACACACTATAAAGAAACAACATCACATAACATTCAAATAACACAATTTATCATTGACTTAAAGAAATATAACATAAATAAGGCACAAAGGCCAGTAGCTAAATAATATTCCAAGAATAAAAAACAGAAAATACTTAAACGTTGTTGACATAAATAAAGATAAATCTAGAAATTTATATTTGATCTTTTTACTTGGCATCCCATAGGCACCCACTCTTCCAATCTTCCACGCATCCAACACGAACCATATAAATCTGAAATTGTTAAAGTAAGAGTGAGTATAAAAATACCCAGTAAGATACGTGCCAATTCTAATCCGTCATAATATATATATAAAGCACATTCATACCAATTATTTTTCCTCGTTTAGAGCAGCTGACCGCGATAACAACTAGCTCAAGAAATTACTTAAGAATCCCCACCTCGATCCCGAAGGATTAAACATAACATCCCGAAGGATTTAACATAGCATAGACCCGAAGGTATTAAGGCATTAAAAAGTACATTATATAAACATTATGAAGAATTTAGAATTTTATCACTTGCACGTAATGTATCTTACCTCGTAATTGATCAAATGAATTTATGCAAATAAATCAATTGCCGAATATTTCCAGTAAATTATACTCTCTGCTTGTTGACGTAAATTTGTGAATAGAAAAATATACTCTCTTTTCATGGTCTGCGTGTATATATAATGGGGAAGAGAGAGTATTTTTGGTTTAGGATGTGCATGGTATGGAATTCTGTTTCAATCACCTAATGACACGACACTAGAATTTGTTGGAATTAAGTCTAACTCTTCAAACATAAAGTCAAACAAACACATGGCAGAAGATGGGTGGATGATTTCACAATTTGATACAAATCAAATCTCACATGGAATGAAAATAAGGGAAATAAGAATGCATTTCTTTTCAAATTCTATTTAGCTTTGTATTCCTTCAATCGAACATAACCTAGTAGAGTTTTAACCAAAACGACTTCTTCTCTAGTCGAAGACCCCTAATTAATCACAATCTATAAAACGAGTATAATATTAATATAGTAATTATCTCTGTATAAATAATTGATTATCTAACCAAAATAAAAATTTATCGTCAAAACTTATTTATCTTTTTAGTCCCTCAACTTATAAAATAAAAATATTAAAGGCATTTAGGTAAAATCCGTATTGCCTATTAATAATAAACCATAAATTTTGGGTTGTTACAAAAGTGATCAAATTGCAGCATCTACAAGTAACAAAACATGGAAAAACATGAATTGATAGTTCAATGAGTAATTCGATATACATGCAAGTACTTTTTCAAAAGTATGATTTTAGGGCTCGATTATAGGTTATCTCCTCTACCCCAAAGCGCTTAACATTATCACAATACAGATATCGATAAAATGACCATAATCACAGACATGTTACTCAAGATTTCATTATCCTCTAGGATTTCTACATCATGTTATCTTTCCCCTATTCGACTTCAATAAGGTTACTAGATCACCATGTCGTTCGTCGGAGCCTTGGAGTCGCAAGGTCCTCTTGACACACATCGATATCCTAACATCTACATTTATTACCGAGGGGACTGGAGTTCAAATCTATAATTTTTACTTGAAAATGCTTCTTTTGTGAATCATATCACATCCAATATCATCATCAATATTTATCAAAATCATTTCATCAAAAATCAACTCTGAATGTAATGCAACACGTAAAGGGTGTATCGAATACTTACAACTTTTGATGATTATACAATATCTATCAACCTGAAAATCATAAAATAACTTCATATCATTATCAGAACAGAAAATAAGGGAGTGTATACATGGATGTTGACATAAGTGTCGATACCATGTTCATTGTTCTTCATTTGGTATCGACACCAAATCTTCAGGTGTAAACACCAATCATATTTTCAGAGACCAGAACTCCATTTTTTTGATCCTTTTTGATCGGTATAATTTCCCGATCACCCAATTTAGGAGAGAGTCTATGGGTCATGAGCTATAATATTATATGCTGGGCTAGTCAAGATATATAGGTCGGACATTGTTCCCGACCTCTACGAGTCATCTACCACACAAGTCTATAGGTCGGCCCCTATGCCCGAGCTCCCTCCAAAGAATAAGGTCGGGTGTTATCCCAGCCTCACCACACTAAAGGTCCATGCAAACAAGCCACGAGCCGTCTTTAGTCCATGGGCTTCATAAATTGGCCGCATTCATGGATCCAAAGATAAGATACTCTCCTATAAGTTAAGTTCCCACAAAGGGAAAGTTCAACCCTTATACGGATTCTTATCCTAAAAGGTAAGTTTATGCAACAAGGACTTCTACTAATAGGAGAAGGTTAGGCTTTTTGGTCCTATAAATACGCTCCTTTGATCAAACGAGAATTATCCATTATCAACACAATTACCATTTTTTATCTCTCTCAACTTTCTCTCTCTAAAAATCTAATTCTTACACCGAAGGGGTGACGGGGAGAATTCTCCTCACCTTTTTGAAGGTAAAAGGAGAATCCATCCATCTTTTCCAGTGATCAAAATGTTTCAAGCCATGTCAAGGTTATAAATTTTTACAGCATCAATTGGTGCCTTCTATTGGAATAAATACGATCAATCATGGTTAATAGACGTCAAGCTCTCCCTTCAACTTCCACAGTGCAACCTCTTATAGCCAATACATCAGCTAAAGGAGATAATCCCCCAAGACGTTCAGGAAGAACAACACCAAGAAGTCTCAAAGGATAACAAACTAGTTAGTCGAAAACCTTCAATGAACTCCGAAAGCAGCTCCATGACCTCCGTTAAATCCTTCAACTACAGGCCTAAAGTTAGACAATACTAGAGATAACATGCCAGAGGTGATTCCTAGGGAAGACCACAGGACGGACAATCCTGTGGACATCAATACCTCGATAATCAGGGGGCCTATTCCATAACTGAAGGATCTTCCAACATGACACAGCAAGAAATTTTCAAAATTATTCAGGAGGGAATAGAAGATGGGATAAGACAGAATACGGAAACTCAGGCTTCTTTCATAAGAAGGACCCCTTTCACCCCTGAAATAACAACATTTCCCTTTCTAGAACGATTCAAGTACCCTCGGATAAAAGAATATAATGGAACCACAGATCCCAACAACCACCTAAACAGATATACAGATGTCATGGACATACAGAATGCTCCTGATCAGATACTGTTGACGCCTAAAAAATACCCAAAAATACAAGAGTCCTAAACTTTGGCCCAAACCAAAAGAGGCCCAACGTTAAGGACTCATTATAGGCAAAAATCTGGACGATTGGGCGAATGTGCGGCAAATAGAGTATTTGGGCGACAGGGCGAGCGATGAAGCCGTTTGGCGATTGAGAGAGCGGAAGCAAGTTTTGACATTTGTCTTATGATCACATGGCCAGTTGTTAACAAAGATTGCAGTTGAGGTGATAAATTACGGAAGTTACTTAGAGCAACGTGGCAAGTGGATGTTACAAGGACGTGGGCAACAGTTATGCAACGTGGAGGAAGCAAGTTAATCCATGCGAATGTTACAAATCGAGGCGGCAAACCAAAGATTCAAATATTGGCAGCAGTTGAAGGAAATTCGTGCATTTGTATATATTGTAAAAAATTAGTCATTTAGAAGGCCAATCAATCAAATCTCAACAAGAGAATATGTAATTTCCTTTATCTTTACTTTTATCGTCAAACTCTTACTGTAATTTGTGTGCTTGCGCCCCTTGGAGGTGTTTTGTCTTCACCGTAATCTTCATCAATATAGCACCCCTCGTTGGGACTTTGTCTCGAGAGGTTTGTTCCTTACACATTCGTCTGAATTCCCCTTTGGTAAGCGTTTCCGCGCGAAACAAGTTTGGTACGCCCAGTGGGATAACTTGGTGTGTTTTTGAAGATACGAAGTGAACCATCATGCCTCACAAGAATTTCGATAAGGAAACAACAGGCCATCATCTCCCGTCTACAATTGAAAGATATGAGGCGGAACAAATCCCTCAAGGAATAGAGGGAGAGAGTCATAGCCGTTATCAAACCATGACGGATTTGAATCCTCGAACCATGCGCACGCTGTTCGGTGAACTCGCTCAAGACGTGGTTGAACAGGTAAATCTACAATATGTCCATAATATGGAAAGGTTTATTCAAAGAGAGAAGGAACAATTCGATAATATGGCCAAACAACTAAAAATATTGCATGATAATATGAATAAGTTGACAGGCCAAGTTGTTCAATCAACATTTTCAAATATAGGACATCATTTTCAATCCAGGACGATTGTAGGACATAGTTTCCCAACCTCAAGTCCAAATCAGGGGACAGAATGGCCTTTTGGACCATCCACTTCAAACTTGGGGAACCTGGGGGGTAACCCAACTTCAAACTTGGGGGGAAAGCCAATGTCAAACCTGGGGGGTAACCCAACTCCAAACTTAGGGGGTAACCCAGTGTCAAACCTGGGGGGTAACCCAACTCCAAACTTAGGGGGTAACCCAGTGCCGAACTTGGGGACTGACCCAGTCCCAAACTTGGGGAGTAACCCAGTAACTCAAAATAATGTACAAAACAATGAACAAAATGTTTCACATCTTAACGATGGAGGGAACAGTAACCACATTTGGCCGAGTAATGGCAACTTCACCAATGGTAATTGTGCTCCAACTCCTTTACCAAATCTTTACCAAATGTCAGGCCACAAGTACCACTAAGGGGAAATCAACCTATAGGACTCCCTTATGATTCCAACGTCTTGTTAAGGGATCAAGTCCCTGAGATGGTATGAGATCAAATGGCAGTGGGGATGCGTCCTTATGTTAGGACGACTTACGCTAAGCCATACCTAGATTGGGTGGATCAAGCTTATCCGTGGCCTAGGGGTTACAAAGTGCCATAATTCTCTCTATTCTCGAGTTTGGGGGAGGTCTCCATGCTAGAGCACATAGGGAAATTCACGCTGCAGTGTGGAGATGTGACCGATTATCATAAGATGAGACTGTTCCCAAGTTCCTTAACAGGGATGGCTTTCTCTTGGTTCATTAACTTGCCAGTGAATTCTGTGCAAACGTGGCAACAATAAGAACAACTGTTCCACGCCCAGTTCTATAAAATGGAATTCGAGGTAACTCTGGCCGATTTGGCCAGTCTAAGGCAAATGCCCACTGAGTGGGCCGAAAGCTTTCTCCAACGATTTAAAACGACCAGGAGTAAATGCTTTGTACCCCTACCGAAAAAAGAATTTGTTAGAATCGCTTAGAGTTGCTTGATTTTTGACCTCAAGAAGAAATTTCAGGATAGGGAGTTCCCTGACCTGTTTCAGTTGAGCGCTAACGTAATACGATATTAGTGTTTGCTGAGAGAAGAAGAGCAAATGAAAAATTCTAGCAAATGGACTTTTTATAGAGACCCAAATTTTGACATACACACGGTAGGTGACGGATATGTCGACCATACCGAAGTATGCTTGGCCGAGCTAGTAAAAGGGGACCCATTTGCTTGTCCCTTGGCAGCAAAATCTAGTGTAATAATAAAAAATGAGCCTGTAGAAGAGAAAAATAAGAAGGCTAAGATATTTTCGTTCGACGTTAGTAAGGCCGGCCTTATATTTGACAAGTTATATAAGGACAAGCAAATCAAGTTGGGCGATAAACATAAGTTTCCAAACCCTGAACAAACTAAGGGTAAAAAATATTGTAAATGACATAATGCATGGTCCCATACGACTAACAATTGTTTGGTTTTTCGGTACGTGTTGCAGGAAGCCATCGAGTCAGGAAGGATCACGCTCGAGCCTAAGAAAAAGATGGAGGTAGATGAGAACCCCTTCCCACCACCGCTTGGAGTGAACATGTTGACAACTGATTTTTCCCAGAAATTGTCAAAGTTCAAACTGGTAATTGATGATGAAGCAGAAGGTGAACAACAACGTCCCAAAGTGTTTGAACGACTCAAGGGAAAAGAATACCAAGGAGACGGGAGCGTCTTATGTGATAGGTGTAAAGAAGAAGTGGGTAAGTTTCTGGAAGGAACCAAAGTGCAGGGGTTTCACGCTCATCCCAGGGTTGTGTCGAGATTCCAGCCCGATAGAGGACGAGGCCCAGATACACGTGGAACACCGTTATGGCCAACAAATCACAGGAAAATATTTAGACCGCAGCCACGCCAATCGAATATCTGGAATTCATTCCAATACAATGTTGGGCGAGTTGTGCCCTTCAATGAAATGACCAAGACACAGCAAAGGCGTTTTCAGAGGAACTACGGAAGAATGATAAGGCGACAACAGGGGGCGTTGTCCCTAGGCACGCCAAAGCTAACTCAGGAAGCTGACCAAAGTGAATTTGATAGTGACAAAGGAAACAACACGGAGGGATCGGTGAAGAAAGCGTCTAGACGTCTCACCGGGAAATCGAAGTTCGAGCACAGCAAAGAAGAAAGAGATGAAGAAGAACCAGAGTGAGCCACCACCATTCAGTTCGGGACATTACCCCCAGTTATGGCTAACAACTACATACTGGCCAATAAATTTAGGAACGAAGAGGAAAAAGAAGAAGAGGGTGGAGAAAATGAAGAAACAACTTGTGAATTGATATGTGAAGAGGGGCAAACGTCCCAGGAGGTAGATTATGAAGAAGATGACGATGGCATGACAGACATTGAAGAAGAAATCGATTTGGAGGTGGAAGCTAGGAAAAGAGGGGTGTCGCGCAATGTGCTTTTAAAACAGTTGTATCCAGAAGGCATACGTGAAGTAGATTTATTGGGCGAGCCCTTTGGGTGAGCGTTCGATTTTTATGTACTATACGGAACGCCCAAGAAGAAAATGAGAGTTCCACGAGCTGAAAAAGTATGGGTCTCCTCCCAAGATACTTCCTTCTCCTACTGGATGGTTCACAGATGGGGAGCTGGGAGACTAGTGTGAAGGGCAAGAAGTGCTGCAAGCCGAAGTAAAGAAAAGAATCGAAATAAAGGAGGACGGTCAGGAATTAGAGATTGATGCATCAGAAAATGTTATCTTTAAGAAACCTTCCACTAAACTAACCAGACATCTGAGGCTATTATACGTGAAGCCCAGATTAATGGAATTCCAGTGTCAAAGGTTCTTATAAACAACGGGGCCGCTATAAATACCATCCCGTCCAGAATGATGAGAAGATTTGCAAAAAAGGAGGATGATATGATCCCCACAGAAGTTATCCTCACAAGCTTCAACGGTGGGGGGGGGGGACATCGGCCAAAGGGGTGATGCCATTGGACGTTACCGTGGGGACCACAGCAAGGACCACAGTTTTCTTTGTGATAGATGGTCCTACAAGCTATAATGTACTTTTAGGGAGAGATTGGATCCATGGAAGCCGGTGCATACCTTCATCGCTCCACCAATGTTTAGTATTCTGGAATGATAAAGGAGAAACAGAAGTGATACAGGCAGATCATAGACCATTCATAACGGAAGCGAACTCTATAGAAAGATTCATGTATGAGGGGAAGTATGGGCCTGTTAGAGTAGTGCAAGAGGGAGAAGAAACTCAAGTCGTTGCGCTAAGCGAAGAACCATTCTCAGTTGACGCCCTAACATAGATGTTCAACCAGATGAGGCCAAATATAGTGGCCCTCGTGAAGCCAGTCATTGGCATAAAAGTGATCGAGGAATCATGACAAGCAATTAGCAAAAAGGAAATGTGGCCGATATTCGGGCCTCAAAAGTCAGACCAATGGCTTTCAATGACAAGTCTGAAGAAAACGCAAAAAAGATGAATGAGACAGAAGCATTGGCAACACTCAAGTGCAAGTTGGTCATTTTTTAGTTGGAACAGAATGCTGGCGGAAAGATCTACAAGGTAGATGGTTTGGAGGAAAAGTTGCTCGCAAAAAGCCTGGACGATGGAGCAATAGAGGTATCTAAACAGGGGCACGCTCAAACACAAGACCCTCTAGTAAAAGTGAACATTGGCAACAAAGGGGAAGAACGCCCAACGTTCATCAGACAAACGCTCAGTAGAGAGGTAAGTGATGAATTGATTACTTTGTTAAAAGAGTTCAGAGATTGTTTTGCTTGGGAATATGAACACATGCCTGGTTTAGATAGGAATTTGGTGGAACACAGATTGCCAACTAAGCATAATTTTAAGCCGCATAAGCAGCCACCTAGGCGTTTTGCCCCTAATGTATTACCTGAAGTAAAAAAGGAAATATAACGTCTTTTAAAGGCCGGATTTATTAGGACGGCCAGGTATGTAGAATGGTTATCTAATATTGTGCCCGTGTCTAAAAAGAACGGTAACATTAGGGTTGCATAGATTTCAGGAATCTAAATTTAGCCACGCCTAAAGATTAGTATCCCATGCCAGGGGTAGATTCCTTGGTAGACTCAACTGCGGGGCATGTCATGTATTCTTTCATGGATGGGTATTCTGGGTACAACCAAATTTACATAGCTAACGAAGACGTGCATAAAACGGCCTTTAGATGCCCAGGGGCCTTGGGATGTTTTTAGTGGGTAGTCATACCCTTCGGCCTAAAAAACGCTGGGGCCACTTATCAAAGGGCAATGAATTTAATCTTTCATGACATGATTGGAGAGTTTATTGAGGTATATGTAGATGATATTGTTGTAAAGTCAATGAAGGAGAAAGACCATTTTCAACAACTAAGACGTTCATTTGAATGAATGAGACAGTACAAGCTGAAGCTGAACCCTTTAAAATGTGCGTTTTGGTGTTAATTCAGGAAACTTCCTTGGTTTTCTGGTACACAAAAGGGGGATCGAACTTGACAAAAATAAAGCGAGGGCCATTCTAGAAGCAAAACCGCCTGCCAATAAAAAGGAATTGCAAAAGTTCCTAGGTCAAGTAAATTTCCTAAGGCATTTTATTTCTAATTGTACAGGGCGAACGAAAGTTTTTTCGCCTCTTTTAAAATTGAAAAATCAAGACGAATTTGTCTGGCGATAGGAACACCAAAAGGCTTTCGACAGCCTAAAGGTATACTTTTCGAATCTGCCCGTGCTGGTGTCACCAATACATGGGAAGCCAATGAGAGTCTATATATCGGTGGAGCAAGGATCTATAGCCGGAATGGTCGCGCAGGAGGACCAATTGGGCGAGAAAAGAGCCATTTACTATTTAAGCAGGCAGTTGACAAAGTATGAATGTAATTATTCAGCTATAGAAAAACTATGTCTTGCTCTATATTTTACGTGTACCAAATTAAGGGCCTATTTACGGCCTGTAACCGTGTATTTGATATCTAAAATAAATATAGTCAAGTATTTATTTTCTCGCCCTGTTTTACACCAGAGAATTGGCCTTTGGATATTGACTCTTTCTAAATTTGAAATACAACACGTACCTCAAAGGGCAATTAAAAATCAAGCTTTAGCCAACTTTTTGGCTGACAATCCATGCTTGGACATGCCCAAGGAGGTTAGTCTAGAAGTGGATTCGCTCGAAACGAAGCCTTGGGTTCTATATTTTGATGGATCAAAAACTTACCAGGGCGCGGGGGTTGATATAGTTTTAATAAATCCCCTAGGAGTCTGTTACAAATATACTCTCACCTTGGAAGGGACATTTACCAATAATCAAGCCGAGTATGAAGCATTGATCACGGGGCTAGAACTGTTAGTAGCACTGAAAGTGAAGAATGTAATTATCCGAGGAGATTCTCAGTTGGTAATATTCCAATTAACGGGCGATTTCAAATGTCAGAGCGATTCCGTGGTAAGGCAACACGAGCTCGCCCAAGAGCTTTTGGAGGAATTTGATCAAGTGGAACTTCAGTATGTAAGCAGAATTTACAACGATGTAGCGAACGAATTAGCTCAAGTCGCCTCGGGTTATTCCAAGATGACAAATGCAAGTGAGTACAGAATAATCCTGCCCGCCGTACAAAGAAGGATAAAGGGCAGCAGTGTTCATTGTATACAAATCGGGGATGCGACAGATTGGAGAGAAGAACTAAAGAAATTTTTGGAAGAACCTGGTGGAAGAAATGACAGAAAAATGAAACTACGTGCATTGAATTACGTCCTCATAGACGGACAGATATACAAGAAGTGCTCATATGGGGTGTTATTAAAATGCATAAGTTTGAGCGAAGCTAAAACTATTATGGCAGAATTCCATGGGGGGATATGTGGGTCCATCAAGCTGGCCAAAAAATGAGATGGCTGGTTATTAGAAGTGGATATTTTTGGCCCAAAATGGGAGAATCATGAATGCAATACGCAAAGAGTTGCTTAGCATGTCAGAGGCACGGACCAATCCAAAGAGCGCCAGCCATGGAAATGGCGCCTATTATTAAACCTTGGCCGTTTAGAGGTTGGGCTATTGATTTAATAAAGAAGATATATCCCCCATCGTCCAAACAACACACGTTCATCATTGTGGCAACAGACTTCTTTACTAAGTGGGTAGAGGCTGTCCCTTTGAAAGAGATTTCCCAAAAAAATATCATAAAATTCATTCGCGACCACATTATTTATAGGTTTGGAGTACCACAAACCATAATGGTAGATCATGGAACCTTGTTGAATGGGAATCTAGTAAAGGAGTTCTTGGACGAATTTGGCATCAAGCTAGTTAACTCCACGCCTTATTATGCTCAATTTAACGGGCAAGCAGAGTCGTCCAACAAAACCTTGAAGAGCATTGTACGAAAAATGTTGGGCGAAAATGTCAGGAATTAGCACGAACACTTGAACAATGCCTTGTAGGCTTACAGGACGTCTCCACGAATGAGTACAGGGGTAACTCCATTTCAGCTAACTTATGGACAAGAAGCAGTACTACCTATGGAGATCAACGTGTAATCAATTCGAACAAGTATACAGAACCATCTGTGCGAAAGCGACTATGCAGAATTGATAGTTCAAAATCTTTTAGAACTGGACGAATTAAAGTTGGAAGTCCTTGATAGATTGCAAGTTCAAAAGCAAAAAATGGCTAAATATTACAACAACAAAGTGATAGCCAAATTATTTAGCATGGGCGATTTGGTTTGGAAAACCATACTCCCATTAGAAAGTAAAAATCTCAAATATGGAAAATGGTCGCCTAGTTGGGAAGGGCCATTCAGGGTAAACAGGGTATTGCCCAACAGAGCTTATCATCTGGAAGATCTAGATAACACAAAACACATAAGATCCATCAAAGGAAAATACTTGAAGAAATATGTTCCTTCCATATGGGAGGACGAACAAATATAGATATGTTGTATTTCGCTAGGAAAGGAAGGTTAGATGGTCCGTATCCGGGAGAAATAGGAACAAAAGACCTGTCAAATATGGGGGGTATACATGATAGGAATGGCATACAAGATTGGAAGAAAGGGATGAAAGATGTATCTGCAACCAAATCCTCTTTTTATAGGGGAAGAATCCACCTCTTTATGTGAGAAAAGGAAGGCAGAAAGGCAGAATCTGAACAGTCTATGTTGGAAAAGACGGAAGAAGATTGGAATGCTAAGAGTTTCTAGAAAAAGGGACACATTGAAATGATTAATATGGCCTGAAATTAATGGATAAACATTAATTCTGCCATATTGGGGAGTAATTGTTGACGCCCAAAAAATACCCAAAAATACAAGAGGCCTAAACTTTGGCCCAAACCAAAAGAGGCCCAACGTTAAGGACTCATTATAGGCAAAAAGCTGGACAAATGGGTGAATGTGCGGCAAATAGGATATTTGGGCGACAGGGCGAGCGATGAAGCTGTTTGGCGATTGAGCGAGCGAAAGCAAGTTTTTACACTTGTCTTATGATCACATGGTCAGTTGTTAACAAAGATTGTAGTTGAGGTGATAAATTACGGAAGTTACTTAGAGCAACGTTGCAAGTGGATGTTACAAGGACGTGGGCAACATTTATGCAACGTGGAGGAAGCAAGTTAATCCATGCGAATGTTACAAATTGAGGCGGCAAACCAAAGATTCAAATATTGGCAGCAGTTGAAGGAAATTCGTGCTTTTGTATATATTGTAAAAAATTAGTCATTTAGAAGGACCAATCAATCAAATCTCAACAAGAGAATATGTAATTTCCTTTATCTTTACTTTTATCGTCAAACTCTTACTGTAATTTGTGTGCTTGCGCCCCTTGGAGGTGTTTTGTCTTCACCGTAATCTTCATCAATATAGCACCCCTCGTTGGGACTTTGTCTCGAGAGGTTTGTTCCTTACACATTCGTCTGAATTCCCCTTTGGTAAGCGTTTCCACGCGAAACAGATACTATGCAAGGCCTTTCCGTAGACTTTGACCAATACAGCTCGAGACTAGTTTTTAAAAATACCATCTGAGTCAATTTTTTCCTTCCCAGTCCTTACCGAGAAATTCACAGCTTTCTTTGCAAGCAACAAAAGGACAAAGAAGACCGTCGCTTCCCTCATCAAATTGAGATAAGGGCCCAATGAAACACTAAGAGAATTCATGACCCGCTTCAATGGTTAGAGGTTTCAGATTTCCAATCTTCACATTACTTCGGCAACTTTGATTCTAACCCTAACTATAAGGAGTCAGGAATTCAGAATGTCGTTGTCTAAAAATCTACCTGCAAATGTAACCGAACTTCTGAGAAGAGCAAAAAAGTACATAAACATGGAAGAAACTCTATTGTCGGTGATAGCCCAGGATCAAAATCATGAATCAATAACAGCGCAATCTTCCGAACCCATCAGGCAGGGAAACAAGAGGTCAAGACAAGAAGATGGATGGAGCTCTTCCCGACCTAATACGAAGGGGAACCCTCACGGGCATCAGAATTCCACTCCATTGATTGTACCTCGGTCTCACATTCTCATGGAAATCAAAGGTCGGGAAGATTTACGATGGCCAAGACGCATCAAGGGGAAGGTTGACGAATGAAATTGTAACAAATATTGCGACTTTCATATGATTCCAAGTCATACCACGAATGAATGCAGAATACCCCAACAAGAAATAGAAGCCCTCGTTAAAAGGGGCTTTATTGGGCATTACGTGAAGAAAGATGATAGAAGCCCCCAAGATCATGAGAAAAAGGAAGAGAAGAACAGGCTTGCTGGTGTAATAAATTTTATAGTCAAGGGTGTAGCTTTAGGTGGTGATTTGAATAATGCCAGGAAAAACTATGCTCAGACATTGGGAAGTCAGGAGGTTGGGTTGGAAAGTCATGACCTCGAACTCTCAGCAAGCATAAGTTTCAGCAACTTCGACATGGAACAAATTTCTTATCCTCATGATGATGCAGTCGTGATTAGTTCCATGATTGCAATTTTTATGTAAGAAGAATACTCATAGACAATGGATGTGCAGCCAATGTTCTTTCTTAGAAGCCTTCAACAAGATACAACTTCCAATGGATCTGCTTCAGAAGGTTATTACTGTGTTGACTGGTTTTGGCGATGGAATAGTAAGGCCAGAAGGTTTTATAGATCTTCCAACTTCTCTAGGGTCGGGAGAAGAATAGGTCACTAGAATGACCTCGTTTCAAGTTGTAAAGACTCCGATATCTTATAACGCTATTCTAGGAAGACCTTTCTTGAACAATATAAGAGCAATTGTATAAACATACCACTTGGCAATCAAGTTTCCAATCCTGTAGGTATAGCAATAGTACGCGGTAACCAAGCAACGGTCAGAAGTTGCTACGTCAGCTGCATTGGAAAGGGGAAGACAAAGTTAATGTCAATAGAACCTCCCAAAGAAGAACGCATGTCACCAGTGGAAGAATTGGAGGAAGTTCTTATCTCAAAAGGCAAAACTTTCACAATTAGAAAAGAACTTCCCGAAGCTATGAAAGAAGAACTATCACAGTGCCTGAAAAGAAATCTTAATGTTTTTGCATGTAGCGCAGAGGACACTTGTTGTACATGGACTTAACGTCCAACACTGTAAGAAGCCCATAAAACAACGAAGAAGACAATTTACTACAGAAAGATGGAAAATAATCAAGGAGGAAATCGATTAACTTTTGAAATCAGGATTCATCAAGGAGGAGAAGTATCCAGAATGGTTAGCGAATGTGGTCTTGGTGAAGAAGGCTAATGGTAAGTTGAGGGTTTGCATTGATTTTACAGATCTGAACAAAACATCCCCCAAGGACTGTTCTTCGCTTCCTTGAATAGATAGACTGGTGAAATCCACATCAAATTCTGAACTATAAAGCTTCCTTGAAGCTTTCTCAGGTTATCATCAGATCAAAATGGCACAGGAAGGCCAAGAGAAAACCTCCTTCATGGCTGATGAAGGAATATACTGCTACAAGGTCATGTCGTTTGGGTTAAAAAATGCTAGGGCTACCCACCAAAGGCTTGTAACACATGGTCTTCTCCAAACATATAGGACTGAACATCGAAGTTTAAATTGATGACGTGGTCGTGAAGAGCTCGAGAAAGAATGACAATATAGCCAACCCGTAAGACAACTTCTCTACACTCCGACAACATCAAATGAAGCTAAATCCTAACAAGTGCGCTTTCGGGGTGAGCTTGGGAAGATTTTTGAGATTCATGATCGGGCAGGGCATTGAAGTTAATCACGATAAAATCATAGCCCTTACATCTATGGAACCTCTGAGGAACATAAGGGAAGTCCAGAAACTTAAAGGAGAGTAGCAACACTGGGTTGCTTAATGTCAAGGGTAGCAGATAAATGCTTTCCTTTCTTCAGGTCTCTCACAAGCAATAAAGAATTCAAGTGGGATTAAGAATGCGAAAACTTCCTTCAAAAAGCTCAAAGAATTTGTGAGATCACCACCGATTCTCGTGAAGCCAAATCCAAGGAAGAAGGGAAAATTTAGAAATCAGTCTATTACGTCAATAAAATGTTACTAGATGCAGAAACCCGATACACTCTAGTAGAACAGCTCTCACTTGCCTTCGTTATAGTAGTTAGAAAGTTGAGACCTTACTTTCAAGCTCACGCCATAACCATCCTCACAAACTAACCTCTGAAACAGATATTGCAAAAACAAGCCGTCTCTGGTCACCTGCTCAAGTGGTCAATTGAACTCGGAGAATATTATATTGAATTCAAACCCCGACCTTCCATAAAAGCACAAGTCTTGGCAAACTTCGTCACTGAACTAGCCTCAAGACCTTGGGGGCTGACTGGTCATGACTGGAAAGAGGATACTTGGACTTTGCAAGTTGATGGAGCATTGAATACCGCGGACTTGGGGGCCAAAATCATACTGAGAAAGGATGATGGCACGATGGAAATTCAGTGCACAGTTAGATTCGATTTCTTAGCCACTAATAATGATGCGGAATATGAGGTTGTCATCGCCGGACTTCAGGTCGCACAACATCTCGGGGTTGAGCATGTCAAGGTGATGAGTTAATGGGACTTTCGAAGCGAAAGATGAAAACATATCATCTTATAGAATGATAGTCCTTGACTTGCAAAGGAAGTTCAGATCATGCAGTATAGACAAGATACCAAGATCGGCCAATCACAAAGTCGATGCCCTGTCAAAACTCACTTTCTCCAACCTGGATAATCTAGAATGAATAGTGTTTGTGCAAACACTCCAAAAGCCTAGTATTGCACCTCGACCCAACGTCATGGAATTCTCAGAGCATGAGCCCTCCTGGATGGATTCAATAATTCTTGAGATCTAGAAAACTGCTGAGTGATAAAGCAGAAGCAAGGAGAATCAAAGCAAGGGCCCCAAAATACACCATCTTGTGAAGCACTCTTTTTCGTCAAAGTTTTACACTTCCATACCTTCGATGTCTAACCCTGAAAGAAGCAGCTCTTACTATGGCCGAGGTTCACGAAGTAATTTTTGGAAGACACCAAGGTGCAAGAACTCTGGTGACAAAATTAGTAAGATACGACTATTACTGGCCAAGCACGAAGAAGGATATCCTACACTATGTGAAGACTTGTGTCAAATGCCAAAGATTTACAGCCCGATTACATCATCCAGTAGAGGAGCTCTCTCCATCATGTGCTCATACCCGTTTGCACAATAGAGAATTGACATACTTGGGCCTTTTCCAATAGCTCATGGCCAAGTCAAATTCTAGCAGTGGCGGTAGAATACTTCAAAAAATGGGTAGAAGCAGAGCCTCTTTCCATGATCTCAGAATAAAAGTTAGAATCCTTTGTATGGAAGTCAATCATCTGTCATTTTGGTCTCCCTAAAACATTAATCACTAACAACGGGCAACAATTCGAGTGTCAGGATTTCCAACAGTTTTGCAAAAAATTGGGAATTAAACACAATCTAACTTCGGTTTCACACCCGCATAGTAACGGATTGGCAGAGGTAACAAATAGGCTTATATTACAATGCTTGATAACTCACCTTGACAATGCCAAAAGAGATTGGCTCGATCTCCTTCCTGAAATTTTGTGGACAAATCAAACAATGTTCAAAACAGAAACAGGGGAAACCCCATTCATGCTAGCCTTTGGAATGAAAGTATCCGTTCCTGTAGAAGTAGTAGCCCCCGGTTTCCATGCAATGTCAACTGATTCACCTGACTACCTCGAGGGACAAAGAGAAAGTCTAGATCTCTTAGAAGAAGTTAGGGAAGATGCCGCCTTAAAAATAGCCGCCTATTAGCAGGTCATGTCCAGGAAGTTCAACCTTCGAGTCACTTCAGGATGAGGGATCTAGTCTTACATTGAAGTGATGCCGTCGGTCATCAACCAGGGAAACTCGGACCCATTTGGGAAGGACCGTTCGAAGTTATCCAAAAGGTCGAAAAAGGCTCATACAGTCTAAGAACAATGGACTCTAAGCCCTTCCCCGATCATGGAACGTCGAAAATCTGCCCTATTATAAATAGGTACCATTATCCCGGAAGTTCTTGTTTGCCTAGTTAATATAGATTCGGGTCTGCGAACCCATTTTTTTTATTTCCAAGGCCGGATTGGCACTTCCGTTCACATTTCATTAGTAAGGATTGGCCGTACGCCCATTTTATCTACTTTAAGAGTCAAGGACAGGTACTCTTTTTCCTTACCCAGATTTTTTCTCAAAGGGCTTCTCTGGATAAGGTTTTAACGAGGCCCACAATTCAATCCCCTATCAATAAAAGTGTTTTTTTCCCCAAAAATGACTGCAAGAAGATCCAGCACCGATATAACTTACAAGGTGGGCTACACAGCACGACTTTACAAGTTACTTCCCTCAAACAATTTACAAGGTTGGTCAAATGACACGATTTTACAAATTATTTTCCTACAAATAATTTACAAGGTCGATCACATGGTACGACTTTACAAATTATTTCTCTATAAATAATTTACAAGGTCAGTCATATGGCAAGACTTTACAAATTATTTTCTTACAAATAATTTACAAGGTCGGCCTACATTCCCGACCTTAAATTATTTCCTCAAATTACACAAAGTTAAGGGCTTGACATCTCCTTTGTACAAAAAGTTTACAAGGTCGACCTACATGCCCAACCTTACCAACTATTTCCTTAAATCACAGAGTCAAATGTTTGACCTCTTCTTTGTATAAAAAGGTTTATGTGGTCTGTCTACATGCCCGACCATACAAACTATTACATAAAGTCAAGGGCTTGACCCCTTCTTTGAACTTAATTTTTTTTACAAGGTCGGTCTACATGCCCGACCTTACAAATTATTCACGAATAAAAAACAAGTGAAAAGCACGAACTGGGCAAAAGCTTCTAAAATGTCATTCACAATATTCAAAAATACAAGCAGTCCACGGGGAATACCCCGGGTAAATTTATTATAAAAAAATTTACAAAAATTCAAGCCTCGAGCGATCTGCTGTTTTTAGCAATGTCAACCACTTCACAGTCCTCCTCCTCCTCCTCCTCAAACAGGGTGAGGTCAAGATCATCAGCACCCAAGGAAAACTCCACCATCGGGCTTGTATCAAGTTTAGGCGATTTTAGAAAATACCAAGCTCGCGCCTGCTTGATCGCTTGAGTATAGGACTAAAGCGCATAGTTCCCAAGGGTAAGCTTGTACACTTCTGAACCCTTGAAAGCTTCCAATGTAGAGGCTTGAACTTCGAGTTCCCTCTCCCAAGCCTGCTTGAGCTCTTCGGCTAGCCAATTATTTTCTTCCCGCACTGACTCGAGCTCTTGAATTACAGTCTCAAGGTCAGCATAGATCTTTCTCAGCTCCTCCTTAGCAGCATTAGCTCGGGTAGCCTCGTACTAGATGGAGTAGAGAAGTTGATTGGCGGTCTCATCCCGCTCAATGCTCTGTAGAGCAACTCCCCCAGTAATGCTGAGCATCTATAGAACGGGAATATAAGTTAGGAACATCTTGCACAAAAAAGATTAAACTGAAAATTCTATAATACCCAAAACATTACCTGAAGGGCCATGCTCATGATGTACTTGACCCCACGCTCCAGATCGACCTCATAGTAATACTTTTTTACAAGGTCGGGATGAAGGGAGCCATACATCTTCCTCTGGCAGTCAGCGAGAGTTAGATTCTCTGCCTCCAACTCAGAATTAGACGGCGGAGGAGCCCGATCTCTTTGGTGTCTTTCCTCCATAGGGCTTGAGGCCTCCTCATTGGTGTGAGAGGACTGACCGGGGCAATATGTGTTAGCTTTTGCCCTTTTTTGAGGACGTTTTCGGGTTATCTCGTCCTCAGCATGCTTTACCCGGGCACCTGAGCCCTAGATAGGGCTGGAATCTTCAAAGCTTCAGAATCAAAGGCTATCCCTGTTAAGAAATGAAATGGAGATGGTTAGACCTTATACAGAAGGCACGTGCTGAGAAGAAAATAGAGAAATTAAGGTAATCTTTATTTACGTAATTTAAGGGGCCTAACCCTACCTGGTTTTAGGTCAAGGCCGGCCTGGTCGAGAATGTCGTTATTCACAAGGTCATTGGCTTCCTTGGCCAATAACCCAAAGTCACACACCCTCACAGCTTTTTTCATAAGCTCGGTTATGACCTCATCACTCAAATTACCTACCCTATTAAAACTATCAACATCGGGCCTTCTAAAGGTCGGCCAGAATATGTTCTCTCCCTCTCTCAGTTGGATAAAGAAATTTTTTTCCTTCCAATACTTGATAGAGGAAGGAACCCAAGGAACCTGGAATCTGCCCTTCCCGCACAGATATGTGAAGTAGTTACACCGAGGCAAATACTTAAGCTCTAAAAGGTGTTTACAAAGATTGACTATTTTTTGCTCTATTCCTAGACTCCTGCACAAAACAAAAAAAATATACAAGGATCCTGCACCCATTAGGAGCGAGCTGGCCCAACAATATGCTCGTGGTCAACAAGAAATCCACAAAGAAATGGTGCAAAGGAAACCTAAGCCCGACCACTAAAGCTTCGTGGTACACTACCATTTCCCTTTCCTGACAGTGGTAGGAAAGCTCGTCCTTGTCTGGGACTCTAGCAGTATACCTCTTTGATAACCTATATATCCTCATGTCTACCTCGACCATGTGTTCTTTCATTTTGTTGTAATAGGTCGGAAGTTCAAGGTCAACCTTTCTTGGTTTTGTTCCCTACATACCCGGGGATTATCCTCAAACTCTTCCCTATTATCAAATTCATCCTCCGGGGGACTGGGTGGAGGTTGGTAGAAACCTAATGACTCGACATCTAGAGGCTCATCTAAGTTCTCTACCTCTCTAATGTTGTCCACAATAACTTACCTTGCCATATCTTCAGGAAATAAATAATAAAATTAATGCATGTCGAGATAGGTTGAGCTTACCTAAGTGCTAAGAATATTTGTTGAGGAAGAGGTCGTGTGTTCGCTAAAATAGTGTGTACCGCAAGTGCACGGGTCGCGTACAAGTAATAAAGTGGACTTTTTGAGTCCGAATTGTTGATCTCACGAGGAATGTATACTCTATTATATTCTAGTAGTTTAATCTTAACAAATAAAACACACAATTAAAGATGGATTTTAGAAAATAATTAAAAGTCACCTAAAGAGGGAAATATAAAAATAACTTGAAAATATTTGAGGAAAATGTGGTTGGGATTCATGGTTTCATTTAACTGTCGTCTAATTAATTTCTCAACATGCAAATTAACAAATTACTAATTTACAATGTTAGACCATATTTTTCAAGTTTAGCTAATTACCTCGCTCGAGTGAAATTAACTCTAATCAATTGGTTTAACTTACTATATCTCTATGTCGATTAAAGCCCAATCAATTGCATTAACTCTTTGTGAAAATAGCTCAATAAATCACCTAGGGATAGGAGTATATCTCTATCTCCTGAATTAATACCTAGGACATTTGTTATTTGGTTTAAAATGTACAATATCTCTCTATCATCATACACTCCAAAAATCACATATTTGGTGATCAATTAAACACATGGAATAATCTCAATAACAAACACACATGAAACAAGCATTTCATCATCAAATAACAAATATTGAAATTAATCAAAGCTATGTTAAACTACTGCCATAAATCCCAACACAATAAATTAGCCCATGTTACATAAATAATACAAATGAGAATATTTATAACAATACATTGCAAGTTCGACAAAATAATGGAGAAAATACAAAGTTATAGATAAAACCCTTTTTAAAGCTTGGTTATGATTTTTTCAAATATTTAACCACTTTAGATGTATTCTCCTTACTCTTGATTTGTTCCTCAAGATTTATCAAGTAGTTGAATAGAAAATAAAATGAAAATTAAAAGAAAAACAATCGGGAAAAAAAAAATAAAGAAAAGAAGAAGAAAAGCAGCGGAAGCACTCCTCGGCAGAAGGAAGAAGAATGTCCCAGCAGGTTACAAAATCTGACTTTTAACATTAAACCTAGGAAATTGCAGCTTTGGTCCTTGCATTTTGGTAGGTTAGTAAAAATGGTTCCAAACTCTATTTTTCTCTCAATTTAAGGGCCAAAATTCTTTGTCAAATATCCAAAATCTGATTTTTAATTTTGTTGCCAAGTCCCTTAGATAATTGCATGTCAAGTCCCTCAACTTTGGTTTTGCAGTCCAAGTCCTCAACTTTTGGCACTTGTGCACTTTGGTCCCGACTTCACTTTTTGTATGATTTTGGTCTCGAATTTTGACTTTTATATCAATTTTGCCCTCCATAAATTGTAGACAAGGTCTTCCATCTTTTTGGGATGTTGCAATTGAATTATCAAACTTTTGATTTCTTTCAATTAGGTCCTTAAACATCAAATTTGCTCATCTTTTAGCTCAATTGTTCTTCGATCTTGTCCATTTTCATTCCAATTGAGGTTATACCTAATTGTACCAGATAAACACAATTTATAAATAGAAATTCGCTCAATTTATCAATTAAATTACCGATTTAGAAGCAAAATAATTGTGTAAAGCACACTTATCATCGTGCTAGTTTCCCAAGGACATCTCTGATATCTTACAAACTCGCAAAGTAAAAAGAATGAAAATATAGGGACTACATATATATAGACGAAATTGGCGGGAAACAATTCAAAATTTCCACCCTCCCCCCAGCCACGTGTCATGCATCTAAAAAGGAACTGTTCATTGTCTCAAAGTATTAAAATACATTAGTTGGCAAAAACGCGTAACATCTATCAAATGTACACGCGCCTAGAAATCTTGCCCCGGTCTATGACGCATGGGGGCTAATGATCGGTATAATTTCCTAATCTTCGGATTTAGGAGTGAGTCTATGGGTCATGGGCTATAATATTGCATGGTGTGGTCGTCAAGATATATAGGCCATATGTTGTTCCCGACCTCCAGGAGTCCTCTACCATACAAGTCTATAGGTCAGCCCTTATGACCGAGCACCCTCCAAGAATAAGGTAGGGTGTTGTCCTACCTTACCAGTACCATGGGCCTGTAGGTCGGTCTATCCCGGCCTCACCACACCAAAGGTCCATGCAAGCAAGCTGTGAGCCGTCCTTTATCCATGGGCTTCATAAATGGGCCGCATTCATGGATCTAAAGACAAGATACTCTCCTATAAGGTAAGTCCCAACAAAGGGAAAGTTCAACCCTTATACGGATTCTACTCTTGAAAGGTAAGTTTATGCAACAATGATTACTTCTATTAATAGGAAAAGGTTATGAGCTTTTTTGGCACTATAAATATAGCTCCTTTGATCAAACGAGAATTATCCATTATCAACATAATTACCAGTTTTTATCTCTCTCTACTTTCTCTCTCCAGAAAACTAATGCTTACATCGGAGGGGTAACGTGGAGAATCATCCTCGCCTTTTCGTAGGTAAAAGGCGAATCCATCCATCTTTTTCAGTGATCATACAATTTCAGATCTTGCCATGTCAAGGTTAGTAATTTTTATGGAATATCCCCAAACCGCATATTTTGATGAATAACTTTGAGAAAACAAGTTTGGTGATAAAAGGGATAACTTATATGGATCAAAACATGATTTTGGAAAGAATCATCACCTAGGGTTTTGAAAGAGGGAAAACCTATATCTACAGTGTTTTGGATATGGCTTTTGATATATCTTCTCATTCAAAATCATCCCTATTTATAGAGGAAGAAGGTTACACAAATTGAAGGTTGTAACTTGGATGTAGAGGATTGAAACTTTTCTTTAAAGTTAAGAAAGAATATTTTAATGGCCAAACTTGAGGTGTAAGGTTTCTTGCACACAAGTGGGAGGTGTCCAAAGGAGGTAGGAGATGACTCTTGTAGGTTAAAACCGAATATGAAGATCCAAAATGCCACCTCATGCTTTAATTCCTGATTTTTCCCAACTTTAGGATGCCATGTTGAGGTTAGATTTGAGGTAGCAAAAGAACTCCAAATTGGTTGTTCTTGATCTCATTTCAAAGTACCTATGGAGTGTTTTCATAAGGAATTTTTTCCACAAGATTTAGTTAACTGAGGTTAAATTTATGGCGTCCCAAAGTTAGTCCTTCGGAACTGTCTTTTTGGGTCCAACAGTTGAGGAGCCAATATTGAAAATTCGATGAAACCTGTGCATTAATTGAAATGATGAACGGATTTCAGATTCTCAAAGTTCACTTCGAGTACTTATCCGTACATATAAATTATGCATTTATCGGAGTTTGAAAGTGGTCAAACAAATCTCCTAAAGAATGAAGTTTAATCTCAATTTTCGTAATTTTCGTTTTTCTTCTCTAATTTCTATGTAAATTAAATAAATTCTTAAAATACATTTATTATGTGTTATGAGTAAACAAGGACGTCATAATTTTTCGGGGCGTTAAATAAAAAGCTGATCAGAAAGTATATGATTAAAAAAAATATTAAAAAAAATAAAACCAAACATATGCTTCAAAGTTGAGCTCTTGTTTGACACTCAATGAAATTCTGATTGTAATCAAAGTAAAAGTTAATAGTTAATTTTAATAAAATATCTTGTAAGACCTACAACTTGTCAACCTTACATTTCATCAACTTTTATTAAAATCTATTAAACAACTGATTTTAATTTCTACTAAACAGTCGTCTCGAACTAATTTTTTTTATCTTCACTCTGTTTAATATTAATTCATTCAGATATATCTGTAACTTTATTATTTTCATATTGTTCGAAGGAGAATAAGTTTTATATTCTAAGTAAATATGTTACATTGAAATAAAAAAATTAAATTAATATATTTGAATATAAATAAATGTGCTAAATGTTATGCCAATAAATCATTTTTTAAGAAAAACTATGCTAAATTTATTTTGGGGATAACTTAATATAACAATTTCAGTCTCGATCATATATTAAGAAGAAACAATTTCTAAAAAAAAATGGTTGATGTTAAAATTACTTTGAAGAATCTTCCTGCTGCTAAATCCAATTTTCTTGTTTTCTGATTCATTTTCATATTTAATATTCATATTCTAATTTCAATTCCAAATTAAGAGTCGTGCACCTTAATCAAACCTTATAGATAATAAGTGTCGAATAACATTTTAATTTAAAATTAATGCTATTCTCAAAAGGTAAAAAATTATATATATGTTTGAATATAAATAAATGTTATATTCTATGTAAATGTGTTACATTGGAAATGAAAAACTATATTAATATGTTTGAATATAAATAGATGTGCTAAATTTTTTTGCAAACAAATCATTTTTTAAGAAAACTTATACTAAAAATTATTTGTAGGATCACCCAATATAAGAATTTCAGACTTGGTCATCCATTAAGAAGAAACAGTTTGTAAAGAAAAGTGATTGATGATAAAATAATTTTGAAAAATTTTCTTGTTGCTAATTCCAATTTTCTTGCTTTTTTGTTCATTTTCATATCTAGTATTCATATTCTAATTTCAATTTCAGATCAAGAGTCGTGCGCCGTAATTAAGCTTTGTAGATAATTAGTGTTAATACCAGTTTAATTTAAAATTAATGTTATTCTTAAAATTATTGCTATTGAAAGATATAAATGATGGATTCATTTATATCTTAATCTTAAATTCTTAATAAAACTACTATGTATTAAATTCCATTTTCATTGATTTTATTTTTATTATTATTATTTTTATTATTATTATTATTATTATTTTTTTTTCGAGTTAACAATATGTTGACTAAAAGACAACGATTATACAGAAACAATTAAACAACGTTTGGTTCGAACCGATTATTTCAATTGTGGTTCAAAAAAATGTTGGATATAATATTATATCATATAAACAATATCTAGAACGTGAACCTAATTTGACAGTGGATAGATATTGATTTATCGACAAATTGCACATTATTGTAATACAACAATATATTTATTATTGATCATTTTGTTACTCGAATTAGTGTATATATACAAATGTAATAAATATTATTCATGTGTTTAAGTAATCACATTAGAAAAGATCAAATCAAGGTATCGCACGGATGATGCACTAGTTTTTGTAAAAGAAAAGTGATTGGTACCGCCAAACATCTTTTATTTATTATTTTTTTTGACACAAGTACAGCTGCTAATTGAAGATTAAGATTCAAACTTCTCCACTCCGACAATTCAGCCGGGATTACAGCATAGAATTAATTATTTACTCACATTCTTTTCAATATCGTCTAGACTGGAATATCATTACAACTATTTTCTATTTCCTCATTCCTTCCATCTATCAATCTATGAAGTAATTCTAGGGAGATATTTTTAATTGACATTGTGACATGACGTACATACAATGAATGGTGAAAAAGTAAGTGATTAGATAGTTATTTACATCATCCAATATAAATTCGACATACCACAATGTTATTTAAAAATGTCAATTTAAAATTTTTTCATAGAATTATTCATCGATCTATGACTGAAATCAAATTTCTTTTTTTGGTACATGTTTGACACACAAGATTTGGACTTAACAATGAACAAGATACATTCCAACTCTCTATTTTCCTCTATCGAATCTAGTCATGGCCTATCTCGCAACATTATAGTACAAATCACCTAAAGGGCATAACCAGCTAACACAAAAAACTGGACAATGTCAAGTTGCTTCAAGCAAAGTTCAAACCTCACAGCACAGAACAGAACAGAACAGAATAACTTTATAGCATGTGAAAACACCAAGAATTCATGTGATCGTGTAATATTGAATGTGATATTAGCCGGTTAAGCCGTATTTAATAAAGATATTTGAACATTAATTGAGAAAAATAGTGGTTGTAATGTAACAATAGCTTTGAGCAATCAAAGTAAATGCTCACCAACTAGCCAAAAAGTTGTCCTCTCTCCAGGTCCTTGCAAGAAAGAAACGCAGCTCAATTTCCACCTCAAAAATGTCCATGCTACATAATCTCACTTTCCCGTCAAAGCAGCAAGTTCACAAGAATGGAGGGTGAGCTGACAAAAAGTAGCAAAACTCAAAATTACGAGTCTTCATGAAAATGAAACGAGGGTGGATATAAGGCGCATATTATAAGGCGTCCAGGAAGCAGAAACGTACATAAACTAAGCTTCTGCACGACCATGCCATTTCCGAAGAAGATTGGGAAGTACCAGCTCATTCGGATTACTGGAGAAGGAAGTTTCGCGAAGGTGAAGTTGGCGTTAAACACGTTGAATAAGCAATATGTAGCGATCAAGATCATAGATAAAGAAATGGTGACAAAACTCAATCTAATGCATCAGGTAACTTCCAACTATTTTCCCCTCATCCTACGATGTTTCTTTCTCCATAACAGCATATCCATCATTCAGGTGTTACAAGAAATTAGGACGATGAGGCTTCTACATCACCCCAACATTGTTCGTATACACGAGGTACATAGGTCTCTTTCGCTTCTCATACTAAAGGCTAGTTTGATAGGGCTTTTGAAAAGCTAAAAACTGCTTTCGAAGCAGCTTTTGTACTGTTTTTTAGACGAGCTTTTAGAGGAAACTAACCACAGTCACTTTTTTAGAAAGCTTTTCTACAAGAAGCAAATGCAGAAGCAGAAACTATCCCAAACAAATTAATCTAAGACACGCTACTCTGTTTTGTTTGTCAAGTATTCAGTATTCACCATCAGCTAATAAAACTTGCAGATAATTGGAACGAAGACCAAAATTTACATTGTGATGGAATACGTATCCGGTGGGCAGCTCTCCGAAAAGATGGTGAGTTTCATTTATAAGCTTATTACCAAAACTTCCAACCCTGATGCCAAATTTTCTGCCAGGCCTATTTGAATAGATTAAAGGAAATAGATGCAAGAAAATATTTTCATCAGCTAGTAGATGCAGTGGATTATTGCCATCGTAAAGGAGTATACCACAGAGATTTAAAGGTATTGCAATATTAATCTTGATTCTCCTTGATGAATAGAAGACACTTGAGAGACTAAGTTAAATTTGATTTGCAGCCACAAAACTTGCTTATAGACAGCAAGGGAAATCTAAAAGTTTCTGATTTTGGACTTAGCACATTGAGAAAGGTAGAATTTATGGCTAATTCAATCTGGAAAAATTATGTCATTCCTTCCTAATACATGAAATGCTGTTGGCTTCACAGCCAGGAACCCTGCTATCCACTGCATGTGGTTCTCCAAGCTATGCAGCACCTGAGGTAACAGATTTTCCATTCTAACAACTTCTGAACATGTTCAGCGGAGCTTATAAAAACGTAAAAAATTCTGTTTGATATAAGTTTTTTGTTTATGAACAAAGAATGTGATGTTTCCAAGTAAATTTTGTGGTTGAAAAGTGATTTGGGAAAATCTGTCGTTTATAAACCAAACCGAGGCTAAACTTACTTCTGTAATACCTGACACTTCATAAGTAATGACACAGCTGCTTTCCAATAAAGCCTACGAAGGAGCGGCTGCAGATATTTGGTCGTGTGGCGTAATTCTTTTTGAGTTGCTGGCGGGATATTTGCCCTTCAACGACAGTAATCTAACAAGCTTGTACAGAAAGGTACGCCTTATAAATTTAAAATTTAGCGCGAATTTTCAGATCAAATGTTGATTTTTACAATATGCAGATATATAGAGCAGAATACAAATTCCCACAGTGGTTCACAACTGATCAAAAGAAACTCATCTCCATGATACTAGAACCAAATCCAATTAAGGTAAAATTTTTATAACAATTATCAATACCTTCAAATTAAAATCATGTATCAATTACCTCTGTTGTTACACAGCGAGCGACTACAGAAGATATTTTAGCTGATCTGTGGTTTCAGACAGATTATGAGCCAGTGATGCAGACAAAATCTGATGAAAATATCAAAACAGATGATTTTCAGGCAGTTCTTGATATAGTAAAGGTAAAAAGAATGGTCATGTATAAGAGCATAAATGATTTAATAGATGGTAGAAATGAATTCAATTTTCACCAGGGAAATGAAGCAGAAATCAAGAACTCCAGGCCCACAAGTTTTATAAATGCTTTCCAGCTGATAGCAACATCACAATACCTAGATTTGTCTGGTTTATTCGAAGAAAAGGTTCATCATTTTGGAAATTTCTTATTAAAATATTTTTACAACATAAAATTCTGAAAATCCTTGTTCAAAACTAGGAGACTGAGAAACAGAAAACAAAACTTGGATCTAAGCATACTATCAGTGAAACAATACAGAAAATTGAAGCTGCTGCTAAGGATGCAAGCCTGTCCGTTGAAAAATTAAACACCACAAAGGTATATCCAAGTTGGTTTTAGCCAATTTCGTATAATTTTTCAATTCTTGACAACCCGTAAAAAATTTCAGATGAGAATGCATCCGACAAATAAGATGGGAAGGCATTCCAAATCATGCTTGGACCTGGCAGCAGAGGTAAATGGAGTTTCATTTCCTGTCTATAATGCAAAAAATCAGTCTAACGCCCTTAGGACACATCCCAACTGGCAAAGGTTGGGGAACCACAAATACTGGTAGTCGCAAGTTCGAATCCTCACAGGTTCGAATTTGTTAGATACTTTGTTGTCCAATAAATGGTACCCAAACCTTGGCTCGCTTGGGACATAACTTGCGATTAACATCCTCCACCAATCCCACGGCAAGGGTGGTGGGGCGCCTATGGTTGGCATTCAACCTTTTTTAGAAAATCATAGTCTAACGATTTCAAAATGTCGCAAATATAAGGTAACTGAGGTGGCGCCGAAGCATTGTGTTGTACAAATATCGAAATCTGCAGGAGAGCTGAAATCGTTCAGAGAGGTAGATATTTTTCTTTCATCAAGTATTGTACATCTTCTGAGGTTCAGATTTACTTATACTGATAATAAAAATATGATAACCAGTTCTGCAAGAGTTTATCAATTACGCTAACAGAAGAATCATGGGTTGCATCCCAAGTCACTGAATTATGAGATCCCATTAACATACGTATTCAATAATCAAAGACTAGTGATGTAAATTTCGACCAAGAATAAGCAGTAAGGCTTTATGGCTCATTATTATATTATATATATGTATAAAGTTTTGAGGATGACATGCATAATTTTTGAATGTTATAAAAGTGTGTAAATTCTCCATTCGGAAACTTTATGTAGCTGAGGTAATTTTTGCATTCCACTATCATAAGATTTTAATGGACGTTTATTCTCTTGTCCATTATTTTAGATTTGTATTCATAATTGGGAAACTTAAAAAATACCCTCAAAATCATATAAAAATTGTTATGAAAGTAAAAAGCAGTGTAAGAAGTGCAACTTTTTACGAAAAGTGAATTTGTGTCATTTTTATTAAAGTCAACAATTGAGAAAAAGTGACATTTTTTCTATCATTCACAGTTAAAACACTGTAAAATAAATTAACGTCTAAAAGGAAATTCTTATAAGCAAACTGGAAAACTTTAGTCAAAGATGTATTGTTGCATTAGAAATCTTAAAAAGTGATAAAAATTAAGCTTGATACCATTTTAGTGTAAAATTAATGTTATTCTTAAAATTATTGCTATTGAAAAATTAAATGATGTGTTCATTTATATCTTAATCTTAATATATATAAAATAGTAATTAAATTCCATTTTCATTAATTTTTTACTTTTTTTTAGCCGAGTGAACAACATGTTAACTAAAAGACAACGAACATGTAGAAACAACTGTTGGTTCGAAGCTTTTGAGGATGACATGATGAATGTTAAAAAAGTGTGTAAATTCTCATAAAACACTGCAAAATAAATTAACATCAAAAGGAAATTCTTATAAGCAAACTGGAAAGCTTAGTCAAAGATGTATTGTTGTATTGAAATCTTAAAAAGTGATAAAAATTTAAAAAAAGTGACCAAACTCTCAAAAATGTGAGACACATCGAACTTTATATTAGATCCAAGGATGTTTGATTTTCTTCATCATGTAGTCTCTTTGTGATTATGTTTCACTTCATTTTAAGGATAAGTTGGAAGTTATATACATAAATAGAAAACAAAAAAATGTGACACGCTAAAATAAGTGAGAAGTACAAATCACATATTAGAATATATCTAGAGATACATGCCACTTTTTTTGTTAAAAAAATGTGAATTTTTGTCACTTTTTTGAACGACAATAAATTAGTTTGGAAAATTGTATTGTTTTAAATTTTTTATTTTTCCCAAACAGAGGCTTAAAGATTGTATTTCTTCACTCGTCCAAGATTGTATTTCTTCACCCGTCGGGGTATGGTTTTTCTTATCATATCGAAGTATGCGCGATAAGTTAATTTTAAAATATATCTTTCTAAATTAAAAACCAACAATAACGAGTTCATAATAACAACCCTGTTTGTTCAAACTCAAACATATTCGCAAGTGATATACTTAATGATCATGATTTATTCTGCTTTCAATAATTAATGCAAGATAATTTTCGATATTTAAACTACGTCAAAATTGTCGTCTTGCAAGCTTTATAATATACAGCAGCTACAAACGATTTCGATAGGGGGGAAAAAAATCCCAACGAATTCCGCTTTCTTAGCAGGTGCATCAATTGACACAAGCTCTAAAGTGGGATCAGAATCAAGGAGTCCTAGATAAAATACAATAGATATTGTAGGAATTTGTTTTCCCAGGTGGCGGATGGGAGGCACAAACAAAGGGAAATATTATTATTATTACCTCATCAACGAAAAATATTTTAATATTGAATATTTAAAAATGAAGAAAATCAGATTGGTATGTCAGCCCTGGATTTGGACTCGAATAAATTTGCTGTAATTAATTCGGAAAGTAAAAAAGTTAATTAACTTTAAGTAGGAGTGGCAAATGGGTTGGACACTTCGTGAATTCGGCTCGACTCGTGAAAAAACGGGTTAAGGCTTGGACATGACAGAAAATTTGGGTGTTGGACAGTTCAGGATCAGCTCGTGGACAAAGCCAATAAACCGTGAAATCAGCCTATTGTTGGCAATGGGACGGATCGGGCCCCTATCCATCCCGAATCTGTCACAGCCGATTAGGATCCGCCAATTTTCGAGACGGGTTGGGGCGGATTGGCCTTCAATCCGCGAGGAATTTTTTAATTTTTTTAAAACTAAATTTTTTAAAAAAAATTATTTTTTATTAAATTTTATTTTTTTTAATTAAACGGATCGGCCGCCCCGATCCGCGGATTGAATTTTTTGTCATCTCTAAATGAGCTGGGCAAGCTTGTCTGGCCCGTTTCTCACGAGCTGAAATGGGCCAGCTCATTCAAGTTCGAGAAAAGCCCGTGAGAAATTCGTGTGGCTCGTGAAAAAACTTGTTTAAGCTCGTGAGATTCGTTTTACTATTAGAATGTTAGAATACCAAAAGAAAAAAAAATTAAAAATTAAAATTGGTGAGCCCACGAGCCGGATTTGAACCGGCTGTGTAGGAGACGAACCGACCCACCTCGACTCTTCTCCCACAAGAGCTTTGGTCGGTCTGGCTCATGGGCTGGGCCAATCTTGTCCTCCATGGGCCGAGCCGACTATTTAACATCCCTAACTTTAAGCTTGTTGTCTCAATTTTTGTATAGTTTACGTGGCCAATGAATCTCGTTTCCTCTCACATCCATGCAGCTTTGGTCTGGAAAACTTCGATAAAGCGCTAGAGCAAGTGACTTACTTCGATGGGGATGGAGGCAGCCACGAGCATTCTGACGATCAAACTTGTCAATTCAAAAGAGTATAAAAGGTTGTGGGATGTGCAAAGATTGAAAACTAGTTAGACTTGTACTAATTGCTATAAAGTCTGATAGATGATAAAATATACTGCTACACTTTATGTGATCTCTAATTATTCGCGAATCCTTTAATGCATTCTTGTATGTTCTCATTCGTCGTACAAATATATGCAGGTCATGTATAGGAATAAATTCTACTTCCAAGAGGGTTTTGAACTAAATAGGAGCATTGATCTTCATTATTGAGATATAGTTGCAAATTATTAACCCGAATTTAATAAAGAATAATAGAAGTGGATTTTAAGTCTAGGATTACTATCACACATATAAATCAAACTAATCTCACAAATTGTTCTACACTAGTTAAATTCTCGTTCATAGCTATTTTTATTATTTAGTTTAATTTCCACAAATTTCAACCCGCATATCACATGTTTTCGTTAAGGCTAGTCTCTTAGAAAATAATTTATCTCAGTCCCTCTGCTTCAGTAGTTTTGCCTCTTTAGCCTCTTTCTCTCTTCTGTTTGTGTTAGATACAACGTTACAGCTTGCTCTTCCTTCCTAACCACTCGATTCAAAGTCCAGGGCATATGCCTGTCGAAAAATTGGAGATAATTGGTACTTTTGGAGAAATTTTGGGTGAGAGTTATTTTTGCTAACAAACATTCAAGGTCTCTTTTTGCATTCATTCGAAAGTTATGAGAAGTTGATATGATCTCACTAATTAGGAAAAACCTGTAAAACAGAGCAATTGACGAACTGCCTCAAAATACAGAGACGTGCAAAATTTTGAATCAGATTCCATATGGTCAGATTCTAAAATCAAATGAGATTCTGGTCAAAATTAATTGGCCATAATTTTAGTTGTGATTATATATATATATATATTTCATATTAAACCCTTATTTATCTTTAAAAATAATTTTCAGTCATTTTCAAATAATTCTTCCGTTTTTCTCTCTATGGCCCCTAACTAATAGCCCCGCTCTCCCAGGAGCAATAAACATAGATGACGAACACTTACATATGCAAGAAATAAAGAAACATGTCAGTGGAGAAAAAATCTCATGTGGCGGCATTTTCCATTCCCATTCGGCTCCCATGGTTGGCAGCCACCACTCCCGCCGTGCATTTTTCGTACTTCAACACCTCGTTATCCAAGGAGAAGGTTTTCTCAAAGATGAATTTGAATGGATACGACAATGTGAGGTATTATAACATAGATGATGGCCTACCAGAGGGCCATATTTTCTTTGGAAATCCTATCAAGGTCATTGAGTGATGCAGATTGAATCTACAACACACAATACTTCTCAAACAATACAGATTGCACTCAAGAAAGAAATCGTCTTTCTTATTTCATAAGCAACCCCAAAAACTCTACAATATGTTTAAGCATCTTAAATAAGAGAAAATAAATGTCCTAATGGGCCAACAGTCCCTTAATGAGCTGGGCATACAAAAAAAATAAACAATACTCGAAAACAAGAAATTGAAAAACTTCAACTGCAGTTTTAACTTAGTAAACGACCTCAAATTCCCAAAATCCATCATACATCATAGCAAAGTGGTGAGTTCAATGGGAATCATCGAGACCTTTCTGAAAAGTAGTTATAGGCCCAAAACGGACACCATATGCAAAAGTTATGGCCATTTGTTTGAAGACCGACTATCGAAGCGTTCTGTGTATACAAGAGCATATTCTTCCGCATTAGACAAACGAACCTCATCATTGATCTTTTCATCAAAGCCACACCATTGAATTTTAGGAAGTGGTTAGAAGAGGTAGTGGAAGCGACAGGATTGAAGGTCACTTGCTTGTTGACAGACGCGTTTTTGGGGATATGACTGAGGAAATGGGGATTCCTTGGGTGGCGTTTTGGACTGTAGGGCTGATGTCTCTTTCCCTATATATGTACGTCGATCTGATCCATAGAAATTTGGGGCTAACTAGTGAGTGCTTTTTTCGAAATGATTAGTTAATTACTCGGAATCTCACAATTATAGTAGATTTTGCTCTATGTTATAAGATTTAATTTGATTCCATTTATTATGCGACAACAAACTAAGTCCCGTTCCCAATAATTTATGGTGGTTGAATATTCTCTCTATTTCACTTCTAAACATTGTAATATATTTCACTTCAAAAATATTTTATTACAAGCTCTAAAAATCTATGTTGACCACAAAATCTGGTGGGACCTTGGATCAACACATCTCAGCTCTTCCATCTTGAACACGTGGACCTCCTGCATACTTGGACAAACAATCAGCATGTAACGAGGGCCGAGGTGGCTCTCGTATGTACTTCGATGCTCAAGTCAGGCCTTATTTCAAGTAAATATAATTTGAGTGAGAGAAATATAAGTGTGTAAAAGAGAAAAAGAAGAGTGAGATTTGTATATAGAGTTTGAGTATTGAGTTTCTAACCTCTTTCTAGGAGGCAAATGTAGTCTATTATATAGTGATAATAGTCATCATTGATCGTGACACGTGTTATACTTTACAAGTGGCATGTTTCTAACCGTTTGTAAGGTAAATAACTTATTAGGTCATAATCATTACTACCCATTTTAGGGGAATGGCAGCCATCACATCCCATTAAAGGCCCTGTTGCATCAAGCCGCAACTTGCAGAAGGGTCACATGTCTCTGACACACTGACCACTCTTGTCACCAGCCTTGAGTATGTACTTTGAACAACACCGGTTCGGAATAAGTAGTTCGACCGTAAGGAGCTCAGGTGATATTTAACCTCGACAACTCTGTAATTTGAGGAGTCTCCAGTACAGTTGGCAGCTAATGGGTCCCACACAGGTTCCCATGGATGACATGTCAAGCTTACTTAATCATGGTCGTAACACTAGTCCCTCAAGTTTGGTGGGTTCATTCATGGGCGAACCGGACTTGACATAGACAAGCAAAAGTAAACCAACCGGAAACTTCATATGGATGGGGTGGAGCTTATTCGTGGAGTGACGTGGAGCTGGTCTCCTCTCTAAATGTTTTTCTTATGAGTCCAAAATGGATCATTTGGGGTCCCATTGTAACATTTCGAAGTTTTAGGGTCCTTACTATTGACTACAATGCAGAATTAGGCTTTTGGACTTACCCCCTCTTTAAGATCACCGATACAGGCGCTAGCACGTCTCTTGGGGTGCATTTATGATAGAGTAATGATTATTTTCAATTTTCAAGAATTGCTTTAGGTAAACGTGTCTTAGTCGTGCGTATATTGCACTTTAGCAGTTGATGGTTATTCCCCTTTTTAAATTCTTTCCTTTTGGTGCTTCAACTTATTTTCCCATGGGACACGTAGACTGGCTTGATTAATCCCCCAGCTTGGGGATCAAAGGTCTAGATTAACAGGCCTTCTCTATAAATCCTCTCTTATTCCGTAATTTTCCCTTTCCTACACTCTCTTCAACCATTCAGGTGTTTTCTGTGAGAATCCTTTACTTCTCATTTTTTACGAAGAATCTTAATAGCAACCTTTTTTGACAACTTCTATTGGTGAACCTTTTACAACAAATTCTTCCACCATCACGCTACTTCATTGAACAAGAGATCGTCGATTTCCATCATTCTTCAGGTAATCCCTCTATTCTTCACGCGCTTGTTGTTTTCATCTTTCAATTTTTGAGTGCTTGTTTGAGAATTTCTATTTTGCCTTTTTCTTTTGGGTGAGTTTGAGTTCGAGAAAAATGGAAAGAGTTGGGGGAGCTGGAGCTAGTCCAGAGGAGTTGGTGGTAATGGTGAGCAATATCAGAAGCTTTTTCCCTTTGTCCCACTTAGTTTTTAGTTCCCCTTTTTTTAGAGAGCGTATGAGGGGAAGTAGAAAATTCTGTAGAGTAATATGTTTGGATGATTCTTACAGCGAAGAAGAAAATAATCAACCCTATATGGCCTAGTTATCAACTAAGGAGGAGGCATCAATGCAGGAGCGAAATAAGGACTTGAGAGGGGAAGAAGCAGTGGGCTCTTCATCCGAAGTGCAAGAATCTAACTTAGGGGTTAGGGCTCCGTTTAGGGCATATAGAGAAGAACTTGGGTTCTTCGGGGAGGAAATCGCCCAAGTAGAAGGTTGGGTTGATTATGTTAATAAGGTATCGGGGTACCATATCAATCCTCAGCCCAATTCGGAGTCGTGCAAGAGTAGAGAGGTGGAGTTCGAGATCACGGGAATTGATTTGGCGGGTGCCCCTCAAAATTCAGGCTGACAGAAGGAGTTCGGATAATATATCCTACCACATCCTACCGATGCTGCAATCTACCAGCATGCTAAGTAGCCATCCTTTACAACGCTTTAGTATGTGGGATGAGACTTCCTCTTCATCCCTTCTTTAGGGTGTTACTCTGGAGCCACAATTTTGTCCCTGTAAGTTAGCCCATAACTTCTGGGCCAAAGCAATGGGTACGTGGCTGGTACGGTAGGAGGTCAGTCTGGATCACCCAATTTCTCTCGACATTATCCACATCTTCTACATTCTGAAGAAGTCAGTGAGGAGGGAAAAAGATGTGAGGTCGGATGTAAAGGACTGGTATTACTTGGCTCCTAAAGGTTCTCATTCTCCTGTCATCAGTGGATATCCTACGTCCATAAAGAACTGGAGGAGTTATTGGTTCTAGGCTGCTAGAGAGTGACATAGTTCGCCTATTGACCCCGCACTCGAAGTCATGGTCCCTCGAACTCTTTCCGTACCTCGTGAGTTCTTGTTTTGTTCTCCTGTATATTTATGAGTGCGTGATTCCTGCTTACCTTCTTCCGAAAGAGGACATCTTCGTTCTTAGGAAGCTTTTTTCCTATTGGGGTACTTTCCAGAAAGTGATCTAGTCCAATAAACTCTTTATCAGACACGGTCTCGCACGAGCTGAGTAAGTTAAATTCCTATCATGTCTTAAATCCCAATTCTCCATCCCCAAAACTCGGTGTCTTCAAAAGTGAATCACTAACTCAAAATTTCCAACTTCCCTGCCAAAATGTTAGCTGCTTGTCGGACGGTCGTTCATTCGCCGGAAGGAGCAAGGGAAAGCCTGATTTCTTGGGAGGCCTCATATTTTGGGGGCCCTAAGCAGCCGCCTGGACTGCCTAGGTCTAGGGCCAGCTCTGTTAATATTACGCTTTATGTCGTTCAAGTGAAAACTCTTTGCTATTAAATGTTCCTGCAAATGGGTGTGTTTAGATAGAATTGCAATATATGAGGCATAAATGGTCCTAGATTTGAATTTGCCATTTGTTTGTACTATAAATGAAGTATAATTGGAGAACCACACGATGGTGATGATGCACGTTATATTTTATCTACATATACGCTACATCATTTTGTTTACACATGCGTCCTCATTAATTTGTCATAAGTATCTTTGGTGTTTCTTTGATTCTATTGAATTCTGAATTGAAACTATTTAATTAGTTTGATGTTATTGTCATAGTTCATTTTGAATCTTACATGGAAAGTTATGATTTTGAGGCAATGAATGCTCTTATCTTTATGCATTTTCTCTTGCTAAAGATGTTCCATTTCCAAAGGACGTGTTACAGTTGAAGCAACTTAGATTTGAAAGTGTTATTACTGTTAATGAGAGTGAGCACTGTGAAATGTTAGTGTCCACAAATTTTGTCCCATTTAAGTGATTTAAGATATTAGACGTTTCAATAATTTTCCTCTGTCATAATATAAGACAGTGACTCGATTTTTTATGCCCAATTTATGATCGTCTGTCATAATAACAAGTTTACTTCATATTTAAAATTTGGTTCCTATTTTGATTACTTAAGTCATTTTATTACCTTTTTAAGGTATTCGATTATTGGGTGTTCGTATTGCTTTTATGAAATTGCGAATGCTCAATTCTGTAGGTTCGAGAAAGAGTAAGATCTTTTCATATTTTTCTAAATTCACATTACTTTATTTGAAATATTTTGTGTGCACACATTTTTATACTACTGTGTGGGATCAATGAAAATTATTTGGACTGTGTTTTGCATAAAATCAGATTCCACGCTAATAAATACTAAATAAAAATACAGCATGTGACTTGCACGTGCAACTAACTAGTTGTCTTGATTGAATTTTTCCTCTCTTTGTTGACGGCACTAGGCTGAAAAATGTTGGCATATGGATATTTTTTAATTGTAGATGTAGAAAATGTGCAAAAAGTATTAAAAAAACTAATATTACGGTAGTTGGGATTTCCTGTTGCAAAATTGGGATTTAGATCTTTAAAATGGTTGGACCGCTCTCCAATCAATTGATGCAAAGGAAATGTAAATTATATTTTTCTGCAGAAAATGTAGAAAAAATATGTAAATTTACATTTTCTTACATCTAGAAGAGGCAAAAACTAGATTTAGATCTTTCTATTAGAGCAAAATTTGAATTTAGATCCACTACGATGTAAATGATGATGCAAAAGTGATTTTGGAAATACAAAATTATCCTTATTTTCACACTATCCTCCAACGTTGGAGGATGTGAAGGATCTAACAATATTATGCAAAAGTGATTTAGATCATTGCGATTTGCAATAATATTGTATTAAAATTGCTACAAACTCACGGGGTCTTTAAAATCGTTAAAAGTAGAAGTTGCTCATAATGTTAATAAACTTACAAACTTGGCATTTTGACTCAATTGAGGGCCATATTTCAACATTCTAAATTGGTACCAATGTCTGTTCGTTATTTCAAATGTGATCTCATAGAGTACCTTAGTTTCACTTTTAAATCGATTACAATGAAATAATGATTAGAATGCTTATCAAGCTACATGTCAAAATTTAACTAAGCAACGTGTGGTTTAATAGAGTTTTTTTTTTTTTAGGTTGAGCCGTACATAGTTTATCCTCGTGCGAGCCAAAAGCTAACATTAAAATGAAATAATACATGTAAGGAAGGGGATAGACCTGACTTCTAAGAAAGAGATAGCATAGCACAAGAAAATAACAAACTGAAAGAAATAAATGGGGGAAAACATACCCCGTACATCAAAAGAAAAACAGATAAATTCTACACTACAATCCTCTGAAGCTCAGAAGTCCATGTCTGTCAATTTGCACAAGTGTCGTGATGCTGCGTGGTAGATCCTACGGTTCATACTCTCGATACAATTCTAATCCCATCCCTCAGAAGCAAGTGAGTCAGCAACTCGATTACCCTTACGATAGATTTGAGAGATTATGTTCCTGTCCAAATGAAGATTATCTTTGATCTGTCTAAGAATCCTCCGAATCAACCAAGGTCCACCCGACCTGATGATGCAATGAATAGCCGTTGTGGAGTCAGCCTCAATCCAAATAGATGTAATACCTAGTCGGCGAGTAAGAAGAATCCCATCAAGAATAGCTCGCAACTCCGCCTTGAGTATAAGATAGTCTTTGTAGAATGCTGAGAATGCCCTGATAAACTGTTCACCATGTTGTTGGGAATTACATATTGATTCTCCTTCTTTAACCCACAGGATCTTTTTATGTTCAAGAATTGATTGAGCAAACAAGAAAATAAAATAACAACAACGCAAAATTTCCGGATTGCCAAAATCTTTCACTATATATATATATTAAATTGTTACAAATATATAGAATTTCACTCACCAACCCAATCCAACAGACCCCAGAGAAAATACTAAAAACAAGCTATTATTTATCACAAGTTTCTATCCTTTGAATTATCTCACAAAGAGTTCCCAAGAAACTATAATGACAAAACTCACAATTCTCTCTATTTGGTCACACAATTGGTCACAATATTATGGCTTCCTAACACACATATTTATAGGTAAACATAACAATCCTAAAATATGTAGAAGTTGTGTCCAAGAAGATTTCCTTGTTGAAGTAGAATCCCAAAATAAAGTTTTTTATTTTCTTTTCTTTTCCTTTCACCTTTAACTTGGTCTCCAAGTCAACCAATTTAACAAGAAAATCAATTGTCCAATATATTCTCATTTTTAATTTGGGTCAAATATCCCAACAATCTCCACCTTGACACAAATTCATCTGAGCCAAAATATTTAAATCAACAATTGGGTAACAGGCAAGCAATTTTCCACTTTAACGATCCCATACTCCACCATATGAGTATAATCACTCAGAATTATCAACGAACTCCGAACTTTTCACCGGTTCATGTTGAAACAAAATTGCTGAAAAATTATGGTGCAACTCCTACTTTTGATTTTCCATAGGAGCTCATCAGCCATCGACATCAATTCAACCACAGACCTTGCATCCAAGTCAAATCAATGCTGTGTGGAAACACATGCACCCACCAATAAGAACACATCATCTATCATGGCAACTAGCATCATGTCATGAGGATGTCACATTCTACTCAGAGTACATCATCACCGCCCTCCACTAGGAGAGTCGCATTGTCCACCTTTGAGCAGTCAGCCGAGTCTGCTCCACCTTTTGGATAGTTTCTTCTTAAGTGACCAGATTGTCCACAGTTCCAACATACAACCTTCTTCTTTATGGAGTTACCCCTCTTCCACTTTTCAGTAACAAGCGAATTATTTCCAAGTGAAATATCGTCCCCACCTAATCTCTGTTCTTCAGAGATCAACTTACTTTTAACTTCTGGAAAGTCCACTATATCCTTCTCGTACATCAAAATCGGCTTGATGTGCTCAAACGTGGATGGAAGAGACCAGATGAGCCTCAACGCTTTATCCTCATCTTCAACCTTGACTCCAATATATTCTAGTTCAAAAACAATCCTATTAAGAACACTAAGATGGTCGGTGATTTTTATACCTGGGCTCATTCTCAACGAATGATACTGTTCCTTCAAATACAAGCGATTTGACAAGTTCTTCTTCTGATACAACTCTTCCAATTTTTTCCAGAGTTCCTTAGCAGCAGATATCCCATGAATATTTGGAAGAACATTCTTGGCCAAACAAAGTTGTACTATACTAGCAGCTCTCAAATCCAAATCTTCCCAATCTTCATCACTCTTGCTGGATTTAGTTTCTTTTTCTTTGTCAGAACTAACAGTTGGTTTTCCCTTCAAAGCTTTATGCAGACTCGCCTGAATTAAAATATTCTTGACTTGTACTTGCCACAAGCCAAAATTAATTCTCCCATCAAATTTCTCCACGTCGTACTTGACAGACATATTTTCTTTCGCTCTAAAAAAATCTTCGAACCACCCGATACTCTGAAACCACTTGTTGGGAATTACACGTTGATTTCCCTTCTTTAACCCACAGGATTTTTTGATGTTCAAGAATTGATTGAACAAACAAGAAAATAAAATAACAACAATGCAAAATTTCTAAATCGCCAAAGCCTTTCACTATATATTAAATTGTTACAAATATATAGAATTTTACTCACCAATCCAATCCAACAGACCCCAGAAAAAGCTTAATAGAGATGTGTGTATCAAAAGAATACTCATAGTTATGATGTAAGAAATTGATTCCAATACAAATTTCACTTAAAATTAATTGTTTCACATTATATATAGAAATGTAAACGTTGTACATCCATACTTCACATTAGCTTGGATGTTTTCGCAATGATGTTATAATTGTTCAAAACTTATAATGAAAAGTGTTTCTCAACCTACATAGATAAGGAACAAGTGTTATAGATGGTTGGAATCACCCTGTAACAAAGTGAAGTTACATTTAAATTAATTGTTTCACATTATATATAGAAATGTAAAGGTGGTATAGCCATATTTCACATTAGTTTGGATGTTGTCGGTATGATGTTATGTTTGTTCAAACTTATAATGAAAAGTGTTTCTGAATCTACATAGAAAAGGAACAAGTGTTGTAGTGGGTTAGAATCATCACGAAACAAAGTGAGGTTGCATAAAATGCAACCACGAAGGGTTTCCCAAAAATGATCTGGGACACCGCCTGGTTGACATTTAGCGAAAGCTGGGGGTTTTCTGCATATTTGGGCGATGCCCAGGTTTATACTGGTGGTCGGCCAAGCCAAAATATCGACAATTGTTATTTAAATTTCCTACCAATTTTTGATGCGTTTGGGACCTTTTCACTTGGCTTTTTGAACCCATTCGTACATGGAACTTGCAATTCTATAGATGGAGATATTGTGGAAGAGAAAGTATACTTCATCTCTTTGATCCAAAAAAAAAAGATCAAACTTCCTTTTCAAAGTGTTCTTCGAAAGTTCATAATCAAGTTCCTAATTACTTGGTTTATGAACTAGGTGTGGTTTTGCACTCACTAACTTTTCTTAAAACATATTCAAAGTGGAGAAGATTTTTTGCCTCCATGTTTTCACCACCACAAAAATCACCCAAACCACCATCATTTCTACCGAATGTAGTCACCCACACCGGCAGCTCCATCCCCCCAACAACTTCCACCAATCCAAAACAATAAACATAATCAAAATCAATAGAGAAAAGCATTCAAGTGGAGACCCAAATTGACAACTCTTGCACCGTTGCTACCCATGGCTCAAGAAACCATTTGGACATTGTCCTTGCTCTAGGAGATCATAGCCATGAAGAGGTTTTGTTGATTAAAGCCCCCAAGAGGAAGATTTGAAGGAGGTAACTAGGGTTCATAATCCTAGATCCAAAAATACAAATGCTTTTGCTCAGAATCAAGCCTTGAACCATCACCAATCGTCTCAAAAGCATTAAAAAACCCCTAGTATGGTCTCCCCAACTCTCAATTTGGACAAAAAATCAGTTATTTCAGACCAGCCACAGAAGCTCTCCGTGTGATTGGTTGACCACGTTTAGTCGACCAACAATTCAAATCTGGTCGACCGAACTTCAATAGATTGGTTGACCGATCCACGACTTCCAGTTGACGAACCGATCGACCGAACTTTGGTCGATCGAACATGACTACAGCCTCCACTTTTGCTGTTCCTACTCCGCAAAGTGCCCCGGTTCTTCCTAGATTGTCATATGCAGCTACACTGAATGCTCGCTCAAAAATTACTTAGGCTGTAAAGATTCAGAACAAATCTTTTGTTTCAGTCACACAGGCTCCACCAGACTCTACATTGCACAGGTTTGCTACTAAGGAACCATTTCTATATTTTAATGAGCCTGCAATTACTATTAGTGAGGAGGATGAGAATTTTATAGCTGAGCCATACAAGTTCACACTTGTTGGTACCTTCCTTCCTCCCTTCCCATGGTCCATGGGTGGGGGATCCATTAGCTCATAGAGGGGCCCCTCCACCTAGACGTCATCCTTGGCTAGGTAGTGACCCAAAGAATATGAACTACACAAATTACTATGATCAAGACATGTTTCAGACCAAACGCATGACCAGGTCTATGTCTCACATGAGAGTCCAGCCCCGCGAGTACCCACGAGCTTTTTTATTTATTCATTGTATTACTATTTTCTTTTACATTTGATATTTCTTTTGTTGAAATTTAAATTTGCTGGAGGTCAGGTATATGTCCCCTCCTTTTATTTGTTTCGTTATTTTCATGAAGTAAAATTAGTCACACTAGTGGCAATTATTTAAAAAAAAAAAAAAAATCACTTGGTTTTGATCTTGATTTTGGTTTTGGTTTTGGTTTTGGTTTTAGTTTGATTATTCCTTCATCAAATTTGCTTAGAGGCCTTGAACTACTCACCCCAGTGACGACAAATATTATTTGAAGACAACGATTCTAATCATGTTCGAACCTTTCATTTTCCTAAATTTTACAAGACCAAGTGTAAATCCTTTATTTCTTTGATTCATTTTTTTTTTTTTTGTTCTTCATTCATCCATACGAATAAAACAACAATTCCAAACAATATGCCCTGAAATAGAGAGCAAAACTACCATGGCGACTATCAAATGATGCGTCATAAACTCGTTAGACTTGATAGGTTCAATTGGACGAATCTCACAACATGGCAAGCAAGTTGAAGTTTCTCCTTACAATTTTTGAAGATCTTCTATATTTTGGATCCAAACTTGGAACCATTTCTAGAATCAACTCCAGAAGACAATGATGAAGGCATGGCGGAAAGAAAGAATAGACAAAAGGATGAACTAATTTATAGAGGACATATCTTGAATGCTGTCTACGATCGCCTATATGATCTCTAACCAAACACAACTTTGGCCAAAGAGATTTGTGATGCATTGGAAAACATGTACAAGGTCAAGGAGAAAAGTACTAAAAAATTTTGATTTCCAAATATTTAAATTTTAAATTTTTTGATGACAAACCTTTGCTAGGAAAAATACAAGAATTGCAAATAATTGTCAACAAATGAAATCCATGAAGATAGAAATTCCTAAAAACTTTCAAGTTGGTGCGATAATTGAAAAACTACCATCTTCATGGAAATAATATAGGAAGAAGATACTTCATAGTTCTGAAGATTACTCTTTGGAAGGGATTCAAAAGCATCTTCAAGTCAAGCAAGAGTCTAGTGCATGAGATGTGAATGAATATTCTCACGAGGGCACTTCTAAAGCCCATGTCATAAATCGATCCAACAAAACTAAAAGGATTTCAAGAAAAGGAAACCCTTCAATTCCAACAAAGAAGACACAAACAAAGACAAGAAGAAATTCAAAGTCTCTTGTTATGTGTGTGGTAAACTGGGACACTATACCCGCGAATGCAGAAATCGTAAATAACCGAAGTAAGAAGGCAAAGTGAACTCCATTAACAACGATAACATTTTTACAATTGTGAGCATTGTAAATGCGGACAAGGGAAATGTTCAAGAATGGTGGTATGATATTTTTGCTACCATCCATGTGTGCTATGATAGAACTCTTTTCTAGACCTATCATGAAGTAGACAATAAAAAAATTCAAATGAGAAATGAAGTTCAATTCCAAGGTTGTTGGAAAGGGAAGCATATATTTCAATTTCACATTCGGAAAGAAGATTACTTTTTTTAATGTTTTTATATGTACTAGATATGAATAGAAATCTAAGCAAGGGGTTATTTGTTTGGAAAGCCCATAAAGTCCATATATGAGTCGACCAAACTTGTACTTTCTCGTAATTGTGTATTTGTTGGTAAATGCTATTCTATTGAAGGAATGGTCAAACTTTGTACTATTGACATTGAAATAAATAAAAGTAGCAGTTTGAATTTTGTGCTTGATTCTATTTCTTTATGGCATGATAGACTCGGACATATTGGCTACTCTACTTTGAAAAGAATGATAAAAATCGAAATAATATCATGTGAGAATCTAGAATATAGTAAATGTGAATTATGTATTAAGTCTAAAATTATTAAGAAATCGTTTCATAGTGTTGAAATGATTTTTAATTTGTTAGATTTAGTTCATTCTGACATATGTAAACTTAATAAAATGTTAACTAGATGAGGTAATAAATATTTTATTACTTTCATAGATGATCTTTCTAGGTTTTGTTATATATTTATTTGATAAAACATAAGAATGGAGCCTTTAGCATGTTTAAGATATACAAAACTAAAGTAGACCACCAATTGATTAAAACAAATTAAAATTCTTAGAAGTGATATAGGTGATGAATGCTTCTCCAATGAATTTAATATCTTTTTTGAATAACATGGCATAATACATCAATTTATTGTACCTAGAACACCTCAATAAAATTGGTTTGACTGAAAGGGAAAATATGACACTAGTTGAGATGATAAATGCAATGCTTTTAAATGCTAAGTTACCATTTAACTTATGGAGTGAAGTTTTACATTGTTAATAGGATTCATCCTAAAAGATTTAAAGTTTCTCCCCATCAATTGTGAAAAGGAAGAAAATCAAACATTGATTATTTTAAGGTCTGAGGTTGTCTTGCTTAATGCAAGAATGTTGATCCCAAAAGGACCATGTTGGGTCATAAATGAATCAAGCGCTCCTTTGTTAGATATATGCTCAATATAGTTAAGGCATATCAATTATCAAACTTAGAAAATAATGTCATAAATGAATCCTGAGACACAGAGTTCTTTGAAAATCTATTATCCTCAGATAACTCTTTCAGGGGACTTCAAGTGGAGATTCGTATTTATACAAGATCACAAGTACAAACACCTCCCGAGGACGTTGACACAAATGAACTTTTGCAGAAGCAAAAGAGCTCGAAAGGATAAAATGCCAGGATCAGATGAGATTAACTCTCAACTCATTTCCTTCTATTTGATTGAGAAAAATGAGAAAAGTGTTACAAGAAATATTCCATATGTTCTTCAAGTAGAAACATATCCAAAGTCATAACAAGAAGCAATGTTATCTAGAGATAACATGATGTGATCCGGACAAGGCATTGAAGGGCGAAGTCGAGCCATCGGCAATATGATAGTGATCTACGTGCAAAACGGAGCAAGTTCCGTGTTGGAGTCGAGCCGAGAATGCGAAAGGATCGAGCCGAGGCAGGAAATCAAACAATAAGGCAAAAATAGGCAGAACACTCTTTACGGCCGTAAAGATATTCCTCACGGCCGTAAAAATGAAATTGAAAATGATCACGGCCGTAACATATTGATCACGGCCGTAACACATGATTGGAATTTGAGGCAGAATATTCGTTACGGCCGTAAACTGGATATTCACGGCCTTAATTCCAGATTTCCCAGATTTTCCGGATTTCTCAATTAATTTATTTCCTTTTATTATTTTTGGTTGTTTTCCTATTTTAGAATTTTAGCATAATTAGAATTCTATTTTGAGTAAATTAGATGCTAGGTTATTTTGCTTATTTATACGCTTTTCAATTCATTGTAAAAACAGTTAAGATTGATTTTGAGATTAATATAGTTGAGAGAGTTTTCTCCAATTGAAAGGTTGAGGAGTCCCTTTTGTGTTCTTCAAGAACAAATCCAACCTATCAAATATTGTGGAAATATTTGTGGCGTTGTACTTATCAAATATTCGCGAGAATATTTGTGGCGTGTCCGATTAGAATCTTATCAAGGAAATTGATAAGTCCTTGTGGTGTTTCGAAAACCTTGGATCTCGATTCCGCATCGTCAATTTCTTGCGTCGTGAATCTTGGGTCAAGGTCCTATCGTCAATCTATCTTTTAATTTATGTTCAATTATTCGTGTTCTTGTTATTTTTCGTGTCAAATCTGATTTAGATCTTTCCTAGGGTTTTAAATTTCGTTATTCCGCGTGTTCGACGAGATTCCCCGACTGGGATCGCGTCATCTGGTATCAGAGCTTGGATCTATTTCAAATTCTTGCGTTTCTTGATTTTTTTTTCGTGTTCTTCGCGTTCTTCGTGTCAGTCATAATTTTTTCAATTTGATCCATAAGAATCAGTCCCAAAAATTCAAAAGTGTTTTTCTTCTTCGTTTTTCGTCCAAATTCAGTTCCGTTTTTTCTGCCATACTCGCAGTTTAATTTTCTGGCAGATTATAAAAAAAAATTCGAAAATTTCATTTTTTTTATATTCCAAATTTCCATGTCTCGCGGGGAGAGATATTCGTCAATGGGTAACAACAAACGGCCCGAAAGAGGGGATAGGATATTGGAGCAGGGTTTTGAATTATTGGCAGAGATGCAGGAAAAATTTAAGAAGGTAATGGCTAGGATGATAAAAGAGATACGATGATTGCCCAATTGAAAAAGGAGCAATCGCGGGCGGACTCTATGGCTAGGAGGATTAGTAAGCGTGAATGTCATGCTAGGTACGGAGATGGGATGGATGAAGGGCCATTAAAGCGAAAGGAGACATCAAAACGGGAGAGTAGTGATCATGTTCACAAAAGGAGGGAGGAACCGACAACCAAAGGTAAAAATAATTCTGATTCCAAGCCTCTCAAGGGTAAAAATGTTAAGTGCTTTAAATGTTTGGAACGGGGTCACATTGCACTTGATTGTCCACGTAAAAAGGTTAGGTGTGATAGTGAAGGGGCTAAAAATGTTTTGGTGGATGAGTCAATTACTGATAGGCATGTTCTTAGCGCTAAGCGTAAGGCGAATGTTTTGGAAAATGTGGATGGGCAAATGGATAATATTTTTCGCACTAGATGCTTAGTGGATGAAAAAGTTTGTAGCTTGGTGACTGACGGGGGAAGTTGTACTAATGTAGTTAGTACAATGTTGGTGGAAAAATTAGGCTTACCTTTAACGAAACATCCAACGCCTTATAAATTACAATGGTTGACCGAGTCAGGGAAAGTTAAGGTGAAGAGACAGGCCTTGGTGAATTTTTCTTTGGGTGGGTATTCTGATGAGGTAATTTGTGACGTGGTGCCAATGCAAATTAGTCATATACTGTTGGGGAGACCTTGGCAACATGAAAGGGCTGTGCTACATGATGGGTATATGAATAGATACAGCTTGGTAAAAGGGGGGAAAAAGTTTACTCTAAAGCCACTATCTCCAGCTGACGCCCTGAAAGATCAATTGAAAGTGAAAAGTGAGTTTGAGGGGAAAAATAAGAGAGTTGAGGCCACGACCTCAGAAAAAGGAGAGGGAGTGGAAATTAAAGAAAAGAGAGTTGAGGCCACGACCTCAGAAAAAGGAGAGGGAGTGAAAAATAAAGAAAAGAGGGTTGAGGTTCAAACCTCAGAAAAAGGAGAGACTGAGTGCAAAAAGCAAAAGAAAAGAGAGTCTACCACAAAAACGAGTCTATTTGCACTTACTCACGCTAACACATCCCTCCCCAGTTCTTTAAAATCTGTTTTACAGGTACCAAAGTCAAACCATGAGCTTAAAACAGGAAAGAAACTTGTTGGCACAAATGAACAGCACAAAAATCCGAGAAAGTTGAAGGATAAAAATGGGCAGCCCAAAAGGTTGAAAGCAAGCACGAGGCATAAGCATGATCATCGAGCCCAGAAAAGCAGAAGGAGTTTGAAAAGCCGACAAAAATTGGATTCGAGGTCGAATCCTTTTCAAGAGAGGGAGTATGATGTGATCCGGACAAGGCATCGAAGGGCGAAGTCGAGCCATCGGCAATATGATAGTGATCTACGTGCAAAACGGAGCAAGTTCCGTGTTGGAGTCGAGCCGAGAAGGTGAAAGGATCGAGCCGAGGCAGGAAATCAAACAATAAGGCAAAAACAGGCAGAACACTCTTTACGGCCGTAAAGATATTCCTCACGGCCGTAAAAATGAAATTGAAATTGATCACGGCCGTAACATATTGGTCACGGCCATAACACATGATTGGAATTTGAGGCAGAATATTCGTTACGGCCGTAAACTGGATATTCACGGCCGTAATTCCAGATTTTCCGGATTTCTCAATTAATTTATTTCCTTTTATTATTTTTGGTTATTTTCCTATTTTAGAATTTTAGCATAATTAGAATTCTATTTTGAGTAAATTAGATGCTAGGTTATTTTGCTTATTTATACGCTTTTCAATTCATTGTAAAAACAGTTAAGATTGCTTTTGAGATTAATATAGTTGAGAGAGTTTTCTCCAATTGAAAGGTTGAGGAGTCCCTTTTGTGTTCTTCAAGAACAAATCCGACCTATCAAATATTGTGGAAATATTTGTGGCGTTGTACTTATCAAATATTCGAGAGAATATTTGTGGCGTGTCCGATTAGAATCTTATCAAGGAAATTGACAAGTCCTTGTGGTGTTTCGAAAACCTTGGATCTCGATTCCGCATCGTCAATTTCTTGCGTCGTGAATCTTGGGTCAAGGTCCTATCGTCAATCTATCTTTTAATTTCTGTTCAATTATTCGTGTTCTTGTTATTTTTCGTGTCAGATCTGATTTAGATCTTTCCTATGGTTTTAAATTTCGTTATTCCGCGTGTTCGACGAGATTCCCCGACTGGGATCGCGTCATAACATATTCTGGAAAGACACTACTAAAGATGAAATGAACTTAATAATGTCTAACACCACCTGGGAAATAGCCGATTTACCACCCGACTCTAGACCTATAGGCTGTAACTCGGTATTTAGAAGAAAGTACAATGCAGATGGTACTGTTAATACCTTTAAAACTAGACTAGTAGCTAAATGATATTGACAAAACAAAGGAATATATTTTTTGGACACGTACGCAATAGTTGCACGAATAACTTCAATAATTATTTTTTTTTTTTTTTTGCTTTAGCTTCCATTCATGATTTGCATATACATTAAATGTATATTAAGAAAATAGTCTTAAATGTGGATCTTGATGAGGAGGCTTACATGGAACGATCGAAATGTCTTGTTCTCCCCAAATATTAACATAAAATATGCAAGTTGGTGAAATCCTTATATGGATTAAAAAAGCAATAAGAAATGGCATGAAAAGTCTTACTTAGAAATCATGTCAATCATGTCTTTTGGATTTAAATATAATAATGTTGATAAATGTTTAAATTCAAAAGTAAGTGATTGTCAAATTGTACTTATTTGTTTATATGTGGATAACTTGTTGATTATAAGTAATCAAATGCAAGGTATAAAAGAAACAAAGAGGTTTCTATCTTCTACATTTAAAATGTAGGATCTTGGGAAAGTGAATATAATTTTTGGTATCAAGGTTACCAAAACGAATGAGGGTTATGCGTTAATTCAATTATATTAAATTGAGAATATGATTGAAAATTTCAAACTCTTGAATATAAAGGAGAAAAATACCCCATTTGATGCAAGTTTAAAACTTGTTAAGAATGATGGAAGAATAATAGCACAACTTGAATAGGAAAGTTCTATTGGGAGTCCTATGTATGCAATGTATTGCATAAGGCCCGACATAGCATTTGTCATTAGTAAACTTAGTAGGTTTACTAGCAATCCAAATAAAGGACATTGGAAGGCTATCATTAGAGTTCTTGGCTATTTGAAGAGAACTAAGAACCTAAGTCTTCCATTTTCTAAATTTTCAAAAATCCTACAAGAACTTTACCTCTATGAACTTTGAGGTGGTGCCGCATTAACATAAAGTTAGATTTTCTTTCTTAAAAGTTCACAAATTATATTAACGCAAGGTCATAAGATCACTAAACAAGATTGAGTTAAACTTGGAACACGTGGTGTTTGTGTGTGTGTGACTTCATTGGTTTCATCATAGGAATAACAAGTTCAAAGCTATCATGCTACCTTGGATTTCGATGTTATTTGTGGAATTTACACTAGGGTTGGATTCAAATCGAAAGATATCCACACTTTATACACAAGCATCGTAAAAAATGAGTTTTTAAGCTCATTATATGTTTTAAAAAGTGGGGATTGTTATAATTGATTAAAAATTATAATGAAAAGTGTTTTTGGATCTACATAGATAAGGAACATGTGATATAGAGGGTTGGAATCTCCCTAAAACAAAGCAGGGTTGCATAAAATGCGTCCTTGGTGGGCCGTCCAAATATGGTCTATTTTAGCCTGGTGGTCGTTTGACTGATTCACACTGAAGCTAGGGGTATTCTGCCTAGGCCAAAATTTTGACAGTTGGTATATAAATTTCTAGGCATCTTTTGATGCATTTTGACTTTTTATTTTGCATCTATTCGTGCATGAGACTTACAATTATATAAATAGAGAGATTGTGGAAGAGAAAACATACTTCATAACATACTCTCAACATCTATTTGATCCGAAAACAAAGATCAAAGTTTCTTTTCAAAGTGTTCTTCAAAAGTTCATATTCAAGTTCCTAATTACTTGATTTTGGTTTTGGTTTTGATTATTTCTTTAGCAAATTTACTTTGAGGTCTTCAAATACTCACCCCGGTGACAACAAATATTGTTTGAGGACAACGATTCTAATTAAATCATATTTGAACCTTTCATTTTGTTGGATTTTATAATGTCAAAGTATGAATCCTTTATTTTTCTAATTCATCTATTGTTTCTTCATTCATTGATTCATTCATCCATAAAAATACAACAACAAAGGATCTTGTAGAAAATATAAGTTGTGAATCACGAAGAACAACTTTACGCCACTAATATCCTCAATAGTAAAGATCATCATGTTTGATGGTGATTCTCATAATGAAAAGTTGAGTTCTGTAGAGTAAAGTAAAATTGAAGGGGAATAATGTAGAGGAAGAGAGTTCATGAGAAATTTTTGTAATTAAGCAACCACTGTTATGAAATTGAGCATTATAGTTAGAGCAAATCCAAACCAAAACTGGTGAAAACTGGAAATAAAATGAACAGAAGGAATTTATTTGGAAAACATCCAATTTAATTAGGGTAAAAACCCATGGACAAGTATAGAAGAACTGCTCTATAGTAGGAGAAATCAATATTGTTTTTTATATTTTCTATTTTTTTCTCTGAATAATGTTTTTTGCTCAAAAGGCACTCAGTAGGGATGTCAATGTAGAACTTGTCCTTTAGTTACAGAAAATTTCCTCTGCGTTACATATTTGTGTAGCACCACATTTTTCTACTTTTCACGGTTTGCTCTTCAGTCATTTATTTTACAAGAATTTGAATATTTTCCCATGCAGAAGTTAACCATAAGAAATAAACTTTACCATGCAAATTCCTCAATCAATCTCATGTTATTAACCATTCTTCCATATAAACCAAAAGGCTTTACATTTACCATTTAGATCTCCAACTTAAAAGTCTTTTTGGCTATCCTTCAATACTTTCTACACTTGCCAGTTTCATAGTGCTTACTTCTTTGTAAACCTTAACATGACCTACACACCGATGGATCCAGTATCTGGCCAGATATGGCAGTCGTGCTAATTGGCTCTGTTCGGAAGAAAAAGATGGCTGGTTCTGTCAAAATTTACAGGGTAGTGACAGGCTGACAACAGTCACAAAGTTCAAACAGTCGACTGGTGAACTTGACATAATATGCGAAGAAGATGAGGATAAATGTGTCTGTTCCCAATAGTCCACATCCCAAATATTTTTGTTTGAGAGTTAGTAATATGTATTCACTTTCATCTCCTGTAGGCATAAAAAGAAGTGTTAGTTTGAAAAAGCAGTTATTCGATGAAAACTAGCTTTAATTAAGTTAGAAAAATAATATTTGTTTTATTTAGTGAGTTCTAGTCTAGTTTTCAAAAGGGGAATGCAAGAGACGTTAAGCTTGAAGAATGAACTAGAAAGGAAAGAGTTGACACACAAAAATACCCAATTTGGAGGCCCATCATAAAAATCCCAAAAACATGATAGCCCATTACAGATAGAAGGGCAATGAGAAGGGAGCTGGGCAACTGGGCGATCATCAAGGTGCTTGGACGATAGGACGATTGCAAGGGTGATTGGGGAACCAAGCTAGATGAGGATTGAAGAAGTGGTTTTGGGAGTCGTCCCATGATTCATCCGATCAATCATCAACAATTTTCATATTCTGGGAAGTTAAAAGAGATCATGGAAGTTATTGGGATCATGGAAGTTACAGGGTGCAAATTAGTGAACATCAGTTGTGCAAGGAAGTGGACGACAGTTATACAACATGACAGCCAGCAGTTATTCCATACAAGTTACAAATCAAGGTGGAAAATCAAAAATTCAAATGCTAGGAAGCAGTTGTAAATAGCCTTGTATATATAGTAGAAACTTAGGCACTTGGAGGGACCAATCAATCAACTCTCAAATAGAAATATGTAATTTTCTTTTATCTTCAATTTTCCTATCAAAATCTTAGTCTAGTTGGTGTTCTTGCGCCCCTTGGAGGCCTTGCTTTGCTTTCATTGTAATTTTCATAAATAAAGCACCCCTCGGTAGGACTTTGTCTTGAGAGGTTATTGTTTCTTACGCATCACCTGAATCCTTTAAATTTGTTAGTGGCTCCTTTCGCGAAAATAAATTTGGCACGCCTTGTGGGACAACTTTGGTGTTCGAAGATAAGAAGGTGAAGCAATATACCTTATAAAAATTCCGATAATGAACCAACAAGCCACCGAGTCCAGTCTGTGATCGAGAGATATGAGGAGTAACAAAGCACTCCAGTAACAGATGGACAAAGTCAGAGTAGCTATGAACCAGTGGCAGAACTAAGTCCTTGGACTATGCGTTCACTACTTGAAGAACTCACCCAAGATGTGGTTGAACAGGTAAACTTAAAATATTTTCACAATTTGGAAAAGTTTATTCAAAGTGAAAGAGAACATTATGACAACATGGCTAAGAAACTAAGAACCTTACATGATACGATGAATATGTTAACAGACCGAATTTGTCGGTCAACTTTTCCAAATATTGGACACCACTTCCAAGCCAGAACAATTGTGGGATATAATCCCACATTGTAAGTCCAAATCAGGGAATAGAACCACATTTTGGACCATCTACTTCCAACTTTGGGGATAGTGGTATGACTAACTTGAATAATAGTAGTGAGATGCCAAACTTGGGGGAATATTCAGGCTAATGGTAATAGTGGTCTAAACAATGTCAACTTTGCTGCTAACCAGATGCCAAACATTAGGCCTCCTTACATGAAGTCCTATCCTGATTGGGTGGATCAAGCATATCCAAGGCCTAGAGGGTACAAAGTACCAGAGTTCTCGTTGTTCACTGGTCTTTGGGAAGTGTCTACTGTAGAACACATAGGGCGTTTCACGTTGCAATGTGGTGAGGTAAATGACTACCATAAGATGAAATTATTCCCTTCCTTAACAGGGGTAGCCATCTCATGGTTCATTAACTTTCCAGAAAATTCTATTCAGATATGGTAACAATTAGAACAATTGTTTCATGCTCAGTTCGAAAAATCTGAATCTGAGGTTACTTTGGCTGATTTGGCAAATTTAAGCCAAATGCCAAACAAATGGGTAGAGAGTTTCCTTCAGAGGTTCAAAATAGCCAGAAGCAAATATTTTGTACTTTTTCAATAAAATAATTCGCTAAGATCGCTCAAAGTTGCCTCAGTTTTGATCTAAAAGAGAAATTTCAGGATAGGGAGTTTCCTGACCTTTTCCAGTTGAGCGTGAATGTAGTCAGGTATGAACGTCTAATTAGAGAAGAAGAACAAATGGACTTACTATAATGACCCAAATTTTAATGTTCACCTGGTCGATGATGATTATTATAATCAGACCGAAGTATGTCTGGCCGAATTGGTTAAGGGAGACACATATGTCTGGCCTTTAGCAGCCGAATCAATCCCAACGGTCATAGGTAAACCTATAGGGGATAAAAACAAAAAGGCTAGAGTGTTCTCCTTTGATGTGACCAAAGCTGACCTTATAATTTGATAAACTACATAAGAATAGCACAATGCATGGTCTCATAAGATTAACAATTGCCTAGTTTTCCAACATGTATTATAAGATGCCATTGAGTCTGGGTGAATCACGTTCGGGGGCCAAAAAGAAGATGGCAGTGGATGAAAATCCTTTCCCACAGCCACTTGGGGTGAATATGATGTCAATTGGCTTTAAAGGAAGATTACCATAGATGATGGAGAAGAGGGTTTAAAACCACATCACATTATTTTTTAGCAACTCAAAGGAAAGGAAACAAGGAGGGATGAAAGCATTTTATGTGCCAAATGCAAAGGAGAAGTAAGCCAGTGTGCTGGAAAAGAAGAGACATGGGGACATTACAATCATCCTGATGATGTTCCTAATTTTCAGCTCGATGGAGGATATAATAGGTTGTACCATAGAAAACCACCCTTTGAAAGGAAGTTTAGGTCGATAAATAGCGAGAGAACATTTAGACCACAACCTCATAAGCCAAATGTGTGGCATTCTTTTCAGCACAATGCAAGGAAAGTTGTGCCATTTAATGAGATGACTAGAACACAGTAGAGATGTTTTCAAAGCAGTTATGGGAGAATGATGAGACAGCAGCAAGGATCTCCGCATCTTAAACCATCTGAACTGATTAAGGTGGTAAATAAAAATGTTCTCAATTACAGTAAGGAAGCCAGCACAGGAGAATCAATGGGAAAGATGTCGGAGAGTTCTTCCGGAAGATTAAGATTCGAGTGTAGTCAGAAGGACAAAGATAAGGAAGATCTAGGACAATCCCTCACCATTTAGTTTAGGACATTTCCTCCTATTATGGCTAATAACTACTTATTAGCCAACGAATTCAGGAGTAAAGAGGAAGGAGAAGAAGAAAGAGAAGAAGAAGATGAGGAGGAGGAGGCATGTGTGCTGGAAGTTGAAGAATTCTAAACGTTCCAAAAAGCATATGACGAGGACAACGACATGACTGACATGGAGGAAGAGATTGACTTAGAAGTAGAGAGGAGGAAAAGGGGAGTATCGCGCAACACCTCATTGAAGCAATTATATCAAGAAGGTGCTCGTGAGGTGGATCTGCTGGGTAAACCATCAGGACATTCCTTTGATTATTACATGCTATATGGGACACTAAAGAGGAAGGTAAGAGTGCCTCGCTCTGAAAAATATGGATCACCTTCTAGAATACTGCCTCCCCCGACCAGTTGGTTGACAGATGAGGAATTTCAAGAAGAAAGTAAAAAGGCACATATTGCACATGAAGAATGCAAAAAGGCATTACACGAAGTTGGTTCACTGAAAGATAAGTAGGAAGTAGAGATAGATGAGACTGAAAAAGTCATTTTTAGAAATCCATCTGCAAAGTTAACCAAGCACTTAAGGCCATTGTATGTGAAGGTTTTAGTCAATGGTAAACCTGTCAAAGGTGCTCATTGACAATGGGGCAGCCATAAATACCATCCCCTCCAGAATGATAAGGAAATTTTCTAAGAAAGAAAGCAACATGATTCTAACAGAGGTTATTCTCACAAGCTTCAATGGAGGGATAACTTCAGAAAAAGGAGTGATGCCACTAGATATAACTATGGGAACAACTACTAGGACCACAGTTTTCTTCGTGATAGATGGTCCTACTAGCTATAACGTGCTACTAGAAAGGGACTAGATCCATGGGAGTTTCTGAAGCAAACTCAGTGGAAAGGTTCATGTACGAAGGAAATTATGGACCTATCATGATAGTGCAAGATGGAGAAGAAACTTAGATCACTGCACAAAGTGACGAACCATTTTTAGTAGACGCACTTACTTTAATGTTCAACCCGATGAGGCCAAACTTATTGGCCCTTGAAGAGCCAGTAATTGGCAAGAAAACATTTAGGAAGATGTAACACGAGACAAAACACAACAGGTGCTAGTCGAAATTACAGCTTTCAAAAGACCAAATTAATAGTCTATGCTAAATATCTGAGCAAGGAATCTAAAACACTTGCATCACTACGAGACAAAGAGGTCGTGTTCGGCCTAGGAGACAAGTCATAAAGCAGCACCAGAAATGTGGATCATTTGGAGGGAAGGAAACTGCAGACTCAAGGGTAATCTCAACCGCCCAAAAAATAAATAGCGCGTAGGAAAGGCAATGTCGTAACATACAATTATTTGTTATATCAATATTTTACCTAAAATTCACCTATAAAAGGTTTGTTGTTAGCCTGTTATTAGGCTTTGTGATTTAAGTTTGTATTTTGAGTAATGTTCATTATTTATGTCGCCATATAAAAATCAGTATTTAAAGGGAACTTTTTTCTAAATAAATGCAAAGGATATATTTTGCCGAGGCAAACGGTAGAAAGGGGAAGCGGTCAAAAAACAAGTTCATTGATCACGGTCAAAAAAGGATGTACAAATTAAATTATGGCGATCCATGAAGTAATAACAAATGAAACACACAAAGTTTAGGATTGCTCAAGTTGCTCCAACAAAGGACGAATTGAAACTTTTATTACATTCCATTCTTCCTGAAATTGTGCTTCTTTTGTGTGGATGACGGCCATTTCTTTGCCCGAAACATCTTTCTCTAAATCATCTTATTTGGAGGTAAGCGCCTTGACACGTTCCATTTCACAGGATAAAGCTTCTGCCTGAGCCACCTTCATTGACTCCAAGTGATCAACCACTTTTGAATCTTTGTGAGTCGGGCGCAGTCATCTTCTTATGAGGAATTTACCTGCATTGCCTCACTATTTAAGCTCTCCATCATCTTCTTGGCCTCTGAAAAATCTGAAATCAAATTTGCCTTGTCCAAAGCAATGTTTGACAATTGCTCTTTATGCCCACGAAGGCAGATTGACTGATCAAGCAAATCTTGTAGCTCACTTTGAATGCCCTTCAAAACAATTCTTGGATGATGAGGCACAAGTATAGATGGGAAGGCTAATATTTCTTGAAATCTCTCACCCAACCCTTGAAGCCGAGAAAGAGTCTCACGGGATGCCATTTCAATCACATTTCCATCCGTAAGACGGGGCATATTCTGACGTAAGATCACTCCAAACATTAGGATTAGAAGGCAGAGGAGAGTTCAATTCAGGAGGATGATGATCAACGGAGCTATTTATCATACATTCCATCAAAGAAAAGACTTGATCGATAGTTTGAAAGATGTTGCCCAGATCGCCATGTTATAACAAAAAGTAAATTTTATGTGAATTTAGACTGCACTGGTGAAAATGATTACGAAAGAAATTCGCTTACCACATTAGAAGAAGAAGGTGCACATCGAGTAGACTACGGATCAACTTGAAGATTTTTTGGAATAAAGACTTCTGAAGCTACCATTGGGGCAGGATTAATAGGAGATTTTGACTAAACACCTTCTGGAGGTAAAGAGTCTGAAAGAGAACATGGATCAAGATCAGATGGAGAATCTGGGTCTAGATCTATTATAACATGTGCAATAATAAAAGGAATGCCAGAATCAACAGGTGGAGGACTATTAAGTTCATTTATAATTGGATGACTAGGGCGAAGGAAAGAACGATATTCAAAATAAGGATGATCATGAGGTATTTCAGTAATGGTCGGACGAGTTTGGTTGATAGGCAAAGTACTCAAAATTAAAGTCTTTCATGTACCTTGTGAAAATCTTTTAGGGTCGTCAGAACCATCCCCTTGGCTATCTTCAGGGTCTGAAGGAGGAGATTCAACTATAAATTCAGGAGGGGATGAGGTCAGCAGTGAGGTCCTGGCAGCAGCGCTTGAACTAGAAGGGTTTGATGGAAGACTAGTAGTGGAAACAAGCGGCTTGAAACGAACCTATAAAGGAAATAAATCAAGTGAGAAATTGAGTCAAGAAGTGCAAACAAAATGAAACAAGTGAGCCTCAGTAAAAATACCTTCTGGGTCAAGGGAATGTTGTCATCGTCCAAGTAATCCTCTAAGCTTGTCATGATGGGTCGCTTTCAAGACTCAGAATTTCCCATTGGAGATTGAAGGGATGAACCAGAACTTGCTGGTTTTAGGCTAGAGGATGAAGCCAACGATTTTCGAGAAGCTGAAGTGATTTTATCATCGACAGTACGGAAAACTTGAGAAAGACGTGCACCAAAAAGTTTTCTCTCACAACCACCCAGAGACCAGTAAAAGGAGGGTGGACAGACGGAACAGAGTGGAAGGATTTCCATTGCATGTTAGCCAACAAAACTATATTATTGGAGTCAACTATGGCAGCTTCATAAGGGTGAAGTACAAAGAATCGAGACTAGAATCGTATGTTGGTACAAGAAAAGAAGGGAACTACCCATGTTTGCACTAACCTAAATTAGCGAGCAACAAAATGAGAAGAGTAGACTTCTACCCCAGCTTTTGCATCCGTACCAATACCTATAAAGTCATAAAATAATTCATGAAAAGTCAAGTATTTGGTCCATATCACCTTATCCTCAGTAGTGGAAATAGATGATACATATGAAGGACAATGAGATGGAGGATAAAGAAAGAAAGAAAGAAGGAATGTCATGAAGGTTATAGAAATATGAAAAGGTGTCTCAACGGTTGTGGTTCACTGGATATAGTTTAGCCAATGCAGGGGCACAACAAGGAGCAGTTGGTTTGTTTGAGAGGTACCAAAAAAGGGGAAGTACGCTCTCAACTATAGTTGAATGATCTAAGGGACCACAAGCTATGGCGTTTATCATTTAGTTGGTGAATGAGTGTTTCCATTCACCTACAAATAGCTACCAAGGTAAAAGAGCACCAGTTTAAGGTTTTTCCTTGTGCAACTTCTCTAGCCAACTGGAGATAACTATTGTAAGGTTTGATACTAGGAAGACAGACGATATACTTGCATATCCAATAATGGATAAAGGCAACTCGCTCAGATATAGAAGGAGATTTTGAAAGGTCCTATGGACTCATTTTAGTAAGAGAGGAGTATGAACTGAAAATAGAATATGGAAATATGGGATTAGTATAAGTGGAATTAAAGCGGGGAGAAATGGTACGACCTACGGGGGCCAAATCAAGAAGGGCGCCAATATCACGCAGGGTAATGGTCAATCGGCTGAAAGGAAAAATAAAGACATTATATTCAGTAGAACAAAATTGGAGCACCATAGAGAAAAGTAATGGGTCAAAGATGGGGACTCTGGTACAAGCGTCAATGGCGTTGATGACACCTGCCCCTTTTAGACTATCTTTGAAATTAGCATCTCTGAACATTACCCTAGTCCACGTTGAAAATGCCATAGTAGACTCCGAAGGTGAAGATTTTGAGGAAGAAGAGTCTGAAGACTTGGGCCATGTGCGAACGCCCCATGGAATAATGGGCCAGTTGGTATAGTATCAGAAAAGGGTAAATTCATGGAAAGGGGAAAATTCTTTGCTACTGGTGAGGTTTTGATTTCCTCTGAGTTGATAAAAGTAGGGCCCAGGCACACATTTGAATTCGATGATGAGGTGAACAGGGTATCGGGCACAACATTGGGCGAAGTAAGAACCATATAAAAGTCTTGGAAAGTAGAGACACACTTCGATGATGGAGTAAATGCTTCGGGTGCCATTGTTAATGGAGAAGAATGAAGAGGTACGCAAATAAGAAATCACGGGAAGGTGGACTGTAAAAATTCTTGAATGAAGGCAGTAAGAAGTGAAATTGAGGGAAGAAATGTTACCCCTTTTAATTGGACGAAGAAGGTGCATCTATTGAAAGAAGCTATTAATTTTCAAAGTAATAGGACACTACACTTGGAAAATGGAGCGTCAAACATCGCCATGAGGCATATTATGTGGAAAAAAAATAGGAGGAAAAAATGCTAAACGTGATTAAATATGGCAAAATTAATAGTTACATATTAATCATGCCATATTGGAGGGTAATTGTTGAAACACAAAAATACCTAATTCGGAGGCCCAGCATAAAAAGCCCAAAAACAAGATAGTAAATTACGGATAGAAGGACGATGTGAAGGGAGCTGGGTGACTAGGCGATCACCAAGGTGCTTGGATGATAGGGCGATGGGCGTTTGGATGATTGGACGACCAAGCTAGATGAGAACTGAAGAAGCGGTTTTGGGGGTCGTCCCATGATTCATCCTATTAATCATCAACAGTTTCCACGTTATGGGCAATTAAAAGAGATCGTGGAAGTTACTGGGTGTAAATTGGTGAACATCAGTTGCGCAAGGAAGTGAGCGACGGTTATACAACATGACGGCCATCGGTTATTCCATGCAAGTTACAAATCAAGGTGGAAAATGCTAGGAAGCAGTTGTAAATAGCTTTGTATATATTGTATAAATAAACTTAGGCATTTGGAGGGACCAATCAATCAGCTCTCAAACAAAGATATGAAATTTTCTATTATCATTACTTTTCCTGTCAAAATCTTAGTCTACTTTGTGTACTTGCACCCCTTGAAGGCCTTGCTTTGTTTTCGTTGTAATCTTCATAAATAAAGCACCCCTCGTTGGGACTTTGTCTCGAGAGGTTGTTGTTTCTTACACATCGTCTGAATCCTTATAATTTGGTAACGACTCCTTTCGCTCAAAACAGAAAGGAAAACAATTGTTTCAGAAATTACATATTAATGAACGATTACGCTATTACGGCCATTGACTATTGATGATCAACATCAACGATCACTCTAGCTCACTAATATTCCTAGATCTGCCCCTGGACCTACATGATATGAACTTGTCAATTTCGATTGAATTTTTCATTTCATCTAATAGGTTTTCCTTAGTGTATATCTACAATCCCATCTTCCTCTACCTCTCATACGAAATGATATTGTACCTATGTGCTTCATCCTTGAATGAAATGTCGGATTCCTTGCAACGTGCAAAATACTAACTGACATAAAACAAAGGAATCTTCTTTTTTTTTTTCCCCAAGTTCCTCCATAGACATTTTTATCAAAATTGCTTCCTTGCAAGCTTTCGTAGCTACGACATATTCTACTTTTAAAGGGGAAAGAAAGTCAAGAAATATCGTGGTTTCAAATCCCAGCTTATATCTCTTGTGCAAGTGTAAGCACATCCTAAAATGGATTTTCTTTTATCGAGATCTCCCAGAAAATCGAAGTCAACATATCACCTGACACTAATATCTGATCCTTCAAAACACAATGTAGCATTTCAGTTCCACTAATGTATCTTAGAATTCCTGTTGGGTATTTATGATAATTAGTAGGATCACTTTTTTATTCAGAGGCTTCTTTAGAAGCATGAGATTGAATAACTTAATTATTATCATCCCAAGACCACAATTGACAATAGAAAGAAATAGAGAATAACAAAGAGTACCCATATCAAAGTCAATGTTCGCGGCGAACAGTGCACTTTTTTTTTTTTTTGAAATTCCAGTAAAAATATAAATTTTAAAATTCTATAGAATCTTTTTTTAAACTTTTATCTCTCATACCACCTGTAACGCCCCAGAATTTTTGGTTTCATCATTGTTCACGGTGAACAGTGACTGCTGTGATCAATAGTTCAAAAAAGAATTTGTTAGTATTCAATGCTCATATTTTATAGGTTTTTATGTTGTAAATGTGTAAGTGTTAATTCTAATATTTTATATAGTAATTAAGTATTTCCATATATATCAAGGGTTTCAAAATATAGTCGAGTTCTTATAATTTTTATTTATTTATTATTTTTTTTAACAATGTAACAATGGAGAAAATCCTTGGCGCGCGATGCTCACTATTCGATTGATCTAAGGTATGAAAGGAAATTTTATTTTTTTAGCATGTTAAAATTGTAATTAATTTCAAAATTTAAATAAAGTCATAATTGTAATTAATTACAAAAACCTAATTCTGATTAAAAAAAATGATTTTGATAATTATTTTGATGTTTGTGTAATTAGTTACAAATTACCTGATTACAAAAATTTTCAGACCTAAATGTGTGTAATTATGATCTTAACCCCCCAAAAAATTGTTAAAAATTAAGTGAATTTGACCTTGCTTTGGGCTGCATACATGTTAAAAAGGGATAATTGTGCAGATTACTTCGATTAGATGGTAAAACCAATTTTTACTACACAAAAATGAAATTTTGAAAAATACTTCATCTCAGGCCCGGTACCACCTCCTCCACCACAGAATTTGTCGCTGCCTATGGACACATCTTCAGTTCACCCACAGTCACCCAATGTAGCGGCACCCTTGAAATCACTAGCGCCAACGACGACTGGAGCAAAGACAGGATTTGAAAAGTCTTTTGGTAAAATTCATCACCAAACACATTCGTAGAAGAGACCCAACTTCCTCAGTAAGGAAGAGACGGCTACCGCCATGCAAGAATAGTCGAAGGCCTACGGTTCATTGTTCTCAAACTCTCTTATTTACATCATCCAAGTAAACAAGGTTTGGGGAGACAAGTAACTGCAATTTCGCATCAGATGGGAACACAATGTCGATCGCAGAGGACTCAAATGTCCGTGTTTGGAGCTACACTCAGAACCATAAATCATCTCCCCTCCTTCGTTAATTAGGGATTGTTCAATGATAAACCACCTGTTCCTAATGAATGAAGAATTCTCGCTCAATTTCGTGCTACAGCGGCTCCAATTTTGAATTATCAAACCCACTTTTCTTCTCCTTTCAATTCTCGGATTCTCCCATCATAAAAAGAAAAAAATATTATGCTGAGAAGGCAAAAATGAAGAAAACATTGGTGCATTTAATCGCCTTGGAATTTGGTGTAGTGGGAAACTCCATTGATCTTTGTTTAGCATAAACAAATGATGAAAAAAGTGTATGAAAAGTGTTTGATTTTATGTCTGAGACAAAGTATCATAAAAATTTATAAAGTATCAAGTTGTGATATTAAAAAAAAATGTATGAAAAGTGATTGATTTTATGTCGGAAACAAAGTATCATAAAAATTTGTAAATTATCAAATTGTAATACTATAAAAAATTGAAAAGTATCATAAGTATCACATTGTGATATTTAAAAAATTGAACAAGTATCATATGTATGATATTGTGACACTAAAAAAATTAAAAAGTATCATAAGTATCATAATGTGATACCAATATAATCATAAGTATCATACTGGGATGCTAACATATTTAAAAAGTATCATAAATATTTTTTAGTTTTTAAGATTTTATTATAAGTAATTTTCAAGTTTTATAAAATGTAAGTAAATTTCAGTTTGATCCCTAAAAATAGGGTATTTTTGTGAAGAACCCTATTAAAAAAAAAAGGAAATTGGGCCCTTGAATTTTTGGTCCCTAAGTCCAAGCTTTGTGAGCCTACTATCATGTCCGGCTCTAATTATCTATAATGAAGAAAAATCAAGTTAAAAGTGTTTTCAATAAAAAAATTGTTGAGAAAAAATATTATAATTCTATTATTTGGTGATATTAGTGGATTTGCCCATCGATTTTCCTTTCGCAGTATAGGGTTTTACGACGTTAAATAAATTGTGGTGATAACAAATTGTGGTGTTATCATCTTTCTACTCTATTATTTCTGCATTTTATTGCTTGTGGATTGACTTTATTACCATGTTTAAATTCCAATTTTGATCGCACACTGAAAGGAAAAAAAATAGATTGTGTTGACATACATTACATTACAATAAGGATTGAAGGTTACAGAAGTGCTATGAATTCACATCGTATATTTTCATGACGTTTCACATATATATATATATGAAACGTCATGAAAAAAGCACTTTATATATATATATATATATATATATATATATATATATACACACACACACAGCACACTAACACAAGTAATTGGATCAATTTTCTTGGGCTTCATCACCATTTCAAGTCACTGGGCCTCCTCGGTTCTGTTGCAACCCATTTATTTAAGAGGTAAGTATACCCACTACATGCTACTTTATCTATATTCATAAATTACTTAATAACATTTTTAATTCCAATTGTGCTACAACTTTTGAAGTAAAAAATAAAACTAAAAACATACATTCTCTATTCAAATAATTAGGACCAATACAGAAATCTCTCCACCAAACCTGCCCTTCAATAAAGGCATCCATTAAACTCATGACTTTCCCAAAATCTCTCAAATCCTCTCCCGAACCGAATTTATAGTGAACCCACTAGCGAACCAAATCAAATTCCAAATTGAAATGTCCCGAATTTTTCAATCAACACATAAATCGGCAAGACTCAAATCGAATCACGTAATCCCGCACGAAGATTTTCCGTCAATGATATTGACAATCCAATCTCGTTGATAACGCTCTTTTCTTCGCGATTTCAGAAACAGTTCTATTGTACTTCATCAGAATATATTGAAGCAAATCTTGCAATCATATTTACAAGATTTCAGCCAATAGCATAGTTCTCAGTTCGACATGTCTTCACCCAGTCGGAGTACGTTGATCCGTCATGGAACAAGTAACCTTTCACTCGATGATTCACCAATAATCGGCATTACAAACTAAGCCCTTCCCCTAGGATATATATTCATCCAGTGTCTAGAACACTAGAAACATAAGGTGGTTACACCCAAGAGGAGATTGACATTGGCTAATCAAATAGATCGTAGCAGGGGTGATGTTTCAAAGTGAGTTGAGATTGTGGAGCCTAAAAATGAAATTGCACATACCCCTAATCGCCTAATCATAGGCTCGATAACCATTTTGTCAGACTCTAAGGAAAGAGACACACAAACTGATGAAGAAGAGGTGAAGCGGACAGATCATAGGAATATCAATGGGAAGAGACTGATGGACAGTTTAGAATGTGATTCATCAAGAAGAAACGGGTGTTCCACCATGATCCTCAGGCAAACATTTTGGACCCCTCATCCACCAGAAACACATCATGAGGTTATTCTCCAGTTATTATACATTGTATTTTCACACTTTCATTCATATCCATTTCTTATGTTTTATTGAAATTTCTTGGAATTTTTTTTTGGGATTATTCCTTCAAGTTTTTTAGCATCTGTTATGTTATTGTTGATATTACTAGGTAGACTTATACTTCTAGTTTTTTGAACATGTGAAAAGAGGGGAAAAAAAATCTATGGGTTTCTACCATGTATTTTATTGGAGTTTAAAAGTTGTATTCTTGGATTACTCAACGTTTTAAAGCTCTTAGCTTGCTTCATAACTTGGATTACACATGGACATGGTTTAGGATTTACATATTACACATTGATATTATCAATGCTTTGATTATTTTTTTGTTCATCTTATTATTATTAATTTTTTTTTTTTTTTTGAGCTATGCAGTGCACATGTATTTAAAAAGCCTAAACATGTAAAGTAAATTAGCTCACACCATTATGTGTTATGGCTTATCTGCACCCGTGCACATCACACATCTAAACATATTTCCATATTTCGAATTTGTAATGAACATTCCTAACCGCTTTTTTATTTTTATTTTTTTCTAACCATTGAACAGGCATATGATTTTATCATACACCCAGAGGACAAATTTGGTGGTACCATTAATGTTTTCTTCGAACGTGAGATTGTATAGAACTTGAACATGAAACTCACCGAAACACAAAGAGTTATTTTGAAGTACGTGCTTTGGTCATTTCCTCCAGATGAGTGACATCCGCTTACAAAATCATGTTATACACAAGCTCCTCCTTCTGGAAGTCAGAAAGCCTGCCCCAGACGAGATGTGGTTTGTTGTTGATGGGAGGCAGCTAAAATCTTCTATACACGAGTTCTCTCTTGCCCAGCGGACTTAAATGTGACGGGGACGACAACACCAACATGTTCAATATGGGTGGTGAATGTCGAATTATAGATAAATATTTCAGGGAAGTGAAGAGTGTCATTAGGAAAGATGTTAAACATACATTTAAGAAACTTCCATTGGATACACTAGACTAGGATGCTGTGAAAATAGGTATATTTTACCTAATATCAACCTTCTTGTTCACTTCCACACAATGCAAGGTTGTTACCGATGCAAAGATACGGATGGTCAACTCCCCGTACAAGAATTATTTCCCGTGGGGTAAGGAACTGTTCCAGATAACATTCAAATAATTGAAGAATGCTCTCAACAAAGCCTAGTCAAGCGGAGTTGATGCTAAATGTATCTTAACTTACCGGCTGCACGAATTTCCACTTGCATTTCAGACATGGGTGAACGAGTCGATCCCATCATTGTCCAAAAAGTTCTGTAGAAGAGTTAGATATGAGTCGCCACGCATCATCAACTGGACCAACGATGATAGAAGGGTATCTGCTGCATCTTTGGAGAAGTTCATGTTCAGACTTCACAAGGTATATCCTTCAATCCACATTCATTTTAACTTCCGTGTCCTCAAAACGTAAGTTTCAATCATATAGTCACATGATTATGGAAAGCCATAATTTTTTACCACGCAAGTTGAAGTTGCGCAAATGAAGCCAACGGAATAGGAGAAAACTGCACCCTACTACATTGAATTATGTCCAACAGCAACCGTATTCCCACCCCAAGTAAACCTACTCCTAAAGCAGCACTTGAATAATAATGGAAAGAAAACAACACAATATAAGGAAACTGCACCACCCAATATCGGATCCATTCCATCCTCCTGCATAGAGAACTCATTTGTAAGTGATATGAATGTGATGGTCATTCTAACTTGCTGATTTCTATTTCATGAATAATTACAACATACCTATATGCACAAGTAACCATGTTTTTTTTACAACAAGCACACATTATCGATACGATTGAGGAACTTAAGGTAGAAATGGTTAATATCCGTCATAACCAAGTCCAGATAATACAATGTCAGAACGAGATCAAGTAAGACATAACTCGTATTGAAATTGAATTTAAATCTAAGATCCAAAGTTTCATGGAAGGGATGAGCAAGGAAAACATTGTCAGTTTGGAGAACAAAATAACATGTAGATCTCTAGTGCTATCAAATGCATTAGGATCATTAAACAACAAGGTATTCTTTTGTGGACCTCTATGATTACATAAGGCAAGAAAGTCCTTGTACATTTTTTTGGGCAACTGGAGGTTCACAAATCAATATCGATCATGTTTTTGTCCATAGATTTTAGCAAGTCTTGAAAAATCAACTTCCTAAAAAGGTGGTACAAGTGGATCAAATACTATATCAGGCTCCTTAGCTGCCCAGCACACATCGAACTTCATAGAGGATAATGTCACAATCGATCACTCTGGTAAGAAACAGCATGTACACAACTCTCAACCTACCAGCCCTGATGAAATTCAATTCACGAAGATTTAATCCAAGTTGATCAAATTGTGAAAATTGCATGGTCAAAGAAGCAGAAATGCGTGGCATGGGTATGGAACATCATTTGAATACATGTCACATCATGTATGCGTCTGTGGTCAACGTACCACTTTTCTTAAAGCATCTAACGAGGAAATAATTATCGATGATGTGAATTGCTAATGTTAACTAGCTCATAGGATTCTGAATGTAGAATTATAATTTCTCAGTTTCATAATCAAGAATTTCATTACTACCCATACATATCGTTTGACAAATAGGCTGCCTGATTTGCAATGTGATTGAGAAAAGTTGACACTTAAGAACCACGCATCCTATTGATGCATTCATTAATGTGTATACATCACATTTCATTTCTGAAAATTTTTTAAAATATGAAATATCCTAGTTGAGGGGTTATTTGATATCCATAAGATATGTAGAGGACATTATCTGAAAAGACGAAGACTGTGCAAATATAAACTTTCAAATAGTTTAATATATCTAATCTTTAATTCACTTACCAAATTTGAAATATTATCATTCACTATCATTTAGTGAAACAACCTGATTTATATGGCCTGTTGTGAAATGCCCATAATGGTGTGATGTGTTCCACTGCTCCACATAACACATAATGGAGTGATGTGTTTTTTGTTACATGTCTTGGCACTAAAGCTATCATTTCCTTTTACCCGCAGGGTGATGGTTCCATATTTCTTTCATCGGAGAGTATCCTGTACGTTTCAGAGATCTGGAAATGCACATATCGATCATTCCCCCCCCCTCCCCCCAAACTTTGGAGATGTGGTGTCGTTCCAACAAGCAAACGTACATGTCTCCCCACATCAAAGTCCGCTGGAAGATATAGTTGGATCAACTACCAAGGTGTTTGATCTCCACACACCTTTCAATTTCAACAAAAGGTTTCCAAAAAGTCCCTTTTCACCCTTTTCCTATGCATTACTAATTAAGGTGCCTAACATTTTTATTACATCATTCCCTCAGGTGTTGGATATAATCAGCCCAGGTCATCATTTGATATTTTTCAAGACCTTAATTATAAATTTCTTAAATTTTCATGACTTTACCATTTGATCAGGTTTGATATGGAAAAAAACCTCCACTCAACTGACACCTTTTCCACCCTTGTGAATCTCAAATCAAGATTTATATGATGTACGAGTTGTTCCCGTTCAACATTGATATGTTAGAGCTGGGGAAGAAGGTGTCGCTGCATTTTATAGTTAGTTCAACAATGGTTACAAACCTAGACTCATGTATCTTTTTAAGAATTATGCAAATATGCGATCAGTAATACTTTATATGTGCGGATTAGAAAGTGAAATAATATTACTTGTCTAGTGGAAAAAGAAATGTCAGAAAATTTAAGTTCCCTCCAATGAAGGACACAATCAAACCTCCTTTCCAATTTGGTCTGTATGTCATTGCATCAAAGACATGGTGGTCTGAGCTTAGGGAGTGTAACGTATACTTTAGGGACTTGGGCTTTTTTTTTTAATTTCACTGTTGTCAAATCAACTGCTTTATCTTTACTATTCTATACTAGTACAAAAAGACTCATTTACGTCGGTTGTTAAAGACAAAAGGCGTCGATTGTACTAGCGACGCATTTGGAGGAGACGCGTAAAGTTTACTTTACGCATCGGTTGTAAAACGACGCCTAAAGTCGACTTTAGGCGTCGGTTGTTGACCAACAACCGATGCCTAATGTAATTTTTTTTTTATGTCAATCGACGTCTAAAGTCGACTTTAGGCTTTTTTTTAAAAAAAAAGTTGAACAATGATCTTGGAAAGCTCCTTAACACAAATTTTGATAATAAAATAACAAAATTTTATGAAATCATTAAAGAGAACTAAAGGGACAAACTTCATAAGCCTCGTTCGTTACATAAAAATGCAAACTTTATGATTGATAACAAAATTATGTTTTCAAAGAAAACTACAAACAAAGATTCCAACTTTTGACATAGAAAATTTGAAAACACACATTCAAGAATCGAAGTGTAAACGGGATTTGGGAGAGGTCTGGAAATAGCTACAGCTGCACTTATTCATCCACCATTGTCAACTTTCAATAGTCAAAATGAAAAAGCATCATAATCCAGAAGTCATAAATGGCTAAGAAAGAAAGGGACTATGGAAACTACGATTCTAACTATGACTTTGATTTTATTTGGCTCGTATTATTTGAAATGAATAGATTCAGCAAAAAACCGAACCATGGAAATTGTATTAAAAGAAAGAGTATAAACACCTGTAGCAAGCATAAGATCTACAACAAGAACTCGACAAATTGAAGACCAAAAATAATGATAAGATAAACTTATATAGGAAAAACATAATGACAAAAGTGTTTCACAAGAATAAATTCATATGATAAGATAAAATTAAAGCATCTAGTTAGTTTGTCAGCAAAATTTATCTTTAACCCCATTTATGAATCTCATTCTCCTATTCCTATAAAGCTCTAAACATTACCATACCAAGAAGATACATTTTCATTGCTGGAAATATTGATGATGCATGCTCTGCCAAAGCAAGACCTGCTATCAAGATGGGAACAACCTGAAGACCAAAACTATAATTAACACATTACTTTAGAGCAATAAAAGTTTTATCTACAATAATCATAAATCAGAAATAAGAACAAATTTATGAAAATATGAGAACATTACAGTTACATAAATTTTATAAAATCTAGAAGAAAAGATTGAATAATGTTGCAATGAATTTATCTGTATAAATATCTTGAAACCAGACATACATATCAGAAACTACAAGCAGAAGCACATGCACACGAGCAGAGAGGTAGAGAAGGAGTGAAATGACTAACCACTTCCGGATCCCTTGGATCAATACATTCCACAGAGGCAACACCCATTGGTGTCTGGATCTCTCCACTTACTGTGGGCTGAGAGCAATTCAAAAGCAATGAAAAGTAAAAAAGATTTGGTGATAGACTTCCGAGGAAAGAGTAAGTTTCTTGAGCAGCAAAGTTTATAACTTGCCAATACTTTAAATTTTTTGAAGGGGACCATATAAGATGAAAAAAAAATACATTTATTACCTTTGAAGTTTAAATAATGCAAATTTCTTTCTTATTTTCTTTTGCCTGTTATGTATATTCTATTATTTCTTTAGCATTCTATTGTTTCATGGAAATTTTTAAATCAAATAAAAGCACACAAAGTTCTTTTCTCACCAGAAAATCTCTCAATGTCTCATATAAGATCTCCCTAACTCAGCCATTGCATTATCTACAAGGATTAATAAAATAGATATTTAGAAAAGAGTTTGGACCTCATATAAGCATTCCCGAAATTGTACAAATCCATATTTTAATGAAATTAAAGCCACAACCATATTTAAATGCAAAACCAGCAAAGATAACCTAATTTTTTGCAAATATCTTATAGGGGGAATAAAGTGATGATCTTCAACTTCAAGGAATTCAAACAAATTCTGTAATAAATTAAGACATTACATATCTTCATTTCACTCTATAAACAAGGCATATTCTCCAACCATTCAAATTTAATAGCTTTCTAAAAAGGTTTGAAGCTAATCATGTTGTATATTCTTGAAAAAACCCATATTTGGATAAACCCACGAATCATTCATTAACCTCTCCCAAGTCCCTTATGCCCCCTTGAAGTTGCTATTCTTGAAAAAGCCATCAATCAAAATATTATAACACGCCATGTCAAACCTCACTCCTCTATCAAGCAATTCATCAAATACCTACACAGGTTCAATCAAATAATCATTCTTCACTAACCCATTAATAGGAAAAATGGTCAAATGCCCAACTGGGCTGAAAAAGCTTGTTAAATCTTGATAAACTCACAGAAAACCAAGAAAAACCCAAATTTTAGAGGGTGTGTGTGATGTGTGTGTGCTATGTGTGCGTGAAGGATGAGGGAAAGGGAAAGGGAAAGGGAAAGGGAAAGGGGAGGGGAGTTACTTACCGTGGTTGATGGTGTCGGGGACTAGGAGGAGAGACGGCGGGAGGAGCGGGAGATGAGTGCGAGGGAGAGGGAGAGGGAGAGGGAGAGGGAAAGGCCTTGAGGCGTGGTGAGAGACGTATGTGATTTAAATTTTAGGTTAAATTAAAGGCGTCGGTTCCTTTTAGAACCAATGCCTTTATCTCACATATACGCGTCATTTTTCTAGTGTAATCGACGCCTTTAATTCTCACCGCAACATACGTGTCAGTTGTTCTTAAGAAATCGACTCGTATAGTTTAAACATAATTACAAAAATGCCACCGCCATTTTATATGCGTCTGTTGTTCTAAAAGGCGACGCGTATTTTGTTATTTTTTTATCAAATCTGTACTAGTGCTATCGACTAATTACTAATCAAATTACACCCTATGCAGCATTTGAACGTCTGATTTTATTACTTTAGAAAAATGCCAAGGTTCAGTCTGAAATCCTTCAAGTGCACCACGACAGACTCGTTTTTTGGATCCAAAGTTCGAGGTGCTTTCAGATAGTGCAGGGAAGACATACAGTCCATTTCGAATTTCAAATCCCTAGTTGAGATAGCCAATGGGGATTACCTACATTGCAATACCAAATTGATATAAGTTGACCACGTTCTAATTACGATTATGATGGAGAAGAAAGCACACTGGATTCTTGCACATTTTAGCATCAATGAGAGAACATTGTACGTCTATAATCCCAGCTACTTGACTATTAGAGACTTGACTATTAGAGACAGGGTACTGACTTCTGACATGGAGGCCTTTGCATATGTCCTCCCATGCTTAATGGTGAAGTTAGGCACCTGGGAGAAAAACTCAATGGATCATGTCGGACGCTTTCATCCCCTAGATGTAATCATAGTGGCGGATGTCCCTCAAGATGAATACGGGTAAGTTACCACCTTATATTTTAGATAAAAACATTTTCGAAAATACAAAATGCGTGTGAACACCAGTGCATTCCCTTATTCACTATTTTTTTTTTTGGTAGCCATGACTGTGGAATATACATCATTAAGATGCAGAATTCATCATGCGTCAAGAGCCCATTAGGGTGATGCAGAAACTCAATCCAAACATAGGTTGCACTTGGCAGTCCAACTATACAAGCATGCATGCGAGAAGATTATAGAAGGATACGAAACTGACTACGACCATGTGCCTCGCAGCGTCAGGATGCAGAGGAAGCTAAGTTCATCCAAGAATGATTAATTTTCCAATCGAGTCTTGGGATCTAGTATGATGTATGCTGGATTCATTTTCTTGCGTAACTTATATTTTGGATGTGGGGAATAGTGACTAGGAAGTTATCAATTTCTGGTTGTCAATAGGGGTATCAAGTAGTGGGGCATGCCAAAACTTTTGATAATGAAATAAGGCATCGTTTTGATTATCATCTTTCATATTTTATCCTTTACTGTGAATTTAATGTCATGACTTAGATATATGTGTAATATATTTTGTTATATGAATTGTGTAACAAATCTGATAATGTGTGCACAAGAATTGATAATTAGACTCCTAGATAGTCTATGCTCTCACAGCCGGGAAATACTTATGTGGTCGTTTTTTTCCCACTTTTTCTGGTGAAAGTGATTATGATAATATTGAGTTGTGTCTTTTACCATGTTGGCCCTTTTTTGTCGGGATGTCCTACTGCTAATTGGCATCAAAATTCAATTCAATTAGCCTTACCTGGTATCAAAAAACTGCCATCCCGACTACGATTTAAGTGAAGTCACTCTACAATTGATTGAAATATAATTACTTATTTTTTCGAGAAAATGTTTTTACCCTCTTAAGTTTCTTCAGTAACGTTGAGTAATACAATCCGTTGGTCTAGAAACATCACGAGGACATTACACACCTTCTTGGGTTCATCTTAAACTTATTACACCAAACTGAGCTCTAAAGTCATTCAAAGATGCCTGTCATATCCTCACATACCACATCTAAAGATCTTCGAACAATATGGAAATGTTTAATAGAAGTATCATCTGTACAGGATTTGGGGAGGAAACTACACATTATATTTGATGGTTTCACAACTGGAAGATCAATGATAGTAATTAAAACACATAAAGGGGAAATAGCAAATTTACATTAAAATTTTAAAATTTATGCATGCTCATTCTTTATCATTTTAAAATATTGTGGTAAACATTTCTAACTGATCACAACTACTCTATGAACATTCAATATATCATAATCAATGCATCCCAAGTACTACAACTGGCAGCCTTTTGCAAAAGATACAAAATCAAAATCTTGATTATGTCAATCATAGTTGAAGCAAGTAATCATGTGCCTCAATTATCCAAAAGGCTACACCCCAACCGAGCATACAAATAGAAATCAAAGATATGAAATATAAACCGTTTCAAATTAAATAACCAAAGACAGTGGCTACATCTGTTCGAAATATGGAAAATAAATAATGAACAATAGATACATTCTTTAGATTTTAGAACGAACCATAATGTATTCAAATCAAGAAACTTAAACCAAATCTCAAAATTAACACAAGAATATAAATATGAATGAATTGATGCCACACATGGGATCAAGCAGTATTTACTTCAATTGTCTACCACCTATCCTCGTTTACGCTTTCCTAGAAAACCTGACATCAGTTGTTGTTTACATGTTCTCCTATTGTGGCATCGCCCACCGCACCTCCCACATTTTGTTGACTGTGAGCCCTCAACCCTAGCCCTTCTCCTTGTCTTCTTAGACCTATCCGCTACCCTCTTAGATTAAGGAGGGAATATATCATCACTTGTTTGACATTTCTTGACCATCCATTGTGAAGAATCACCAAGTGGAGTGACAATTCCAAAGTAGGATGCTTGATAATACTCCTTGGTGTGATAAAGCGAGCAATAATTGTATGGTTGATCACTTCTATCCCCAATTACAGCCAATGCATGTTCACAAGCCAAATCATCTAACTGGAACTTGTTGCACGTACAAGTCATCGCATTCAAATCTACAACCTGTTGACCATTCTCTTCAAATACTTGATACATGCAGTTGTTAGAAACTAACATCTAGCACACAAGAACATAGTACTTAGGTAGAAAGCAATGTATTAACTTGTGTTTAATTTAACCTGGACAAAATTATTCATTAAAAAAAAGAAACTGTTAAAATTATGATATTAGCTACCGAACTATTTATTATTACATGAACAAGGAATGAATATATTTATACGTATAAAAAAAATACCTTCATGTCCAACGAATTTTTCGCATTTGCTCTCAGCAAGGCTTTCGCCTTCAATGTCAGCCGTGTGAAGGTTCCCTGTGCAAGAGCTCTATTTTTGGAAAATCACGTTTGTATTATGTACCTTAATGATTCAAACAAGTAGTCAATCGAGAAATGCTTCACAAATTTTGTAATCGCATTGATCGACTCGAGTATGTTTGATGCCATAACTGAAAAACGGTTGGTAGGTGAATATGATCTTGCCCACTTGTGAAATCCAATATGTTCCTACATCATTTTTATAACAACTTAACTGATAACACATTTCAGATATAATTTTGTAAACAATTTGGGGTATGCCATTACCATTGTACATAACCATGTGCTATCAAATAATGCAAAGCTCATATGAGCAAATAAATTTATAACCGTACCAGGTCCTTTCGTATTCCAATCTTAATTCGATCAAGTTATTTCATATGTTTTTCAAACTTTTGCTTTGTGTACGCCCTCGCAGCTGCATTGAAAGGCCTAGCAATATCCCTATCACAAGTACCACAGCTAGTTTTTAGATTTTGTAAAATATAGCATGCACAAAATCTGTGATGCACAACAGGGTAAACCTCACGTACTGCATGCTCGATGCTTCTGTGACTATCAGACACAAAACATATTTCATCCCTCTCCCCGAATTCTTCCTTGAACCACCTAAGAACAAACTCCATGATTCATTGTTCTCGGAATCTCCTATTCCAAATGCTAGTATGATGGTTGAATTATTTGCATCTTTTGTACAAGCAGTTAAAAGGCTACCTTTTAATCTACCAGTCAAGAAAGTTGCGTCAATTACGACTCCAAGCTTGCATTTTTGCCACCCTTCGATTGATGCACCCAATGACATGAATGCATATTTGAAATGTACATTTGTGTCTACCTCAATACTAGTCTTTGAACATGGGTTCTTCACCTCCATCTCCTTAAGATACAACGGTAATCTACCATATGCATTTTTATTAACACAATTGTGTCTCCAATGCATACTCCCACGCCCTCCAAGCCTTACTGTATTTCAATGTCAACCCGTAGTCTAATGCCGTGTCATTTATAATGTCACCTGGTATATATTGTCTTAGTAGAAGTATACTTGTGCTTTATGAATTCCCCTATAAGAGCACTTTTCGCTTGCACATGGTCCCAAATTACGCAATTCATCACGCAACATTGTCCATTGCGAATATAACAAACTTTGAACATGTCGGTCTGACCCATCCTCGATGCCCTTAACCTCCAGTTGCATCCATCAGCTTTACAAACTAGCACATACTCATGGTGATGTGATCCAGACCACGGATACAAGCCCGCACAAAGATCCGTTGAAGATCAAAGGAGGACCGATGACTCGATTGCAAACAAATAGGGACAATGAAGCAATGGACAAGTTAGTTCAAGAAACAATGGCCAAAACAATGTTCGTGTCATCAAAAGAAGCAAGTTCCATGTTGGGACCGAGCCAAAACGATGAGTGGATCAACATCATTCAAGTCGTCGAAGAAAATTGCAAAGTTTCAAAATTCATGGCCGTACCCGTAATTCTTACGGCCGTGAAGAGCTCACTGCTGAAAATTGAGAATTTGAAGAAATTGGACTTACGGCCGTAAGAAGCTTTTATCACGGCCGTAACGAAGCCTCGGGTGAAATAACGAGATTTTCAGAAATAAGAATTACGGCCGTAACTATTAAACAGAAACCAAGTTACGGCCGTAAAGGGAAGGGTCACGGCCGTAAAAACATATACGCGTAATTTTAGGTTAATTTTTATTTCCTTATTTTTAGCTAGTTGTTTCCTAGTATAATTAAATCTCTTAACCTAGTTTTTGACCCTATTTATAGGGATGTAATTTTCATTATTCATAGAAAACCTTGATATTATTATTGAGAGGCAATTTGCTTTCAAGCCTTATTCTTTATTGAATAAAATCCGGACTTGTGAGTTAATCTTGTTTGTTCAAATCTTGGGTGAGATTTATTTTCATTGTGATCAAGAGGTCAGCATATCTATTGATTGTGCTGGTTGCTTGGTTCAATTAATTTGAATCAATCTCGAAATCGTGATTCTTTGGCGTTCTTGGGTCGATTCCAATAATTTGTGGGTTGCGTAGCTACAATTGCTACGTGGTTTGCATCATCTGGTATCAGAGCTTAGGCTCCAAAAATCAAGGTTATATCTTTGTTTTGTTTTCTTGAGTCTTCTCTAATCTTGTTCTTCGTGTTCTTCCAGTTCTTGAGTCTTTAATCGAAAAAGTGTCACAAAAAAAAATAAAATTCAATAGTCGTTATTTCCTTCGTTTGTTATCCAAATTAAATTTCGTTTGTTTCTTTTTTCTCGTAGTTGAATTTTCGAGAAAATTAAAAACAAAAAACGAAAATTCCAAGTCCAAGAAAAAATAGCTGTTATTTGATTTCAAGAAGTATCTTCTTGACTCAATCTTAGTTTCCATAAAAAGTGTCAAGTTCTATATCGAGTCAAATTCCATTATCTAAAGGTCTTCTTCAAGTTTTCCAAACAGTTCATAAAATTCTCACTCTTACTCGATTTGAATCATTCGGGCTTAAACTTGTTTGAGTTCGGGTTCGTTCTTTTTAGCAATTGGGGTGAAAGACATTGACACTAGTACATTAACAGTCAAAGGCGTCGGTTGTAAAGCAGAAAAGGCGTCGGTTGTACAGGAGACGTCTTTCATAGCGACGCTAATAGTGCATACTTAAGGCGTCGGTTGTAAACCGACGCCTTAAGTTTATTAAAGGCGTCGGTTGTTAAGTCACAACCGACGCCTTATCTCAACTAAAGACATCGGTTGTGATTAAAAAACCGACGCCTTTAGTTGAGATAAGACGTCGGTTGTGACTTAACAACCGACGCCTTTAATAAACTTAAGGAGTCGGTTTTTATTAAAAACCGACGCCTTTTACTATTTTTTTTTTCATTTATTTATATTCCCCTTATATACCTATATAAACTATAACAATCATGTACACATCAAAAATTTATCTTCAACAAATATATATAATCGAGGAATGCAGAACAAAACTTAATAAGATAAACAGAATTTCGAATTAATTAATCATGTTTTCACAATATTGTTAAAAAATTTGTACATGTTAAACATAAAATGGGCTAAGTTTACATACACTCTTCGACGAAGTATTTGGCTCATAAATTTCGAACCTCATCAATTTTCTCTGTTGAGTAAAACTCTTGAAATGCCTAAAAATATTTAATAAGAATTAATAATTATTATGTTAATTACATATAAATCGTAATTAAACATTATCTTCAATAAATTATACCTCGTGTAGAGAAGTAAGTTGAGAATAGGCTGTGACTATCTGAAACATGTTTCTCATAACATAATAGCCACACTCATCTCCTCTAGGTTGCTGAGGACACTGAAATTTGAATATTTAAAATTAAAACTATTATTAATAATCGAATGAAAGTGAATATATATTAAACTAATATGAGAATTTGTAGCAATTTATAAAATTCTAGTTTTCATACCGAGATCTTTTTCCAAATTACATTGGATGTTGCCCTCTTGGCTCCTAATGACCAAAAAGCTCGAAATGCCCTATAGTTTCAATAAATATGAATAAGTTATAAAAATAATAATAAAACTCAAAATTCTTACGTAAATTTTGCCAGAGTCTCCCCTATAATTTGAACGTATCCAACCTGTATAGAGACCTATTTATTGAAAATTATCCTAACTACTATCATAATCACAACACAAACACATCAATTTCACCTCAAACTCTCTACGATTATTCCATGAAAGTAACCCAACTTATCTATATGAATGCACTAAACACAAAAGTTTGAACAATGCAATAATTACTTACACATTCAATGACGGCTTGATTTCTATGTTACGCCTACATGATTGTGCTGAATCTATGAAGTACACGGTATTGGCTTCACAGCATATTGCAAGCAACATCCAATGATTCCTACGTATTATAAACGTGTAAGTATTCTTTAAATAAATAAAGAAATACATAAATAATAATAATGGTCTTACTCCTGATAGTACGGCGCTAAAAGGAATTGCTTGGATCTCAGTGTATTCATTGTTTCAGCCATGTAACTCACAACACTTTCTACATGTGTTTTAACTCTGATCGACGCAATCTGTGATGGACACATAAATCCAATTGACTGAATACCAAATTGCTCACACAACCCATGAAGGAACCTAAAAATAACAACCAATGAATAAATAATAAAAATGAAAATTTAAATGAAAGACATAAATGCGTGTTCAGTAATCTTACATTATGAATACTTGCAAGATAGATACATTCAGCCATTTCATTGAGAGCAAGTCGGTGATGTCGTCAATCGTAACATAAAAACTTTCACCTTTCGTGTGATGAAACACAGTCGCGTCTAGAGGCACTTGGATGTAGTCTGTACCAGCAGGAAGTGTAAGCACCAGAGAGTGTAACATCTTACAATCATTACCCAGACGTTGTAACGTTGCATCATCAATGAGTGGTGATCGTCTGGTAGATGACATATCAAAACTTTGGGATTTTTTATTTTTTTCAATTTGTTTTGCCTGTTTTGTCAACTCTTCCTATAATTACATGTTTTTTTTCATCATAACATTTCTAATATAATTTTAAAAGTAATTAAAACCCGAAAGAAGTTTTTTATAAATATAAAAATTATTACCTCTCCAAAAATTACCAAATCTTTAGGCCATTGATAGAAACTTCCAATAGCTTCCTCCACCACGGTGTAGTATGGAGATGGTACTGGAAGAAGTGACGCTTCGGCACCTTATATAATATCATCAACCGACACTTTAACATTATCTGTCAAGAGTTGTTGATGGTGCACAATAGTCTCGGGTCCGGATGGAAAAACCATTCCTCTAGCCACAATTTGATGCTCACCATTACAACTTATAGCGAGACGACAAGGAATTAGTTTCTGTTGTTCAATAATATTCAATGTTACAGCCTTTACGATTGAAATATAATCAATAATATTGAAAAACAAAATATTTTAAGAGTAAATACCTGAAGGCCATCAAATGGATCAGGATTAATGGAGTAACAACTACTGCGAGTTGGTGGTCGGGGTTGTGGAGTTATGTCCACTTCGGCATCAACATTTAATCCCATGCGCTGAAGGATAGCTTCGTATTTCTGCTGCATACTATCAATCTTACTCTGTACCTCTGCTGCATACTCTTTCCTGACACGTTCAGTGATACAAACCTCCAAATCCTTCATGATAATATCTTTAATATCATCTACCGACACAACCCCTCTCGATCGTCTGCTGGCCGAATCAGGTCTTCCATATACATCCCTCACCGTGACGTACACACTATATCCCCTAACCCGACCAGGATGATCCTCCTTACCAAGAGCTTCCGATAAGATGTCGTGGTGTCTCCTTGGGACAAATGTCCCTTGAGTTGCTTCCTCAGATTTTTCGATCTGTTCTCAAAAAAAAAAAAAAAATGAAAACTAAATATTAGTGTTTAAGCGAAATTTCATCATATTATGAAAAAATGATATGCTATGCTTATAATTTTTCCGTACACCCCCATCGTTTTCTCGTTGGGGATGTAATAAGATCCGTCTTCTTTCTTCTTTGATCTAGCTCGAATCCAATCTAAGCTGCGATCATCACTTAACATGGACGAGCTAAGTGACGCACATGAAGATGCAGAAGACAGTAGTGGGTCTGATAAAACCCACTGTGGCCTCATCCCGGCATAACCAGCGGAGCCCAAAAAATGTGGATGGTCGTTGTGCAACTGGCTGTCCCTGGCCTTCTTGCTTTTTTCCTTGAAAAATAAAGCATCACATTCATTAGTTTTCAACTCAATAATAAAAAATAATTAAGAATCATCACACAGGAGAGTAGGAGTTATAATGTCATATACCTTGAAAATCTCAGTCTCACGCTCTTTCTTGAATTGCTCCCATTTTTCTTCGGTCAGGTAATTATATAGCATAGTAGGTGATGCGTATCTTGGGTGCTTATTGTTAATGAATTTATGCACCAACTTATTCTTGAAATCTTTCCATCGGGACCCAGTAACTCTTAAAATAATTCGTTTCCTTTCATCGTCGGGTATGCTGAACTGCTTCTGAAATACAACAATAATATGCGATATTTATACCCATAACAAAAAAATATATAATGAATTATTAAGTTACTATGTATGAAGTGATGTAATACCTTTATATCTTCCCAAATCATGTCTTTAAGGCATTTAGGGACTTTATGCCAATCACTAATATTTATATCAACATGAATACGGACCAAAGACCCTATATAAGAATTGAAGTTCTTCTTATGGGGTCCGATTGGCCTATTGTGTTCATCAAATTCAATCGAACTTACTTCATCCCCCTTCTTCTTCATGTTTTTGCAACTAGTTGGTCCTCTAGTCCTTTTTTTTTTACTGATACACTGATCATCAGATGAACTGGAAGAATCAGCCATGACTTTCACGGGACTGTGCACGTATCTGCGTATATAACAAAACAAAAATATATAAACAAATTAGTAAGCGAATAGTAACAATGAATAGAGCATGTATGAACAATATTAAAAAGTTCTAAGTAAGAAAGTAAACGATCTTACACAATTATATTGCCTCACGAACGACGGTCAATCCACAATCTTTCTTCATGATCCTCACGCATGTAATTTATTTCAAGATTATCTTCCCTTGTAATTGCATCTGGTTGTATACCAATAGAAAATGGAGGAGTTTCGTCGAAATGATCATACTCTTCTTCATCCACCACATCATCAATGCCAACAATATGTCTTTTGCCCTGAAGTACAACTGACCACTTAGTATTTCCTGGGTCTAGAACATAAAATTTCTGTTTCGCTTGTGATGCCAGTATGAATGGCTCATCAAAATAACCCAACCGATCAAAATCCACCAAAGTGAAGCCTAATTCATCCACCCGAACACCCCGTCTATTATCAACCCATTTACATCGAAATAGAGGAAACTTGAACTCCCTGTAATCAAGTTCCCAAATATCTTCAATTACTCCATAGTAAGACATTACGGAAAAATCTCTTGACATTGCTACTTGAGTCACTCCACTATTTTGCATCGTGCTCTTATCATCTTGACGTTTTGTATAAAATGTATACCCATTAATGTCATATGCTTCATAAGACCTCACAAGCATTCCAGGGCCGTAAGCTAACCACTTTACAATTTCAGAAATGTTATTCGACATTTGTGATAATTCTTGCAGCACTTTATCTTTGAACCATTCTGCAAATGAGCGATTATGTTCATTAGTCACCCACCTCTCACCTTTTGAAGGATTCTGCTGCCTTAAAATGGACATGTGCTCATCCAAATATGGATGAACCTCAGTAAGGTGTTGCAAGATAAGGAGGTGTGCTTTGTCTCGCAATTCAACACTAGGCACAATTGTTTTGCATCCAATCGTACCTTTACCTTTCAGTCTTCCCTCGTGACGAGATTTAGGAATACCAATAACATCAATATCATCTAGGTAATCAGTACAAAATTCAATAACCTCCTCGGCAGCATAACCTTCAATTATACTGCCTTCAGGTCGAAATCGATTTCTCACATATCCTTTTAATATACCCATGTATCTCTCAAATGGATACATATACCTCAAGAACACCGGACCACAAATCTTAATTTCTCTCACCAAGTGAACAAGTAAGTGCACCATAATGTCAAAAAATGATGGAGGAAAATACATTTCAAATTGACATAGAGTGATAACAATATCGGCCTGCAAATCGTCCAGCGCATCTGGATCAACAACTTTACTACAAATTGCATTAAAAAAGAAGCAAAGTTTTATAATGACATTTCTAACATGTTTTGGGAGTATACCACGAACTGCAACTGGTAACAAGTGTTGCATTAAGACATGACAGTCATGAGACTTCATACCAACCAATTTCAAGTCCTTCATCGACACGAGACTTTTGATGTTCGATGAGTATCCAGATGGAACTTTAACAGAATTTAGGCACTCACAAAAACTTATTTTCTCCTTTCTAGACAAAGTGTAACAGCCTGGGGGTAAATAGGTCTGCTTTTCCAACTCTTGCGGTGCTAACTTATCCCGTATCCCCATTTCTACCATGTCTTTTCGGACTTTGATACCATCTTTTGTCTTTCCTTGAATGTTCAATAATGTCCCGATGACACTATCACATACATTTTTCTCCACATGCATTACATCAAGACAATGCCTTACCTGTAAGTGTTCCCAGTAGGGTAGATCCCAAAATATGGATCTCTTCTTCCAAAGACTCTTCTGAGGAGGTTTAAAAGGTTTGCCAAACATAACATCAATATTTTTAACTCGTTCATAAACCTCATTTCCTGTTAATGGTAAGCGAGAAACTCGAGTCTCGACTTTTCCATTGAAGAGATTTTTCTTCTTTCGATAAGGGTGGTGAATAGTAGGGCTGCACAAAAAAACCGTCAAACCGCAAATCAAATCGAAACCGTTGGTTTTAAACCGTTGGTTCAGTTCCACGTGGACCCGCCAATATTTTCAAACCAAACCAAACCAAACCGTTTCAAAATGGTTTGGTTTAGGTTTCAACTTTTAAAAACCGCTTAAACCAAACCAAATCGTTAATTTTTTTAATTAAAAAATTAATTTTTATTCATTTAAATTTAGAGTTTTTTCCCAAAAATTTTCAAATTTATCTAATGAATAAAAGTTCTTGTCTTTTTTCTTTTTAAAAAAAGTTATTGTCTAATGTCCAACCACAAAATCTGATTAACCTTTAACTCATACCACATTTTAACAACATACTCAAATCCTAAAACCCCATTAACATATAACCCACACCATCCTTAAATCACATACTCCAACCTCAAAAGCTCATTTAATAGAGATTCAAACAAAAAAACGTTCCCACTTCTTAATTCAATCGGTAACTTTTTGTTTTCATTCGTCTTCCTTGTTTCCTTCCAACTTCCAAGTTCCTCTTCACTAATATCAATTAGATTCTTATAACAATAGACAGAGGTGACAGGTGTACTTTCAATTTTTTCCTGCATTTGATTTTATTTTAGAGAGTCATGGAAGATGTTTCGATCTATATCAGAAGGTTCGAATCAATGTAAGAATTTGAATATCACTTGTTTAAGTTTCTTTGCAAGCAATATCATTCGATTATTTTATTTATTTTCTTAGAATTTACTCCTTGCTAAATTTCAGAATCTGGACAACAAAGATAAGCTAGCAAGAAGAGAGCCAAGACAAAATATAATTACTGTGAAAAATTGTATAAGCATCATACTAATAATTGCGGGACTAGTACTTTATCAAATCATATCACACATTTATGCGTATATGGTTTCAAATAAAAAGCAAAAAAGAATGACTAGTTATGGTATGTCTTAGACTAGTGATTTTTCTAAGATTTTTGATGACGATGAGCTATTATGTTTGTTCGGAAAGAAGTTAGGGAACAAATACAATGCAATTACAAATTTACAATTGTTTTTTAACTTCATGTATTTATTTTGAATTGAAAACAAATTCGAATGAATTTAACATCTAACATTATTAATTCTCGTATTTGCTTATATATTAACTTATTTTATCTTTATATTAAAATATATGAGTTAATTTAACGTCTAAAATATATTATATTATGTTGATAGGTAAAAACCGCGGATTAAAACCGAACCAAACCGCAAAAAATGGTTTGGTTTGGTTTGGTTTGTAAAATGAAATGGTTTGGTTTGGTTTGAGAAAATGCCAAACCGCTTGAAATGGTTTGGTTTGAAAATATGTCAAAAACCGTCCAAACCGGACCGCGTTCACCCCTAGTGAATAGGGAGAAATATACGATGACTCATAAACACATTTTTCTTACAGTTTTTCAACCAAAGATCAACCGTATCTTCTTCACAAACGGGACATGCTTTAGCTCCTTTATTAGTATACCCCGAAAAGTTACCATAAGCTGGAAAATCATTTATGGTGCAAAATATCATAGCATGTAACTTGAAATTCATTTGACTATGTGCATCAAATGCTAACACACCTTCATTCCACAACAGTTTTAAATCTTCAATTAGTGGCGCTAGGTAAACATCTATGTCATTTCCCGGCTGTTTAGGCCCTGATATTAGCAACGACAACATGATGTACTTTCGCTTCATACATAACCAAGGAGGAAGATTGTAATTCACCAAGAGAACCGGCCAAGTGCTATGTCGACTACTCATAATACCGTACGGGTTCATCCCATCTGTACATAGTCCAAGCGTAAGATTCCTATCTTCTCCACCAAAATCGGGGAACATCCTATTAATGGTCCTCCATTGAGGAGAATCAGCCGGGTGTCTTAGCTTTCCATCTTCTTTCCTCCCATCGGCATGCCAACGCATGTTCTTCGCATCCTTTGCATTGGAAAATAAGCGTTTAAATCTTGGTATTACAGGTAGGTACCATAACACCTTTGCAGGAGAGCCTTTCTTATCCTCCCAATTAACATTGCCTTCCTTTCGCTTATACCTCGATGCTCCGCACTTTGGACACAGGTTCAAGTCCTTATACTCTTTCCGATACAATAGACAATCATTTGGACATGCATGTATCCTCTCGATCTCCATACCCATCGGGCACAACATTTTCTTTGTCTCGTAAATTCAATTAGGAAGTTCGTTATCCTCCGGAAGCATATCTCGTAAAAGTTCCAATAAATTCGTGAAACTCCTATCACTCCACCTATTCTTCGCTTTCAAGTTATACAACTTAAACACAGCAGACAATTTTGTGAATTTCTTACAACCAGAAAATAAAGGCTGTTCACAATCATTAAACAAGCTATCGAAAATATGATCAGACTTTTCAATGAAATCCTCTTGTATGTCACACATCATTTCATCTATCCGATCACTATCCACATCATTCTGATCATTGTCCACATTATTCTCCTCTTGATCACCCTTATCATCATCGGTACTCGTCCTACGAAGTATACTTTCACCGTGCCATGTCCACTGTTCATAACCTTCCTTAAACCCACGACGAATCAAATGACTCTTGACTTGCTCAAAGCTACGGAACTTTCTCAGATTCTTACAATCACAACAAGGACACAAAAGCATTTCTTCACCTTCTTTTATTTTGTTTTCCTCGGCACATTTCATAAACTCTTCAACTTCTTTCACATATTCATGTGTATTACGTCTCTCATACATCCAACTCCGATCCATATCTAATAACACATATATCAAGATATTCACCATGTGTTAAAACGAATGAAATCACCTTAACTTATTATTTATAAATCTTACGAAAATTTTGACAGAATCTCCCCTATAAATTGGACTTAACCAACCTGTAGGGGGAATCAAAATGCCACAATGAAACTAAAATATTTAACTTCAACATATTCAAAACCCAAACAAAACTCCAGTCGAACTTCAACATTATCATCCAGTCTAAAATATTCATTCTCAGCATATTAAAAACTCAAACATTTTTATCCCCTTAATTAATCACTATATATGCTCATATCTCCAAATTAACACAACATAATTGTTACGAAGGGAAAGACACCCGAAAATCGAAATCTTTACATCTACTAAAAGATTCATTGCGACTAGATTAGGAAACTATATATTTTGATTTCATTTTTACCTTATAGAGTTAGGATTTTCTCTATAAATAGGGTTGATTGCATTGAGTTATACGCAACAACAATAACAATATTAATTTATCAATTTTGCTCTTATATTTCTAACATAAATAGAGAAGCTTATTTCTAATAATATGACTAATTCATACACATGCAACTCAAAAAAGAAAAGAGAAAAATATTACTTGACAACTGATTGTGTGAAAACTTGATTCCATCGTATAGCTTTAATAAAAATAATTTTTTTTTTTGTATCATACCATCATAGAGAGATGGTGTATTTTTTATTTATTTATTTTTCAGAGTGTTTCTTTAAACCAGTTCACCCCTAAATCCCACTTAGACCAAAAATGGATTATATCAACAATGTTAATTATCTAATAATATGAAACAAGAATACAAAATTCACTGAGTCAATATTCTTTTGGAAGCATCTCTTCAATTTTTCAATCATGTCTAGTCCTTTCCCTACGTTGCGCCATAACTAATGTTAACCTCTTCTAGGCCGCTGGATCTTTAGTCACATGAATGATTTTTTAGTTGGTCATATTGTTCTAGTGTAGTATATATAAATACATATGTTCTACTTCTCGGAAATTGAACCTTACAAAACTAATACTAACATAAATGTATATGCATATCAAGCTCTCAGTATTTTTTCTGATCATCATCGGCATGCCTGGTGATGAGAAAGGAAGCCTCTTCATGCAGTATTTACCATGACAAATCAACCAAGTAAGAATTACACCAACTCGATCGAGCCCCAACTCCCTAGATCTTTTCTGAACCCAACCTGAACATATTTTAGTCGTTTCTCGATTATTTGTCCATTAATACTAATCTTTTCAAATTCTGTAACACATTGTCAATATTGTGCATTGGTGTTGGATACATTTGTGCAAAAAGATGCAAAATTTGCTTAAGAAAACAAAATTAATTAGTTAAGAAATCAAACATTCTTAAAGTGGGTCTTACCGGCCGGTGGTTGTGACCCGTAGCGGCGTGTCCCAGGCGTTGGTGGCGGTGGTGACAGTATGTGCGGCTGCAAGCGCTGACGTGAGGGCGCGGCTGAGTTATGTTCGGCTGAGTTCTAGACGAGGCAGGTGATGAGAGGTGTAAAAATATAATTAGGGCTTTGAATGGAGATGAAACCGGGGAGCTAAAATGAGGGGATGGCTGGAATGGAGATGAAAACAAGGGGAAAAATGAGTGAAATGGTGGGAGGCGCTGGAATGGAGATGAAAACCGGGGGAAAAAATGAGTGGAATGGAAAAAGACAGAGAGGTGAGATCAATAGAGGGTAAAATCCAAATTTGAGTGATGCACGAGCGAAATACACGTGAGGCATATAATATTTAGTTTTAGGATGTCTGAACAATCTTCTATTACAAAAAACAACGATCGAGTCAACATGACGGAAGAGATGGTACAATGGTTTGAGCGGTTGTTTGGGGATGTGTTAGGTAGGTTAGAAAGGCTTGAGCAACCTCGGGAAGTGTCTAATGCCCGTAGGCAAGGTGGGCAAGGTAGTAGAATAGAGGGGATCGATGAGAATGAAGAAGGTAGTGATTTTGACGATAGAGCAATTTTGGATAGAGGAATTAGGCATGGAAGAAGGGATAGAGATCTTGGTGGCGATAGAATGGATGGTAGTATGAGCAACATAAATATGACAATTCCGTCATTCAAGGGTAGGAGTGATCCGGAAGCATACCTAGAATGGGAAAAGAAGATGGAATTAATTTTCAATTGCTACACTTATTCGGAAGAGAAAAAGGTTAAGGTAGCTGTACTTGAATTCCCCGATTACGCTATTACTTGGTGGGATCAATTGGTGACTTCTAGGAGGAGGAATCGCGAGAGGCCCGTTAGTACTTGGGATGAGTTAAAAGCTATCATGAGAAAGAGGTTCGTTCCTAGTCATTACCATATGGAGCTTCATCAAAAATTACTAAGTCTATACCAAGGATCAAAGAGTGTGGAGGATTATCATAAGGAGATGGAGATGTTTATGATTGGAGCTAATGTAGAAGAGGATAGGGAGGCTACGATGGCTCGATTTTTGAATGGGTTGAATAGGGATATAGCTAATGTGGTTGAACTACAACATTATTTGGAGATGGAAGATATGTTGCACATGGCTATAAAGGTGGAGAAGCAAATAAAGAAAAAGGGAACAGCAAGGTATCAATCTGGTTCTAACTCTGCTTGGAAGCCGAAGTGGGAAAGTAAAGGAGATGGGATTGTTTCTAAAGGAAAGTTTGAAGCACCAAAAGGGAAGTTTGAGGCAGCAAAAGGGAAGGAGGAACAAGCTAATAAACTCGTACCTAAAGGGGAACCTCAACCATCTACGAGTAGAGACATTCAATGCTTCAAATGTTTGGGGAGAGGACATGTGGCATCTCAATGTCCTAATAGGCGAGTGATACTTGTGCGGAAGGATGGAGCCATGGAGAGTGATAATGAGGAAGAGGATTATAGCGATATGCCGGTATTGGAGGAAATATGTGATGATGAGGATGTGTTATCCGGGGAGGATGGCGAGTTATTAGTGGCAAGGAGAGCTCTTAGTGCTCAAATCAACACGGATGATTTGGAACAACAACGGGAGAACATATTCCATACACGATGTCGCATTAATAACAAGGTATGTAGTATGATTATTGATGGTGGTAGTTGCACTAACGTCGCTAGTACTATACTTGTTGGAAAATTAGGATTACCTTTGTTAAAACATCCTAAACCTTATAGGCTTCAATGGTTAAATGATAGTGGAGAAATTAAGGTGAATAGGAGGGTGTTGGTGAGTTTTTCTATTGGTAGCTATGTGGATGATGTTATGTGTGATGTGGTTCCTATGCATGCCGGACACATTTTGTTGGGTAGACCTTGGCAATATGATAGGAAGGTAACGCATGATGGGTATAAAAATAGGTATAGTTTTACCAAAGGGGGAAAAACCATTACACTTGCACCATTGACACCGTCACAAGTGTATGAAGATCAAATAAAATTGAAAAATGATGAAGAAAAAAGAGTGAAGGAAAATGAGAGAAAGAGAGTTGAGGCCACGACCTTTGAAAAAGGAGAGGAAAAGAGAGTTGGAGCCACGGCTCCAGAAAAAGGAGAGGCGAGAGGAAAAAGGAGTGTTGGGGTACATACCTCAGAAAAAGGAGAGGGAGCGAAGAGTTCCAGAAAAGAAAGAAAAATGAGTTTCTACGCAAAAAAGGGTGAAATCAAGAAAGCATTCATGGAAGAACGGCCAATGGTCCTTCTGCTATACAAGGAATCATTCCTTGCATTTGATGAAACTAACAAATCCCTCCCTAGTTTGGCTATTTCTCTCTTGCAGGAATTTGACGATGTATTTCCCGATGACATACCTAGTGGGTTACCACCCATTCGAGGTATTGAACATCAAATTGATTTTGTACCTGGAGCAGTCATTCCAAACCGCCCCGCTTATCGAAGTAACCCCGAGGAGACGAAGGAGCTTCAAAGGAAAGTGGAGGACTTGATGAGCAAAGGATATATAAGGGAAAGTATGAGTCCATGTGCCGTCCCCGTATTACTTGTACCTAAAAAGGACGGAACTTGGAGAATGTGTGTTGATTGTAGGGCCATCAACAACATAACGGTAAAGTGTCATCATCCTATTCCTAGGTTAGATGATATGTTGGATGAATTGCATGGTTCTAGCATATTTAGTAAAATTGACCTTAAGAGTGGTTATCATCAAATTCGAATGAAAGAAGGAGATGATTGGAAAACTGCTTTTAAAACTAAGTATGGCCTGTATGAATGGTTAGTAATGCCTTTTGGGCTTACTAATGCACCTAGCACATTTATGCGTTTAATGAATCATGTTTTACGTGCATTTATAGGTAAATTCGTTGTAGTTTACTTCGATGATATCTTGATATGTGACGACCCGAATTCTCTTCCATTCGAGTGCCACTAAAAGTGACTCATATCATATTATCGAGACTTAAATAGTAATGTAAAATTATTCAAAAGAATAATTAGAATCCCATAATTTTATTTGTGAATAAAAATAGAACATAATTTTCTTACATAAAGTTCAACATAATTATCTCATCAATCTTAACCACTTTTGCCACTTCCATGTTGACCGCCTCGAACCTTCAATTATCTGAAAATGGTAAATATCGTGGAGTGAGATTTATAAAATCCCAGTAAGTATACCAAGCATAAATTTTCTTTTGAAAGCATATGGATCATTTTCATCATAACATAGGATAGGATTGAAATATTCATAAACATAGGGAGACACAAGAATTTTACCGAACTTAAATGGCAAGAATTCTTATGTGTAGCGCTACTAAACTCCGGTCCCCTTAGCATAATCATAAATATATCATATGGAACCCATAACAATCTTGTGAGATTGATTTCATAGCAATGATCCAAACATTTTCATAAAAACATAAGATATACTTACTTGTCATAAAAACATACTTACTTTTCATAAAAACATAAGGTATACTTACTTGTCATAAAAACATACTTACTTTTCATAAAAACATAAGGTGTATTTACCTTTCATAAAAACATACTTACTTTTCATAAAAACATAAGATATACTTACTTGTCATAAAAACATACTTACTTTTCATAAAAACATAAGGTGTATTTACCTTTCATAAAAACATACTTACTTTTCATAAAAACATAAGATATACTTACTTGTCATAAAAACATACTTACTTTTCATAAAAACATAAGACATACTTACTTGTCATAAAAACATACTTACTTTTCATAAAAACATAAGATATACTTACTTGTCATAAAAACATACTTACTTTTCATAAAAACATAAGATATACTTACTTGTCATAAAAACATACTTACTTTTCATAAAAACATAAGATATACTTACTTGTCATAAAAACATACTTACTTTTCATAAAAACATAAGATATACTTACTTGTCATAAAAACATACTTACTTTTCATAAAAACATAAGACATACTTACTTGTCATAAAAACATACTTACTTTTCATAAAAACATAAGATATACTTACTTGTCATAAAAACATAATTACTTTTCATAAAAACATACTTACTTTTCATAAAAACATAAGATATACTTACTTGTCATAAAAACATAATTACTTTTCATAAAAACATACTTACTTTTCATAAAAACATAAGATATACTTACTTGTCATAAAAACATACTTACTTTTCATAAAAACATAAGGTATTTTACTTTTCATAAAACATACTTACTTTTCTTAAAAACATAAGGTGTATTTACATTTCATAAAAACATACTTACTTTTCATAAAAATATAAGGTAATACCTTTCATAAAAACATACTTACTTTTCATAAAAACTTAAGGTATATTTACATTTCATAAAAACATACTTACTTTTCATAAAAACATAAGATATACTTACCTTTTAAAAGATTAAAATGAAGTGTAGTAGTAAATGGACCAAAACTTTCTTGACCACCTTGAATTTCTCTTACTTGTGGATTTTGTCAAGAGATTGGAAATAAGTGTATATGTGTAGAGTTGTGTGTAAAAGAGATGGGTTTAAATAGATGTATAAAGTTGGCATATTGTAAACATAATCATTCAATTCTATTAATTTTAACACATCCTTTTCTTAAAGTAAAGCACCATTCATATACTTTTCCATATTTATACAAATAATATGCTCTTCATGATTATATATAATGGAGTATATAAATCATTCATATACTTTTCCATATTTATACAAATATTATGCTCTTCATGATTACATATAATGGAGTCTTATCAACCATTCATATACTTTTCCATATTTATTAAATTAAGATTCTCATAATTATTATATATAATGGAACCTCTCATGCTTGCATATATTTTCTTAATTTAAATAATAAAAGTAATTTTTGTACAAATAAATATTGGGATAACATTGAATTAAGTACTTAGACTTAATATACTTTAAATCAAGAGAATGGAGATATTTTTAGAAATTCGGAATTTAATTTAAAATCGAACGATCTCGATTATTTCTTGACTTGGCTATACGAATACGTCGTGGCGTTAACTTAATAAAAATGGGTGAAATAGTAGCGACATGATTTTCTATTAAAATAATTATTAATCGCGTAAAAATTCTTGGTCGCTACATGATATATAGTAAAACTATGAATGAGCATGTCGAGCATGTTAGGTGTGTGTTTGTGGTTTTAAGACAAGAGCAACTTTTTGCTAATTTTAAAAAGTGTGATTTTTGCATGGAAAAAGTTGTGTTTCTTGGCTATGTGGTTAGTGATAAAGGAATAGAAGTAGATGAAAAAAAAGTCAAAGCTATTAAAGAATGGCCAACACCTAAAAGCATAACTGAGATTAGGAGTTTTCATGGCTTGGCTAGTTTTTACAGGCGTTTTGTTAAAGCACGATTGCCGCACCACTCACAGAAATTGTCAAAAAAAGTGTAGGTTTTAAATGGGGAGTAGAACAGGAACATGCATTTGAAACAATCAAAAATATGTTTTGTAAAGCACCGGTTTTATCACTTCCTAACTTTGACAAGACTTTTGAGATTGAATGTGATGCCTCAGGGCTAGGCATTGGAGCTGTTTTAATGCAGGATCAAAGGTCAATCGCCTATTTTAGTGAAAAACTAAAGGGGCTGCACTTAATTACCCCACATATGACAAGGAGTTATACTCACTTGTGCGCGCTTTGGAGACATGTCAACATTACTTGTGGCCACGAGAGTTCGTGATACACACTGATCATGAATCCTTGAAGCATTTGAGGGGTCAAGCTAAGTTGAGTAAGAGACATGCAAGGTGGGTAGAATTCATCGAAACATTTCCCTAAGTCATCCGATACAAACAAGGTAAGGAAAATGTGGTGGCAGATGCATTGTCTCGAATGTATGTTCTTTTAAATTCTAAATTACTTGGATTTGAATACATTAAGGACATGTATGCTAGTGATCTGGACTTTTCTAATACTTATGAATTATGTGGTAAAGGGGCTGTGGATAGGTTCTTTAAACATGATGATTATTTATTTAGAGAAAATAAATTGTGTGTCCCTAGGTGTTCAATGAGGGAGTTACTTGTGAGAGAGGCCCATAGTGGAGGTTTAATGGGTCATTTTGGGGTTAAAAAGACCATTGAAATCCTAAGTGAACATTTCTATTGGCCTAAGATGAAGATTGATGTGGTTCGGGTTTGTAATAGATGCATTACTGGTAAGAAGGCTAAATCTAGGATTAAACCCCATGGATTATATATGCCTTTACCCGTCCCTAGTGAACCTTGGATCGATATCTCTATGGATTTTGTTTTGGGACTACCTAGGACTAAGAAGGGAAGAGATTCAATTTTTGTGGTAGTAGATCGCTTTAGCAAATTGGCACATTTCATACCATGCCACAAAACTGATGATGCTACTAACATAGCTGAAATTTTCTTTCGGGAAGTCGTACGCTTACATGGGGTGCCTAAAAGTATAGTCTCGGATAGGGATGTTAAATTCCTTAGTCATTTTTGGAGAGTCTTGTGGAACAAATTAGGAACAAAACTACTTTTTTCTACAACTTGTCACCCACAGACCGATGGACAGACCGAGGTAGTAAATAGGACAATGATCCAATTGTTGCGCACCATAATCAATAAAAATTTGAAAAATTGCGAATAGTGTTTACCATTTATTGAATTTGCATATAATAGGGCTATACATTCTACTACTTCTTCTTCACCATTTGTTTATGGTTTTAATCCGCTAACACCATTGGATTTAATTCATTTACCTGTGAATGAACGTAGTAGTTTAGATGGAAAGAAAAAGGCTGACATGGTTAAATCACTCCACGAAAAAGTGAGGTTGGCGATTGAAAAGAAAAATGAACATTATGCATCGTAGGCTAACAAGGGGAGAAAATGCGTCATATTTTGAGCCCGATGATTGGGTTTGGGTACATTTGAGAAAGGAGCGGTTTCCAGAACAACGTAAGTCAAAGTTACAACCGTGAGGAGATGGTCCATTCCAAGTGATTGAAAAGATCAACAACAATGCCTATAAATTAGATATTCCTGGTGAGTATAATGTTTCGGCTTCATTTAATGTTTCTGATCTATCTCTGTTTGATGCAGGTACAGATTCGAGGTCGAATCCTTTCGAAGAGGGAGGGGATGATGTGATCCAGACCACGGATACAAGCCCGCACAAAGATCCGTTGAAGATCAAAGGAGGACCGATGACTCGATTGCAAACAAAGAGGGCCAATGAAGCAATGGACAAGTTAGTTCAAGAAACAATGGCCAAAACAATATTCGTGTCATCAAAATAAGCAAGTTCCATGTTGGGACCGAGCCAAAATGATGAGTGGATCAATCATTCAAGCCGTCGAAGAAAATTGCAAAGTTTCAAAATTCACGGCCGTAACCCGTAATTCTTACGGCCGTGAAGAGCTCACTGCTGAAAATTGAGAATTTGAAGAAATTGGACTTACGGTCGTAAGAAGCTTTTATCACGGCCGTAACAAAGCCTCTGGTGAAAGAACGAGATTTTCAGAAATAAGAATTACGACCGTAAATAATTATGTCACGGCCGTAACTATTAAACAGAAACCAAGTTACGGCCGTAAAGGGAAGGGTCACGGCCGTAAAAACATATACGCGTAATTTTAGGTTAATTTTTGTTTCCTTATTTTTAGCTAGTTGTTTCCTAGTATAATTAAATCTCTTAACCTAGTTTTTGACCCTATTTATAGGGATATAATTTTCATTATTCATAGACAACTTTGATATTATTATTGAGAGGCAATTTGCTTTCAAACCTTATTCTTTATTGAATAAAATCTGAACTTGCGAGTTAATCTTGTTTGTTCAAATCTTGGGTGAGATTTATTTTCATTGTGATCAAGAGGTCAGCATATCTATTGATTGTGTTGGTTGCTTGGTTCAATTAATTTGAATCAATCTCGAAATCTTGATTCTTTGATGTTCTTGGGTCGATTCCAATAATTTGTGGGTTGCGTAGCTACAATTGCTACGTGGTTTGCATCACGTGGTTATCAGACTTATAAACTACATATTCAAAGTTATTTTTAATAGAGTACAATGCAAGAGTGTCCTTCAGCAAATTCTTGCCCCGATAAATCTATTTTTCAGCGACAAAATCAATCTGTATATCGATTGCAACATCACATTCCTCTTGGTTGTCGTCCTCACGTTGTTGCAGCTCACTTATATATAATATGGCTGCAAAGTCTCGCATTGTAGGAAATGGTTCAGAGATCATATTCAGGTTTAAACTAGGTGCAATAGCTTCTCTCCATACGAAACTGTGAAAACGGAAACTCCATACCAATGTCTGAACCACGAAGATGTTCCATCTAGAGAAGGTTGACTACAACACGTAGTGCATATGCCGTTAAACTAGGCTCCTTTCTTTTCAACTTCAGACAACAGGGTAATGAAATGTTATTAGAAATCCTCACGGGTGCCATGTCTCCACCAACATCATAGTCTATTCTCACACGTGACATTCTTGTATCAATATTAATTTGTTGACATATCATTTTGACGAAATTCGAGTACCAGCATCGAGTTGGTATTAGGAGTCCAAACGTATCGTTAGGTATGGCAACGGTCGGTCGGCTTCCCCCGTGCCCCGCCCCGTCTCAGATAATTTTCCCCATATCCGCCCCGTGCCCTGCTTAAAGACAGGGTGGGACGAGTCGACAAATCGCCCCATTTAGTAAACCATTTATATTAGAGGGACGGGGCGAGTTTCATAAAATTAAACTCTGTAGAATTTAAACACACAGACAAAAGGGTCCCTACTTTGTAGAAAAATTGGTTGTTGTCATTATACACTGCATCAATAAAATTACTTGAAGAAAGTAATTAACCATCTACATTACAGTTTTTCTTACTGCAACTAACAATGTTGGATTGGAGAAATATATAGTAAATTACACTACAGTAGAGAAGACTGAATTATTTTCTTTAGGAGATAGATTTATTTTCTTTGATCTTTCTTGTCTGCCTTATGTTTCCATGATTCATTTTTATATTTAAAGTCATTCCATTGAATGAACAATTTTGTCTTGCCATTCACTAAAAATGTAGGAATTGCAGAATAAAATAAAGATTCAGAATAAAAATAGTGAAGGATCCGTTGATTTTCACACGACATTGATTTGTTAATTAGTCAAGCATACCTCATTTTTTTTTAAACTCGAAATTGGGGCGGGGCGAAACGGGACGGGAGAAAATCATCCCCACGCCGTTTAGATCAGGGCAGAGCTTTTTTGCCCCGTATTCGGCCCACGGATCCATTTATGCGGGGCGGTTCTGCCCCTAATGGGGGCGGGGCTCCGCAGGTCACGATTTTCACAGATCATTTTGCCATCCCTACATATCGTTGTTCAACTTCAAAAAAACATTCACCTGGTCCATCAATTGCATCCAACAATTCTGAGTCATAAATTACAGGGATATGATGGTGGAATAATAACATATAACATCACACAAATAGTTTTGAATGGGAATACGTCATCGACATTGTTTAAGTATACTGAGGAATACAAGAACCAATGGAAATATTATCACTAAACATGAACATGTAACCACTGATAAGAATATTAGAGACTTGGTGAGACACCCTGGTATTATCATAACCAATTCAAATTACATACTGTAATTACAATACATATTTTATAGCACGAAAATATGTGAATTAATGAAATCATAATTATGTACACAGTCATGTGCACTTGGATGACTGGATGCAAAAAATATGTAGACAAGTTTTGTTAGATAACACAAATGTTAACCTACCAGTTCTAACGAGAAGGTGGGAACGTAATACATCTAGAGTTGTGTAATTACAGCACAGATGAATTCAAGGACATTCAACATGCTCCGGACGATGTAAAAGGACAAAAGGCATTCAGAAACTAAGTAAAATAGATGGGAATATGTGGAAGAATTTTTTAGCATCCTAATTACAATTAGAGAATTGGCGATTCTCTATACCTGTGATAATCGTCATAGCTCACCCGGATGCAACCAAAGCACAAAAGCCGTTACATAAAAGATCAATCAAGACTCAACCCACTATACACACAATCTAGAAGACTAGAACCCAAAGGAAGTACTAGATCAGTATGGAAAGTTTCCAGGTCAATATTTTTTAGTATATTTCATGGGGTTGTAAGTATTATAAGATAATTCATATTTTAGTAGTAGTTTTGTAATATTACGTAATTAATGGGTAATTACCAATTTTCCCTTTATTTAATAGAATCATTCTAGGAGGTTGCAATAAATATCCAAAATTAACCAGAATTTTGTGATCAAACTGAAATTTACGTTATTCAGGAAGTATTACATATTGAAACTTCCAAAATTTTATGAAACTTTTAATTTACTGAAATTTACATTATTTTAAAGTATCATATCATGATACTTTCTAGAGGTGGGCGTCGGGTGGTTCGATTAGGGTATCTCAAGAATCGGAATCGAATCATACTTTTTCGATTTTTGTAAAATGGAACCATTCGGTTCCTTTGAATCGCCAGAACCAAACCATTCGGTTTCGGTTCGGTTTCGATTCTAATTCGGTTTCATAATAATAATTATTTTTCGAGAGCTTTATCGATGAGCATCAGGCCTCGAGAAGTGAGCCAATAATCGAAATAAACTTGTACCGAATATACCAAGATCAAGGATTTCGAAAATCCTTTCACCTCAAAAGAAAGTATAGGATTCTCCATAAAATGCAAGAGATTCATAAATAAAAATAGGAAACAAATGATCTAAAAGGTTTTTCGAGGATGGCAATATAGTAAACTTGTGGGATGAATACTGAGTTTTAAATGCATTACTATTAATTATTTTATATTTGTATTTAAGTTTTTAATTAACTCCATCGTGGTCATTTACAACTTTGCTTATTAATAAGTTAGTCTAATTCGATTTTCATTTACTAAGAATTTCAGTCCTAGTATGAAGTTAAATGTTACAATGATGTAGAAACGTAACAAATTTCATAAAAAAAAAAAAAATTAATCGTTTTCACTTTACCCAAAAAAATTATAAATTCTTTTGATTTTTAGTTTTAAGACAACCAATTAAGACCATAAAAAAATAAACAAGAATCAAAGACCGGTTCTAACTTCTGTTTTTCGGTTCTAAAGGTGGAACCAAGAACCGAACCCAAAATCAATAGGTTCTCGGTTCCAAAACCAATTTCCTATTTTATTTTTTTAAAACCATATTGTTCCGATTTTTTCGGTTCGGTTCCGATTTTTTTGCCCACCCCTAATACTTTTCAAATTTCTATGATACTTAGAGCATGTTTGAAGCCCATTTTTTTGAAAAACAATTATTACAAATATTCAATCTCAATCGTCCATTCTTAGTGAAAGCAATAATATTTAACTTTTCAAATAATTTTAAACGGCTCATTTTTCAAAATCCACAAAAACTCTACATTAAACAGGGGCTTGGAGCTTAAATTTTAGTGTCACGTGTAAGTTTGAGTAATGAAAAGAAAATGACGTAAATTTTATTAAATGGAGTATGTTGGGTTTTTTGATACCCAATAAATCCGGGCGATGATGTAAAATAGTTGTGGGAATAAAACGACACCTCGATAGATAATTCGGCTCGATAACGACTAGGGGCCACTCGAAGTTATTTAATTGGTAATCGCTCGTGGCCCACTTGAACGGCTCATTTGTTGTGGACGTTTTGGATAAAGGCCTTGGACTTAGGTAGTCGACCCATTAGAGTGGTTGTCAACTAGTTTGTGTATTGGGTCCTTTGGGAGTTTAGCCCAATCCATGACCTAGCCCATTCCACCCTATAATACTCCCTACCGTTGCCATTTTGTTAGAGGGTTCTGAGAAGTGGATTTGAACTGAAGCAAAAGAGTGGAAAACGCCATTCTTGAGAAGCTGGCTTACTGCTGCCTCTACTGTTCATTTTCTTCCTTGGTGATATAGTTCATCTACATTTGGAGCAAGCAAGGTTGTGTGTTTGTTGAGTCGAGCTTGGAATCGAGGTGTCGTATTGGAATGCTTACTGAGCCCGAGTTGTATCAAGGATTCAACTACATTTTTAACATGGTATCAGAGCTAGGCGTGATTTAAGGGCTGAAATGGGCTTCAAGGTGTGCTGAAGAAGAAGCTAAAAATCGAAGGCAGTGAGAGAGAGGTTGTGGTGCCGACTGGAAGAGGAAGAGAGCCACTGACCATTTTCACAACTCTAACTCCGGCCACCAACCGGCGAAATAACACCACCACAAGCACCGCCGTGTTGAGGTGAACACTCGGCTAGATTTTGGACAGAAAACGGCGACTGGACGGCGAGTTTTGGACCGGAGAAGAAGGTGGAGCAAATCTGTCCAGTTTTTTTCCAGTTTCTGACCGGACTGAAAAAGTGACATTCCGGCCGATCCAGAATTCCGATCGACGATCGGCCACCGCCATCAGAACGGGCTCTTCGAGGAGAAGACTCGCCTGAAATTTGGGGGCAATCCGACGGTTGAAACAGAAGTTATTCACCGGAGAAGAAAATGCTGGCGGACTGAAAAACCGAGATTCCGGCCAAACGGGAGCTCCAATCGCGAAACGGTCACCACCGTTGGGTTCGTGACGAGGAGGAGAAGCTTCCTGTGTTTTTTGGCATTTTCCGGTCTCCGACGACAGGGGCGGTTTCCGGCTCCGGCGGCGGTCCGGCGAGGCGTTTCTGGACAGAATTTTCAGCTCGACCTGCTCGTCCCATTTCCGAAGTCCATTTTGCAAAACAACTCTCGATTATACGGACATTGAAAAGTCCGCTCTGGTAAATTGGCTGAAACTGTTTAAATTCCTGCAATAGCAGACCATCGTGTGGGTTGGTCATTAGGATTGGGGGTTGTCATTGTTTGATAACCATTGCCTGTTGCTAGAATTTAGGTCTTAATTGTCATACCTGCTTACGTGCTTGAGGTGTTAAGCTACTCTAAATTGTTTGTTCGGTCTTTTGATTGTGTATTGACGAATTTCCTATTTTTTGTATTCTTTTGTTAATCCCGTTAGATTTCTTTTGACTTTAGGACTACTTGTTGTGGTTATTTGTCAATTTGTGATTTCTTGTTCATTTTGTGTCTTAAAATGGCTGCACGTTTTGATTTGGGGATTTTCGATGGGAAAGGGGATTTTTCCATTTGGCAACAAAAAATGAAGGTAATTTTGGTTCAACAAAAAGTTTCAAAAGCTATTACTGGCATTTATCCCGCTGATTTGTCAAAGGAACAAACAGAAGAATTAGATGAGCTTGCTTACACTTCAATTATTTTACACCTATCTGATGCTGTTTTGAGAAAAGTTGGTAAATTTAAAACCACGGAAGAACTTTGGAAAAAGTTACAGGACTTGTATTTGCTTAAAACTACTTCTAACAAAATTTACTTACTCGAAAAAATTTTCAACTCTAAAATGGATCCTACAAAGGATTTAGATGACAATCTGGATGTATTTAACAAACTTGTGCAAGATATTGTTAATTGTGATGAAGAGGTGTCTGAAATGTACAAGGCCATTATTTTACTTAATTCTATGCCTGAATCATTTAGAGAGGTTAAGAATGCAATTAAGTATGGTAGGGACAACTTAACACCTAAGATTGTCATAGATTCCCTTAGGAGTAAGGAGATGGAAATTAAGGCTGAGAACGAGGTTAAGAGGAGTGGTGAATTGCATATGTTGAAGGGTCATTTTAAGCAAAAGTGTCATATTCAAAACAGTGGTGACTCGAGTGATGATGGTGGTAAGCATAAAGGTAAGAGTTGGGACAAGTCAAGGTCTAGCATGGGTGGCAAACGATGTTTTAGCTGTGGTAAGAGTGGACACTTTATAAGAGACTGTCCAAAGAAGAAGAAAAAGGGGAGAAGTGAGGCGAATGTGATTGAGTCTAGCTATGACCCTAGTGTGATTGAGGGTGACCCTTATTGATAGGGATCCTAGTTATTGCATGTGCATCTGTGTGATCCTGTCTGCATGTGTGTGATTACTTAATTCGATGCATTGTTTTGTGTAGCATTTCACGTTGTTTGATGTGTTATTTTGCATGAATTTGTGTGTAATCAGTCTTTACTTAGTGTAATGTGTTGGCATGCATAGTGGGTTTGTGATGCATTAGCAGTGAGTGTGGGTGTGAGTATGTCTTTTGGTAATGTGTGGAGTAGATGCCTGATAGTGCATTGATGAGATGTACGGGGGTGAGTGTGACATTTGAATGTCCTGTAAATCTTCTATCTGTAAATCCTGGCCAGGTGGAGTGTTAGAGACACTTAGATCACTTCTATTAGGTGGAGACTCATTATCCCCTTAGTTGAGAGGAGTGATGTATTGATAGAGGAGCATCCCATAGATTTAGGATCTATTCTTGTTTACCAGTTAGGCATGTGAGGTGACCAATCTAGTGAGCATATGTGGCGGAGTGTGTGATATGTGTTCTCGAGGAGAGAGATACACGGAATGGGATAGGATAATTGTATGAGGTCATTTATGCATTGTGGTGTATATGTGTTGGCCATAGTGTTTGATTAACTAGGAGTTAGTCTTATGTTCTTGTGTGAGCATGTTTGAAAAGATTTCTGAATTATCTTATGGTTATATCTGTCATCGCATGTTGTATGTTCTTGATTGATTACTGTGATTATCTGTCTTCTGCTTGGATATATTTGACCTTAGTCCTAGCGAGTAAATGGAGCAGGTATGGTGTGTGTTTCAAGTACGAGACACGAGGTAAGGTCTGTGATTCCAATTTTGTTTGGATTACCTTGATTGCGCAAGTATAAACATTGTGTTGTTTTTTCTTGCAGATTGATTGGGTATCAAGGTGGAGATTTGTTGGGTTTTTTGATACCCAATAAATTCGGGCGATGATGTAAAACAGTTGTGGGAATAAAACGACACCTCGATAGATAGTTCGGCTCGATAATGACTCGGGGCCACTCGAAGTGATTTAATTGGTAATCGCTCGTGGCCCACTTGGACTGCTCATTTGTTGTGGACATTTTGGATAAAGGCCTTGGACTTAGGTAGTCGACCCATTAGAGTGGTTGTCAACTAGTTTGTGTATTGGGCCCTTTGGGAGTTTAGCCCAATCCATGACCTAGCCCATTCCACCCTATAATACTCCCTACCGTTGCCATTTTGTTAGAGGGTTCTGAGAAGTGAATTTGAACTGAAGCAAAAGAGTGGAAACCGCCATTCTTGAGAAGCTGGCTTACTGCTGCCTCTACTGTTCATTTTCTTCCTTGGTGATATAGTTCATCTACATTTGGAGCAAGCAAGGTTGTGTGTTTGTCGAGTCGAGCTTGGAATCGAGGTGTCGTATTGGAATGCTTACTGAGCCCGAGTTGTATCAAGGATTCAACTACATTTTTAACAGAGTATATTTAAGTTTAAGGAGAAAAATATGGTGCAAAGTGCAATTATCACATCATTCTAGTTAACTACTAAATTTTAGAATTGCTATGTAATAGACTAATTCATCTCTTTCCTATTACCTCCATTTGGTAACACTATAACTGTTTATAAAGTGATTTATTTATAATTATGAAGTAAAATGTGTGGTTGAAAATTGAAAAAAAAAAAATTATGTGATTAAAAAGTAATTTGAGAGATTGTGTGGAATATATATAAACCTATTTATAAATCATTTACCAAACACTTGGTTAATGTATGAACCGTTAAAAATGATTTAAACTATAAAATTTTCTTCGACGAAGAAAAATCATGTTGAAATTTGTAGAATATTCATCGATGAACTATTTTGTCATTGAATCCAACAATAATCAATAACATTGCGAAAAAAAAGTTTTGTCGTTAAAAGTACATAAACTCCCTGACTCACTAAGGTTTAATTGTTGAACTCTTTTTTGGTAAGTCAAAGTTGCGCCAGTATAAGTAATGAAAGCAATGGTAATTTTCGTTGATAGTAACGTCTACTTTGCCTTTTTTTTTTTTTTTTATAATTATTCAACAATGATATTTGCAGCAGCATTATTTACAAACTGCCAACGAAGTAAATTTACTTCCAATGCTATTTATCGACCTAACTTCATCAATTGAAGTGCACCTCCTATATTGCGAATGAACAAATCTGTTGCTGTTAAAATAATAATAATAATAATAATAATGATAATAATATGTTGTGATTAAAAATATAAAATACTATATATATACAAACACACACACAACAAATACAATTACAATAATTCTAAAAAGACAGTTTGTTCAAATTAACTTTATTCAAGAATTATTATCACTCGTTTTCATCACAGCTGAATGCTTAAATTGTCCAACCAACTTGGCCACACCTGAAGGTGACGTAGAAAGAGACTCCAGCAAAATTAATTATTAAAAAACTATAAATTTAGCGGTGGAGCTTTTGCCATTTATCTGCCACTTGTACACTATTAGTTGTTTTTTTTTTTGATCGTACACCTGTACACTTATTATTAGTAAAAAGTTGACTGACAAAGTCTCCACCTACCTTATCATGTGTTTTGGTGAAAGATTTACCTTATCACGTGTTTTGATGAAAGATTTAAATCACAAATTATGATTTTATGCCTTCAAGAGTATATTTATATTTATTCGGATCAAATTCATATTTCAGAATTCGAACTTTTGACGCAACAGTCTTAAGTAAAGTTGAGATTTTTCAACCTTCCTCTTTTATCATTTGGGGATGTGTTATGAGGGGACTTGTACACTTTTAGTACTTTACTTGGACATTAGTTGCATTACCAATACTGTAATTTCGGTAACAATTCGAAGGTTTTTGTGAGATTCGATCCTAATATAATTGAATAACATGGGGGGGGGGGGGGGGGGGGGTTTTGATCGAAATGGCTTCTCAAATATTTTTTTTCCTACCTATACAAAAAAATTTATATAAAACCCCTTTAAAAATCAAATATTTCCATCTGCAAAATTTTGGCACTCTATAATAGACTATATTTGTTAAAGATTTTATGTTTAAATACATAATTTTTTATGTTTTCGAAATGAAATATGTAGTTAAAAAGTGGAGAAAAAAATATGTGTAGCTAAAAAAAAATTTGAAGAATTATATTATTTAAAAACATGTTTTTAAACTTTGCCAAACATTGGCTAAATATCCCCCCACCAAATCTTTATAATTAATCACTACTTCGAAAAAGACTAACCCAAAGAAATGAATAATAATTAATTACCATCGATCTTTAATAATGAATTTTTTTTTTATTGAGAAAAATTGATGACCGCTAATTAGACTACTGGTGGATCCCGCAATTCGCACATGGAGACTTTCGACTTAAACCAATAGAAAGACTCATATTAAAAATCAAAATTGACACCAAATATTAAATAAAATAATTAATTAATAATGTAAATACATTAGTGAGGTCACCTATACGTAGAAAACGGTGTCGTTTTATCATTATTGTCCGTTGATTCTTGGAATCTCTCTCAGCCGTTGTATCAAGCCATGGATTCAATACAGTGTACAACACATGGATTCAATTGAAATTCCACATGCTTTCATGTGCACACAAGTGAAACTGAATCAAGATTCATAAATTAAAGGTTCTATTTACAGCTACCTGCATAGTATGATTAGTTGGATTTTTTTTATTTTTATTTTTTTTATGCTGGGTGCCATTCTTGATTATTCAACGTAATGACGTCGATTTGTGGTGTCTTCGTATTAGATCATTAAAGATAAAGTTTTTATTTTATTTTTACTAAAAAATGAATTTTCAGTAAATTTTGATAAAAATTGATGAAATAAGTAAATGAAAAATTGCTAAAAGTTATGGATCCCAAAAAATATTGCATTGAAATGAATTTCAGAAAAAATAAATTTTAAAATATCGGGACCAAAAGGATACTAAATATCTAATCTTATTAGTCGAGAGATTGAGAACATGAAAATAAAAGAAAGTATTTGAGCCATCATTTTATTATATAATTAGGTATAGATAGCCTTTAAGTATTAGTACAAATTTTTAAATTTATTTTTAATCATACATTCTATCAATAAAATTATTTTTATTTAAATCCACAATTTCTTCATACTTTTTAACCATTTACTTTACAAAAAAATCATTTTTCACAAACATATTCTAAAAACATTATGCCCCCGTGATGTGGGCAGGGATTTTGCTTAGAAATAGCAACAAGGAGGGTTTGGGGCGAAGATGTCAATTTTCGTTCCCTCTCCGAGCCCCGTCAGAGATTTATCATCTCAATTCTCATCCTCGCCCCATTCTCGTCTAAGAGGGGTCGGGGCGGGGACGGGGGCGAGTCGGGGGTGCCCATAATTCCTGTTTACGTCACCATTTATTATTATATATATACTTTTGTTAATTAATGTCTTTTTATAATAGTTATCTAATGTCTTAGTTATACAAATTCTTTTTTTAAAGTATGATTATTCTACAAAATTTACATTTAATAGTTCTAACGAATGATTGAGATCTTGGGTTTGAATCTCATGCAGTATTTGTAGTTGTATATAGGAATTTGTCAAAAAAGCAAAAAAAAAATTAATAAAAAAACTCATGATAGCTTTTATAGAGTAGTACAAGTTTAATTATATTAAGAAATATATTTTGAGAGAATGAGATGAGACCTTTGAGAGTGAGAGATGAAGAGTAGTATCGAGTTGAAATGTATGGCTTGATTTTGAAATTATATATTTAGACGTCGGGTGGTTCATGACACTTTTATTTTTTTTTTAATTTTTTTTAATTGAACTTATTAATCGGGGATGGTTTTGTGCGCGAGGATGAGAATTTGATAGCAATCCCATCACCACCCCATCCCCGATCGGATATACTTTTTCATCATTTTCCCCGCCCCATTCCCTTCCTTGTCGGAGATTCTCCGTCCCATTCATGACGGGTCCCCGTCGAGTTTGGAGATTCTCCGCTCCATTACCATCTCTAATTTTGCTCACCTTCAAGTGGATGAAAACTAGGCCCCTGTTCTCTTTGTTATTTTGAGGTCGTTTTCTATTTTTATTTTCGAAAACGCTAAAAACGCGTTCTCTTTACCATTTTCGAAAACGCATTTTGAAAAAAAAAAAAGTTGTACACAAAATGCAAAACGCCCAAAACTGTTTATTTCGACAAAAAATGTCCAAAACGCGTTTTGGGATTTTTTTTTTCATAAAGAATTATCTTAACTTAGAACTAAACTTAATATAAAATTTTTATTTTTTTTTATTTATTTATTACTTTTTTTTAGAATTATCCTAACTTGGAACTAAGCCTAAATATATATATATTTTTTTTTAGAATTATCCTAACTTGGAACTAAATTTAAATAAAGTTTTATTGAATTCAATATCAACATTACAAAAAAAAAATTAAGTAAGAATTCTTGTTATTATATTTCAAAAAATGTACTGATAAATAGACTCTGCTGATTTTGAAAGAACTTGCATTTTCTGAATTTTAATAGAAGTAGAACTTTTTCAAATCTCAAATCTGACCAAGCTGTGTTAATATAGACTCTTAATGCTCACATTAGTATGTTGCTTGTAACCATGTTTTCAGTGTATTGTGAAAGGAAATTTGAGTTTGAATTAGTAGTATTCTGCAAGCAAATTAATTAAAAATAGTTTAAGTAGTATTCTGCAAAATTTTAAACAGAACGTGTTTTTCAGCTTTTTATTTTCAAAAACAGTTTTCAGAAATGGCAAACCAAACGCGTTTTCAGCAAATTTGAAAACAAAAATGAAAACAGAAAATACAAAATATTTTCGAAAATAAAAATACAAAATAAAATACAAACAGAACGTCACCTATATTTTTGATGGATTTGGATAAAAAATAGTGAATTTAAAGAGGGAGGGGCAAACATGGGACTACATCAACGGCCTAAATATCTAAAACCTATATAACCTTTATTAAAAGGTAATAATATTTAGGGGGTGGGGGTGTGGACATGGGACTACATCAAAGGCCTAAATATCTAAAACCTATATAACTTTTATTAAAGGTAATAATATTTATCTTTAAAGTCATCAAAGACGCCTAAATATCTAAAACCTATATAACTTTTATTAACAGGTGATAATATTTAACTTTCAAGACCCAATTCATATATTAACTAAAAACCACAAAAAAAAATAAAAAATCGTGTCCTTATGGGATGAATATTAAGACGAGTAGTTCATAATTTATATGTTAAATTTTGTGTTTATTTTTGTAAGCAACTGATAAATTTGTTAGATTAGTGAAGAATAATTTAATGGTTAAAACGTAAAGTAGAAAATATGGTAAACAAGATACTCATGAGGTTCAACTTGTCTTAGCAAATGAGCACTATCAATTTGATTATTAGTTAGACCAGCATTTTTTTGGTTGAATAATAACACTAAACTTATAATCCACGACTGCTAGCTGAGCTTCAACTTTACAAGTCGGAATTTAAACAAGACTAATTGAATAATTAAATCAAATCCACTTGCTCATATTTAACATTGTTTGATGTTGTTTAAAAATAATTTATTTGAAATGAATAATGATTTTTGGAGAATATGTAATTAAAAAATATAAAAACTTTTTTTGGATTTATATGTAATATTATTTTATTGATAAATGCGAGATTGAAAATAATAGAAAAAAAAATGTGTTAAATTTTTAAAGGGCAAATAGGTACTAAATATTGCTGAATTTATAGCATGCATGAGAACCTAATGTATGTGTACATATTTCTCAAATTGTTAATCGGTCAAATATTTCTAGGAGAATAATTGATTGTCTAACTATGCATAGAACATGAAGGAAACCCCTAGAAGTTTTATGGTGTAGGAACTGATAATATATCAATTTTAACTTTATGAGTTTTGTCTCGTCTCCTTTCTCACAATTTAAGTTTTAATATGCGATTGATTTAATTACTAATTTAAATTGTATATTTTGGATGCTAGTTTTTTCTTTCGGTTAAAAAAAAAAAAAAAAAAAATTCCAAATTGAATAAAATTTGAAAAAGTTAGGGAAATATTGTACGGGAATTTTGTAGAATTTTAACCATAATATTTGAAAACTTTGATAAAGAATTGCACTTTTTGATAGAGTTTAATTTGTCACGGGCTTCAACTAAGAATTAAAATTGTTGGATTTGACAAACATGCTAGACTTATAATCCACGACTGCTAGCTGAGCTTCAACTTTACAAGTTGGAAATTAAACAAGACCAATTGAATAAAAATCATATCTGCCAGCTCAAAGTCCCTTTTTGGGAGTGATTAAAAATAAGATTTTAATTCAAATTTAAAGTCAATAATTAATCTTAACCACATATTTTTTAGTCTCACAATTTTTCAACCACATATTTCATTAACTTCTATCAAAATATACTAAATTCTTATTTTATCCCCACCAAAGAGAGGATAATTAATATTGTTGAATTTATAGCATGCATGTGAACCTATCGTATGTATACGTATTTTTCAAATTTTTTAATCGGCCGAATATATATTTGATTCTATATACGTAAAGACAGCATGAAAGATGAATATATATTATGGAAACTCTCAAGGTTATAATAAGTAATTAAATGTATTTATGCATGGGAATAGCTTTGAAAAAATAATATTCATAGTTCATTCCTAGGAAAATAATTGATTGTCTAACTATGCATAGAACATAAATTAAAGGAAACCCCTAGAAGTTTTTATTTGTAGGAACTAATAATATCAATTTTAACTTTATGAGTTTCGTCTCGTCTCCTTTCTCACAACTTAAGTTTTAATATGCGATTTATGTAATTACTAATTTAAATTGTATATTTTTTATGCTAGTTTTTTCTTTCGGGGGAAAAAAATTCCAAATTGAATAAAAATAAAAAGTTAAGGAAATATTGTAAAGGAATTTTGGAGAATTTTAATCAAAATATTTGAACCCTTTGATAAAGAATTGTACTTCTTGGTGTGGTAGAGTTTGTCACGGGCTTCAACTAAGAATTACAATTGTTGGATTTGACCAACATACTATGAGAATCTAGCCAGTGATTATATTTAATGAATTTTTATTTCTTGAAAACTTAAGATGTTGAGTTTATGAACAATAATAAGAATCTTCTTTGTATGATTCCTCAGAATTTATTGTCCTATTTTCCTAAGAAATAAAATTGTTGGATTTAATGAATTTATAGTTGCATTTTCTAATTTAATGTAGCATGTAATTTCTGAATATTCGATAAGAGTTGTACATTTAATTAGAAAAATTCGAATTAACAAAGTAATGCGTCATCATTCACTAAAAACTTTGATCATGATCATGTCAAGAAAAAATATCAAAATAATTTTCACAGAAATGATGAATTAAAGAAAGTTGGATCTAACGATTTTAAAGAAGGCAGATCAATAATTCATAATAAAATAATCAAGATTTATTTCATTCAATATAATTTTAAAAGTGTGATTGACTTTTAGTGGCTACTTTTTGTATAAATTGCAAGATATCAATTGTTTACGCATTGCTCACTGCACTATATACTCGCTGCCTTTTGGTTTAGTGCGTTGAGCAAGTGAGGAGGAGTGAGTAAAAATGGCTATTGATAGTCAGAAAATTGATCTTGAGAAACCCTTGATTTCAGTCTCTAAGGAATATGAGCCTGATTCCCAAGGAAAATTTAATAGAGATGAGATGCTTGCAGAAGGAAAGAAACAGATATTCTTAGCAGGACCAATGATGTTTGTGAATCTTTTATTGTCACTTATATCAACAATTTCTGTTATGTTTGTCGGTCATGAAGGGGAATTAGCTCTTTCTGGTGCATCAATGGCCAACTCCTTCGCTTCCGTTACAGGCTTCAGTTTGCTGGTGAGTCGACTTTGTTTACAGTATTAAGCTTGTTTAGTAATAGCAGAGAAGTCTGCGTCCCGTCTATTCAGCTGCAGTGAGACATCCGTGAGTACAAATATCTGTACTCACAGATTAATTCATATACATGACATCTAATTCTTGTCAAGATTTTACAACTTTCAAAATATTCCAGGTTGGGATGGCGTGCGCATTGGACACGTTTTGTGGGCAATCATACGGCGCAAAACAGTACCATATGCTCGGTATACACATGCAAAGAGCGATGATGGTTTTGCTCCTAGTAAGCATTCCCCTAGCCTGTATTTGGGCCGCGACAGGTCACATTCTTGTATTACTCGGACAGGACCCAGAAATCGCAGCAGAAGCTGGAACTTATGCCCGTTACATGATCCCTACCATTTTCCCTTTTGCGCTTCTCCAGTGCCAATTCAGATTCCTACAAACTCAGAACAACGTTGTACCAATGATGCTAACATCGGGTATAACGACCTTGTGTCACATACCGATTTGCTGGTTTTTGATATCCAAATTGGGCCTTGGAAGCATAGGCGCCGCCCTGGCAAACGGTATTTCTTATTGGACGAACGACCTTTTCTTGGCCCTCTATATCACATTGTCGCCTTCGTGCAAACACACTTGGACTGGTTTCTCAAAAGAGGCGACGCGCGATGTCTTAAAGTTTATTTGGCTAGCAGTGCCTTCAGCCATTATGGTCTGGTAATATAGCGATCCAATTTCCTCGATTTCTATACTATTTATCGACTTTGAAACATTAATTTGATCAAAATTTCTTTTGTAACAACAGCTTGGAAATTTGGTCATATGAGATGATGGTGCTTTTAGCTGGTCTTCTCCCAAATCCAACACTAGAGACCTCAGTTCTCTCAATTAGGTTAGCTATTTCATTTCCAAATTTTGGTTTTAGAATTTATACTCGTATACATAGCTAGATCTTCGTACATGTCACTAACTTGTTACATTTTATTACAGCCTTAACACAAATGGCATGATTTACATGATACCTCTTGGACTAGGAAGTGCAATAAGGTGAAGTACTCGAAACTTACATCCATGACTCATTATCTTCACTGTGTTTATTTATCAAGTATGTGAAATCTTTTGATTTACAGTGTACGGATTTCGAACGAATTGGGCGCCGGACGGCCTCGAGCAGCTCGACTAGCAGTATTTATGGCCGTATTCATGGTGGCTGCTGAAAGCGTCGTGGCCGTGGCAGTAATCATTCTCGGACGCAAGTTTTGGGGTTACTGTTTTAGTAATGAAGCACGGGTGATTAGCTATGTTTCTGATATGATGATTCTAATTGCTGTGACGAATTTAGCAGATGGAGTTCTCTCTGTCCTAAATGGTATGTCGTGACAACAGAAAAAAAAAAAAAAAAAATCTTTGTATCTTGAATTTAACGGTATATGATATAGACAGCAAAATATATTATTATATATTCTAAAAATAATCTTAAATTATTAAAACTGCAGGCATTGCTAGAGGATGTGGATGGCAAAAAATTGGTGCAATTGTCAATTTGGGGTCTTTTTATATTATTGGAATCCCCCTAGGCATATTTATGGCATTTATGTTACATCTTGGAGGGAAGGTAATTTCACAATTTAAGTACCCATCTTTTAAAAAAAAAAAAAAATGGTAAGCGAACGTGCACATTGTCTAACTCGTTTATGCATATGGTGCACAGGGTCTCTGGACGGGAATCATAGCTGCAGTTTTCGCGCAGACATTTTTCTTGTCGATCATAACCATTCGGACTAATTGGGTCGAGGAGGTAAATTTCGCATAATTATAAATCTAAATATCGCGGGATTCAGACGAGGTGGTTCAAACGACAGCAGTGGTAAATTTCCAAGTGTTTTGCTTTACAGGCAAAGAAGGCATCTGCAAGAGTTTTTGACTCAACAATCCCTGTTGTGGCATAGAACAAGAAGTGAAACTGGCAGCTCCTTCAATCAGATGTACAAAAAGCCATCAATCTTGGTCATACATTTGGGCAGTGAAAGTGATGGATGATCCTGTAAATGGCTGCTGTTGGGAGCTCAAGATCTTGGAATTTTATGAAATATTAAATATGGTTCCTGTTGGTGCTGAGGAAAAAAATTCCTGGGATTTTGATAATATTATTATTATTGTTGCTGTTGGGGCAACAAGTCCTTGTACTTTGTCAAATATTTTGTTTGTGTTTGTTTATTGCAATTGATTGAATTCTTGCATTTCACAGAAAGACCTTTTCCAAAAACTTCCAATGCATTTTACAACCCAACTCGGGAAGGGGTAAATAAAAACTGCCTGAAGAGATTTATTTATTTATTTAAAAAATAAAAAAATAAAAACTAGGCAGTCTGATTGAAAGGAACTGCTAAAATCTAAATTAATGCAAATTGACCCACCAAATGCAAAAGCTATAAGTAGAAGTGGAGTAATTAAGCCCTGCTTGATGCCCAGGAGTAATTTTTTGGAGAATGTGTGATTGAAAGTAGAGAAAAAAATTTGGTTTATGTTCACAATATTTTTATTGTGTAAATGTTCATAATATTTTTAATGAGTATGAGACTATGAGGAAAAATATTTGATTTAAAAAAAAATAAAAAAAATCAAGCAAATGATTTCTTCAATCACAATTTCATTAATTTTTTATCAAAATATATTAAAAATCCATTTTTTAGCTAATGCATTACCAAAATTTTAATTTTAATCTAAATTAAAGTCAACAATCAATCCAATCATATATTTTATGCGATCCACACATTTTCAGTCACATATTTGATTAATTTTTATAAAATTTATTAAAAATTTGATTTTAACATGTACCGATGGGAGCTAAACTAGAATACAAGACTTTGCATTAATGTACCCTGACGTTTGCCTAAGTTTGTACGTGATGTGATGTTTTTTTAACTAACTGGTTCGTGTATAGGGACATCGCACTCTTTGAAGTTTAATGTTATTTAAAAAGAATTACGATTTTAAAGAAAATGAATGATTAAAAAGTATGAATCTTTTTATTTTTATTTGTAATATTATTTGAAGAATAATTCTATAAAGACATTTTTAATTGACATTTTTAAGTAATATTATAACGTATCGAACATATATTGGGTGGTGTAAATAACTACATGATCACTTACTTTTGAGTAATGTTAGGGAGACATTTTAAGTGACATTGTGACATTGCGTACATACAATTGAGTGGTATAAAAATAAGTGGTGGGGTAATTATTTATATCATCCAATGTATGTTCGCAATAACATAATGTCATTTTAAAATGTCAATTAAAAATGTATTTCTAGAATTATTCTTTACCTTTTCATCACTCAATCCCAATGGATGTGCAATACATCGTAATATCACTAAAAAATGGCAATTTTGAATATTTTCTTAGAATTACTCTTATTTTATTGATAAATGTGTAATTGAAAATAGCTAGAAACATGTGTTAAAAATTTAAGGAAGGCCAAATAAGGGAGTATGAATCTCCCATAAAATACTTGGTTGAAAAGTTGATCAAATATGTTATTTATAACAAAATGTGATTAAAAATAAATATTAAACTTTTCAAAATAAATAAATAAATATTTTAAATAGCGGCGTACGTACACTGTGCGTAGTTGAAAAATACGATTAATTTTATTTCCAATGTGACACGCCAATACATAAATATAATATCTGTGTGCGTGTTTTAAATTTGCAGTCTAATGTGTGTTTAAGTTAAAAAAATACAATTAATTTTATTTGCAATGTGACCCACCAATAGATACATACAAAATTGATCTAATGTCAATCAAGAGCACACATTATTATACCAATTAAGACACAAGTATTAGACCTCGCAGCTGTATGGGGCCCAATGTGTATGCTCTTGATTGACACTAAATCAAAACCATAGATACACATATGTTTAGATTTTGTAGTCCATGTGACGGAGTTACAAACTTGCCTGCTTAAGGACGATCCCTAAAACCCTATTCCTTCTTTTCAACTCAAGGAAAAGTGGCAATAGCCTGACTTGAACCGCTTACCAGATACGTGATTGGGTATGAAATAATTCAGCAAATTTGATTGGTTTACGTCTTGAAAAATATTGTGCCAAAAGCAACCAAAATATTACTTGGTGTATCGGGCAAAAACGTAAACTACATACATATCTTTGAAGCAGTTAAGGAAGTGAGGTCATGTTTGACATGACTGACTCGATGAATATAACTCTTTTTTAGCAAACTTATAATTGACTCTTCCATCCTTGGGGTCCCTCCATTCTTTAGTCCTTTCATAAATCAAAGTTGAACGAAGTGAGGACGAGGTGGGAGTGGGGCCGGACCCATGTCCCATTTTGGCTCCCAATTTATATTTATATTTTATATTTTTATTTTTTAATGTTTTTAGTGTCCGTTTGACACGGCTGGTGTTAATAGAGCTTTTTGGAGTAGAGTTTTTTCTGAAAGTGTTGTTTGCAAAAAACAGTTGACTGTTTGATTGTCACTCCAAAAAGTACTGTTAACATTAAATTGATTGTTTGACAGTACACTATTAAAGTACTTTTATATAACTAAAACCTAAAATTATATCTCATAGTTAATTAAAAATTAAATAATTATTTCACATCAATGTTAAAATCTTTGTTGAAATCTTTTTTTGTTAATTCAAAAAATATAATGTTTCATAAGAGTTATAGAAAAATTATTTTATCAATAAATTTCATATTTTATTAATTAATAAAATATAATTTCTTTGTTTTGAATAAAAATAAAATATAATTTCATATTAATCAATAAAGTATAATATTTCAATACAAGTTATGAAAAATAAGTCTCATTTTGGAAAACTTGTTTTAAAATAAGTTTTTTACAACACATTTCCTCAAATAATTTTTTAATAAAACATATTTTCTCTCGCTGCTTTTCAACCAGATATTTTACCTCGAAAACATAAAAAATCATGTTTTTAAACAAAAAATATTTAACAAATATTTTCAACATATTTCATATTTTATTAATTAATAAAATATAATATTCAATATGAGTTATGAAAATAATATATTTTCGTCATATTTCATTAATTAATAAAACATAATTTCATATTAATCAATAAAATATAATATTTTAATATGATTTATGAAAATAAATATATTTTCAGTATATTTCAAATTTTATTAATTAATAAAACATAATTGTATATTAATCAATAAAATATAATATTTCAATACGAGTCATGAAAAATAATATATATATTTTAAAAATAGCAGTCAAACTCCTTCATTTTTTACTGAAAGTACTTTCTTTTAGACCTTTCAAAAGCCCTATCAAACAGGCTCTTAGTTGTGAAATCATTGCTTCTTTTTTTTTTAATTGTGGAAAAATCCATTTTCTCTAGGAATGATGAAGATTTTTTTTTTTTTTTAATATGATAAAAAAAAATGTATTTAGAACAAAATTGAAAATGGGGGTGACCACGTTCCCCCATAACGGCCCTGCCCCTTCTCGGGGCAATAATCTCGTCCTGTTTACTCGATTAGGCAGATAATACATGTCCTTCTTGAGGTGGAACTCCGTAAGTATCAGGTATGATTTGTTTTTTTCTATTTATTATTCCAAGTTGTGACACACAAACACACACACACACACACACACACAATGAATTGCATTTACAGACCCTTTTGTGTGGGGGTGGAAGGGGGGCGGAAAAACTTTTAACCTTACCTTTTGTAACATTTATTGAGTGTTATCGTAGACCCTTTTGCAACGTTTTTTAAGTGTTGCAAAAAAATTTAACCCAACCTTTTGCAACGTTTTTTGAACGCTGGTATATTTTTATTTTTTTAAAATATTATTGAACAAATTATTTATAAAACCCAAATTTTTTTAATTACTTCATTAAAATGGTACTTTAAACAAAAAAAAAGTAAATACATTATGAATTTTCAAATTCATACAAAATAAAGTCTTGCTAATGTTTAACAAATCCACAATACAGAATAAAAAATTCACGAAAGAAAATGTTGATGATGTTTAACAAATTCGCAAAAGAACATCATCATTTGACAAAAGAAATTTTACTACGGGAAGATCAACTTCATCCCACAATATAACCGCACCTTTAAATTGCAAAATTCGGTCCATCTCCAAAAGAATATCTTCAAAGTTACACATATAACAAATTTGAGCAAAGTTATAAGTGAATGTCAGGTTTTACTTAATAAATGGTAGAAAAAAATAAAAAATAGAGCTAAAAGCAAAATACATTTATATCTTTCCAATATGATTTCATAAAAATTGATATGACTTGTCCTAAATCAATCTACTAGACCCGAGACGTGAAGTGTACCGTGACAGATATCAGCTAGATGCTAGATCTACCACCAAGGAAAATGAGCTTTCACCCCAGGGGTAAAACCTAAACTTAGACGTCTTAACTTCTCTTTCCTTCCCTTCTATTGTAAAAAATTCTATAAAAATTTCGACAGAACATCTCCTATAAATTGGACTTAATCAACATGTAGAGAGACATCATAACCAACATAATAATTTAAAAATCAAACCAACCTCTCAAACAACTTCCAACATCAATCCCCAACTCCTCAACATTACAAATTCAACAATAAACTCCTTCTAACTAAATAGAACAATAAACTACTAAATAGCAGAAGTTGTTGCTTTCTTCTTTGGCACTATTTGAGCATCTAAACATATTTGAGTATCTAAACCCAAATCAAATTTAAAACTAATTCATATTATCAAACAAAAACATAAAAAATTTTGAATTCAAATTAAGCTTGTTTTCAAATGGACTTATCGGAAGTTAGTCATAAATAAGAATTAAACAAGATAATTGAATAAATAAACATTTCTTACCACAAAAAGCTCTTCCACCAGCATTTCCAGTACTCTTGCTCAGTTCATGACCACCTGAAACAAGAGGGGTAGAAAAAATTGAGTTTTTCAATAATCAATTCTATCTATTATAATGTATATGCACATTATATAAGTTACTTCCCAAGGCTTTCTCAAGAAATCTTTGGCATGTGAAAAACATACATTTGTCAAACTAATCTAATACAACTCTTTGGCCAAGCAACGGTACTTCCTAAGGCTTCTTTTAGAACTCGAAATTAATCGGTAGGTTTAAATAAGGTTAAGTGATCCATATACACTTCCTCAATCCAAACCTTCCAGCAATCTTGTCCAAGTGGAATGTGATGCACCTTCGAGCCTGGGTCTACTGATGCAATCCTTCCTTCTGCTACAACTTCTTCATCTTCAACGTACCAATGCAATAGTTGGCACCTTGCATTTTCCTTGTTCGCGATATCTCTATGGATACCACTTCCTTGTTATGACTACAAATTCACATCAAAATTAAAATATTTCCATATTAAATAATTATGGAAATATTAAAAAATAAAAAATAAACAATATGTAAAGCGAGATTAAAAAACCTGAGAAGTAAAAGCACGTGAACTTCTGTCCTCCACATTCTTACTGTTACTTTATAAAGTGACACAAAAATTACTGGATGTTATTCTACATATTAACTTACTCAGAAATAGTACTAAAAAAACATAAAATGTTAAAAAATTATAACCTGTCGAGTCAACTTGACAAATGCTTCAAATTTTTCCTCCAACACCCTAACTCTTTCCGAATGACTTTTACTTGACTTTCTAGTTTTTTCACTCTCCCATTACTATGAATTTGTCCATCAACTCTTGATGGTGCAACTCCAAACCCAAGTCCTTTCACTCTCCCATGACGTTCCGGACCAAAAACTTGAGCAATAGCATCATCGCGGATATAATCTTTTGCTGGTGTATTGGAAATTGATTGAGCACACTCTTTTATCCTTTCCTACACTTACGAAACTCAAATTATACACTAGCAAATGATATATAAGTTAAATCAGATTATTACAAGACTACAAATATCAAAGTCTCAACAACTGCTTAATTAATAGGTTTTCCATCTTTTCGAAGATGTCCATGAGTTCATAATGTAGCTCTTAGCCCTTTTATATTTGGATTCTTTTTCTTCTGCAATGCAAATTCGATAATTACATTTATCGAGATTTTTTTCTCTACAATACAAGATAGGTTTGTAATGTACCAATTCATGAGTCATACTAGGATAACCCTTTCGACCCATTGTATGGAGAAGTTTCTGATTACTTCTCATTTCACTAAACTTGAAACTTTGTTCCTATTAGGAAAACAAAACGAAATAATTAAAAGTAGCAAATAATCAAATAAAAAGCAAAAGATTCATTTGTAAACATTGCTTACCTGAAATTCAGAAGAAAGGGTATCTTCGACAAATTTCTTCCATACTTCTTCAGAGTCGACATTTCTTGGTCTAAGGAGGCCAATGGTACGTGTTCTATTTGCACTTGATGTTACTTGAACCTTAATTTGTTTTCTCAACTTTGATTTGTATGTCCTCCAATATTTTCCCATGTATTGAAATGTCATTTTCTGATTAAAACCACTCACGTTGAATATTTGCTGCATTTGTTAACAAAGACATTAAAAACTTAAAAAGAATTGTATTATTATAAACGAAAAATAGACAACACATAATCTTAAAAGTTATTTCGAAATATACCTCTACAAAATTTCAGAGTTCATTTTTCTTTTCTTCATCCACTGAATGCCAATTTCTATTTAAAACGAGCACATGTTCCCATACCATGGCTCCAACTATGCTAGAAAATTTCTCAGGAGTTAGTTCCAACAACTTGTCCGAATTCATTAAACTCAAGATCCATCTTTTGACGATTATTTTCAGGAACCATTTTAACCTGAGTTGGACCTCTTTTCTATTTGGGAGCATTTGCAATTGTCTGTGTCTTATTTTGCTCATCAACCACCAGACTAGATATTGTATTTTCTGCCTCACTAGAAATTCTTAGTCTTTTACTTGCCTTTCGATATTTGTTCACAATCGCAGTACTTCGCCGTTTAGAACTCTTGGAAGATTTTCTAGTTGACTTTAATTATACAACATAAATACAAAAGCTGGATTTAATTATTCTCAAAACTTAACAAATACCATATATAATATATGAAAATGAAAATTACCTTGGCTTTATCCATTGTATAACATGTGTGCCCTATAGTCACATTTACTCCCGTACAGATAGTGTCTCCAGATCTTTAAAGCATGCACTACAGCTGCAAGCTCTAGATCATGCCTCGGGTAATTCTTTTCATATGGCTTCAACTGCCTTGAAGCATATGCTATTACTTTTCCATTCTGCATCAATACACAACCCAACCCATGCTTGGATGCATCACTGTAAATAACATAACCATCCGACCCATCCAGTATAGTCAATACTGGTGCTGATACAAGTCTGTTCTTCAGTTCTTGGAAACTTTGTTCCCACTGACTTGTCCACTGGAACTTAATTCCCTTCTTGGTTAACTGTGTCATAGGACCTGCTATTTTAGAAAAACCTTCTATAAATCGCCGATAGTATCCGGCCAACCCAAGGAAACTTCTCACATCTCCAACATTGGCAGGTGTTGGCCAATTCATTACAGCTTCAACTTTAGAAGGATCAACTTCAATACCATTTACTGTAACAACATGACCTAGGAAGGCTACCCTCTCAAGCCAAAATTCACATTTCTTGAATTTGGCGTACAACTTTTCTGCTCTCAGGGTTTCCAATACTATCCTCAAGTGCTCTTCATGCTGTTTAGAATCCCTTGAGTAAATCAGTATGTCATCGATAAAAACGATAACAAATTTATCAAGATACTGATGAAAGACTCTATTCATCAAATCCATAAACACCGCGGGTGCATTCGTGAGACCATATGGCATTACTATGTACTCATAATGCCCATATCACGTCCTAAACGCAGTTTTTGGTACATCAGCTGGTTTAATCTTTAACTGATGATAGCCAGATCTTAAATCAATCTTTGAGAATATAGCTGTACCTTTCAACTGATCAAATAAGTTTTCGATCCTGGGAAGAGGATACTTATTTTTTATTGTCAATTTGTTCAGCTCTCTGTAATCAATACACATCATCATGCTTCCATCCTTCTTCTTCACAAAAAACACCGATGCTCCCCATGGAGATACACTCGGTCTAATAAAACCCTTTTCTAACAATTCCTCTAGCTGAACCTTCAATTCCTGCAACTCCTTCGGTGCCATACGATATGGAGCTTTAGATACCGGGGCAGCTCCTGGTACCAAATCAATGGTGAATTCCACTTGTCTATCAGGCGGGGTACTTGGTAGATCATCTGGAAAAACATCACCATATTCACATACTACTGGCACCGACTCCAAAGTGATTTCCTCTGATGGTTTGTCTTGAAGACTAACCAAATTGCCCTGACAATTGCCCTTGGCTAATAACTTCTCGGCTTGCAAAGCTAATACAAGACGAGGACGAGCCTTAATCTTCGTCCCATAAAATCTAAATACTTCTTCACCACCTTTGCGAAAAATAACCTCCTTCTCATGACACATAATTGCAGCACGATTGGTGCTGAGCTAATCCATACCCAGAATAATATCGAAGTATTTCATTCGAATAATATTCAGGTCTGCTTCCAATACTTGACCATCAAAATCAATTTGCACTGCTTTGACTATCTTATCAGTATCAATAGTTCCTCCTGATGGTAAACTAACCTCAAGTATACTACCAGTTTCTTCTCCTATTAAGTTCAACCTTTCTAAGCATGTATCAGATATAAATGAGTGTGTGGCTCCCGAGTCTATGAGAACATATACGGGAATACCAGAAACAGATAATATACCTGTTATCATATAAGCATGCTTCAAAATAGGAAAGATATACAATGCAGTGACAACAATTTGAACATGCATAGGAATACTGAAATAATTAATATACCTGCGATCACGTTCGAGTCCTCCGCTGCATCCATGGAAAATACTCTCGCTTTTCCTTTCCTGTTTTGCTCTGTGTTCCTCTTCTGATTAGAACCTTGTGCTGGAGGAGCACGACAATCCCAAGCAAAATGGCCCTACTGGCCACACTTATAGCAGACTCCCTTACCATAAAGGCACTCTCCCTTGTGCAACTTCTGACACTTAGGGCAGGGTGGAGTATGATTAGTCACTTGTCCTCCTGGGGGTCCTGAATTCTGTCTCTTATTCGGCCCTTGCCACCTTCTTTTCCCTTGATATCTCTGTTCATGATGATGGCCTTGGTTTCCAATCTTTACTCCCGCATAGGTTACTGTTTGAGCCTTCTTTACCACTTCTCTATAGGTCGGCAGCTCGTGCGAACCGAATATCTGTCTAATCTCTGGGTGTAGACCCCTCTCAAACCTGCGTGCCTTCTTAACCTCCGTCTCCACCAGATGTGGAGCATAGCGTGACAATTCCTCGAACTTCCTTTCATAATCAGTTATATCCATATCGCCTTGAACCAGGTGTAAATATTCAGACTCTTTGTGGTCTCTGAGGGCCGATGGAAAGAATTTATCCCTAATCTCAGTCTTGAACTCCTCCCAGGTTAAAGCTGCCTGCTGTTCTTGAGTCCTGGTTCGGGATGCTGATTCCCACCAGAATCCAGCCCTACCAATTAGCATAAATTCTGCACAAACAACTTTCCGATCCTCCGGGCAAGAGATGTGTTTGAAGAATTTCTCAATCGTCTACAGCCATTCTTCCACGGCTAAAGGGTCGTTACCACCGTCAAAAGTAGGTGGACGGTACCTTCGGAATTGCTCAATTATTGGAACTGAGGAACCAGTAGGGGCCTATCTCAAGTCCTGAACTGGCTGAAGTAGATCCCTAATGATATTGGCCTGGTTTGGGAGATCCTGCCTTGATTAGGCGCCGAGACATTTTCCTTTATTGAGTAAAACAAATAGGTTTATTATTTCTCGATAGGAAAAATACAGACAACCAATCATCTCATACAATCAATCTTAATAACAATGTCAAACATAGCTCGTGACATAAAATAAATGAATCTCTTTATTAATAAACGAAATTCCTCAATGAGGATACATTATTATTTCAGGAATGGAAAAAAAATGCCAAAACAACTATCACTAGTCCTATCCCCCTAAATATGACTGTTAACAGGGGTAGTCCCGGGCGTGCCAGGTGTATAATATGGGGCACCGGGTGTGACACTCGGTGAACCTAGGGAGCAATTTGGTTACTCTGAAACATAACCTTATAACCCAGGCGTATAATCATAGGTCCCTGACTGAGCATCAGATATTTCATCTGGCTCCTCCTCGTTATCTGATATTACTATCACTTCTGGTGTGAATGCTGGCGCTGGTGCGGGGACTCGGAAACGATCCCATCGCATTACAAATTCGTCGCAGACAGTCTGGAAGCTCAAGTCTTCTCCCGGACGTCTCTTTACATCATCATAAAATGTGAACGCCTTAGTCTTCTTATTTTTTTGGGAATGACAATATAAGTTGGAGGATGAACTGAGCGTCGATCATCCTAAATCCTCTAGCCATGAAGTGATGGCGCATGTCGCAAAAGCTAAGAATGTGGTCTGAAATCCATCTAGATGGTGTCATGTCTAAAATCGAATTATGCAAAGTCCAGTTAGGGTTCTTTATTTCTAAGTTCGAGGACAAAAATTATTATAAAACAATTCTTTAATCAATTTCTAGTTATTCCCATTATGCTCAACACTCGTTCTTTCTTCTTTCTTTCTATTTCGGATACAAATCTTTCTCTTTCTTCTAAGTCTCATAAATCATTTAATACATGTATCCGAAAATAAAATAACATAAACTCATGAACTTCTTTACCTCGGAGTTGGCGGATCGAATGATGGCAGTTGGCAATTAATAATGTAACTAAATTTTTTAAAAATTTTCTCCTTTTGAAAAATTTTACCAGTCTACAGAAACGCAGACTGGCTCTGATACCACGCTGTGACGCCCTGGGTTCTAACCACCCGGCTCGTCACGTCATCGTCTCGTCAAAATTTTGAAATAATATTAAGTGGAAGAAAATAAAAATTTAATTGGCAAGATTTATTTAAATAAATTCAATAATTGACGAACTTTAAATATTCACCAATTTATGGAAATAATATTTGCTAAAACATTTCTAAATTAAGCAACTGTTCAAATCTCAAAATTTCGCGAATTAGGAAATTCAACTGAAACAAGAATAAATTTTGATTATTCAATTATTAATGCCACATCCTGCCCATCATTCGCCTCCATCTCCGATATCTGCAATTGTTGTTAAAAAGGGGTGAGCATTTCAAAAAGAAATACTCAGTAGACTCATCGCCGATTAATAAATTTACATAAAAATTGAACACATAAACATGCAATCATATAGTGACAACTTCATCATAATAATAGGCTTTCGTAACATAGGGTGTGGGTAGTCTCGTCTCATGCAATAAATGCACATAAGTTATGTCAAAGCATAACAGAATCATAATCTCGTCTCGTCTCGTGCATTAAAAATGCATATAATTTATGGCATGCTCATAACATCAAATATTTCATAATAAATATAAATTCTCGTCTTGTCTTATGCAAATAATGCACATAAGTCACATGAAGCATATAACGTGCAATTAAAATGTAAACAAATTAATGAGGGCGAGTCTACCTCAATTCTCTACGAGTGTGGTTGAGCGGGAAAATATAATTCAGTTCTCTAGATCTCCGTACGTCTCGTCTAGCCAAAAAGAAAATAAAATTTTAAATTAGTTTCTATAAATTCAAAGTTTGAATTAAAATTAAAGTTTTGACTTAAAATGAATGATTTTAAAATTTGGGAACTAAAATAGAGTTTTTTTTTGAAAATTAAACGACTCATTAAAACGCTGCTTAAAATAATCAGGGACTGAAATAAATGTTTTCAAAACTTAAGGACTGATTGGAAAACGTTTTAAAACTCAATAGGGGTTGACTGAACAAATCTTAAAACTGCTAAGGACTGAAACAATTACTCTTTCAAAAATTTGGGACTTAAAGAGCAAATTTTGTAAACAAGGTTATATATATAAAATATATATATATATACATACATACACTCCTCTCTCTCTCTCTCTCTCTCTCTCTCTCTATGTTACGACAGAGAGAGAGACGGAGAGTGAGGGGAGGGCGGACGCCCTCCTCTCTGATCGATCGCCGGCGCGAGCAGCAGCAGCAGGAAACATGGGTATGCGAGAAAAATGGAGTTTGGGCTGATTTTGGGAGCGAAGAACCGAGGCTGGGTTCTTGATTTTTTTGGAGGTGGCTCAGCCAAAATGCGGCGGTGAAGGTAAGGGATGTCTTTATTTCTTGCTCTTCTTAAGTTTTGATTTGATTTTTGGGCTAAACTTGGATTTTGGAGATGGGCAGTGTGCGTGATGCCCAATGATGGTGGTGGTCGATTTGTAATGAAGAGGCAGTGGTGAATTGGGCTTCGTGTGGACGAAGGTGATGCTCGATGGGGGTGATAGGTGTAGGCGGTGGCAGGGCAGTGGTGGATTGAGATGTTGATGGGCTGTGCTGTGCAGTTTGGGTGGTAGCAAGGTTCGGTTGGAGCTTGTGAAGGGGCAGTACTTGTGGTTGTCGATTCTGGGTTGCTTACTGAAATTAGTACTGGAAAGATTGTGGTTAGCTTGTCGTGGTTGCAGTGGTGCTGGTCTGGTGGATGGTGATGATGCTGAAACAGGAATTCATCGATGTCATACCTGAATGCTGTGTCTTGGCCGTGGTTAATTATGATCGTGAAGGGGAGTAAAAATAGCTGGGGATTAGTCTTTGGTTTGAATTGGAGTTGTAACCGGGGAAGATTTGTCAAGATAAATGATGAATTTGAAATTTGAAATTTAATAGAATGATAAACTTAAATTTGAAATATGATTATCTGTGATTTTATTTGAATAAATAAATAACTAAATAAAAAAAAATGAAATTTGATTTTTAAAAATAGATTTTGAATTTATTGGACGTAAAAACAAGTTTGGACTGAAATTTATTATTCTCGGCTCAAAATTTATAACTTGGCTAAAGACGTACGTAACTTTTAAATAACGGGTTAAATTATAGCGACACGATTTTTAGTAAATAAAATATTTATTTTAAAAAAATAAATTTCGAAATTTCACTGTCGCTACATTTTTCCCTCTACGACAACACTAAGATTTACAACATACACACGAACGCTGCAAAAGACATTTTACAACATTTGTTGCGCGTTGTCGTAGGCTATTTTTGTTGTAGCATTAGGATTCATGTCAGCATCTTCGTGATTTTCGCTTGGAACCTTCGTTCCTGCCTCCCGTGCTTCCTCCTGGATCGAATTTATCTCAAAATGAATCATTTTGCAAACAATTCCATGATGGCTTTTTACTCAATAATGGTTGGGACTGGTCATCTTTTTTCGGAGGACTCCAATTTATTGACATTTTAATTGATATTAATTCAGTACGTCGATGGCACAAATATATAAATAATTTTCTCTTTTGTAAGCGTTTACCATTAATTCCGCAGAAAATACATTGATATGCTACCTTCTTTTCTTCCTTTACCTTAATTCCTGCGTGAATCACTAAATAATGACATGTTCCACTGGGTATCTTAAATTTATATGTATATATTTATATATATATTTTTTTGTTATTGTTTTTAATAGAATATGTGGTTAAAAAATAATTTTAAAAAATATTAATGATTAAAAAATAATTTAGAAAATTGTATTGTTTTATAAATGGACAAGGGAGGATAGATAAAAAAAAAAAAAGGGTAAAAGAATATTATGCAGGCCCAGGGTAACGTATAAAAATGGATGTTTACTTTCTTGTCGGCAGTAATTACGAATGAACGGCCAATTTTCATTTGCTTTTTTAATTATACAAGAATTTCTCAAAAGATATATTAAAATAAACGGTGATAAGGACATGTGACCTAGGGTTTTTTTTTTTATTATAGAAAAGAGTACTATGAAACTAATTTGTGATATTGAAAAGGGGCAAATTCCTGTTCAAAATCATACGAGGGACAAGATATTAACATGATTCTTAATTAAATTTTAAATAAGTCCAAACATTAGATTGTAAATTTTTCTAATTAAAAACTTGCATAAACAATAATACATGTTATCATTTTTGTGACTATTTGGCATTTGTTAGATCACGGAATCTAAATCGATACAATGGTGATATGATAAAATAGTTAAATTACATATGAGTGAACATCATTAGTTATCGTGATATTTCTAGTATCATTAAAATTAAAATAATGTAATTAGAAATGATCTGTTGCCTGAAATAAAGATACTATGTTGTTCGATATAGTCACATGTTGGGTATAACATGCACTCTGTGTCGTGTAACATAGTGCGTTCGATTCAGACAACAGATTATTACTAATGATGTAATATGATCAATTTTTGGTATATATGAATGGGACAGAATTGCAATTATTTAACAAAGCATTAGTTGGAAGATTATATTAAGTTCGCGAGTTATCATTATTGTGACTCTTATGGCATTTGTTAGATCGCTAGAATCTAAATTGATGCCATGGTGATATGATAAAATAGTTAAACTACATGTGAGTGAACATTATTAGTTATCGTTATGTTTCTAGCAACAGAAAAAAATAAAATGATGTAATATGGTCAATTTTTGGCATTTATTTATGAATGGGACCTGATTGCAATGATTTAACACGGCATCAGTTGGAATATTATATTAAGTTCGTGATTTAAATTAGATATTTAGTAAAATTAATGGAACATATAATTGAAAAAATAAATAAATGTAATATAATTCAAGATATTTAATTAAGGGTCCGTTCGGCGGCCGGTAATTATTTCACAAAAAGACAAAATCGACAAAAAAATTAATTTACACAAATTTTCATTTTTTTTTAATCATTAATATTTTCTTTCCTCAATTTTTAACATCACATCTTACCTAAAAATACAAATAAATCAATCGACCATTTATTTTCCATTTAATTCTGGTCGAACAGAGCCCAATTAATGATTACTTTTTCTTCGGAGAGGATTCAAGGAATAAAAAATTTGGTGTCCTTTTCATCATTAAGGTTGAGAAGATATTTGTTAAAGGTAACCAATTACTTCCTTCTTTTCAGGTGTCGACGGGCGTGGAAAATAATAAAAAACAAAAACACTCGTAATAAAAAAGAGACTTGACTAATGTTTCATGCAGTCACACCACCTTTAATAATATAGCTCCGTTTGTTGAAGATTAAAATTATTTTTTTAATAAATTTTGATAAAAATTAATAAAATATATAATTAAAAAATTGTAAGTCTCATAAAATATGTAATTAAAATTAATTGTTAATTTTAACTTATATTAAAATTTAAAATTTAATTTATATTAAACATTAACATATTATCTTCTGGCTCCTTTGGAAGGTTGCTTCAAAGCTTTTCGGAAAAATTAAAAAGGGTGATAATTTTGTGGCCCCACCAATCAGAAGCCAAAAATAAATAAATAAATTAAAAAAAAAAATGGACTAATTATTATTTTTTTCTCCAACCTTCCTGGACCCCCTCCCACCAATCCTCCCCACTTCGCTCCTGCCTCTAATGTCATAGTCAATAATCAGTAGAGAAACACGTTATGTTGCCATAGTTCTCGTCTTAATCGAAAATTATTGAAGAGTGGTGTGTAGATGTTGACTTCGAACTTTCTATAATCTCCTAATACATTGTCTTGTGTATCGTAAGCTAGTTAGTGTTTTGATTTTTTTTTCTTGTGGATTGGATCATCGAGGATTTGAGGAGCTTTATCCCTCTTCGGGCCTTAAGTTCATGGTAGTGAATCTTGGGCCTTTAAATGAGTTGGGACTCCATTTTGGGAAAAATTAGATTGTGACCTACTTAAACATTAAAAAATGAATTATACACCATAATATATTTTATATGGATTTATAGAAGAATCAAAGAAAAAATTTGGATATATAGTATTACTATTAAAAAAAATAATTAAAACATTAAATTAAAAGATATTAATAACAGATTGGAGAGATTTCCTCCCCACAATTCAAACGGTTCCTAATTTTATTCAAAACTGTTTTTGAATGCAACAAAACTTTCATACAATTCAATCAAAATAGATTTTGTTCTCTCCTCTGTCTTGGATCTTCCCTCTCTCCAAATTTCAAAGAAAGGCCAAAATTTACATCGTACTTCTTCTCCTCGACTATGTTGTCGTAAATACCAATTTTATCATCGGTGAGAAGAACATCAGGGTCCCTCTCATCCTTCTCACAGGTTAGTTTAATTATTTATGATTTTATTTTTCAGACTTCTATACAAATTAAGTGATTGATTAATGGATTCAACGAAGTTTGTGTAATGAGTAAGTTCCAGGATTCTATTGTCGATGCTATTGATGGTTCAGACATTCGACATTAATTGTCATTTCCCTCAAAGGCTCTGTAATATTAGTATCCAATTGATGGTGTGCTTGTTGCTAGTTAGAATCTCATCAATAACGACCTGGGATTCCTTTTCTGTTTCATGTATAAACATAAAATTATATGCATGTTTAGGTTGTAAATGTCTGGTTCCAAGTTCAAGACTTTTGGTTATTTTGAGCAATAACATATTAACAATCACGGGTCATAACCACCAGAAAACACGATTTAACAGTTTTAATTGACTCCTCCATGTGAAGATCTTGAGAAAGATTACAATGCATCAACAAGATTGGACATATGGGATGAGAACGGTATGATAGACTAAACATTATTGTACATTGTAAGATAAATAAATCAACTACTTTTCATTCTTTAATCCTGTTTAGTTTACAATCAAACAAGAATCAATGTACTTATCCCCTAGGTACATGGTTCGAAACCCATGGAAGGAAAAAATTCACTTCCTGGAAACGAGGTGGCAGCCCTTGAGGACCAGGACGACTAGGGGGAAGTGGAAAGACCATGAGTACGACTCGAAGAAGGCCCTAGCGAGGGAGCTGGGTCGTTACATGTGTTATGGCCATTTTATCGATATACGTGTTATGCAAATGATAAGCGCTTTGTGGTAGATGAGATAATTTATAATCAGGCCCTGAATACATGATTTTTGAAAAAAAAAACATGCATATGCGTCTATTACTCATCTGACATGATTTTTGAAAAGAACATGTATGTGCATAAACTACTTATCATACATTTGAACTTGTCTTGAGTATGTGAAGTTGACTCTTATACCCTAACGTGCAATAACACATGTACACCATATTCTACTCACTGTACAAGTGAATGCTCACCCCTACGTCATCTAACCATTCAGGTAGCTATTAATATAAAAAGGATTGCCGTGGATCTTCAAATAGCTTGACAGAGAGTGCTGTGCTAAGTGACGACCTGTGAGTTGTGGACACACCACCAACTAAGAATTTTTATATTTGAACGACCACACTTTTGTGGAACTTAAAATACTGATAATAATGTTTTAAAATTAATATCTTTACTTTTAAATAAATGAATTTGTTTTAAGTGAAGTAATTTTGAAAAAATCTTTGAAAGATCTGGGGCGTTACACTGTATGTTTATTTATATTATTTAATGATCACCTTTGCATGATGTAAAATTTAGTTATGTTAATGTGTTCTGACTTGGAAAGTAAATGATGACATATGACCTGACGTGTTCAGTTAGGCGATGTCAAACTTAACTGAATCCAAGGATTTGGCCGATTTGACTTAACCATGTAAGTCCTTGACTAACCTGAATCCTCGAGTAAGTAAGGACAGAAATATTGAATAATCGTCAAGGGAAGAACTGTGAAGATATGAAAGTGAAGATCAGACCATGCATTGACCGACCTTAACATCATGTCATAAGAAGGATTGTGAAGATGAAATAAAGTCTTCACGACAAAGTCAAATAATGATTAATTCAGTTATTTAGACATTAAGAAAGCTCACCTCTCTTTCCTTGTAAATATAAATATAAGGGAAGGTAGCTTACAAAAAGGATCCAACTTTAGCTATTCAAAATCCAATACTAAATATAGAAGAAATCATACGTGGAGTCCATATCATTTGCACGATCTGAGATCCACCACTTTCGCATACAATTTTTTGTTACATAACTGACACTCACCTATTTCTTTGCTGACTTGGAATAATTATATTTTAATAGTCAATAGTTGGCACTAGAAAGAGGGTCGCTTGTAATAAAATAGCAGTCCATTCAACCAGTCCATTCAGGCCATATCGTTCTTAACGATCTTCAGACAAGATGGATGGCTACGGTTCTAGAAGCAATCACGAGAATAAATGGGACCATGTTGAGACACCTCAAGGTCACCTAAGGAAGGAGGATGACCTAGAGACCAGATCCAAAACAAACCCTCAGAAAGGGGAGGTCACGTGTTAGTTACAAAAGTTGACACAAGTAGTTAGGAAGTTGTAACAGCATCAACCCCAAGGAAATCCTCAAGCACCCCCACAACGAGGCAGAACCCTCTTATCGTCCCCTTAAAAGCAGAAAATAGATACGTCACAAACTTAGTTATGCAAATGATAGATCTGAAAGCTCTTCTGGAGAGAGAAATCCTCAATTTCCTCGTAAGAGATCACCCAAGAGGATACGAAGTGTCTTCAGCTGAGTAGGTCTAGGAAAAATAGCTCCAACTCAAAGAGGTAGGATATTGGGAATAAAAAGAGGGCATGGAGACTCGTACCGTTCAGAGAGATCTACTCGTAGTCCATACTATGAACCCACTAAAGTAAAGAGCGGTATATTCAAAGCTCCTGCCAAAGATGCACTGACACTTAGCCATAGCAATCTAAACCCTGGTAATAGAGAGAAAGACCTGGAGGAATTGGACTCATTGAGAAACAGTTAAATGATCTCGAAGGTAAACAAGAAGGGCATAGTCAGAGTGATAGTTACATTCCAATCCGATCTTCACCATTCTCAAAGGAATTTGATGAATGTATTTTATACACTTATTTATATGTCAAGATTAGAATATTTTATTTTCGTTTTAGAATAAATACTATTTAATCCGTGTTTATTTGTTACATTTCAACAAATATCCCAAAATCTTGAGAATGAAGCAATTGACGGAAATTATGCACAATTGGATGACATTTGTAGCTAAATTGAACAAATTGAGTAGTTAATAATGTCAATAGGGAAAGATGCATGGTGCTAAAGTGAAGAAATCAAGGTGTGGAGGACCTAATTGGAGAAGAAGATGAATTGAAGTTGGAAGGAAGATAAATAGAAGAAGATTTGAAGGTATGGGGACTATATTGTTGCAATTGAAAGTTGGAGGACTGAAGAGCACATTAAACATGAGGGACCAACGTGCAAATACCCAATGATTGATTTGGATCAAAGAAGATACTTTGAGGATTTTTTGGAGTCAATTGGATGCAAGCAGAAGTAAAAAAGTAATGAAATATGATAAGAATATTATCATAAATTAATTCCAATCACACAATTCAGGACATATTTCTAGTAGGACTTTGAGACCTGATTTTGGGGTAGTAAACATTCGAATTGGGAAAATCCTATTTCAGGAAGAATTGTATCTCTTTAATTTATATTTCTAACTCACTTTGAATCACTTCAATCGGATAAGGGAATAGAAAGATATGGTCGAAATATGGAACATTGTGTAGATACAAAAAAAGACTCGCGCGCGGGTTTGATGAATTTCTTTTATTCTTCAACTAGGTCTCTTCACCAAATATATAAGAAACATGTCTTGCAAAAAAAATCAAACCTTTGCCTCACCTAAGAACATTATAATTTTGGGATTTCGACGTCAGATTCTTGGGAGATGCTAGATTGGAAGAACACGTGAAGAATTGACACTTTGTGCAAGCTCTCCATTCTTTTATATTATTTTCCATGAACGTTTTCTTTTGTTTTTTTTATTTAACTATGATGTGTAACTAAATTCATTGCTGGGATGAACGATGTAGCTTGCCTTTATTATTTTAATTCCAAATTTAGTTTTTTAATGATTCGTTGCATGCATTGATTTATTATTACTTTTAATGCTTGAGTTGCTTGATCACTAATTCATGATATAATGAATTATTTCCGTATTTTGAGAGGTGAGTTAATAACATAGATCAAGGTAGTAAATTCGGTAATTGGACAATAGATAGAAATATACTCTTATTATTATTACAGTCGTTATGATAATTCTTATGTTTCATACACTTAGTTAAGGAATAATTCAGACCCACTATAGAGATACATGGTTGACTTAATTAGGTAGATTTGATTTAAACTCGAAAGAGGAATTTCAAATGTATAAGTGAATTCGATCGAATACATTATTAGGAAATAAAACTGGTATTGGAGTTAATTTAATCGGCTAGGTGAAATCAGGATCCCCAACTACTCTACAATCGTTTTTTTTTTAAAAAAAGTACAATCTTGCAATTTCAATTTTTTTATTGATTTTCTTAGTTTTAGATTTCATACATCAACTCAAATTCATCTGTTCAAATAAGGTCTAAAACTAAAATATTTCGATACTTAATAGCAGTCCTCATGGGAACGATAATCCGAACACGTTTGTCCACTTTATTACTTCTCATGACCCGTACACTTGTGAGGATATTTCGCATTGCGAAATATTAGTGAACAAGTTTTTGGCGCCGTTTTAGGGGACTATTTTTAATATTAATATCGATACCCATTAGTTCTTACTTTACTTTGATTGTTTGCTTTATTTTATTTTATTTTTGTTTTATCTAATTCTTGTTAAGAAGATCTAAGTCGTGCGAGTTGCTTCCTCTTGATACAGAAATCGAACGCACTTTTCGACAAAGGCGCAGACAACAGTTTGAAGTAGTTCAACAAACAGATTTAGCGATGAAAGATAACATAATTCAGAATAATCAAGCAAATCAGAATAATCTACCAGCAAATGTTGTTGTACAACAACATAATCAACAAAATCATAGGAGGAGAGCATTGAGATAATATATCATTCCTCCTGTAGAGAACATTGGAACTTGCATAGTGCCTCCTACAATCCCAGCCAATAATTCTGAGATCAAGAATTTTTGATCTCCTTGATCCAAAATTCTGCTGTGATTCATGGGCTGCTATATGAAGATCCACATGCACATCTTCAAAGTTTTCTAAGAATTATGTGACATGCAGCGCATGAATGGTATTTCAGATGATGCCGTGAAGTTGAAATTATTTTCATCATCTTTGGCAGACAAAGTAAAGGCATGGTTCTATACACTGCCTCTTCACACGATTACAACTTGGGAAGTTATGAGACAGAAGTTTGTTGATAAATTATTCCCACCTAGCTGGATGTCAAAGCTCAAGCATGAAATCATTTTATTCAGTCAAAAGCCAGGGGAATCAGTTTTTGAGGCTTGGGAAAGGTTTAATGAGCTGATTCGAAGGTGTCCTACACATGGAATAGCTGACTGGATCCTAGTTCAAACATTCTACAATGGTTTGACAAATGACAACAAGAAGCATGTAGATTCTACAGCGGGTGGATCAGTGATGGATTTAACTTATGAAGAGGCTTCAGACATATTCGAGAAAATGGCTGCAAACAGTTATCAGTTGTACTCGACTCGTTTTGGACAAATATCTGGTGGTATAGCTTTAGTCAATGAAATTACAACTATTAATGCTAAGTTGGATGCATTGATAAAGAAAATTGATAGCATGAATCAAGAGTTAGTACATGCAGTACAAACAACCTTAGTTTGTGATTACTGCTTTGAAAATCATGCTCTATTAGATTGTCCCACGGTATATCAAGGTCAACCAGATATGGAACATGCTAACTTTGTTGGGAATAATCAGAGGCAATAAGGGGGGGGGGGGTCTACTCTCAAACATACAATCTTGAATGGAGAAAGCATCCAAACTTTTCTTGAGCAAATAATCAAAATGTCCAACGCCTGCTAGGTTTTCAACAACAACAACAATAACAAGTAAAAAAGACTTCCAATGAATACTTGATATTACAGTTGCTGCAAAATCATCAAGTTGACATCAAGGAGATAAAAATTCAGATAGGGCCGCAAGCAGATCCGATAGGAAGCCTGGGCAGTTACCAAGCAACACAGAACCAAATCCACGTGAACATGTGAATGCAATAAAAACAAGGAGTGGAATTTAGTTACCTGAAGTAACTATGGAACAGTATGAGGAGAAGAAGAGGAAAAATGTGGAGAAAGAACAAATCAGTGAGAAAGAACTGGAGTTACATAAGAGCCAGAAAAGGAAGAAGAACATGTTCGAGTTAGACCTCTAGTTAAAGCATATGTGCCTCCCATTCCATATCAACAAAGAATGAGTAAGCACCAGTTGGAATATTAGTTTGGTAAATTTTTGGAAATTTTTAAGAAACTATACATAAACATTCCATTTGTAGAGGCCTTAGCTCAAATGCCCCTCTACTTGAAGTTTATGAAGGAAATGTTGTCAAACAAGAGGAAACTGGTAGACTTTGAAAAAGTAGTACGGAGTGAGGAGTGCAACGCCATTCTTCAAAAGAAGTTGCCACAAAAGTTGAAAGATCTAGGGAGTTTCTCTATTCTTTGTACAATTGGTAACTTTATTTTTGATAATATTTTGTGTGACTTAGGAGCCAATATTAATTTAACGCCTCTTTCGATTTATAGGAAATTGGGGTTGGGAGATCCCAAACCCACCAACATCACATTAAATCTGGCTAATAGATCAGTAAAATATCCTTGTGGAATCATCGAAGATGTTATTATCAAAGTGGATAAACTTTTCTTCTAAGCAGACTTTGTGATTCTGGACATTGAAGAGGATAGTGGGATGCCCCTCATACTTGGTCGACCATTCCTTGCCATTGGAAGAGCTTTAATCGATGTTGAAAAATGAGAGGTGATTTTAAGAGTTCAAGATGAACAAGTGACTTTCAGCGTCACTCAACATCCAACTAAATACTATCAATAGGAAAGTTGCTTCAAAGTGGAAAATGTAGTTCAAAAACTAGAAGAAAATCTGAAGCACGGGATAAAGTTGGATGATGCTTCAATCACAAATCATGAGTTCATAAGGTGAAAAATAATGTAAATAACTTGAAGAAGGGGGAAAAGCCTAATTTTGCTCAAGCCACAAATCATAATTTTTTTAAGATGAGAAGCAAGGAGTAGAAGTGCAAGGTTAGCAATTGCAAACAATGCAAGGCTTCAAGAGATTTGTTCAACCCACCATGATGGAACTACCCAAGAAATCGAGCTTTAGACTTAAAACAGAGCGCTTATTGGGAGGCAATCCCTACTCTTTTATTTATTAAACTTTCAATATTTATTTGTTTTATGTTTTTAACGTTAGATGCGTGCATTTATGGTGTACTTGTTAGGTTGACTTGCAACAATGCATTTTAGTATGCATGCATAGGAATTACACAACATAGTTACATTATTTTCCATGTCTAGGTTTGTTTTGATATTTATGTACTTTTAGTTTATTAGGTGTTCATTGTCATCCAAAGCGCGGCAAGTGCGCGCGCGCGCGCGCACACACACACACACACTATTAGAACTTGGATAGTTTCTTAATAGTGTTTGGGACTTCTAATATTCTTTATCTATTGTTTGCAAGGAAAACACCGATCAAAACATCTCGAACCAAGTTGGGTAATGTAAAGAAAGGGGTCAAATGCATCAAAGCTTAATCAAATGGAAGCTTCAAAGCATGGAAACACATCCTCTACATCTGGGAAGTTCTAGTTTTCTCTCTTTTGTCTGGTTTTGCATTGTTAAATCTATTTGACAAACCTTGAGGACAATGTTTCTTTCTAATTTTGGGGTGTATAATTTCATTCATATCATTTTCTTTCATATTCATCCGATTCATTTTAAGCTTTCATTCGATTTCTATTGGGGTACAAAAAAAAAAAAATTGAAAAAATTGAGAATTTTGTTGACATGATTATTGCCTAGGACATAGTTTGAATCAAATTGTGCTTTGGTTTGAATATTATACAAAATGAAAGCATGAATTTTATGAACTAGTTATCAGTTGCTAAATTTCATCTTAATGTGCACATAGTCATTGTTGGATTATTGCTTGTGTCGGGGATTGTTTAACACATGTGGAGTGAATTTTATGTAGATTGAACTTAGAAATGACTTGATAATCCCTAAACTTAGATCATTAGACACCCTATACCTAAAATAGAATCAAACGTACTCAAAAGGCAAGTTTGGGGTAGAATGGTTAGAATGTGCATGTTTGATGGGTTGAAGGTCTGTAGTTCTTGGTTTTGCATTTTAGTTAAAACAGTTTGGTCAATGAGTATAAATCATAACCAACATAAAAACAGAAAAATGTTGAACGTCTTATTCTACTTTTCAAAAGCCTTTTTGACTTCAACAAGTAAGCTTGTAGGGGTGTTGAATCCTGGTACCCTAAACTCAACTGAGCTAGGAGCTATAAGCTAAAAGCTCGTTACAAGGGTAAATTAGAAAGCAAGTATGGGGAGTGGACTTACAAATAAGATAATCAAACATTTTAAACTTTTCTTTGTCGCCTTTATAACTCGGTTAATTAAGTCTGAGGGGGTCTGAACCTGATGCCCTAAAGTAGTCTGACTTGGGAGTCATCGACCTAAAACTCGCTACAGGGGTCACATTGAAAGCAAATGAGAAAAGTATTGCACAAAGATGGTAATAGACAATGACATGATAGAAAAAGAAAAGAAAAAGTCGTTCATAAGAAAAATTGTTCGGTATAAGCTTTGTTGATTAGAACTGTGGAGATGAAGGGTGTTGTATTGGAGACTGTTTACTTTTGACTTTTTGTGTGTGCATACTTCTGATTTTGACTATCTTGTGTGGAAAAATGCAAAGAAAATATTTGAGAAACCACATAGATAAAAGCCAGGGATGTGAGGGAAAAGTAGTAAATTGTAATCATCCATGAGCGATGAAGGAAAATAAGCTACATAGTGTTAAGTATATCTTTTGCATGAGTATGCGTTTGACATTGACTATTCACACACACATAAACTAAAAAATTTGGCATGAGATAACTAGACTTATTTTATCTTATTTAAGTACAAATTGATTTGGATAGTTGAGGTATATGGTAAACATCAACACACAACAAAAAAATATTTGCTACTTTGTTATTTTTATTTATTAGTTTAGCTTTACATTGTTCGAGGATGAACAATAAATCTAGATTGGGGGTATTTGATAAATTTATTTTATGCACTTATTTATATGTCCAGATTAGAATATTTTATTATCGTTTTAGAATAGATACTATTTAATTCGTGTTTATTTGTTTACAGTTCAAAAAATATCCCAAAATCTTGAGAATAAAGCAACTGACGAAAATTATGCACAATTGTATGACATTTGTAGCTAAATTGAACAAATTGAGAAGTTAATAATGTCAACAGGGAAAGATGCATGGTGCTAAAGTGAAGAAATCATGTGTGGAGGACCTAATTGTAGAAGAAGATGAAATGAAATTGGAAGAGAAATAGAAGAAGATTTGAAGGTATGTAGACTATATTGTTGCAATTGGAAGTTAAAGGATTGAAGAGCAAATTAAACACGAGGGACCAACTTGCAAATATCCAATGATTGATTTGGATCACAGGAAGATACTTTGAGGATTTTTTGGAGTCAATTGGATGCAATTAGAAGTAAAAAAGGAATGAAATATTATAAGAATATTATCATAAATTAATTTTAATCGCACAAGATTTTGGACAGATTTCTAATCAGACTTTGAGACCTGATTTTGGGGATGTAAATGTTCGAATTGGGAAACTACTATTTCATGAATAATTGTATATATTTAATTTATCTTTCTAAATCACTTTGAATCACCTTAATCGGATAAGGGAATAGAAAGATACGGTCAAAATACGGAACGCTGTGCAAATACAAAAAAAGACTCGCGTGCGGTTTGATGAATTTCTTTCCTTCTTCTTCAACTAGGTCTCTTCACCAAATATATAAGAAACATGTCTTGCATGAAAATCAAACCTTTGACTCACCTAAGAACATCATAATTCTGGGATTTCGACGTCAAATTCTTGGGAGATTGAAGCAAAGCAAGAGGCGAGATTGGAAGAACACATGAAGAATTGACACTTGGTGCAAGCTCTCCATTCTTTTATGTTATTTTCCATGAAATTTTTATTTTATTGTCTTTTTTATTTAACTATGAAGTTAACTAAATTCATTGTTGGGATGAACGATGTAGCCTAACTTTATTATTTTAATTCTAAATTCCGTTATTTTAATGATTCTTTGCATGTATTGATTTATTATTACTTTTAATGCTTGAGTTGCTTGATGAATTATTCATGATGTAATTAGTTATTTCCATAATTCGAGAGGTGAGTTAATAACTTAGATCAATGTAGTAAATCTGGTAATTGGACAAGAGATAGAGATACACTCTTGTTATTATTGCAGTCTTTATGAGAATTCTTGTGTTTCATGCACTTAGTTAAGGAATAATTCAGACCCACTATAGAGATACATGGCTGACTTAATTAGGTAGAGTTGATTAAAACCCGAGAGAGGAATTTCATATGCATAAGTGAATTTGGCTGAATACAATATTAGGAAATAAAACTAGGATTGGAGATAATTTAATTGGTTAGGTGAAATCGGGATTCCCAACTACTTTTGGTTAGGTGAAATCGGGATTCCCATCTACTTTATAATCGTTTTTAAAAAACAAAACAATCTTGTAATTTTAATTCTTTAATTTTTTTCTTAGTTTTAGATTTCAAACATCAACACAAATTCATCTGCTCAAATAAGGTCCATAACTAAAATATTTCGATACATAATAGAAGTCCTCATGGGAACGATAATCAGAACTTGTTCGTCCACTTTATCTCATGTTACATTTGCGGGATCGCGAAATATCAGTGAACAGAAATTCAGAAAGCGACCTTGGGAAGTAAGACCAAAATGCTGCAAGTACCCAACTAAGATGGAACGACAGACCCAGTTGCACCTTAGATCGGTATAATTTCCTCTAAGTCTTGGAGATAGAGTTCAAAGATGGTTATGTACTCTACCAGAGCACTCCATATTAAATTGGGGAGACCTGTACCCATCCTTTTAGTTCCTCTACAACTTCATGGTGGTGAAGACCAGGACTTCCCTCAAAGAGCAGCTCGTCACCATAAAGAAAGGGAGAACCGAGTCACGAAGAGATATTTAGATCAGTTCAATCAGAAAAATAATGGACATAGACAAAGTGTCGAAGGATGCACTCCTTATGGCTGTAACATCGGGTTTATGGCCATTATCAAGGTTCTAATGGAAAGTACATGCGGGACAACCATAAAATTTTCGTGAATTCATAACGAGAGCAAATAGGGCCATATAGGAGCTAAGGAAGCTAAGTCTAGTAGGATTGAAGAAAAAGGAGTGATGAAATATCAAGAAAATTCAAAAGGCAAGGAGAAAGAATCCACAAGGAGCTACAAGTCTAACCCATAAGAAAGACATGACTTTCAGGGACCTCGCCACTTTGGACCTCATCAAACAACAATAATAGTAATTCAACACTTAAATGCAAGGCCTGAAATGGTATTCATGAACATCAAAGACAAAACCTTTTACCATGGCCAAGACTGTTAAGGACAAGTCCATCTGAGCTCAATCAATCTAGGTGTTGTAGATATCATAGATTAGCTGGACAAGCCACTGATCATTGTAAGGACTTGAAGATAGAACTTAAGAAATTGATCAACAGGGGTCATCTAAAAGAATATGTTGGGGGAACCAAGAACAAGTTAAGATAACAAAAATGATCAAGCTGACATCCAAGGTTTACCTCCTACGAGATCCCGTATGCTTGTAAGTGGAAGTAAAAGTCAAGAAGGGTCAAAGAGGCAGACATGTCAGCACATTATGGATGCCTGCAATAATTATCATATTATGTCAATAAGAGTTCCAACCCCTACGTAAGAGGATGAATATTTCTACTTTAATGAGAAAAATGCGAAAGGAGTCTTACAACCCCATGCAGATGCTCTCATTATAACTATGTCCATTTCGGGAGTGAAGATCTATTGGACTTTAGTAGATATTGGGAGTGCTGTGAACATCTTGTATTGGAGGATTTATGTTCAAATGGGCTTGGAGGAACGACACCTTCGACCTTATCCCAAAAAATTACAAGGATTTAGGGGGACTACATTACCCCTAAAGGTCAAATTGCATTGATGGTTGAGCTTGGAGACCATCCATGCACTAGAAGCGTCATAAAATATTTTGTTATAGAGAACATACCATCCAACTTTAACACCTTCCTAGGTAGACCAATCCTACATGAGCTAAAAGCGGGAACCTCAATCTATTACTATGTGATGAAGTTCCCAACCTCCCACGGGGTAGGCATAGTGAAGGGGGGGGGGGGTTAGAGAATGGCCAAGGAATGCAACTTAAATTTCTACCAGAGTAGAGTACACCAAGTGAGGACGTAAAAGTGGAAGACCCAATTGAGGAGATTCAAACCTTAGACCCATGTTTCGATAAAAAAAAAAAATGAGAAACCAGTCATGTTGAAGACCTTACATTGATTAATCTCGATACTGACAAACCTGAATTGCAGCTGAAAATCAGAAAAGATCTCAAAGAGCCGGTAAGGTCTGAATTGATAACCTTTTTGAAAGAGAATAGTGATGTTTTGGCATTTACCCACACCAACATGGAAGGAATACCTACACACCTCGCCTGCCATAAGCTCAACATTAATCACGGGAAAAACCTAAAAGACAAAAGTGTTGTCTTCTGAACGGAGAAAGGTATGAAGCTCTAGCAAACGAGATTGTGAAGTTATTGGGAAATTGATTCACACGCGATGCCTGATATTTGGAGTGGGTAGCGAATCAAGTTCTTGTGCGTAAGAGCAACAAAAATGGATGTTGTGTATAGACTTCACAGACTTGAACAAGGCCTGTCCCAAAGATAACTTCCTACATCCACGCATAGATCAAATGGTAGATGCAACTATAGGGCATGAATTGCTGAGTTTCATGGACGCTTACTTGAGGTACAAGCAAATTCCAATGTACGATCATGATGAAGAGCATACCTTATTCATAACAAATAGAGGTCTATATTGCTATAAGATGATCTTGTTTGGTCTTAAAAAATGTAGAGGCAATATACCAGAGACTTTTTAACTCAATGTTAGCTGACCAAATCGGTAAGACCATTGAGGTGTGATAAATGCGATTTTGTACTTATTTCCATGCTTAAATTTGCATTAATGTAAGTATTTTAGAATATGATATTGCTAAGTGCGTGTTTATTTTAATTGTTTCAGGGATAATGCGAATTGAAATGCACTTGGGCACAAAAATGAGGAAAAGGACTAAAAGAGTACAAAATATGAAGTATGGGGACAAAATTGTAAATGGCAGAAAGATGAAGGACTTGAGTTGCAATTATGGGAGGACTAAATTGAAATAAAAGTCAAAGTATGGGGACTGAATTGAAGAAGTCAGAAATTTGGAGGAGAAGACATGCAATTACACAAGGATTGAGTCACAAATATCAAAAAAATGGCTAACCGCGGTTAGACCGCTGTTCCACTTGGAGCCTGTATGTCGCGGTCAGACCACGGTTTGTAAACCGCGGTCAAGCTGAAGAGAAAGGAATTTCCCGATTTTTTCCTAAATTTTCTTATTTCTTTGGGCCCAACTTGGAAAAATCGTAAAAACCTAGTTTACCCTATATAAAGACCAAGATAAATCATTATAAGGGATCGGAAATCAACAGGAAGAGAGGCAGAAGGCTAGAAGCATAATCAAGGTTCTCCTATTGTTCAAGCTTTGTCTCGAATTTCTTGGTGCAAGATTTTCAACTCTTTCTCGTTAATTCTAGACATGTTGAATTTTATATTTTAGCATGAGTAGATAAATAACTCGTTGGGACAAATGATGTGATTTTGTTTGACTATTTAATCTCAATTCTCATGTTTTGAGCATATTGTGATATGTGTTGATTTTATTGTTGTGTTTTAATGTATGAATTGCTTGATCACCAATTTTATGACTTATGGGTTGTTTTCATAATCAGAGAGGTGAGTTAACACCTAGACCTAGTAATAAAATTCGGCAATTAACAAAAGGGTTGAGATACATAGTTGTGGTTGTTGTAATCGTATTGAATTCTTGTCATTGAATGCGTCTATTTAGGGCTTATTCTGACCATCATAGAGATATGTGGTTGACCTATCTAGATAGAACCAATTTAAACTCGAGAGGGAAATTTTGGATAAAATTGTGAATTCGATCAAACAATAATTTTGAAATATTGCATGAGAAGAGTAATTAAATAGGATAACAAAATTACTATCGTTAGTTCCAACATTTTCAATTCATAAGGAAAAAAAATCAAATCTTTTTAAGTGTTTTATTTTCAAATTCACTGCTTTCACTATTTTTATAAAAATTCGAAAACATCAATCTTGACATTTATTTGTAGTTTAGGAACTGATTAATCTAAGCTAATAACAAATAAGTTAGTCCTTATGGGATCGATATCCGGACTCAAAAAGTCAATTTTACTACTTGTTGCGATATCGTGCACTAGCGATTTCAAATAACAAGTTTTTGGCGCCGTTTCCGGGGACTAATTTTCATTTCTTGTTAGTTTAGATTAATCTCTTTTATTTTTTATTTTTATTCTATTTTAGTTCAACGTCTACTATTTTTTTCTTGTTACTTTGATTTTCCTTATTTCTTTTTACAGGAAATAGTGTTCGTTGTATACTCCGTTCACAAGGCCACAATCTTGAGTCCTTAGATCTTGAGATTGAACGTAGTTTTAGACGAAGACACAGAACACAACCAAAAATAGAAAAAGTTACAACAAGATACAATGGCTGACGATCAGGTTCACATGGAAAATGAACAAGAAGCTGACAGGGTGGCTGCTTTAGCTGCTCAACTTGCTAATACAAATATTCAACCCCATGATCAAATCGAAGAGGAGGATGTAGGAAATCTACCCATGGCTTAGTTTCTAACACCAGTTGCAGCTCCTAGTCGCTCCAGTATTGTCTACCCACCATTTAGAAGAAATAATTTCCAAATTCGAGCGGACTTGATAAATCTCTTCAGCAACAAAATGCAGTTTTATGGAAAAGCACATGAAGACCCGAATGCTCATGTAGCTAGCTTTTAGAGAATATGTCATAATGTTCAGTTGGATGGAGTAAATTAGGATGCTGTTAAATTGAGATTATTTCCGTTCACTCTAAGGGATGTTGCTTTGCAATGGTTAGATTTAGAACCGGAACCGAGTATTACCACATGGAATGATTTGGCCATGAAATTCTGCAACAAGTATTTTTCACCAGCCAAGGTAGCAAAGTTGAAGTTAGAAATCTCCATATTCCAACAATATGATGGGGAAAATTTTCACGAAGCTTGGGGGAGGTTCAAAAAATTGCTTAGAAGATGTCCATATCATGGTTTCAAAATGGGGCTTCAGGTACTATTTTTCTACTTTGGTCTGGCGCCGCAATTCAAATCAATAGTAGATTCTTCTGCAAACGGATCCATCACTAATAAAAATGTGAACCAAGCTTGGGACTTGTTGGAATTGATAGCCAAAACACACACGATGTTCCCAGCTGACAGGGTAGTTCATCAGAAAACACCAGTGGTACAAGACTCAGATACTCAGAATATTGCATCACAGATTGCTGCTTTAACCAAACAAGTGGAACTTCTAGTTAAATCGCAGTCGCAAGTAGTCCATGCCATTCATCAACGTCCTGTTACCTCAGCATGTGAAAATCGTGGGGCAAATCATCCTACGGACCAATGTTTTTTGGTAGCCACTGCTAATGAACAGGTTAACTTTGTTCAAAACACTAATAGACAGTAGTTCAATCCATATTCTCAGACGTATAATCAGGGTTGGAGGCAGCATCCAAACTTCAGATTGTCAGACAATAAAAACACTGCCCCCAATAATTTTCAACACAATGTCAGCAACTCCAACAACCAGCAACAAGAGAAGAGGCCGAGTGTGGAAGAGATGTTTCAGCAATATATGCAGAAAACTGACAAGGTGTTTGAGAATCAACAGGCATCCATTAAGAAGTTAGAAATATAGATTGGGCAATTGGCTCATCAAATTTCAGAAAGGACATCTGGATCCTTGCCCAGTGATACAATTAAGAATCCTAGGGAACAAATCAACGTCATATCTACAATGGAATCTGAAAAAGTCTACATTCCAGCTCCTAAAGTGTCCACCGAGGATGTGACATACAATCCAACACAGGAATATATCGCACCAAAGGCATACATACCCCTAATTCCGTTCCCTCAAGCACTTCTAAGACACAGGACACAGGAGGGGATGCATGCTATAACTACAAGAAGTGGCGTTCAACTGCCAGAAATACATGTGAAAAAGCCTGAAAAGAAAAAGCATCAGAATGAACTTGAAGACATGGAAATTGAAATAGAAGCCACATCTACTCCAAAACCTCAAAAAGAAGCTAAAACATCAAGAGAAGAGTCTCTAACTCCTGTCAAGGCTTATGTGCCACCGATTCCATTTCCTCAACAACTAAAGAAACACAAATTAGAAAAACAGTTTGGAAAATTTCTGGAAGTATTCAAGAAACTGCATATAAACATACCTTTTGTAGAGGCTCTGGCTCAGATGCCCATCTACCTCAAGTTCATGAAAGAGATGATTTCTAAAAAGAGGAAGTTGGAAGAATTTGAGACCGTCTCCTTAACTGAAGAATCTAGTGCACTATTACAAAATAAACTGCCAGCAAAGCTCAAAGATCCAGGGAGTTTCTCTATCCCTTGTAATATTGAAAATTTTGGCTTTGATAGAGTTTTATGTGATTTAGGGGCAAGCGTTAATTTAATGCCTTTATCTGTTTACAGGAATCTCGGATTGGGGAAACCCAAACCAACCACAATCACATTCCAGCTGGCTGACAGATCGATAAAACATCCTTATGGAATTATAGAAGATGTGATAGTCAAAGTGGATAAATTTTTCTTCCCTGCGGACTTTGTAATACTCGACATTGAAGAGGATAGTAGAATGCCCCTCATTCTCTGTAGACCATTCCTTGCCACGGGGCGAGCTCTAATAGATGTTGATAAAGGAAATGTGAGTTTAAGGGTGCGGGATGAGCAAGTAACTTTCAATGTAACTCAACACCCAAATTAATACTATCAACCTGAAAGTTGCTTCAAGGTAGGAGAAGTGGTACAAAAGAAAGCTAGAAATTTGAAGAGCAAGGACGTTCAAAGTAGAAATCATGAATTCTTCAAAGTGCAAAAGAAGACTGAGAAGTGTAAAGCAGGAAATTGCAAAAATTGCAAGGTATTAAGAGTCTCTTTCAAACCACCTTGATGGGTATCGCGATAAGTCCAGCTTGAGACTATAAATCAAGAACTATAGGGCGGTATCCCGAATCCTAACCCTTACACTTGTATGTAACTATTTTTAGTTTGCATTTAACTTTGCATTAGACATTAGGACTCATTTCTCTACACCGATTCACATTTAGGTATTCTATTTTATTTTATTTGAGTTTAGTTTTTATTATTATTTTATATAAAAAAACCCTATTTTTAAGGTTGCACCTGGATTTTCGATTTTCAAAACAATTTGTAAAACTTATCTTTTCCTATTTATAGGATTTCTTTGCAGGAAGGTACACTCTGTTAAGATAATTTTTTTAAAGTTAGAGATTATAAATTTTCTTGGTGTAGATTCATTGCTAATTCTTACAACTTATATGTTATCATTAATGTTTATTTTGAATTCTTACAGGGGAAGTTCTAGTCTAGCAATGAGGGAAAAAGAAGATTGTCTTGACATCCAATGAGCAAAAGTATCAATGGTCTCCACCAACTTCAAGCCATACCCCCCGGGGAGTAAATTCTACCTTCTTGTGTTTTTATTAGTTAAATAATTTTTTGATACATTGAGGACAATGTGATACTTAAGTTTGGGGGTGTGCGCAAAAATTTGAGTTAAAATTTTTGCTTTCATTATTATTAAAAAAAAAAAATGTTTCTCCTTTATTTGTGTTGAATAGCCTTGCCGCTCGTGATGATAATTATTTGAAATTGCGGTAATTCATGAACTGGGGACAGGAGTGCTATACTTGTAGTAATTTGCTATGCTTGATTATTCTTTGAGCACATCAACTTGATTATTACGCATAGTGGTTGCATGAGAATAGTTGGATTGGCAATCTGAACTTAAGATATATTCCGACTCGAAACATGTCATTCCATCAGTATGACCAATTAGACAGTTTGAGGGTGTAAAACTGATAATGTTATTGTTTGGGATGTGTTGATTCCATGTGTGTAAAATTGTTGTGTGGAGTGACCTTGGCTGACAGGAGAAAGCTAGGTAATAACCAAATGCTGGTAATCTAATCCCTTGCATAAATTAGGAACATGCATGCATCGCTTACCTCTCTTTGTAGCCTTTTTGACTCGAGTAATTAAGTCCGTAGGGGTATTTCAAAACTTGGTGCCCTAAAGTCAACTGACTTGGGAGCCACCGGCCTAAAGCTCGCTACAAGGGTTATCTAGAAAGCTTAAGAGAGAGAGGTAACTCATATAGATTTATTTCGGTTGCAAAAAAAAAAAAAAAGGAGAATATATATATAGGACATTGCATTCATTTGACACCTTTCTTCGGAGCGTAGTGACTCGAGTAATTAAGCCCGTAGGGGTATTTCAAAACCTGGTGCCCTATGGTTAACTGACTTGGGAGCCATCGGCCTAAAGCTCGCTACAGGGGTCATTATTAGCTTAATGGAGAAGGGTAATGCATGATAGTTAAATTTAGTTGATAGTTTTACACATTTTGAATTAAGATAATTAGTGGGTTTGAATTACCTAGTAGATGTCTGAATGTTGGGGCACTCAATCAAAGGAAAATCATCGCAGTCCCAGGTAGTAGCAGCTATTGGTTTTACACACCTAAATTGAAGTGGGAAAGAATTAGATATGTAGGAAGCAACCTTAGAAATTATACCCCTGAGTAGAGAGAAAATCACAAGTTTGGGGGGAAAGTGAATCTCACGAGAGGGAAAGCGAAATTTGACCACTAAGGTTCGGGAGATCACTTATGCGCCCTACAATGATTGAGTTGATTGAACACACACACACACACACACACATTGAGCATGAAGTGAATTAAAACTTGTATAGCACTGTTTGAATACTTTTCAGGGATTACTGGATTTTTAAATCCTGAAGCAAATACGGCAGGTTATTTAATAGTCATTTGATGTGAAAATGGTAGTCAAAGTTCTCCACTTCATACATGCATGAATGTATTATCTCTATCTTATTCAAGGACGAACAAGAGTTTAAGTTTGGGGGATTTGATAAGTGTGATTTTGCACTTATTTCAATGCTTAAATTTGCATTAATGTGAGTATTTTAGAATATGATATTGCTAAGTGCGTGTTTATTTTAATTGTTTTAGGGATAATGCGGATTGAAACTTGGGCACAAAAATGAGGAAAAAGGACTTAAAGAGTACAAAATATGAAGTATGGGGACCAAATTGTAAATGGCAGAAAGATGAAGTACTTGAGTTACAATTCTGGAAGGACTAAATTGAAATAAAAGTCAAAGTATGGGGACTGAATTGAAAAAAGTCAAAAACTTGGAGGACGAGACATGCAATTACACAAGGACTGAGTCGAAAATATAAAAAAATGGCTAACCGTGGTCAACCGCGGTTAGACTGCAGTTCCACTTGGACCTTGTATGCCGCGTTCAGACCGCGGTTTGCAAACCGTGGTCCGATCGCGGTCCGGCTGAAGAGAAAGGAATTTCCCAATTTTTTCCTAATTTTCTTATTTCTTTCCTATTTCTTTGGGCCCAACTTGGAAAAATCCTAAAAACCTAGTTTACCCTATATAAAGACCAAGATAAATCATTATAAGAGATCGGAAATCAACAGGAAGAGAGGCAGAAGGCTAGATGCAAAATCAAGGTTCTCATATTGTTCAAGCTTGGGCTTGAATTTCTTGGTGCAAGATTTTCAACTCTTTCTCGTTAATTCTAGACATGTTGAATTTTATAATTTATAATTTTATATTTTAGCATGAGTAGCTAAATAACTCGTTGGGACGGACGATGTGATTTTGTTTGACTATTTAATCTCAATTCTCATGTTTTGGGCATATTGTGATATGTGTTGATTTTATCATTGTGTTTTAATGCATGAATTACTTGATCACCAATTTTATGATTTGTGGGTTGTTTTCATAATTCCAGAGGTGAGTTAACACCTAGACCTAGTAATTAAATCGGAAATTAACAAAAGGGTAGAGATACATGGTTGTGGTTGTTGTAATCATATTGAATTCTTGTCATTGAATGCGTCTATTTAAGGCTTATTCTGACAATCATAGAGATATGTGGTTGACCTATCTAGATAGAATCAATTTAAACGCGAGAGGGGAATTTTGAATAAAATTGTGAATTCGATTAAACACTAATTTCGAAACATTGCGTGAGAAGAGAAATTGAATAGGATAACAAAATTACGTAGATGACATGCTAGTGAAGAGTATCAGTTCCTTAGATCACATACAACACCTGGCTGAAATGTTCACCATCCTGAAACAGTACAAGATGAAACTAAACCCACAAAAATGCTCTTCCGGTATTGGATCTGACAAATTCTCAAGATACATAGTACATTAGAGAGGAATTGAATCTAACCCTGAAAAGATAAAAGTTTTAATCAACATGAAAGCCCTGAGCAATATAAGAGACATCTAGAGCTTAACCAAGAGAATAACAGCTCTAAATCTGTTCATCTCAAAATCAATCGATAAATACAGACCTTTCTTCGAAGTCCTCAACATGGAAAAGGACTTCCATTGGACAAGACTATGTAAGAAAGCTTTTGAAGATTTAAAAGAACAACTTGCCTCTCCGCCTTCACTCTCAAAATTGATAATGGCAAAATTCTATAACTCAGCTCAGTCTTGGTTAGAATAGAAAATAGTGTTTAGCACTCGGTATATTATATCATTCAGACACTGAAAGACGTGAAGCTATAGTATACACCGATGGAAAAGCTAGCATATGTATTGGTTATGAACTTGAGAAAGATGCCTTGGAATTACTTACAAACTACCCACTACGCTAAACCTTCCAGAAGCTTGACACATTGGGAAAAATGATGAAGCGGAAAGTAGAGCTAGGAAAATTTGATAACACCTACAAAAGCAGAATCACTATTAAAGGCCAAGCACTTACGAACTTCATAGCTGAATTCCACCATCATGTTGGCATCGACAGATCTGATCAGATTGAACTTTGGGACCTATATGTGGATGGATCATCCATAGAGGCTTGTGCCGGAGCTCGAATTGTCCTTATCAGTCCTAAAAATCATTGCATTGTCAATCTCTCCGCTTTCAATTTCCAGCAACCAACAACAAATCCAAATATGAAACTCTCATTGCAGGTCTTAAAATGGCAAGAGGTATGGGCATATGTACACAACGATTCCCAAATTGTGGAGAAACTAGAGAAGTTCGTTCATGCAAAAGTAAAATAAATACCAAGGACTCAAAACAGTTAATCTGATGCTTTATCTATACTTGCCACATGCGAAGGAGACGATACCCTAGATAGTGTTCTCATTGGAAAAGCAAAAAATTCAATCATTATAGAGGTGAAAATATCAGCAATGCAATTGACACAAGAAAAGCTGGATGGACAAGATCATCAAACACTTGAAGGATGGAGTAGTACACCTGAGTCGAGTCGACGCTCGGAAGCTAAAAATTAGATCCACCAGGTATACTTTGATTAATGATGTTCTATATAAAAGGGGCTTCTCCTTCCCACTACTCATATGCATAAAGGAGGAGGAGGCCCCATATGCTATGAGGTAGATACACGAAGGTGTTTGTGGTAACCACACCGGAGGCCAGTCCCTTGCATTCAAGATCTTGCAACAAGGATATTTATAGCCATCATTGAAAATAGAAGCTTTAGAGTTCGTATGAAAATGAGACAAATGAGAAAGGCTCGCCCCTATGATCAAGTCATCCCCAGAAGACCTTACCTCTATTATGGCACCTTGGCCGTTTGCAAAATGGGGTATCGATCTAATTGGACAACTTCCAACTAAATACGTAATAGTTGCAGTGGATTACTTCACAAAATGGGATGAAGCAGAGCCCCTGGAAAAAATTACTGAACAAAAGACCACATACTTTATCTGGAAAACTATTATCTAACTTTTTGGTATTCCTCACTTTATAGTAACGGCTAACAAAAAAAATTTTGTAACGCCAAATTCAAGTCATTCTATGAAGATTTGAAGACCAAGAAGAACTATTGCACCCTATGCTACTTGTGAGCAAACGGACAAGTCAAAGCAATAACAAAATTGTTAAACATATATTGAAGACCAAACTTGATTGAAAGAAGCATGGGCTGATGAACTACCAGAAGTATTATGGTCCTAAAGAACAACATGTAGAATAGCAACAAGAGAATAGCATAAAGAGAGACCCCTTTTTCCCTCTCCTTTGGATCTGAAGTTGTGATCCCTATCAAAATTGGTATCTCCTCAAGTAGACAGAACATTATGTGGAAGAGCTTAACATATGAAATTTCAGATGAATGGAGAATAAAGTGAAGAAGAGAAACATAATGTTTCCATTATAAAGCCATGACATTAATTGCTAATACGAAATTTGAAGAGACATCTCAAATCACTCAACTAAATTAAATGAAATGACAACTGGGATTGTACTTTCCTAACATCATCAGGTTGGCTAGCAATGACCATCTGACATGTGGCATCATCATTACATCTCTTTTCTTGATATGATAATTTTCAATCCAAAATTGGGACAAGTAGTCATAGGAGATGACCTAAAACATTTTCATCTCTACTCCTTGGGGCAATTGTTAATATAAGATTCATCCTAGACAGTAAATGATGACGTATGAATTGACATGTTCAATTAGGTAACGTCAAACCTAATTGAATCCAAGAATTTGATTGATTTGACTGCAAACGTTAGTCCTTGACCGACCAGAATCCTCAAGTAAGTAAGGACCGAAATATTAAATAATCTTCATCGGAAGAACTTTGAAGATATGAAAGTGAAGATCAGACCGGACATTGATCGACCTTAACATCAAGTCATATGAAGGATTGTGAAGATGAAATAAGGTCTTAACGAAAAATTCAAATAGTGGTTAATTCATTTATTCGGACACATGATGTGCTAAATCGCAAGTGTACGATGTCGCATCCAAGTAATACAGTGGACTGTTTTAGGTCGAGTGATCGTTCCCATGAGGATTATGACTAATTACCAAATGTGTTTTAATTTCACTTTATTTGAATGACAAATAGTTGAAATTGTGATGACTTTAAGAATTAAACTAAAACAATAAAAAAAGCAATAAGAGTGTTTTTAAAAGGTTGTGATTTCTCGATTTCATGTAGTCAATACCTTTAATTACACCGTTCAAGTTTTAATCTACTAATGTGATTAGTTGAGCTCGCTTATGCACATGAAATTCCCCTCTCAAGTTTAAATCAACTCTAACTAATTAGTCAACCGTGTTTCTAGGAAGCAAGTTGTAATGATTAAGTGCATTAAACACGAGAACTCAATCAAGACCACAATAATAACAAGCGTATATCTCTATGACTCGTTCAATTACTGGGTTTTATTCCTAGATCTAGATCATTAACTCACCTCTCAAATTATGAAAATAATCCATGAAATCAATGAATTAGTGGTCAATTAATTCATGTATTAATTACAAAATAAAACCATACACATGTAATCAATACGTAAAACTCGAGCAATGTAATTAAAAACCTAAAACTACGCTACATCATTAATCCCAACAAGCAGTTTAGCTACTCATAATTAAAATAATCAAAGCCCAGTAATAAACTTGACTAAACATCATGAGTAAATTGAAGAGACAAGTAAAAGATCCCTTGCACAAAGAAGTGTCTTCCACAAGTTGATCTTCTAATCTTCTCGCCTTTGCCTCCAATTGAGCCTCCAAAATCTCCAAGCTTTGATGGTGAATTATGCCTCTAGAGTATGTGTGCAAAGGTGGTTCTTTCGTGCATGAAGAATAGCTTATATAGATTTCCCAAGAAACCTAGGTAAAACAATGCTGAAATCCGCGCATGGGCTTTTTGTCTAGCAGGGCAGGAAACTGTGCGGTCGTGCAGGCATAAAAGTGGTGGCCGCGCAGTTAGATGACAAACGGTTATGTAAGTTTGGAGATTATCGCGCGGTCACTAGGTGTTGAAGTCGTGGCCATGCAGTTGAAGCTGTTTAGCGTGTTTTCATCTTTTCCCTTGCATTTAAGTAGGTCACTGAGCTTTATTTGCACATGAGATCTTCATCTACTGATTGTAACATTTTAGTCCCTGGACTTCAAAACTCTTCAAATCTTCTTCCAAACTTCAATTCATCTTCCATTAAGCTCTTGAATTCTAATTTCTTCTACTTAGCTCTCCTTGGAAATCTCTGTTGATAACAACACCTAATTTCTACTTTTTAGCTTCAATTAGCTTCCAAACGTGCATTATTCCACTTTATTGCCTCATTCTTCCATTTTTGTGAAAAATCGTACAATGTAAACAAATATAAAGCAATTATGCAGTAATTATCCAAGAATGACAATAATTTATTCTAATTTAGATATATAGATAAGTGTATAGAATGCACTTATCAAATACCCCAAAACTAGAATTATTGTTAGTCCTCGAACAATCTAAAATAAAACTAATGAATCTGAAAGAAATTGCAGTGACAAATGTTTTGTTCTGTCAACATGTTCACCATAAGCCTCCATAATCCAAAGCAAATCATACTCTGGCAAAGAGTTTTGAACAACCAAGTAAAATTAGTTTTAGAAAAGTGATGCTCAATTTTCAAGTGTGTGTGTGTGAATAGCTAATGTCGAATGCCTACTTATGCAAAAGTATACTTAACAATGTGTAGTTTATTATGAAAAATCTACCCCAAATTCCATGTGGTCAACCTATGAAGCTCTAATGATTTTCCTCTCATCGCTCATAGATGATCACAACTTACTGCTTTTCTCTCACATCCCTGGTTTTTATCTATGGTGGCTTCTCAAATATTTTCTTTGCTTTTTCCACACAAGATAACCAGAATAAGAAATATGCATGCACGACAAGTCAAAAGTGAGAAATCCCCAATTCTAGACCTTTTATTTTCACAGTTATAGTCAACAAAGCTAATACCAAAAAATATCTTTTTTTTTTTTTTTGCTTTTTCTTTTTATGGACGAATTTTTCTTTTCTCATTGTCCTTATCTTTTACCATTTTTATGCAGAACTTTCCTCATTTGTTTTCTATGTAACCCCTTTAGCGAGTTTTAGGTCACTGACTCCCAAGACAAATAACCTTAGGGTACCAAGTTCAGAGAACCCCTCAGACTCAATTACTCGAGTCACAAAGGCGACAAAGAATAGTTAAAGATATTTGATTGTCTTACGTGTAAGTTCACTCTCCATACTTGCTTTTTAATTGACCCATGTAATGAGTTTTTGGCTGATAGCTCCCAACTCAGTTGAGTTAGGGTTCCAGGCTTCAACACCCTTACCAGCTTACTTGCTTGAGTCAAAAAGGCATTTGAAGAGTAGAATAAAAAATTTAGCATTTTTCTGTTTTTATGCTTGTTATGATTTATACACATTGACAAAACTGCTTTAACTAAAGTGCAAAACCAAGAACCATATGCCACCAACCCATTTGACTAGCACATTCTAATGATTCTGCCCCCAAACTTGCCTTTTAAGAACGTTTGGTTCTATTTTATGGACGAGATGTCTAATGATCTAAGTTTAGGGATTGATGTGTCATACCTAAGTTCAAGTCTCATAAGTATGTCCCACATGTATTAAATACACCCCACACAAGTGATAATCTAACGAAGGCCAGGTGCACATGAAGATGAAATCAAGCAATTCATGGCTAGTCAATGAAACTCAAGTTTTGATGTTGTTCAATTATTCTAGACAAAGCACAAATTGATCCATATTATATCCTAGGCAATAAACATGTCAACACAATTTTAAAATTTTTGATTTTTTTTTTTAAAACTTCCCAAACAAATGATGCAAAATAAAGCAAATAGATCCAATGAAGTACATGAAGTATTTAACATGAAATAGCATTTTCACCCCAAACTAAAACTATACATTGCCCTCAATATATGTCATAAAAATATGATGATTGAAATTTGAATAAATACAACAAGAAGGGGTTCAAGTACTTCTCGGGTTTGAGAGTGCAATTATTCAATTTAGAGCCTTCTCTTGAATGCAAGCTTGTATGATTCTAACGTGTTCAATGGTGATGTTGATGCGTTTCTCGCACAAATGAAACAAATAACTTAGTAACATCAAATTTTATAATCAATAATAAGCACCCATATCCACAACCCCCAAACTAAAGCAAAAAATTAAATCTGAACTTGTTTTGAAAAATGTCAACTACCCATGTTCCGCCCCCGACATCACTATGAAAAATCGAAATTTTTTGGAGCCATATTCGGATGCATGAAAATATGTAATGTTTTCTATAATATATCAAAAATTCAGGTCATTTGAAGTGTAGTAGGGGTGTGAAATGATGTGGCAAATTGGTCACCTAAATCTGAAAGTTGTGCACAATGCTTGCAATGACCTTAATGTTGTGCCTAAGTGTGCCCATGATTTCAAATCAAAATTTGTGCACTTGTGATGATGCAAGTCATGAAAGAATTGTCCATAATTAGTGTTCAATATAAATGAAGTGATGAATGTTGTTCAAGAGAATCTGCAAAAAGTTGATGAAAGTTTTACTAAGACATTTTAACAAACACCTTGAATGCATTCCTTAGTATGAAGAGAAATCATGAAATTAGAAGCAAGAAATCCCAAAATTTTTACCTATGTTATACAATCAAACCATCAAAAAATCTACCCTATTTCATAATTCAACAATCCATAAATACCAATTTTTCATGAAGCAAGAAAAGCCCCCACCCCAAGTATACAAAATTGTAAAGTAAAGGTGGAATCCATACCTTTTGGAAGATTGGGATGTGATGCAAGTTTGTGGGATGCTCAATTCCATGTGAAAGAATGCAATTTAGGTGACGTGCTATGTTTTGGTTAATTTGAGGAGAGGAAACAAGGTTGAAAGTTATGAATTTGAATGATTTACCAAACTATATAAAAATCTGTCGAAATTGACCTACAGGTAACTACACAGCCGCACAGAATAAAATCTGGTGGCCGGGTGGTGTAACGCTATGGGTTCTGTAGATTTTAGTATAGATGCATGGCCACCACATGGTAAGGGCGTGGTTCTACAGCTGAAAAAGATTTTTATGCCAATTTTGGATTTCAACTCCAATTACTATCCCCTAAACACATTGTTCTTTATGTGCTCACTCACCTAAACTTTCTTCTTATCTTGAATTAAGGTTCCATGCATGAATTTATGATTTAACCCCACAATTCTAGCATGCAATGCAAACCAATAATTTCTATGGAATGAACAAGCTTTTGAATGTCAATATGCATCAACTATGATTTCAACTATAAGGCTAGAAATTGATAATGGAACATGTTTCTCACAATGAACATGCCTGTGATAACTCCCTATTTGGATGCAAAGAATGCAAGGAAAAATTGATGACTAAATGATGCTTACAAAAACTACTAAAGCAAATAAATCCTAAATTACTCAAAAAACATCAAATAAAGTAGCATAAATAAGAAAAGGATATATGGTTGGGTTACCTCCTAACAAGCGCTTCGTTTAAAGTCTAAAGCTCAACCTTTGGTAGAGATCTTCAAGGTGGTTCACGGTTTGGAGTTGAGACAATTGCTCCCTTTTTGAACTTGTTCTTCACACACCTGAGGCCTCTTGTTCCAACCTCCCTTTGGCATTCAATCTGGATTCGACTTCAACATTTGAGCTATTTTCGACATTGGGATCATTGTTCTCCATTTGTGTAAGGTTAAATGTAACCTTATCTTCCTCCATCCTAAATATCACCTCCCTTAAAGCTTACTTGCTCGAGTCAAAAAGGCTTCGAAGAGAGGAATAAGACTATTAACATTTTTCTGTTTTTATGCTAGATAGTATTGGTTTATACTTGTTGACTAAAACCTCTTTCAACCAAAAGTGTAAAACCAAGAACTTCATACGCTCAACCCATCAATGCATACATATACTAACCTTTTCACCCCAAATTTGCTCCTTGAACAGTTTGGTTCTAAATTCGTAAGGTTTGGGATTTTTCAGTCAATTCTATGGTCAAATTGCACAAGTTTACCCCACATGTATCAAGCATATCCCTACAAAAGTAACCATCTGACAATGACTATATGCTAAAATTTGAATAGCGTCTTACATGGATGAATGTTCAATAAAAATCAAGTTCACATGTTGTCCAAATTTTCTAACCAAAGCACAAAATTCAATCAAAATCATGTCATAAGTAATAAACAAGGCAATAAAGTTTTTCAAAATTTTCAAATTCTTATGAATTTTCTACCCCAAAATTGAATGAATGTGTAAATAAAAGCACATGAATGAGATTCCACCCCCAAACTAGAAATGTTCATTGTCCTCAATGTATTTCAAAAACATAAATCAAATAAATACTAAATAAAAAAGAGAGGTAAGGTACTTCTTGGGTTTGGAGAAATAGTGTTCCCATTTTGAAGTTTTGATCTTCATATAGCTTGGATGATTCGACCCGTTTCCAACTTTTCCATGTTTGGCCCAAGGTGTTTTCATATTGTGTTCTATGCAAAGAGAGATAAATAACATTATAATGCATAAATACTGCATAAGAATTGAAGCAAATCAACTAATCACCCCCAAACTAGGATATATAAAAAATTTGAATTTTTGGAACATGGCTGATCATTGATATTAAGCCCTTGACATCACCTTGAAAAAGTGAAATTTTTCGAGACATTTCCAGAGCATATGAAAGTACATAACTTGATCTACAACATATCAAAAACTCAGCTTATTTGGTGTTCACTTGGGTCATGAAAATGTATGGTGAAGTAGTTGACATGAAACTGAATTTTAGTGCAGTGGTGTTGTGAGGCTTGCAGTGAGGTGCGATGATGTTCATGTTGACTTTCATGCCTTAAATCGGTGTAAAAAATGAAATAATAACGTCTAACATGTGGTGAAGGTGATCACCCAAAAAGATTTGCAAAAACTCAACAAAATCAAAAGAAATCATAGAGTTGGAGACTTGAATTAATACACATTTTTTTTACCTATAAACTCACAATTCAATACTCCAATTCTAGTATAAACCCCATCACCAACTATCCACAATTTCAAATTCCACAAAAAGATATAAAAACACAAAAAATCATGCGTAATTTCATAAGAGTGTGAAAATTGCATACCTTTGGAATGATTTTAATGTGAAGTAAGACATGAATTGGAGTTAACATGAGATGCAAACATTGGGGAATGATTTTAGACTCAACGTTGGGTGATTTTGGGGAATAAAATGAGTTGGAATTGGTTAAAATGAAATTTTTTAAAAATATAAAGCAAACTGCCGAACTTCACAGATTTTGGCTGCGCGATCGCGCGGTTATTACTGGCAGTGATCTAAAATTTTCCATTTTTGAGTTTTGGAACTCGATTTCGACCCCTAAATCTCTTCTAATGCATGCATCCAACTTCTAAACTATGTTTACATGTCCTACGCTAGGTCATCATGTTGACGATTGCGATGTTAAACAATAAAACAAGTAAAAGTGCAAGTAAATCAAATGCTTAAACATGCAAAATAGGGACAATGAAATATTCAATGCATCTAACATGTCAAAATGTAAATTCTAAACATGCTAGCAATCCTAAAATGCAATGTAAATCAACTAAACAATAAAATAACTCAAAAGCAATAAATAAAACAACCAAAGAAAAGGGTTTGAGAAATTGGGTTACCTCCCAACAAGCGATTCATTTATAGTCTATAGCTAGAATTTTTGCCAATTGATTCACGGGCACCTAAAAAAAAGCTTTGGATGCTTTGCCATCTTCTTTCGGTTGGCTTTGTTCCACTCTTCATTTAATCTCCAAAACTTGAAATTGCCCCTCCATATTACAGGATGTGTCCTTTTCATCCAATTCAAATTCAACTATGAAAACTTCCACCTCCTCATCGGGGTTGAACACAAAATCAATTTGTTGGAAATCAACAAAGTCAAAACAATGAAGATTGATTTTTTCCTCAATGATGGCCACATCTTTGTTTAGTTCCATTGTGATTAATATTTCATTTTCTTCAATTATTTCTTCAATAGTCAATTCATCCTTGGGTTGAATGGCTGGTACTTCTTCAAACTCCAATGGCAATGGAAAGTCTTTCTTATGAACGTTCTTGAGTGGATTATATCCCCATCTTTTAAATTCACTCCAATACATGGAGTCTCCCAGTGGCATATCACCTTCATCTAATTTGGCTAGCTTCTGATAGTATTTTGAAATTAACCTTTCACTCCATAGTCGAGGACCATCTCCGACAAGAGCGATGTCCTCGTCTCAATCGTTCGGTACACACTCATCAAAGAGCATGTGACTTGCATCAAAAATGTCAACAGCTTGTTGCAGGCATTTCAAGTATTCTTTAAACTAGGAGTTTCGGTGTGATCCAAATACTGCTCACATCTAAGCACTGTCCATTACAATATATTTTGTAGCAAAACTCAAAAACTTGGATATTCTCCAAACATGTCTTCATAGTCCATGTTGAGATCGTTCATTGCAAGTCATTGGTAGATTCAAATATACCTCGAAAGAAAACGAAACATAGGAAGGCTTAAAATTGTGGCGGATAATTCAAAGTAACAATATAAAAATTAAATTAAATTTAAATTTAAAATTTAAAAAGTCTGAACTAGTGAAAGTAATAAAAAAATAAATTTAAACTACAATTCCGACAACGGCGCCAAAAATGTGGCGCCCCAAATTCATTTCCAATTTTAATTCATTTATTTATTTTCCCGCCATATTTTGATTTTTCAAATGAATAAAATAGTATTTTATCCACCTGCTCTAAATATAAATTTGAACTTTTATTTTTAAAGCATAATTGGACATTGTTAAAAATAATTATTTTTCTCTGAAATATCATTTGTAATTTAATTTTGAAGAAAACAAAATAAACCAACTATAATATAAAAACATTTATAGTTAGGATAGCAGAAGATATCCGGGAATTTGCTATTTAAAATATTTAACTATTTTGAAACAAAATAAAATTATTTAAAAGTAGTTGGACCTTTGTTTATGTCATTCGTAGACTAGATCCATGTATCTGGGTGGAATTCTGGATGCTCGGATGGATTTGGCCATTGCTTCTCAAACGCATTATTATAGTTTTCCTATAAAATTAAAATAACAAAGGATTGTTGTTAGGGAAGAAATAAATATAACTGTAAACTATAGAAAATTCATTAAAAAAATAAATACTAACTATCCGAGATAAGTGTATAGGTATTGCATCTTACATATGTCCTCTTTGATCGCTCATCTATAAATCTTCCAGATGGTTTCCTATGCGTTGGCTCAAAAAGCTTCAATGGAGTTGGAGGACGTTTCAGCTCCTTCGACTAAATGGGGAAAAAAGTTAATGCTAAGAATAAAGAATATTAATTGCAAAAAATAAACATAAAGATCGAGAATAATACCATGCGATTACGATGATTCGTATAGGGCACCGAACCACCTGTATGTTTAGGTGGCGGACCCTTCGCTGTTGAGGCACGATTATTTGAATTAGTTTGAGATAACTGCTGTCAATCCTCACTACTCCATCCGTCTAAACACTTGAGCCATTCTTGATGATCAATTCAAATTGGCTTGTAGTTCTTCCAATCCAATGGATTATATGAAGTGCTTTTCTTTTTGGCTTGTGCTCGAACTTCAGAATAGGTATCTCGCAATTACCTACTAGCTATATTCCGAAATACCGTATCTACTTCACCGTCTGTATGATCAGGCCATTTGAATTTCTCCTAAAGCAATTTAAAAAATTGATGCAATATTTCATTTTAGTGGTAGGTAATATGTAAATATAAAAATTTCAAGAGAAAGTATATTGAAATTACCGCAAACGTTCTAAACATATTCTTGTGGAAGTCATCACACACATCATCGTAACTAGTATAACGACCATGCGTGAATCCTTTCACAATGCACATTACTTCTCTCATGGCCGAAATACTATCAAAACTAAATTTAAACCAAGTTGTAACATGAAAACATAATTTATTGTTAATAGAAGAGGTAAGTAGAAATTGAGTAAAATAATTTTGATTATATACCTATCTCGGGTTTCAACAACAATAGTTTCACGCCACCCAGGTGAATTAGGGATAGGAGTACCCTGATTAGGACCTAGCCTCCTAACTCTCCTACCATTTCCTTCCTTTGGAGATGACTCCTACTCAGTAGCATCGTTGATATTGCTTAGCCCAATCACTTCCTCTTCATTTAGTCCATCACCTAAGTTTGCCTCATCTCTATTTATCGTCTCATTGTAGGGGAGGACCTTCCTCTAGTTCTTGAGGTGCTACCACGTCCTCGTGTGGGTCGATAATCACACATGACCTATCACAATTATCTACAAAAGAAAAATAAAAAGCAACACAACACATATATATTAAAAGGAAAGTAGGCTAGCTAACTCATTATGCTGGAAGTAGTAGAGCTAAGGATTGAAGACATAGGTGAATCTGGTGAATGACATTTTATTGATGTTAATGATGCTTCTTGAGAATATTGCGTAATAAAGAGTTCTAGTCAAGCAAGACAGCACATATAATTAGCGACAAGAAAGCATCATTATATATGTCAACTAATTGAAAGAAAATACACCAAACTAACCTTTTTCCCACTGTTAGGTGCATCTAAAGCATCATAATATATCCCATTTCAAAAAAAAAAAAAAATAAATAAAAATAAAAGCCGCATAATATATGTCAACTAATTGAAAGATTTTTCTCATCAAATCATCCTATTTAAAGGCACCGTCACCCGAACGCGTAATTCGTGCGGAGTTTTTTGTCAAGTTAACCTGAATTACATTTAAGAGATCAACTAAATAGAACAATTTTTTGAACAGATGAAATATACTATACTTAGAACATACATTTTCTAGGAGGAAGTTAAATCAAACAAATTCAAGGTATCAAAGTTACTAAAGTTAAAAGTCTGTGTTGGTGATTCGATGACAGTGATTATAACTCAATCAACTTGAGTAGAGTCTGATATCTAGCAATCCAGTTAATAGTAATAGAATATTACAAGTCAGTGAAAGGACACTCTTAATGCATTGACAAGTGGCAATATATGGAATAACTTGTTTGTTGCCTAAAGGGGGAAAATATCAATCTTGTACTTCATGGAGCATGAAATATAGAAAGATGGTATAAAATATTTAAGTCTTCATTGAGCACAAAGAAATACTGAGTACAAGGAGTTAGCCAAAATTATTGCTTTTTACACAGATAGCATGGAACATGAAAAAAAGAAAGATGATATTAAAAAATCAATAGAAGACTATAAAGCACAAGTCCTGAGTGTGAGGAGCTAGGAAACAATACTGCTCTTCGGACAACATAATTATAAGTTCTCCAGAAAGTTGCCTCAGTTGGGAATTTATCAGGAGGCATACTTACATATTTCAAATAATCCAACTCATACTCGTACCAGTAGCTCTTAATTTATCTTTAAGTTCATTTCAAAATTTGGCCCTTAACCCCTAGAAATTCTTATTGCGTGTCAAGCAGATAGAAAAATGATTTCAGAAATGACACCTCTAGTTTAGAAAGAGAAACAGATCAAACTGCCTTCATACATGCATATGATGGAGCACACTTTATGGAGACAAGACAACTGAAGTTCACTGAACCAAAATTGGTTCTTAATCTTTATTTTAAAGTTTGCTCATCTTTATTTTAAAGTTTGCTTCTTAATCCCCACAAAATTATATTGCCAGTCAAGCAAATGATACCAAAGAGTTTGCTCAATAAAAATTCACCTCCAAATAAGAAAGAAAAGGGGATTGAGCTGCCTTCCTATGTATCTCTAGTGTAGTCCCATAACAAGGATTATCGCATCATAATAATGAAAAAATGTCCAGATCTAAAAGCATTTGCAAGTATGGTATTATCTATAACCAACACTAAATGCTAGTTTCAGAAACTAAAAATGTAACACTAGACCAATAGAAGTGCAAGAAACGTGCGGTAGAAAAAACTTCGTGAAAACCCTATTAAAAAAAAAAAAAAAAAAGGAAAGATGATCTACTCAAGAAAGAAGCGACCATACGAACCATAGTAAACTAAAATTCTACAAAAGCTTGGCGCAAAAATCATGGAAGAAAACTATTACAAAACTAAATCCAGAGTTACATCTAATACAAACCCTTACCAAAATCAGAGTCATGAAGCTGAATCCCATTATAAAATGAACAAAAATCCAACAAACCCTTACCAAAATAACACCAAATGAATGGGCAAGAGGGTAAGCTGCAAAGCATTCGTTCGTCTGTGTGAGAAATCAAAGAGACGGGTCTCAATTTCGATTTTACCGTGCGTGACTGAGAAGTATGGAGAGAGACAACACCTTTGGAGAATGCTGATGTATGGCCATGTATTATTACTGGGACAAAATATTTCAGCTTACTGCCATTTCCTTGAGAAAGCGCCAATTACTATAGTAATTATGTACTTGATAGCAAAAATGAAAAATAGACGACAAGAAAATATTTTTCATGGAAATGATCTACGTACAAAATATCAATTGAATGTGTTTAATTGTTTTAATTTTTTAGGATGAAAAAATAGAGAATTTTTCATGTTTCGTTGTTTGATTGACATTATTCTCCGTGTCAAATAAAGTAGAATTTTGCTATTTTAATCAAAAAATTAATTTATGATTATAATTGTACTTCATAATAATACTGTTAACTTTTGAAAAAGACAAATAAATTCAGTAACAACACTAGAAATGCTCAAACGTGGAGAAATAGATTTTCCAACTTACAAAGAAAATATTTCACCTATCAAATAATGAGAAAATATTTGTTGGGACTCCAAGGCAAATGATCAATAGATCAAAAATATTTTCTTAGCAATATTTTACCATCAAACAACTAAATAGTTAAAATAAGGAAAAATATTTCCATTTTCGTCAACTTTGGTGCTATTAAACATAGCCTAAATGTAGTGTAATGTTAGACTTATTTTCTAAAAATAATGTAAAGAAAAATAATATAAAAATTTGTGGAATGTATGAAATGTACATTTGACGTACGATTTTCTCCATTCACTATAATTTAGCAATCCCCTCCATCAATAGTAGTCCTGTAGACAAGAAAAAATTTTGTTTTAAAAATTATCAACAATACACAATATAAATCGTGACTAATTAACATTAATCTAATAAAAAACCCTATGAATGCAGAGCACATACCTCCTCTTCTACGTCCTCTGTGTCAGTGTTTTCTTCATATTCATGTGTGTCACTGTCTCCCTCCCTGTCTTTTGCTAACTCTTCAATATCAACTGTGTCCTCGGTTGTAATTTCATCACTATCTACTTCTCCGGGATAGAAGTCATTCTATACCAATGGTTGCACATCTAGCTCCAAAGCATCAGAAACAAGTGGCAAAGTATTCGGTGGTCGGTCGTCTTGAAATGCAAGTTCTATCCATAAATTGATCTCTTGAAGCAACTCCTTCCACTTGGGTGAGATTTCTAGCTTTGGTCTTCAAAACTGCCCACCAGTCTTGTCTATCTCTACGCGTTGAAGCAACACTAGTATAGTATACTTGTTGAGCTTGTTGGGCTAGTACGAAGCAATCAGGTGAAACTAATGTTCTTCTATGGTTGACCTCCACAAGATTGAGTTGTTGATCCACACAAATTCCATATTTGTTATCAAATGAGTCACATTTGAATAATGTAACCGTATTTCCTGACCCAAAATATACCAACTTAACAATCTCGGTCAACATGCCGTAATAATCACGATCTAGCTCATTGTAACAATTTCCCAAAATACAAACACCGCTATTCATTGTCTTCTTGTATTGACCATAATCTGAAGTGTGAAATTTGAAACCTTTCACAAAATAACCATTGTAGCACTTCACCCGATGACATGGTCCCTCAGCCAATTGCTTGATGCGGGGATCAACATTGTCATCATACAATACCTAAAAAATGTCGAACAGTCATTGTCTAGTCTACATTTGTCATACAAAACGGAAATTAATTGTTCTTACATTGTTTCTTAGCCACTCTCCAAAGTATTCATCACACATACGATCTAGTTGTGCATCAGATGATCAGGGATAATTTATTCTCATTTGCCTCTCAAACTCCCTACAAGCCAAAAGATAAAGTATAAGTTAATCAAACTCATATATTGTACAAATAGTTATTCATTGAAATTATTATTACTTACGTAACGAATGTGGTGACTTCTTCACAATTAAGTAGCACAAATCTTGAAGTAGCTCGATATTCCTCGTCAGTTAGTTCTCTAGAATTTCCACTTTTCTTGCCCAGAAGTCGACCGGGGTATATGAAGATTGACAATCGTCCCAATGGATTAGTTAACCCTCTGTCATCATTCCTTTGTGGATGATTCAATCTAGTTTGGGCGTCATCCTCAAAATATAATGAGCAAAATGTCGATATTTCTTCTACCAAATATGCCTCTACTATAGATCCTTCCACAGAGGCATGATTTTTCACTTTCCTCTTCAGATGATTAAGGAACTTGAAACGTGTGACATTAAATTGATTAAACTAGAAATGTTATTTCGACAATTATATATATAATAATTGAAATAGAACGTGCAAAACTAAATTACCTTTCAAAAGGATACATCCAGTGATACTGTACCGGACCACCCACTCTTGCTTCATATGGCAAATGAATTGACAAATGCTCCATTGAATCAAAAAATGAAGGTGGAAATATCTTCTCAAGTTTGCATATTATTACAAAGATATTTTTTTCCAAACACTTCATGTCTTGAACCTTTACGATAGTAGAGCATAGATCCTTAAAAAAATTACTAAGCTCCATTAATGCTTCCTAAACTGGTTTTGGAAATACATCTTTAAATGCTATTGGTATTAGTCTCTACATAAAAACGTGACAGTCATGGCTCTTCATCCTATAAAATTTAGAATTACCCTTAACGCATCGTGCAATGTTAGAAGCATAACCATTTGACATTCTTAATGTCTTCATCTAATTACAAACCACCAGCTTCTGCTCCTTTGTCAAACTGTAAGAAGCTTTCGGCTTATAAAATCTCCCCCTGTTCTCTACTATGTGCAGCTCTATACGGTTGCAATAAAGCTCTAAATCCTTCCTGGCCTTAAAATTGTCCTTGGTTTTATCTTTCACATCCATAACTGTGTTGAATATATTTTCGGATACATTCTTCTCGATATGCATGATGTCTAAATTGTATCTTATAATATTGGTATGCCAAAAAGGCAAATCCCAGAAAATAGTTCTCCTTATCCAATTATGACTATTTCCAAATCCTTCAACTACTAATCTCCTAATAGTTTTACCACTTATGAAAGGAGGAAGAGTGTCAACAACCTCAAGCAAATATTCATCTGCAGTTGGAGGAGTCAGTGCATGAACATCCTTCTCCATTCTTCTATTAAAGAACTTATCTCGTTGCCTTTTAAAAGGACAGTTGTGAGGCAGGAAACGATGATGACAATAAAAAAAGCAACACTTTCACCCATTCTTCAATTTGAATGATTTTTTTGATCTCTACAGTACGTACAAAACAAAGGACTGTGTGTACTCCACCCGGACAGCATGCCAAACAAGTCCTGGAGAATCACTAATTGTCCATCCATGTGTACTCCACCCAAACAGCATGCCAAGTCCTGGAAAATCACTAATAGTCCACATCAATACCTTTCATTGTGAAGTTTTGGCTTGTGTGTATGTCATATGTTTCAACTCCATCGTCCCACAACATTTTCAGTTTGTCTATTAGTGGACGTAAGTAAACATCGATATCTTTCACTAGACTTTTAAGTCCAGGGATAACCATAATCAAGAATAAATTGTCTCGTTGCATGCACATACCAGGTGGCAGATTGTACACTGTAGTAATCACCGGCTAACACAAGTAATGTGTACTTGTCATGTTAAATGGGTTGAAGCCATATGTGCAAAGATTGAGATGTACATTACGTGGCTCATAAAAAAAACCAGGGTTGGTTCTATCAAAATGCTTCCAAGCCTCACCATGTACTGGATGTGACATTTTCCCGTGTGTAAAGGGATTGTTTGCATGCCAAATCATGTGTTCTACTATGCGTCTTGACATGTACAACCTTTAAAGTCTAGGAGTTAGAGGCAGATACCGCAAAACTTTATGAGCGACCCGAACCCAAGATTGTGAGATTGCATCTTTATACCGCGGGCTATTAAAGTTCGTGCACTAAAACAAGTTCTCAGTTTCTTTGTAATACAACATGCAATCATTGATACATGCATCAGTTTTGACAACACCAAGGACAAGACTCGATAGCATCTTCTTTGTCTTGTAAAAGGTACTTTCTACCAGGTTATTTTCCAGTAACATGTCCGTCACGATGGACATTAGATGATCATAACATGCTACGGGCATATTATATTCAGTTTGCAGTTCAAAAGTTGTGACATTACAGATAATTTAGCATGCTTCATACAACCTGGCCATAAAGGTTTATCGGCTTCTTGTAAAAGTATAAAAAGGTTTGCAGCCTTCAAATTAGGTATATGTTCCTCAAGCTCACTATTGCCAATATTGGAAGACACATTGTACATCTCAGGACCATTGCATCCATCACCATGGTATGGAGGTTGTATTCCCCTATTCCCTGTGCTATTGACGATTCCCCATAATTTGAAGAACTAGCATTAACATGTTCACCATGTTCAGTCGATGTAGTATACCCACCAGTAAATCCATATTTGTACAAATGAATTTTTATATCATCTTGGTTAAATAATCTCGTGTAGCTACATCTACTGCATGGACACTTCAAGGTGTTGCTAATATCTGGTTGGGAAAATGCATACTCAATAAATCTTTCAACCCCAGTAATAAATCTTTCAAAAAGAAACCCATCAACTAAGCGTTCATACATCCAACTACGATCAGTTTCCATACTGGACAATGTCAAACGATATACAAAGTTGATAATATTTAACAATAAAAAGATACACTACTTTTGATACTTATTTGTCATACTAATATAAAAAATAATATGTAAACAATTAATTTAATTTAGCATTTTCCATCTTAAAAAATCTATTTCTATACAAAATACATAACAATTTACTAATAAAAGTGAAAAAATTACTAATAATAATGAACAATAATGAACAATAACAATTAGCATATGCATTTATTAATTTATTTTTCTGAAAGGACAATTAGCTTATGTATTATATCTACCTAAAATACATAACAATTTACTAATAAATATGGACAAAGTAACAATGGAAAATCAACGTACTAATCTAATATATACATATGTAGTATATTATCCCTAATTTAGTATACATATATTAATTTATAATAATAGATCTAATATATTAATATAATTAATTTACACAAGTATATATACTAATTAGAAAAAATATACATACTAACTATAATACACATACAATAAATCTAATATATATAATTTAACATGTATGACTTTTGAAGTTCACTATTTGGACAAATAATTATTTTTTTAATTGTAGGTAATATTTCATAATCCATTAGCAAATGCAAGATCTAATTTTAAGAGGAAAAAAAAAAGGGTTAAATAACTTAATAAAAATTGGACTACCCTCAATTTCAAAAATGTCCTTCAGAATATAAATGTGTATTCTTGCAATTTTCTACTGAAATAATTCGAGATGTGTAGTGTAAATGGGAGAAGAAGAAGAATATAATTAGAGAAAGAATGGTGCAGGCGGAGCTGGTTTCTAATTAATGGAAGAGAGAATCAACGATGTTTCTGAAGGAAAGTATAAGACTCGTCGAAAATTTTCGACGGATAATAAAATCCGTCGGACATTTCCAACGAAAAGTATAAGACCCGTCGGAAATTTCCGACGGAAAGTAGAAGACCCATTGGAAACTTCTGACGGGGGTATACTTCCGTCGGATCGGCCATCGATAAAGGGTCGTTTTCTTGAAGTGCACTACCAAAGTAGAACATATATTAAGATATAGGTAAAAATGATTTACATCTAAGATTAGATAATATACAAGAAAATATTGAAATAATTGACACAGAATGGAACAATAAATTCAAGAGAAATCCTTTAATAAAACAGAACTTTGAATCTACCAAGAAAATTGAGAAGAAATCTCAAGAACTTTTATTAAAATCTGAATGAATAATTTGTCTACAAGAGCATTCTTTTATAGTAGAAGGAAAACTCTATTCCTTGTAAAATCCTATTCCTTGTAGGAGAAGGAAACTAAAATAAAGAAAATAATTAATCAAATAAGGAAAACTAATTCTAACTAAACTAAATCACTCTAGACATACCCGGGTGTAAAATAAAAATCAAAACGAATAAAAACAAAATTACGAAAATAAAACTAAAGTAAGAAAACGCTGTTTTGACTGCCTAAACATGCTCGAATGCTCAAAATCTATCTGACACCAAATTTGCAAATTGAGGTCAAGCCCCTTTCGATCCACGCATCAATAATAAATCAGAATATAATAAAAAACTTTGAATAAATTGAAAGAAGAAAACCAAAAAGAATAATAACTGACAAAAAATTTAAAGCTATTAATAGATTAAGAATAAATATGATTACTGAACAAATAAAAAAATTTATGGAAAACCCTAAAGAGGAAGGTAAAGAAGATTATATATACTTATTTAAAAATCTTAAAAATAGAAGAAATTAATATGAACTAACAACAACAAGCAGCTTTAGTACAATTAGGACAAATATCACTAGAACAAATACAACAAATGTCACAACCTAAAACTACTCAAATTAAAGAAAATATGAATATAACTAATCCAAACAATCAAGGTTTTAACACTGATAATTTATATCACAACAAAAATATTATACAAAACCAAGTAAAAATTATCTTATAGAATGTACACGATAGAGAAGTATGGCAACACAAATTAGTTTAGAAGGGAGATGGATAGATTTAGGATGTGTGCAAGACGTAGATCATGGATTAGAATTATGGATGAAATATATGGCTATGATGACTACAATAGAGAATTAACAGGAAAACAATTTCAATTAATGTTAGAAACTACATTTATAGGAATCACTGCAAGATGGTGATAGAGTAAATGATATTACAAGAAATAGATATTTATTAGAAAATTTATCGATGTGATATGTGTTACTTTAGATGATTTTCATGTGAATTTAGAGAATACTATGAAAATCCAGAATAAAATCAAGAAGAATATTGTTTGGAAGTTATGAACCAAGTATTTCTTAATTTACCAAGTTCATGAAATTAAGACTTATTTAGAGAATAAGAAAAATTAAATATATCATCAAGTAATAATAGTGTAGGAGCACGAATACAATTTATAGAAATAAAACCAAAAAAAAAAAGTATGAAAGCAAATAATATGTTAATTTTTTTCAAAGCAAGTAAAAAATCATTATATTGTGATAAATTACAAAATAAAACAACCCAATGGGATGTTAATTACAAAGAAAATATAAGAAAAAGAAATTTAGAGAAAATATAAATTTAATATGTATAGAAAATCATATAATAAAACATTTAAAAGGTATAGAATACCATATAAAAGATACTTGAGACAAAAGTAAAATAAAATATAAATATGCCCAGAAAACCCTTTGCAAGGTTCTAAAAGGCGTAATGTGTTGCGATGCGTCGAGGTCGAGCATCATGAATCATAAGCTTAAGCATCCCAATGCGAAAAATAGGTGGCATAATGTGTTTTGAATTTTTAATAAACATTATAAGTATTTTGAAGACATTAAATTAATTTTTATATAAAAAAATTACATAAAAATAGACAAACACTATAATCTCGTTCATTATTAATTTTAATAAATATTGTTGTTTGTAGTGGTTTCAATTAATGAATAAAATATAAATATAAATATGAATATGAATATGAATATATAATAATATATGTTCATATGCACACGAGTCAAGGATAGAGAAAAAAAAGAAGAAGAATGGAGTTATCACCGATCAGTGGTAGGTTTTAGGAAAATGCCTTAATAACAATTAACAAAATAGTAAAATAAAAGAATTATCAGGATAAAGTTAGAACGCTTTTATATTAGGTCCAACATAGCCTAACTTTTGTCAAACTCTTTATCCTTCATCCAACTCATCTTCAGTGCCATCAGATACAAAATCATTTTTATCGAGCTCCCTTATTTTATCTTTGATCATATATAAAACCTTTTGTAGGCCGTAAGATATAATTTTCCACCTCCTCCTCATTATTATCATCACAATTATCAACAATCTAAGATTGTGCACTACTAGCATCATTTGGCGTCTCGAACCAAATCTCGGATGAATGAGAAATTACGGTCCCCTCCTTTTGAGGTGTTGCACGATTTTGCTCCATACCACTTAGTTTCCAACTCTTCGTCATCTATATATAGGACCCTAAGTGATGAGAATCATAGGGGGCTCGCCAAAGAAAACTTCATAGTTCGAGCCAAAACAATTCTGAAGTATATTTTGTGGAGCACCGAGGCAATTAAAAGCTATTTTGGGAGAATATTCAAGTCTCAAACAAGTAATTAAAGTCAATAAAAGAAGCCAAGAATCAAGTTGGAGTAAAAAATAAGAAGAAATTGGACTCATCCAATTTCGATCGACTGAAAGTCAACCTGGTTGACCGAAACTCTGCAGATATTTTGGGGGGCAGCCTCAGTCAGGTTCGGCTGAGGATTGGTTGACTGAAACTGTCATTTCAGTCGACCATGTAACGCAGACAGAAACGTATATAAATGAAAACAACACAAATTCAACACGTTGATTCAAATGAATACCAAATTGAATTGAATGCAAATTGGATAAACTCCAAGAACACAACTTTTATTCATCAAAACTGCCACTAACGTGAGAGAAATCTTCTTAAATATAAAACCCTAACCCTAAATGCACAATAATGAAAAAATGACCAAAATGCCACAAAAAAAACATAAAAAAAATTTAAAGATTGTCCGTTTTAACTGTCTAAACGACCTCGAAAGACTAAAATCCATCTACGTCATAGTAAAGCAACGAGTCTTGTCCGGCTCGTCGAGACCTTTCCGAAACGTACTTATGGGCCCAAAACGGACACCGTATAACCCTGTTATGACCAATTCTTTGAAAACTTTGAAACCGATCGATCCCGCGCATCCAAATAAGCCAATGCTCTATCCTCGACTCCATCACCATGTGATTGACAGAAAATATTTCGGTCGACCGAAACACTCTGTTTTGGAAAAATAGGGTTTTTCTTGCAATTTTCGAATTTACACATTTTACTCATATTTGTACAATAAATACTCTTTTCATTTGAAACCCTAGGATAACTATGATGTTCATGATGAAGCTCTAGAGAGAGTACCCCATGGGTGAGGTAAATCCTTGTTCTTGATCTTGAATCTCTTAAGAAATTAATCAACTACATTTTGAGTATACTATTCTTGTGTTGTTGTTTATTTCCACCGCCTTGAAATTTGTTTAATCTTTATCCATTGGGCTTGGTTCTTTAACCTATGAATTTTGGGTGGGATTTAAACTTGGATTAAGGTGTTCTATCCTTTATTTTATCATATTAGCTTTCTTGAGAAGATTTCGAATAGTTGTAGGAATTTTTGGTCGATATACCAAGGGGGTCCGAATCATTTGGTATCAGAGCTTGACTCTAATTTGGTAAACCTATTTTTAAATTCTTGTATTGTTATTGTTGTTCTTTATTCCAAAAAATAAATAAAAACGAAAATTCAAGAAAAATTGGAAAATTTCATATGCCCATGAGTATTTCTTGATTATTACATATTGTGTATTGTCTTTGTTCCCATTCTTGGGATTGTTAAGGCTTACAATTCATCAAACACTCATAATTCCATGTTATTCAAGCTTTGCCTACAAAGTGTTTGATAAATTGTTCCAAATAGAACTTTCATGTTAAAATCCACTTTTCTGTACACCAAATACTTCCTAGTCAATTACTTGTTCCTTGTCAAGCCTTTGTGACTTTGTGCTCTTGAAAATTTGTCCACAAATTCATAGTCATCTTCTTGTGTTTATCCTTTCCTATAACTCTTCCTTGATTGTGGTTTCATGCTTCACAAGAATTATATCTCTCAATCTAGTTGATTATGTTGCAAATTTGAGTGAAACATGAGAGAAATATTTTCTTGTGAGAACACTTCACACTTGCACACCTGTCCATTTCCAATGCTCAAACTCAAGAATTGAAGGAAATGTTGCTAGAGCTTTCAACCACCATGGCTAGGAAAATGGAGAAAATTGGGGGAAGATTGGAAAATTTAGGAACAAGAGGGGAGAGTACATCAACTAGTATTGTTGAAGAAAAGGGGGATGGTAGGAGAAGGTTGAGGGATGAATTTGGGAACAATATTATGTGTAGAGATGGAAGTAGGGAACAAAATGGGAGCATGAATAGAAAAAGATGAGAATGGGTAGATAGGAGTGGAGATGGAATTGATGATAATATTGATAGAACAAAACTGAAGATTCCATCACTCCATAGGAGGGGTGATAATGAGAAGGGAGAGTTGGAGTTGAATGCTAGGCCACCAACATCTTTTGCCCATACTAATTAGATGGAGAAACATGGAGAATATAACTTCTACACTAGGTTCCTAGTGAGTGATAAGTCATGTAGTCTTGTTATAGAGGGGGAGAGTTGCACTAACTTGGTGAGTGCTAGTAGAGTTGAAAAGTTGGGGCTACCGGTTATGAAGCATCCTAGTCCTTATATATTGCAAAGGTTGAATGACTATGGGGAGGTTAGGGTAAGTGAACAAGTTCTTCTTACTTTTCTCATTGGTACTTATAGTGATCAAATATTATGTGATGTGGTTCCAATGCACATTACTCACATAATTTTTGGGAAACCTTGGCAACGTGATAGGGAAGTGAAACATCATACCAAGAGGAACCGGTATAGCTTCCAAGTGGGAAAAAAGTGGTGCTCCTACCTTTGAGTTTGGAAGAAGTGCACAAAGATCAAATGAAACTCAAGAAGGAGTTTGAAGAGGAAAAGAAAGTTGAGAAGAAGGAGCGGGAGCTAAAAATTGAAATATTTGATCAAATTCCAATTTTTCATGAGGAAGGTAAAAAGTTGGGAAGCGAAGAGGTACATGAATTGGAGAATGAAATTGTTGTTGAAGGAATTAATGGAGGTGAAGTGAAGAGCCTTGTGGTGCGGGAAGACGAGTTGGAGGTGATGAATCACAAGTATGAGGATCCATATCTCATACTTCATGAAACTAACATTCCCCACCCTATTTTGTTTAATTTTATTTCGCAGGTTGATGGAACTTGGTATTTTGGGCCACGTCACTTATGCCCAAAAGAGTTCATGGTTCAACCCCTCCATATTGCCAAAGCTACATGATACTATTGGTTGATCATGTGTCATGAAGGCCATAATTTTCCTTTTGATTCAGGAGGTGCAATGAAACATCTAGAACAAACATATGATTCAGGACGAATCATCCAGAAGAAGGAGGGTCTGATGAGAATCATAGGGGGCTCGCCAAAGAAAACTTCATAGTTCGAGCCAAAAAAATTTTGAAGTATATTTTGTGGAGCACCGAGGCAATTAAAAACTATTTTGGGAGAAGATTCATGGCTCAAAAAAGTAATTAAAGTCAAGAAAAGATGTCAAGAATCAAGTCGGAGCCAAAATAAGAAGAAATTGGACTCGGCCAATTTCGATCGACCGAAAGTCTGCAGAGATTTTGGGGTGCAGCCTCAGTCAGGTTTGACTGAGGATTGGTCGACCGAAACTGTCATTTCGGTCGACCATGTGATCGTCCGAAACACCATGTTTCCGAAAAAATGGGTATTTCTTGCAATTTTCCAATTTACTCATTTTACCCATATTACTCTTTTCATTTGAAACCCTAGGATGACTATGATGTTCATGATGAAGCTCCAGAGAGAGTCCTCAATGGGTGAGGTAAACCCTTATTCTTGATCTTGTATCTCTTAGGAAATTAATCAACTACATTTTGAGTATATTATTCTTGCGTTGTTGTTTATTTCCACCACCTTGAAATTTGTTTAATCTTTATCCATTGGGCTTGGTTCTTTAACCTATGAATTTTGGGTGGGATTTAAACTTGGGTTAATGTGTTCTATCTTTTATTTTACCATATTAGCTTTCTTGGGAAGATTTCAAATAGTTGTGGGAATTCTTGGTCGATATACCAAGGGGGTCCGCATCACTAGCACTATTAAAGATTTTCCCAAAAAATAACAAATTTACACCACTGTTTTGAGGAAACCAATGCCTATAAAAAAAACGGTGACAATTTTGTAAATATAATTTGACAAAACACATTTGTTGTTTACAAACAACCAATGCAAGAAGTCTGAACCAACAACAGGCATCGGTTCTTAGTTTGGAATTGACGAGTAAAACCCAATTATAGCCGTCAGTTTTTAGTTTAGAACCTACACGCTTAATTAAAGGTGTCAGTACTTCAAAGGAACCAATACCTAAAGTATTGTGATTTAGGTTATCTTTTGCAAGAAATCACACGAAAATCACTATCTCTTTCTCTAACTCTCACTCAACCCGGGGCTGCTCCTCAATCCTCATGCCACCACCACCCGACCGCTCTCTCTCTCTCTCTCTCTCTCTCTCGTGTGGTTCTGTACCTACCAGTCGTAGCTACCACCACCACCCCACTCTCTCTAGCTACTCGCCGCCACAACTACTTCCATACTCTCTTTCTACCCCGTAGCCCCCACCACCACCACCCTGCTCTCTCTACCTTGCCGCCGCCGCCACCCTGCCGTCGCCACCACCACGGTAAATTTTTAGGTTCAAAATTTCAACTAGTTAATTGATTTTGTTAATTTTATGAATGAATTCATGATTTTATATGTTAATTGATTTAAATGAACTTTTTATTACGCTAGTTTAAATGTTAATTTTAGATTATTGATTTCAAGTTAGTAGATAGATATATTTCAATTTTTGAATTATTTGAGTTTTACTGAAATTGTAGAATGTTAAGTTATAAAATCCTAGTTTGAGTTTTGAAGTAATATTTAAGTGATGATTGTGAGATATGGATAATTGAATTATTTGGAATGTTTTGTACTTGTTGGATGTTTTGGTGAGTTGAGGTAATTATGTTGTGATGATTTGATTTGTAGATAAGATCATGAACATGTAGAGTGAATAAGAGGCTAAAAAATCATGTAGCCTAGGTGTTTGATAAATTTCCTTAATGACGTTTTGGTTGAGATTTGGGAAAACAAAACTTTTGAGTACCTAAAACATAAGTTGGACATCATGTGAGATTGATCTTGCACAATTGTCATGTACAAATTCATTGAAATCATTGATACCTTAGGATAGAAGCTCATTTTAAGGTCACTGCACGCCATGTTTAGGTCACCGCTGGCCCACCTAGGTCACTACTGGCCATGTCTAGGCCATGACTAGATTTTTGAAAAACTTAAGAATTTATGTTGTATGTTTAATTCAAATTTTGAAATTTGTAAATTTGAGGTATCATGAATTTTTAACTCAAAACTAATAAAAGTTTTTTGCAGGTTTAAAGCTCAATGTTAATATTCATTTGTGTTTTTGGTAATAATAATTTGATAATATATATTTTGCTGTTGTTATATATGTAGGTACGTGCATAGTAACCTTCAAAGTCATGGCCAATTCTTCAAGTTCATCTGATGATCAATCTTTAGCCAAAAGAAAAAGACAAGAGGCCCAACAACTTTCAAGAAGATGATGAAGAAGGTGGATCAAGTGAAGGTAATTGAGTTTGATGAGCACAATAGGCCGATCAAAATATATAAGCAAAACTTCAATATTAATTACTTTTAAATTTACATGTTATGATAAAAATTTCTAATTATAGGAAGAGTTACCGAAAATGGTAAAAAAATCTCATATAGGAAAGAAGGCCCCAAGTTATGAAATGTCATCTACCCGACGACTATCGCTTATTGATGATGCAACATTACAACATCTGGGTGATGATTGCAAGATGTTACACAATCCGGTCTTTACATTGCCTGTTGGTATTGAACACTTCTATTTGTGTCTAGACGTGGTTGTGTTCCATAATACGGGCGAGGGAGGTATTTATGTTATGATCGGAGACATCTCCGACTTGCCTACAATGCAATGGTTGAATGTATCCATTCTGCAAATATTCATAATGTAAGACTGCTTAATAAAAATTTATAACTTTCATTTAAATTTTCGTTTTATATTTATTTTTTTGTTTAATTATGATTTTCTTCCTCACTGGGTTGTGTGAGCAATTCGGTGTTGAATCAATTGAGTTTATGTGTCTACCACAGATTGTGTCTATTAGAGTAAAAACTAATACAAATAATGTTGTGACTTAAATGGATGAAGCTTTGGGGAAATCGCAATCCAAGCAATTCATTCTAGCACCATACTTTTAGGAGTAAGACCATTAATATTATTTTTTAGTTTTAACTTATTTTAAATCATTTGATCTTTAGATATGTATTTACACGTTCATAATACGTAGGAATCATTGGATGTGGATTGCGATTTGTTGTTCATTCAATACAATGTACTTCGTGGATTCAACAAGTATGTAGGAGTAACATAGAAATCAAGGCTGCATTGAACAATGAAGTAATTATTGCCTTCGTCATACTTTTTTGTTTAGTGCATGGTGGATAAGTTGAGATAATTTTCAGGGAATAATTGGCGAGAGTTGAGGTGAAATTGATGTGTTTGTGTTGTGATTATTGATAACTTAGGATAATTATAAATATTAGGGTCTCTCTATTTATTGGATAAGTTCAATTTATAGTGGAGACTGTACCAATTTAATTTTAGGAATTTTGAGTTTTATTATTATTTTATAACTTTTTAATATTTATTGAAAGGTTAAATAGCACAGAAGGTCCCTAAAGTTTGCACTTCTTGTGAAAATCGTCTCCAACGTTTCAATTTTGACATTTACCCCCTCAAAATCACCTTTCCTTGCAAAAATATTCCTTCCATCAAGCATCATTAAATTCAACCATTAGAAAAGATGGATAATTTGCACATTTCGTCCCTAATGTTTAGAAGTTTTGTGAAATACATCCATGTCTGTTCTTTTTTGTACAAAACATCCCTAAATCATTTAATTATTGCTAAATACATTATTTTATTATTTTTCTATATAAAACGACAAATTTACACTCCCTCTTTAAATAAAAAAAAAATGAAAAATTACTTGTACTCACAACATTAGATTTTTCAAAAAGTGCACATAGGTCATAATTGAACAATTGCAAAAGTAATAAAAAAAAAAAATATAACAATAAGGTATTTATGTATTTCAATTTAAGATCATATAAATGTATTAAAAAGATTTTTAATTTAATAAAATCATTTACTTCATTATTTAATGTAACTTTGAAAGTCAAAAGACTTTCTAATAAATCTTTCTTCTTATTGAACTTGACATTATGATAATTTTTCACATATAATTTGAATTTATCTGTTATTGATCGAATAGATAAAATCCTGATTAACATGTAAATTGTTATTGATCAAATAATCAATTTTGGATCAATGACCATTGAATTCAAAATTGGTAGGATCTATGATAAATTTAAATTATATGTGGAATCTATCACGATCTATGATAAATTTAAATTATATGTGGAATCTATCACAATGTTAAGTTCAATAAGAATAAATGACCGTTAGAATGTTTTTTTGAATTTAAAAGTTATATTAAATAATGAAGTGAATGATTTTATTAAATTAACGATCTTTCTAATACATTTATATGATCTTAAATTAAAATATGTAATATTTTATTACCTTTTTTTATTTATATATTATTTATTATTTTTGTAATTATTCAATTATAACTCATTTGCACTATATTGCTAACTTGCAACAAGGAGTACCAAATCATTAGGTGACTTACAATAACGAGCAACTATCCTTAGCAACAATCAAGTTTTCACAAGGTTCTCGAAACCACCATAATAAAAATGGTAAATTTACAATTGAAAGAACTCTCTTAGAAAAGGATATAATCAAGTCAAGTATTTAGAGAGTTAGGATAACACTTCAATATATAACAAATATTTAAAGTTCAAGTGTTTGTAAAAACTTTGATGAATGATACATGAAAAATTAGCTTGTATCAAAGTTTTTTCAACCAAAGATCTCTCATATCAAATAATACTAGTTAAGTATGAAGAAATATTTACACTTCAATATAAGTATTGTTGAATAAGATTTCAATCGATAATGAAGAATAGATAAGAATGTAGAGTTATCTTCAAAGTAGAGTCTTCGATAAAAAATGTACAAATAATTTGATCAATCAAATGGTTCTTCGTAATGAATGAAATAGAAGTTAAGATCGAGTACTGTCAATGATTTTCAATAAATTAGCTCTCTTTAATGCTCTTTTTAATTGTTAGTGCTGAATGCAAGAGAACTAACTTATTTATAGATGAATAGTTGAAAATCTGCAACTTTCGGTCGACCGAAGTGTCAAAAAATAGCCGTTATAATTTTTTGAACGTTTGTATTTTGGATGATCATTTTCAGAGTTTCAGTCGAACATGAGTTCGGTTAATCAAGGTTTACCGGTCAATCGAAAGGTATAAATTTTGGAATTTAATTTTTATATGAAAATGTTCCTCTTTCCAAAATCTATTTCATATTTTGAGTCATAAACATTTTTATGCAAGTGATGAATGATGAAAATATATTTCAAGCTTTATGCACTTGCTAAGTAGTGAAGAGTTAATACTTTTACATAATAATCGAAAAATTCAATAAATAATTTATAACGCTATAGTCTTCAAACTTCATAATTTCTTCAAGTCTTGTTTGATCTCTTTAAGGATGACAATTTGAGCCTTCAAATGCTTATAATGATACACAAGAAATACCCAAGAATCGAAACTTGTTAGAAATACAAGTATGTTTGGTATAATAAAAATAATGAATTTATGAATAATATAAAATATCCTCAACTTCTCATTTTACCGAAACTTAGAAAATTTAATCATTTCCTAGTTTAAAATTCAATACTACTTCCATATTCTTCAAAGCTTCCATTTATGTCCTTATTTGATTTATCCTCTAGTCACATTATTTTTCCATAACAATCATTATCTATTGACTATCATATAAGTTTCTTTTGCCACTTTCATCATAATAATATCTCTATATATTCCAGCATCATATATAACCTCAAAAGAGCAATTTATATCTAGTCCTTATAAACCAATTCCATGAATGATAAATGACTATCATGGTTCCCTATAAATTACAGACCAAATGTTGATATCATATCCTATAAACTCATTTTCGTACTCTAGCACTCTGGGTACTGAAACCCCAATTTAAATAAATGGAGGGTAATGTTTCCCATTTCGTTCAAAAATTGGCAACATCTTCAAAAGTTCAATCGCTTCCTAATTCTCTAAAATTGTAATCATACCCAACAGCAGTTGCATATCTTATTATAATTCTCTTTTCCTTTAGTTTGTATTACCCAATCAAGATATCCCAATCATAAGTCATTAGTCATTTTTCACAATAATTCAACAAATGATCAAAATAAAATTAGCTAACATAATAACTAAAATATATCATGACAATATTCTTCTATAGGACAATCATAACATTAATTAACTTGATATTCACAATATCTTGTAGTAATCACATATTACTTATCATCTCATCTTATGACATCAATATTTAATCATATCAATTCTTTAAGATCACAAAATAATAACCATCATACATCAATATATCATGAAATTTCATACACTAATATCCCAGCCTCAATAAATCTTTAATTTTATAGTTCTTTACTCTTTCTTTAGGAAACACATTAACCCATAATAAGTAATCTTGTGAAATTCATCCCCATTTTTCTTACATATCTTATAATCAAATATCCCAAAAATAATTGAAATGACAAAAATCACATAAATGTTAAATCTTCACTATCAATATGCACAACATAATGTTCTTTTTCAATCAACATTCAAAGTAATATGAAATTCTTATCTTGTACAAGATTCTTTTCATATGTAAATTAAAGAAGACAATTAAAAATAATCAAACTTAAAAATCGTCACCTTCTCTTTCTCTCTTTCACTTCCAGATCTTCTATTTATTTTCTTTTATCATCAGACTTTTCTTGTATATTCAATACTTTAAAGTACTGTAGATGTATAGTAGTAGAGGAAATAAGAGCTTTGCTCAAGTTCAACTCATATTGAAATAAGAAGCTTGAGCTCATCTACTTCTCCAATATTTTACTTCTTTTGGTTTCTCAATTAATCAAAATAAAACACAACACCAGGACTCTATGGGCCTTACACAATGTTTATCATCTAGACTACCTTGTTTCTCGTTACTAAACTTCTTTCCTTGACAGAATAAGGTGATCTCACATACTAGGACAAGTATTTACAAATCTATGCTGAAATATCATAAGCTAAAATATCATAACGTCTTAAAGTTTACATCCATTATTCTATCCTTCGGCATAAACTGACATATATCATCTATAAATTTCATAACTATTGTCTTCAGAAGAACAAAATAATATTTTTTATGAGATCCAAAATGCAATTGAATGAAAAGTAAATCTAAGTGGTGTCACAAAAAATTCTTTTCACTCACCTTATATTTATAGTGTATAGTGTAACATGTTACCCCAGTAGATTACACAATTGTAATATGACAAACAATCCAAATTTTGGTTATGGAATGACTAAATCAGTTGTAACATAAATATATCATCACAAATAATTTTCACATAAAACCAAATCATATCTTTTTTCTACTAGCATACAGAAAGCTCACTCCCAACTATATATCATCATCGTGATATTACATGACCTCAAACTCTTAATATATCATGTCTCATAAGATCAAAGAAATAATTATCATTTTATCATGTTAACCTTTCATTCATGAAAATACCTCTTAGTTTTCATTTTCTCAATAGCCATTCTTTACCAATAGCAACACTACATTACCCCTTATTTACTACTCATACATCGAAACGGTTCCTGCTTATTCTTTTACCCTAAATGAAGCAAAAGCTTGACATGATACTCATTTTTCTTCCCTAAGCTTGGCTCAAGGTTTTGTTAACCCTTCTCCTTTTTGTTCTTAAGATTTTTATTATGTGCCCATGCTTGATATTATTCAACATAACTTATTTGCCTACTTCTTCATTCCCAATAACTAAATTTATATATACTCATTTTTGTTAGAATTCGTTATGCAAGGAGGATACTTTACTTCCTCACAACAATGGAAGGACCATGATCAGTTGAATTTAATTTACCTAAAGCCCAAAAGCCAAACATATACAACAACATCAATGTTCTCCATAAAACAACGTTTCATATAGCTACTTCATTTTGGTCCTCCATAAGGTTTTTTTTTTAATCATAAAATACCGTCATGATTTTCTATTACATATTTCATCCTTCCTACCATGGTAATCATAATTTCTAATTAATATGTATGTATGTATGTATTTATGTATATTGGTTACTGGTAACATGAAGCTGCTTCATAAGGCCGATTAAAAAGGATACCAGTATCTCATAGTGGAAAACAGAAACTTTACTAGATGTTCGATCACTTTAAAAATCTTAGATTTCTCTTTTTAAGTACCAATAATAGAAATGAAAATATATGATAATAATTTTAAAGAAATCTAGGACGTAACTTAACTTCTTAAAACATTTACATAACCATAAAACAATAATTTCAGAACTTCATTGCAAATAACATTATGCAGAACTTTATAAAATAAGGCCCATTCTTTTCATTAACATGCACTTTACATCTCAAAATTAAGCCCAAACTAATAATTCACTTTTAAATGTGAAGAGAGTAATATTTACATTCCAAAATTAGTCCAAGCTATAAAGAAGCTTAATCCTTCATCATTTTTGGTTACCAATAAGTACTCTTCATTCTTAACCCGGTATTCTCCATAGAGAATACACACGGCCATGAAATAAATGCTTCATTTACTATAAAAAGAGACATGAAACAACTATGTGTTGGGAACCCGGGTTGCTCTACTCTCAAAAATTGATTTCTTGTGAATAGATCATCCCATTACAGGATTTTCTGTTCTATGTATTTAACTTGAAATAAATAATTTTGTACACATAAAAATGAAAGACATATATATTACCCTTGTAGCGTGCTTTACAATAATCTATTTTCCATTGCTTCTTAATTCCACCAAAGCTTCAAACTCTCAAGCTTTTCCCGGTGTTCTTCAATGGCAGCTATGCAGGTGTGTGGTCACCTTTTTCATGATCTAGGTTACACTAGGATTAGAGTTTCTTTATAAAGAGGAAACACACACTACATACTTTAGTGTGCGTCTCGCCACTTTACCAACTAGGTTAAGAAAAATAGTCTTAGGAGACTATATATAACCTCTTTACACTCCGAAACCCTACCAACCCTAGTACCATAACTCAGGCCCATTTCTGCACAGCCTAATACAGGTAATAAGCCTGTATAAGCCTATTATAGTGAAGCCACTGAGGGAACCTGATCGGACTCAATTAAAATAAGCTCCAATAAATTAATTATGACCCGATCAACTCTGAATCAGTCAAAATTAATTTATTAATCACTATCTATTCTACCAAAAAAAGAGATTGCACTCTTAGTAAAATTGAAATTACTGAAACAATTAATCAATAATTATATCATCTGACTATCGCTATTACATGTTACACCCATCGATCAACTCGAATATTCAGAGCAAGCAAAATTGACCAAAATGCCCTTCTCTGAATATTCACAAAATCTCAACTCTCATCTTCTATCTGACAGTTCTATGTGATCACATCACATTATAGATTTCAACAATCCGAATACTGAGCTCAAATTTAACTGTCCACTAGAAGAACCAGTGAGATCATGATCATACCTAAAGGTGACAGATTCCATAATACGAATATATGTTCCTCGTTAGTTTACTTTAATTCCCAAAGTACCTAGATATTGATTAGCAATTTGATCTCACCTATTGATACCTCAAAGAACTTTAAGCTAGTAATCGAAGTTCATTATCCGATCAGGATTAAGGTCACACGTACGATAATCAAGTGAAATTAAATTTGTACGATCAAAATCACAAATTAATTTCATGTGGTCCTGTTCAATATATTCCAAACGTACTCTCAGTTTTATTACCAAAGTCAAAGATAGACTCTAATAAAATTGAGACAATCCTATCAAAATAAATTGCCCATATTCATTTACTGATCGTGAACGTTAATTTTAGATTCAATCACAAATTGAATCTTTTCGTGTTTAACAACTTAAACACTCAATTTGTAGTATCAAATCGACCCGTTGACAAACACAACTTCATATTAATACAATCAATTAATATTTTATTTCAAATGTCGTGAATTATACTCTATGGGCATATATAATTCCAACACTATGATCCACAAGGTCCAGTGAATAAAATTTGATACATGTAATAAGAGATTAATTTCGACATAAAGTATACGAAAATCATTAATACATTTATCATCCTCAACATTCTCCTGTCAATCCTTAACATATTTATCCATAAAGTATCTTCTAATTTATACATCATCAATTAGCCTCAGTACCTCATAATTTTTTTATCATGAAGTCTTTAAATTCCAGATTTGTCAACCTATAAAGGAAATAACCTCAAGAACATTATTTTATAACATATAACCCATCAATACAACTATTTCATAAGGCATCATACACTTTACTATCCAACTTTGATCTTCATCATCCATGTAAGTAAATAGGATCATATACACTTAACATCTATGATTTTATAATCATTTATATCTCATTCATAATACTTAGTTCCATTGATGACCATGTAAGTCATAATCACTTCGAGGCTATTACTTAATAATAAACCTACATAACATTCACAATACTTACTGCCATAAAATCACATTCACATAATCAAAATAATATTTATGGAATGAATGCAATGTATGAAGTGATATGAATGAGTGAAAATATTACTCACTTTTCTCATGCTTGCTTTCTTTTTTTTCTTTGAAAATCATATACATGAGCGAAACATCTTTTTCTTTTCTCATGTTTATTTTCTTACAGTTTCATTATTTCTTTCTTTGAAAGTAATATGCATAAGTGATCATATTTTCACTTTTCATATTTTCTGCATCTTTTATCTTTTGGGCCATTCCCATATTAGGATCGTACACCTTGCGCCATTTATTGTGCTTTGTAAGCACGAGGTCACAAGAGTGCTTGCACTCCCGAGTTAACTTGTCTTTCCATTTATTTTGAGACTAAGCTCGTGAGCCATCAAGATCGATTGGGGCTTGTCCCCATGACTGTTAGACATCGATCTAGAAAGGGACTTAAGCCCTTATGGACACCTTCTGCCTGTGACCTCCATTCCTTTATGTACTATTCCTTAGGTGTACAACCTAAATAGGGATATTCTTAATTCTACATAATCATTACTCTAAACACACCTTCTATTTTAAATGTTTAATGATCATAAATGCATACAATGTTATGATGCAAACATTGAACATAAAATATAATACTATCATCACTTGAAAGATTTTATACATAATCATTTATTCATATTTGAAATAACATATTTTGCCTCTGTAATGTTAAATGATTATGAATGTTAGTGATGATAAGATGTAACGTGATATAACAAACATTGTAATAATCATCATTCATAGACTTGGCACATAATCAACTTCTCAAACTTATTTTCTATTATCATATTGCATAAATCACATTTTAACAGATAACAGACTAAGGATTCATATTTTGCAACATCAATAATCCCCTCTTATAGTTCTTATAATATAAAACATATTCTTCCATATTTAACACTCATAAATCTCAAATATACGATAAAAATAGAAGCTGAATTTTTCTAATTCCCCAAAGTCTTAGGTACAAAATGATCTCCCATTTATGAATTCTAAACAGAAGGTTTACTCTATGTTTATTTAATGGTAGTACTCCTTTACCATTACTTATAAATCATAAAATCTATCTCAAGCATATAACAAGATATATTCCTCAATTCCACAACATTTAGCATCAAATTCTTAAGCTTCAACGCCTATAAAATGGTCTTTTAAGTGTGGAACTCCAATGGACTCTTAAAACCTTTTTGAATCCTCTTATCCCAATCTCAATCACATGCTTAAAGAAAGAACGCTATGCTTAGCCCAACAATAAGTTTCACTTACAAAATCAAAGCATCATTAAATATCAAAAACCCAAATTCAATTATTTCTTCTTGCTACTATGAACTTCAACTTCATATCTAACTCCAAAAATTAAGATTTTGATATATGTATATCATAAACATGATTCAGTCTTGAAAAGAGCATAATCTAGTATCCAAATTCCAACTAAATCAATATTTTCTTAAAGAAATCAGATCTATAATCATGGTAAATTCGATACAAAGCAACCATTTAAAGTCACTTTGAAATCTCAATCGTCAACTTAAAACTTTCTACAATTTCCCACCTTTACATAATCATATTTTTCAAGTAAAACTTAAATCTTATATGTAAGATATCTAAGACCATAATAAATCCCACGTGATCAACTCCAATTTAGATTATTATACTTGCATACTAGACATAAAACATACCTTAGAACAAGATTTCTAGTCTTAAATTCTACCATTCTTAAGTCTCAATCTTAAAATGGAAACTTCCATATTCATCACTTCAAATTTCAGATTTCATAACTCAATCAAAGTTGGATCTTCAATCCTATTAACTTCAACATAACAAGTACATTTAATATCATCTAAAATCATAAGCAAGAACTAAACATCTCATCAATTCTCTATCTCTATACTTTTATCTGAATTCCACAAAGTTTACAACTTATAGGTAAGACTTTATCAAATCTTAAAAGTTCATCAACAAAGTATGAAAGAATTAACTTAAATACAAATAATATATGCATATCAAATTTGAATTTTACATTTTATAAACATGATTAAACCATTAGATTTCATCACTGTACCCAAAACTTCAATTTCTTTCTTACGCCATCATACTAACTTAAAATAAGATTAAATATGCTAATATACCTGACATGAAAATTGAAATTCTGTGATCATTTAACCAAACCAGCAACCTAAAACTTCATTCTAATTCCCATCTTTACATCTTCGCATTCTTTAAGTCAAACATTCAACTTATGGATAGGATTCCATAAGAACTTTCTAAGACATACTTCATTTACACATTTAACACTTGGAAAGCATTTGAATTTCTAACATTAATCTTGGCATCACACTCATCCAATCAATATCTATCATTTAAATCAACTGAAGTAGTATAAACTACAGAGAAGAATTCACCACCATATGAGAAACTAGCATCCACAATACATAATCAAGTCTTACTCACCTTCTCACTTATGAAAGCTGATTTTTTTTGTTTGGACCCTTTAACTATAGAAATTTTCCCTTTTCATGGTCATATACATGCTGAAATTTCATCATAAAGTATGCTTTTCTTCCCATGAAACAACATCTAAGTTCCTACTATCAATTGTTTCAATAACCTTCAATTTTACTAACTTCAAACTTGAGCAAAATCTCAATTTAAATTTCAACATCAAGAAGAGAGTTCTCTCACTTAATGTAAGAAATGGAAAAGAGTGTTTAAGAACACAAGTCATACGTTCTTCTATATCATCTATTAAGAAATTCAATTTCTTCATAAGAAATCTAGTTTCATGAAAAATCAGAATAAATTGTCAATTCATCATACTACAAGATGAAATCTTTATTTTATAAACTGAAGATATTTTATAAACTGAATTTTATTATTGGAATTTGATAAAATGAAATCTGATGTCTGAAAATTAATAAACTATAATAATACTAAGCAACACCAAAATGTACCCAATGGATAACCTTACTCATGTACAAAGTAATTTCATGTACAAAACAAAGCAATTCAAATCTCATAAGCTTATAAATTGATAATCTTATAACTATATTAAAGGAGCTAAGTTGAAGGGTTTTCCCGCCTAGGTCTCCCGCCGAAAAGGAAAGAAAAGGAAAAAAAAAAAAAACATATTTTTTGACCAAAAATCTGAGCCAAAATACATCATGCATTTTTTGACCAAAAGACTGAGCCAAGATACATCAATGAAGTGACGGCTCCAAATAGAGGCCCCAATACAATTCAAAATTCAAAATCAAAAAAGTGATTCTCGCTTACAGAGTCTTCAAACCGTGGGCAGCTGCAGAAAGGTATCGTACGGTGACTTCAAAATCCCCCATCTACACTTTCCCAAGACGAGACTTCTTTTGAAATCGGAAATCTTCCACACGAAGCTTAACACTACCGAAAGCTTCTCTCAGTAGTTGGTTTCTTAATATCAGAAGTTGGGTAGGGTAAAAAAATCGAGGAGAAGTTGAAATTGAAGGTTATAAGCTTTCGTTTTTCTCGAGTTTCCGTTTGTTCTCTTGCCTTTTCATTTTCTCTTCGTACATTTTATTTCAGTAGAATTATAGTTCGGTGGAAGAGTTAAACAATTATTTTAGAACTTTTTACAGTAATTTTCATATAATTTCAATGTTCAGCTTGAGAAATTTTTATTGCATTGTTATTTTTGAAAGATTGGGAAACTTTGTGAATAGTTTCAAGCTTATTGGAGAACTTCGAGATGCACCGACACAGATTTTCTTGGGATATTATACTCAAATGAGAATAGAATTTGCTGCATAAAAGCAAATCATAACTTCATCAAGCAATTTTAACATGTTATTGTTTAAATGAGATAGTAATCTCAGTTGTGCTTTCAAATGCTGTTTCTGGGTTTGTGGTTCGTATATTGTCGAGCCTCTATTTCCTAGGATTGAAGTATATAAATGATGTACCCGTTAGATTTTCAATACCTTTTCTGTTACTGTGGTCCAAATAATTAGGAGAATAATAGTTGTATGCCTCATCTATGGTTTGCCTTCTTGTGTTGCACGGGAATGTTTATTCTATAAATGATGGTAATCATGCCTCTCTCCTTTTGTTGATAGGTGCCTGTTGGCTGTTGGTCGAGCTACTCTAGGCCATGTCATGAATGTCATCGAAGAACCTACTGACGAGAGAGGCGACATTAGTAAGTGACAACACTCTTGAATGATAGGTAATATTTTTTGTTGTCTAAAACAAGGTCATTTCATCATTATTTTCTTATTTTATCAACTGGAATGTTAATTGTGAACTCATAATTCAGGTTAGATACAAATCTGACTGAGGAATTCTATGGAAATATACTTGATAATCCTTGGAGAGATTCCAAACGTCTCCAAGGAAGCAAGTCTATGTTTAAAACACTAAATTTCATTCCTGCCACTTATTATTTTTCTTTGAAAATATTCCTTTTTTATTTTATTTTTTTATTTTTTGAAGAGGTGAGTGATGTGAGATAGAAAGGGGTGGCAGAATATTAGAGAATTTGTAATGAGGCAATATTGATCATAGTATTTGTGCTTATTGCTCTACATCTATGCCTTGTATATTACTTGTGGTTATTCAATCTCATTGTTGAAATTGTGTTTCTAGCATCTTATACCACATAAAAATTGTTCTTTTTGAGTATAGCAAGCACATAAATTCCACTTGCTATTGTGTCTACTTGTTATAAATTTCTTCTTCCTTGTTTATGATTTATTTGACTCCACATGAATTATACTTTGTGGTTTAGTTGATTACCTTCCTTGGAGAACTTGAGAAATAAAACTTTGAGTGGAAAAAGGCAAGAGTGGTGAGCTCAATAGAGGGTAAAAGTCAAAATTTGAGTGAAACACGAGAGAAAATATTTTTGTGAGAACACTTTCACACTTGAACATCATGTCCAATTTTAATACTCAAAGTGAGCAGATTTCCAATGTTCAAACTCAAGATTTGAAGTACTTGTTACAAAATCTTTCAACCACCATGGCTAGACAAATGGAGAAGATTGGGGTTGGGTTGGAAAATTTAGGAACAAGAGGGGAGAGTACATTAACTAGGGGAGGTGAAAAAAGGATGTGTAGTAGAAGAAGGGTGAGGTTAATTTTGGGTGTATAGGGATGGAGTAAGAAAACAAAATGGGAGTTTGAATAGGAAATTAGAAGGGATGTTTGGGATGATGAAGGGGATGGTTAGAAAGTTGGAGGAAGGGTAGAAGAGTAGGAGAATGGTTTGATATGAGTAGAAATGGGACGGATGGAAATAATGATAGTGTGGAAATGAACATTCCATCATCTTACGGGAGGAGAGATATTGAGAAGGGAGAGTTGGAGGTGAATGCTAGGCCACCAACATATTTGGCCCACACTAATGAGAAGGAAAAACATGGAGAATATAATTTCTACACTAGGTGCCTAGTGAGTGTGATGCGAACCCCTTCGGTGTGTTGACCGAAAATTCCCACAACAATTTTAATACCAACCCAAGAAAGCTAAAGTGGTAAAATAAAGGATAAACACCTTAACCCAAGTTTAAATCTAACCCAAAATTCAAGGATTAACAAACCCTAGCTCAATGGAAGAAATAAACAAATTCCAAGGTGGCGGAAATAAACAACAACACAAGAATAATAATACTTAAGATAAAGTTGATTAATTTCCTAAGAGATACAAGATCAAGAAATGGGATTTACCTCACCCACAAGAGGAACTCTCTCAAGAGCATCACATTGAACATCACCAAGTTATCTTACAAATGACAAGAAAATCTGTATAAAAGGTACAAAATGGGCAAAATGTGTAAATTTCGGAAATTGCAACAGAACCCCATTTTTGTGGAAATTGCAACAAAAACCCCGTTTTTGTGAAACGGGGTGTTTCGGTCGACCGAACCATTTTCGGTCGATCACATGGTCGACCGAAATGGGACTTTCGGTCGACCAAACCTCAGTCGAACGCGACTGAGGCTGCCTTCAAAAATCTCTGCAGACTTTCAGTCGACCGAAATGACTTTCGGTTGACCGAAATTGGCTGAGTCCAATTTCTTCTTCTTTTTGGCTCCAACTTGATTCTCAGCTTGCTTTTCTTGACTTTAATTACTTGTTTAGCCTTGAATCTTGAACCTCCTTCGCATCGGATCTCGTCATGGGTCCCACAGGCTTGCGCATCGAGGTTTGACTTTCTCGATTCTCATCATCCCCTCCCTCTTGAAAAGGATTCGACCTCGAATCTTGCTTGAGTGCAATGTCGTGAGACTCCTTGAAATTGATCTTGCAACATTGTGGATCACAGGTTTATGCGATGAAGTTGGACCTTCGCGATTCTCATCATCTCCTCCATCTCGAAAAAGATTCGACCACGAATCGACACCTACAATAAAAATAGAAAATTCAGACACAATAAATGTAACTGAAATTTCATACTCACAGTGCAAAATCAGTTTGTAGGCGTTGCTAAAAGCTTGAGATGTGCCAACACTGCAAAGTAGCAATTTGAATTTTATTTGATCGGGGGGTCGGTCCTTCCACGAATGGGAATACATCCAGCCGCCCGGGTCAAATGGAATATGCTTCCTACCATGGTTGGCATTGGAAATACATTGTATACCAATTCCCTCAAATGGAAGCTCGAGCCTCCTGCAAAGGGGCTTAACCAAAGGTGCATTCTCGTGGCCACCTAAACAAACTCTTTCTTCAATAAACATATGCATAAAGTTCAACAGAGTTAATAGGTTAAAGTCACAAGCAATTTTAAGTGGAGAAAACTTGCTAATATGATGAGCAATTAAATTGCAAGCAAATTTAACAACCACAAAATTAGCACCAACTTCGTGCAAATGCACGACTTCCCGAAAGAAAAGATTAGCTATGTTAATGACCTCGTTGGTTTCATGGTATGCAATCAAATGTGACATTTTAATACTCCTACCAACAATTACAATAATAGCATCATTTTCTTTCTTTGTTCCAAGTAAACTTACTATAAAATTCATATAATACGTAACCCAAGGTTTACTCATGATGGGCAAATAAGTATGGAATTCTTGGGGCAAAAACTTAAACTTAAGTTTAGCCATTTTGCAAGTTAGGTATTTACAACAAGTGCAAACATGTTCAACACCAATCTTCAAATTAGGCCAATAAAATCGATCACATAATACCCCTAAGACCCCGTTGATTTTAAATCGCCCCATCAAACAACTATCATGTGCCTCTCCCATTAGCAATTTGCACATGACACATTTAAAAAGAAACAATCCAATTTTCCAAAACAAATAATTATCATGCCCATAGAATTTATCAAGATATCGCTCACAACATGATTCATAAATGTTTAACAAATTTGGATTATTAACATGCATGCCCTTAACATGTTCAAAATAAAATGAGGTGGCACTTAGACAATTAGGCACACATAAAAAATTGAATTTACAAATGAGGAATTTATCATGTCAAGGACCTTCATTACATGCAACATTTCCACATGACAAAATTTCATTTGTCAAGTCCACATCAATGTCATACAATCCTTTGATGTATTTCAAATATAATAACCTTGCTCTCGACGAAGTGTTAGGAGCGTACCTCCTAGATGTTGCATCGGTTACCACATTTTCTTTACCTTGATTATATTTGCTGTGGTAGGAAAATATCTCCATAAAGTTCTTCCACTCGGCATGACTTTTGAGTTCTTGGTTGCTTTGATAAGTCGGTCTCACGATCTCCTGCAACAAAGAAGTAACCAAGCTAGGGAGGGCATTGTTAGAAAATTCAAGAGTAAAGAACATTTTTGTATGATCTCTCCTCTCAATTTTCTTTGTGGCACTCATCACTCCCTCACCTTTTTCTGAGGTAGTAACCTCAACTCTCGGTGCTTCTCTCGCCTCTCCTTTTTCTGGAGTCGTGGCTCCAACTCTCATTGCCTCTCCTTTTTCTAGGGACGTGGCCCCAACTCTCTTATTCTCATTTTTATTCTCTTCAATTCTCTCAATTGAATTTTCATTTTCATTTTCTTTCTCATTTTTCTTTTCTTCTTCATTTTCACCTTCCTTGTCTTTTTTTTTCTTCTCTTCTTCTTCCCACTCCTTGAGTTTCATTTGATCTTTATGAACTTCCTCCAAACTCAAAGATAGGATCACAACCCTTTTTCCATTTATTTGGAAGCTACACCGGTTCTTCTTCTTGTCATGTGTCACACTCCTATCACTTTGCCAAGGTCGCCCCAAAATTATGTGTGTAGTGTGCATGGGAACAACATCACATATCAATTGGTCACAAAAGGATCCAATGTTGAAGGCAAGAAGAACTTGTTCACTCACTCTCACTCCCCCATCGTCACCCAACATTTGCAATACATAGGAATTAGGATGCTTCATAACCGGTAGCCCCAATTTCTCCACCCTACTAGCACTCACCAAATTCATGTCACTCTCCCCATCTATAATGAGACTACATGCCCTATCCCCCACAAGGCATCTAGTGTAGAAAATATTTTCTCCATCCTTCTCCTTCTCATTATCATGAGCAAAAGATGTTGGTGGCCTAGCATTCATTTCCAATACTCTCTTCTCATTATCACCCCTCCTATGGAATGATGGACTCTTCATTTTTGCCCTATCAATAATATCATCAATTCCATCTCCACTCCTATCTACCCATTCTCCTCTTTTCCTATACATGCTCCCATTTTGTTCACCATCCCCTTCATCATCCCAAACATTCATTTTAATTTTCCTATTCAACTTCCAATTTGGTTTTCTACTTCCATCCCTATACACAATGTTCCCAAATTTATCCCTCAACCTTTTCCTACCATCCCTATTTTCCTCACCCATACTAGTTGATGTACTCTCCCCTCTTGTTCCTAAATTTTCCAACTCACCCCCACTTTTCTCCATTTGTCTAGCCATGGTGGTTGAAAGATTTTCCAACAAGTACTTCAAATCTTGAGTTTGAGAATTGAAAATGGACATGGTGTGCGAGTGTGAAAGTGTTCTCACAAGAATATTTCTCACTCGTGTTTCACTCAATTTAGGCTTTTACCCTCTAATAAGCTCACAACTTTTGCCTTTTTCCACTCAAAATCTCCTTTCTCAAGTTCTCCAAGGAAGGTAATCAACTAAACCACAAAGTATAATTCTTGTGAAGTCAAGGAAATAACAAACAAAGGAAGAATGAATTTATAACAAGTAGATACAAATAGCAAGTAGAATTTATGTGCTTGCTAAATTCAAAAGGAACAATATTTATGTGGGATAGGATGCTAGGAACACAATTTAGCAATGGGATTGACAAACCACAATTAATAGACAAGGCATAGATGTAGAGCAAATAAGTACAAGAGTGTAAATTTTCAATGTAGCAATTTAGCAAAAACTTTGTACTCAATCTTGAATGACCTTGAATGTGGGTATAATGTGGATATGTGATAAATCCCAAACAACCCAAATGTGGCAAGGAATGAGTGATCAACAATTTTACAATGTATGGAGCAAGTGATATATGGAATAAAATGTTGATAACACAATCTCAATGATGGGAATTGGATAGTCCCAAGTAATTAACAATATATGGGCATTGAACAACAAAGCATGAATGAAGTATTTTTCATTTGGACAATTTATCAAACACTTTGGATAATGTAGGAAAGTAAGTGTTTGGTTAATGGAAACCCCCAACAAATTCAACAATCAATATACCCAATATGTAATGATCAATAAATACTCATGGGCATACAAATTTTCTCCAATTTTTCCCTATTTTCGGAATTTTATTTTTTTTTATTTTTTACAACAATAAGGTAAAGAAGGTTTACCAAATTAGAGCCAAGCTCTGATACCAAATGATGCGAACCCCTTCAGTGTGTTGACCGAAAATTCTCACAACAATTTTAATACCAACCCAAGAAAGCTAAAGTGGTAAAATAAAGGATAAATACCTTAACCCAAGTTTAAATCTAACCCAAAATTCAAGGATTAACAAACCCTAGCCCAATGGAAGAAATAAACAAATTCCAAGGTGGCGGAAATAAACAACAACACAAGAATAATAATATTCAAGATAAAGTTGATTAATTTTCTAAGAGATACAAGATCAAGAAATGGGATTTACCTCACCCACAAGAGGAACACTCTCAAGAGCTTCACATTGAACATCACCAAGTTATCTTACAAATGACAAGAAAATGTGTATAAAAAGTACAAATGGGCAAAATGTGTAAATTTCGGAAATTGCAACAGAACCCCGTTTTTGTGGAAATTGCAACAAAAATACCGTTTTTGTGAAACGGGGTGTTTCGGTCGACCGACACGATCGACCTAACCATTTTCGGTTGATCACATGGTCGAACGAAATGGGACTTTCGGTCGACCAAGCCTCATTCGAACGCGACTGAGGCTGCCTTCAAAAATCTCTGTAGACTTTCGGTCGACCGGAATGACTTTCGGTCGACCGAAATTGGCTGAGTCCAATTTCTTCTTCTTTTTGGCTCCAACTTGATTCTCGGCTTGCTTTTCTTGACTTTAATTACTTGTTTAGCCTCGAATCTTGAACCTCCTTGGCATCGGATCTCGTCATGGGTCCCACAGGCTTGCGCATCGAGGTTTGACTTTCTCGATTCTCATCAGAGTGATAAGACGTGTAGTCTCATTATAGATAGGGAGAGTTGGACAAATTTGGTGAGTGCTAGTAGAGTTGAAAAGTTGGGGTTACCGGTGATGATGCATCCTAATCCTTATGTATTGCAAAGATTGAATAATTATGAGGTGAGAGTAAGTGAACAAGTTCTTCTTACTTTTCACATTGGTACTTATAGCGATCAAATATTATGTGATGTGGTTCCCATGCACACTACTCACATAATTTTGGGGAGATTTTGGCAAATGGATATGAATGTGAGACATAATACAAAGAGAAACCCGTATAGCATCCAATTGAATGGGAAAAAGGTTGTGCTCCTACCTTTGAGTTTGGAGGAAGTGCTTAAAGATCAAGTGAAACTCAAGAAGAAGTTTGAGGAAGAAAAGTCCCAAGGTAAGGAAGTTGAGAAGAAAGAGGGGGAGATTAAGTTTGAAGTAGTTGATCAAACTACAAAATTTGAGGTAGGGGAGTTAAAATCAGAAGTAGTTGATCAAACTACAAATCTTGTTGTGGAGGCTAAAATTGTTGATTAAGGGATGCATGATCCTACACATATGAAAAAAAGGGGGTGAGCTTAAAAATGTGGGAGATGAGGGTGAGTATGAAAATTTTGAAGTGTGGCATGAGCTTAAAAATGTGGAGGAGGTTGTTGAGGATAAAGAATTATAAGTAGTGGTTGAAAGAGGCGAGGAGAAGAGCCGCGTGGTGAGGAAAGGGGAGTTGGTGGTGATTCATCATGAGTACAAAGACCCCTACCTTGTACATGGAGGAGCTAGCGATCCTCACCCCACCATGCTTGAGAAAATTTTGCAGGTTGATCATAATGGGAAGCTTGAGTAGCACCAACTTCGGCCAATCAAGCCTATAATACATTGCATTCGTGTCTTCCAAGTAATTGAGTACTATTGGTTCTTCAAGCTACATGGAGGCCATTGATCCAGGTGGTGCTACGAGGTATAATGAACAAATCTATGATTCGGAACGAATCATCCTGAAAAAGGAAGGTCTGATGAGAATCGTAGGAGGCTCAACAAAGAAAATGAATCGTTCGAGCCAAAACAATTTTGAAGTACATTTTTGTAGGGCTTCGAGGCAATTAAGGGCCATTTTTGTATGGCTCCAAGGCAATTAAGGACCATTTTTGAAGAAGATTAAAGGCTTAAACAAGAGATTAAGCCAATAAAAGAAGCCAAGAATCAAATTGGGAGCAAAGACATGAAAATTGGATCAAGTTCGAGATTCAATCAAATTTTTGAATTAGATAAATTCCGAATTTGAGGTTCACTATTTCTAAAAGAATTGTATCTCTTTTCGTCTAGTTTCCAGTTCATTTTGAATTGCCTCAATCAGATGTCAGAATCAAAAGTTATGACCTAAACACTGAAGATGGCAACCTCAGTCACTGAAAGTTTTCCGGTCGACTGAAAGTCCAAAAATTTCAGCTAAGCCTCAGTTCATTTTGGTTGAGTGATGGTCAACTGAATTGGTCGACCGAAACTGATTTCGGTCGACCGAAAGTTGTAGAAACTCAAAAAAGGGGGTTTTTGTGCAATTTTCTTATTTCTTTCTTTACCCATTTCATTTGTAATATAAATACGCTCCTTCTTCAAGCCCTAGGATAGTTTTGGATGTATGAATGGTGAAGTCTCCATGGGAGCAAACTTAGAGGTAAAATCCTCCTTATCTCTTGTTCACTCTTTAGGAAATTAATCAACTACATTGTGAGTATTATTATTCTTGTGTTTGTTGTTGATTTTCGCCACCTTCAGATTTGTTTAGTTGATACTCATTGGGCTTGGTTCTTTAATCAATGAATTTTGGGATAGATTTAAACTTGGGTTAAGGTGTTTTATCACTTATTTTACCATTTTAGCTTTCTTGAGAAGATTGCAAATAGTTGTGAGAATTCTTGGTCAATATACCAAGGGGGTCCTCATCATGTAATCTACATGGTTAGAAATTTTTTTTAAGCAATATCAACTGTGGGAAGCAACTATTCAATGTCTTTATAATATTGTAGAACTTCAATTTCTCCCGTTGTTTCACTTGTGGTATATAGTACTTCAATTGCTATCATTGTATGTCATTTAAACTAGTATTGTAACACTAGTGGTACAAAATAGCATTATTTGAAAGAAAAATAATGAAAAATAATCACTACAAGAAAATGGAACAATAGGGGTGACACGGCAGGGTCTCCCTTATAGACTACTAGATCTATAGAGGTGACATATGTCGCCCCTATTTCTATATTTCTCCCATATAGACGTAATTTTTTAGCGAGAATTTTTCATGCATTTTTTAAATCTATAGGAGCGACTAATTAGATGATATGGGGCGAGATATGTCGATCCTATAGGTTAGGGTACTGTAAAGGTGACATATGTGCTCCTATAGATACAAATTTATAGCGGGATTTTGATAATGATTACAATTAAGTTATCTACATCTCTTTGATCATAGGCTCAATCGGAGAAACACAAAGTGAATCAAGAGAACCGAAAGATAGAGCTGCCCCTTAGTTTCCTTCTGCGCTCGATCTCCGTATAAAGGAGATAGAGAGGGGACTCTTTCATACGTGATAACTCCTAGGATGAGAAGTGGGTTTTGATCGAAACTTCAACCACTGAAATAGCAACTAATTACTTCATTATGGCTAGCAAAGAACCCCAAAAAAACTAGTAAAGTAGCGCCCTAGACTATTTGATATTGTATAGCCGCGGAGAGAAGAGAAGTTTGTAGTTGGAGGAGGCAGAATAGAAATTCTTGCGGATCTTCTCTTCGCTTATGTTGTTGAAAGGCATAAACAGATGTCCCTGAAATAGGGGATTGGATTGGTTTATCGGAAAGCTTAGGCAAGGGTAGGACTTGCCCTTTCCAACCCACATTCGGGTGAAAGCACAAGCTTACCCATCTTTCCTAATAGGAAAAGATTAACTAATCAAGTAATGCAAATTGCATGGGAAAAGGAAAAGACCACTTGATGCAAGTATCGAAATCGAACTAGGAAATCATTTAGTACTTTGGAGAATAAAGCATCTTATGGTAATAAAGCTCTTGATAGTCATCCTTCTTATATAAGGAAAAGCATGAGTCAATTATGATCCGGAGATGAAAACGAGCCAGGGACCAGATTTTACGTCCCGCCAAGGCTCAAGGAGTTCTTTTGCAGCACGATACAATGAGGTACGAGTTAATTAACATTATTTTTTATAGACGCACACGTACTATAGTATTTCATTTGCTTTCAAATGAAATTGTCGCATAGAGACATGGAGACCGGAGAGTGGCCAAGTGTTGTGGATCGATTTGAGCGATTACATAGACGCATGGATAGGTAATGGGTGAATGAGAATGTGGCAGCTAACCACGTAAGTAAAACATACACTATAAAACTAGTATTTTTTGTTTCATCGTTTTTACATTTTATTAATTAATCATTTTTTATTACAGGACCTACTCATTCTGGAGAGGAATACTCAATAGGCCAAAGCTGTCTCCATTGGCATGCGAGTGGATGAGCGTGCCATCGTAAAGGAGGCCCTTAGAGAACAATAGGGATTCATGTGTTGGGTTGATCGGATCCCGAAGGGAATATCTACCTTTATGATCAAGAGCAAGGCTGCATCGTTGCTCACCTAACGCGAAAAACATATTCCCATGAAGTTGCAAACTCAGAAGATAGGTTGAAATTATACCAGAATAAAGTGCAAGCCCAAATGAAAACAATGATGTGGGTTATTAGGTGCCTTGCAGTGAATCAAAGCATGTCAGCAGATGATGTAATTAATGAGAAATTTCGTAATGACAACGATGCCGGACCATCAGAAGGGTAGTAATATGTTATTTGTAAAAACGCATTGTAAACTTTTAATCGATCAAAATGTGGTATTTTGCTTTGTTGTAGCCTAATTTTCTTTTAAAAATTATTTAACCTATAGGGGCGACATTGTCTCCCCTATAGGGGTCATTGCTATAGATCTAATATTTATACGGACGAATGGAGTTGTCCCTAAAACAATTGGGGCGTGCTACGGGTTCGAGGCTTTAGGGGTGACAAATACGTCACAGCCTATAGGGGCAAAATATGTCGCCCATATTTTGACCTGATCTGACCAGTTAGCCTGCGTATTGTCTTAAAATTATAAGATAATTGTGCAATATGAAGGATTCAAACCCTTGACCTAAGGGTGAGCGACCCAACCATTTGGGCAATTGAGTTCTTATGTTTTATTTTGTATTCACTAATATATATATTAGTTAGCTAAATAAATATTTGTTCCAACAAATTACACTTTAACAATAATTATATAAATAAATGCAATTGGATAATACAGAAATTGAATAATACAAAATTCTAGCGAAGACAAAAAAAAGGCACCGTTATATGTTAAAGTCATCGCTATCGGTGCCGCAAATAGCAACGGAGAATTTGTTGTCGCTATACGAAGCACCTATAGTGACGATGAAAAATAGTCGTCTCTGTAGGTGTGATGGTGACGACAAAAAAAAGTCGTCGCTATAGGAGGCCCTATAGAGACGACATTTTTTGTCGTCACTATAGCTTGTCCCTATTTCTAATTATGCTGTTCATTATGCTATATGGAAAACTAAAGAAATCATTAAGGAAACAGGTTAAATTTACAAATCATACTGTATATTTTACAATAACATATACGAAATTTGTTCAAAAGGTAATATGGAGAGGAAAGAAAAAAGAATATTTATTAGACAAATAGAATGAAACGTCTTTAAATGGGCATAAATATTTGGTGGAGAGAGGGAAGAAGGCAAATGAATGTTCCAATGCTTAATGATAAGGGCCAAGTCAAAATCTTGGATGCCAATGAAGAGATGGGTTTGTTAAGAAAATGGGGTTGACAATTAGTCAAGACAACTTGTGGTTTGAGGGATTAGGACTCGATTTCAACTCAGCTAATATGTCTGTTTGTGACCTATTTTACAAAAAGCGCATTTGAGATAATCACAGGTTGATTAATATATCAATGGAAAACAAAAGTCATTAAGGTCTCTTTCAAAGGATAATATATTTTGTAAATATAGAGGTTTCGTAATTGTATGTGTGTAGTTTGTCAACCACTGTTTTGAGGGGAGACCTTTTTATGGCTCTTAGGTCTTCCTACCTATTTCATTAGATAGTTTGTGTTTCGCGCTGATTGGTTCAGTTTATTTTCAAAATATGCTATAGTTTTTCATTTATAATTTATAATGTATGTACAACTAGTAACGTGATGTATGTTACATTTTGGCCTATATGTCAGTTTGGCAAAAATGTTTTTAAACAAGTTTTTTCCTATAAAATTTTTCAAATCATTTTTTAACCACACATATTTTTTCTCTACATTTTTCGACCACACATTTTACATAAAAAATATAAACAAAATGTTTTTAAACAAAAAACTTTTAACAAATAGTGACTAAACAAATATTTATATTGATTAATATGTCTGAGCCTTCTAGCATTTAAATTTAGATTGTCTCAATATGAATATCCCTTCTTTGAGCTCCATTATAATTTACTACTTTTTTTTATTCTTACCCTCAATCACACGTTTTTCAATACATTTTTCTTTCCTTCATTTTTAACCACACGTATTCTTCAAAAAATTACTATTACAAAATACATTTTCTCAAAAAATAAGTTATAATGGGACTCAAACAAAGAGATAATGTACGTCTCAATTTTGATTTTGATTCAATCTTGACTCAATTTTGAATCATTAAAATCTTTTTATATATTAACCATCGACGATCAAAATATCCATATTGAGCCATCTTTAATTTGGGTGGAGACCTTATAAATGTGCTTCGCCCGATGGCGACAATGGGATAGGATCTACCAGCTTCAAATTTGTGACAATATCACTCCGCAACTCGCATGGTTTTTGTACAAAAGTCACCTTGATCAGGGTTCGCCAATCACAAGTTCAAATGGAGATTGCGAATGCTAGTAAGTTCACGGGCAAGAGCCGACAGGCGAAATGTATTAATTTAAGTATGCAACATCAGTTTAACACTTTAACCTAGAGATTAGCCTAAAATACCCAAGCTCAGTTTAATGTTCAAAGATCAAGTATATAATTATAGTCAAAACTCTGTAAGTTTGTCTTTTCGATCCACAGGTGCGAACCCCACTTTATTTTTATTTTTTATAATTTTTTTATTATTATTATTATTATCTTTTTCCCTATTAACTTGATCATCATAGTGCTCACGATCATCAACCTTTTTCTTGGAATGGTGACCTTTATATATTCTTATTGTGTAGGTAACATATATCTACTTTTTTATATATATATATATATATATATATATATATATATAATAAAAGAGGCTTAAAGAAATTAATATTGCTTATGCCATTTGCCACATCTCCATTTCTTCCTCCAACTTTTCAAAATTTCAATTCTTGTCATCGAATTTTCTTATTTCATTTTTCATATTTCCTTATACTATTGCAAGGTACAATTTGATTATTATCCTTCTGAATTCATAACAACTTGATTCTTTGTGATTCTCTAAATTTACGATTTAATCTTTGAACTTTTTAATGATCAAATTTTACTTCCCTAAACTCGTGAATTTTGGTTCTGAAATTTTATATTGAGTTTTATCTTTCGTCTTTCCACTATTGCAAAGTACAATTTGATCATTGTCCTCCCAAATTCATAACTTCTTGATTCTTTTTGAATTCCTAACATTTGCTATTTCATCTTCGAACTTTTCAATTGTAAAATTTACCTTCCTAAACTAATGAATTTCATATCATTACTCAAACACTTATTCTAATTATAATGATCTGCATATAACATATGTGGCTAAAATTTGTACTATTCGTACTGTCATGTGCCATATTTATTTATTTTCTTCCTCCAACTTCTTAAAACTTTGTTTATGGTCACAAAAATTTTCTATTTTTCTTGCCTTTCACCCTTTCACTATTGCAAGTTACAATTTGATCATTGTCCATTCGAGTTCATGATGCCTTGATCCTTTATAAGTTCTTAAAATCTACAATTTAATTCGCTAACTTTCCACTTGTCAAATTTTACATCCCTAAACTCATGAATTTATACAATTGCTCAACACTTCTTCTAAATGTATCTTCGTATAATAAAAAGAGTCAATGTATTGACACTATTCATGTCGTCATGTGTCGGCACTACCTTTGGTCAAACTCCTTTTTTTTTTTTTTTTTTTGCTTTCATTATCCACCTTCCAGAAACTTTCAATTTGATCCCAAAATTGGGTTATTTACTTGCGAAATTATATCTTATACTAACTATTAATGAGCATAAATTAAGGAAATCACCTCTACTGTTTTTTCAAAAAATGCAAGAACAGGAAAAGATTTTCCGTGAAAAATGTCATTGTTTCTTTGTGCAAAATTTTGGATACAAACATTGAAACTCGAGAAGGCTTTAATTAAAGAAGATGAGCATAAGGAAGAAGAGGAGTTGATCATAGTATATCAAACTGAAATGGCAAAATTAAATGATGCGTACCTTATAAAGCAATTCTCGAACTCTAAGTTTTTGATTTTGTCATTAACATTGATGAGATAGCTGAAGTTTATATAATGAAGTTTAAGCCGGGTGATGAAACCAAGCAATATTTAATGACAAGGGCAACGTAAAATTTTGGAGAATAAATGAAAACTAAGTCAAGTTCAACAGACATAAGCAACATAAGGTATCAAAAGCTTTCTTTAATGTTCCTTAATTAATGATCATTGCTACCATAGTCAAGCTTAGGATGATAAATAGAACGTTCAATGGGATGTAATCGATCTTCTTTCTTCTCTTTTACTTCATGTATTTTTTTATTTTATTTTTATTATTGCGTTGCATATCGTACTTTAAGACTTCCATTAGTAACTTATGCATGTTTATTTATTGTATTCATTTTACTTAAGTTCATCATTGATATCCTAGCATTATATAGAGTATATATTGATGTGATATGCATTCTTAGGGTTGCATTAGATTTCATTCTTCAAATCAGACTTGTCTATTCCTAGCTATAGGATTTTTCAGGGATGTGCACTATATTAGATTTTTTTTTTTTCTAAAAATTAGGAGATTAGAATCCTTATTGGTGCGAATCATTGAAAATATTTAAACCTTATATACTATCACTAATATTTATTTTGAATTCTTGAATAAAAAAGATAAAGCCTAGCAACAAGGAAAAACGACAATTTTCATGATATCTAATGACTCTAATTATCAATGGTACATCTCAACTCCAAATGGTACCGTATGAGAGTACATTGTTCTTTTTGTGCTTTTATAATCTAATTGTAATTTTTTAACACATTGAGGATAATGTAAATTGTTGGTTTGGAGTAGGTAATTATCAGAATGCGAGCATTTTCTTTCTCTTTATGGTCTATACAACTGCAAAAAAAAAAAAAAAAAAAAATTCCATACGCTTACTACCTATCATGATGATATTATGTTTGAATTAAATATTGCTCTAGAGAGAATACTGGGAAACACTTGAACTTGCACTGGAAAACTGCCTATCATGATGAACTTGCACTTGCACTTGATTTCTTATAAATGTCAGCCTTGTTGAACTAAGCACATAGCCAATATGGAATTATCACTTGTGTGAGAATATGAATTGCATATGTGGGGGTGATTTATTTATGTAATCCGACCTAGGATTGATTCAATATTTTCCAACCTTTGATATAGTAATCTTGACCTTGAACATAGAAACCAAATTGCTTTCGTGTAGTTTGGAGTGTAAAGATTACATGTAGACATAGAAGCTTGATTGTTTGAAATTCCTGAATATTACCTTTAGCTGAAAGAGTTTTAGTGAACAAATCTAACTAGCACTTGTTACATAATTTAGTGCAATCTCTCTCTCTCTCTCTCTTGGCCGTTTAGAAGTAATTTGAGAAGAAATGATGAAAAAGGACGAAATTGATAGGAAATCAAAAGTAAAAAGTATGGAGACTAGTTCACAAGCATTGATAGATGAAATATTAGATGAATATTCAAAATTTGGGAATTGGACATGAAAAAGGTATTAAATGCATTGAAATGAGCACTAGTAGAAAAAAGTTTTAAAAAATCAAGGAATATACGTTGGTTTAAAGACAAAATGACGCGTGTAAAAAACGCAGTGGCATTCTTATTATTAAATTTTAACCAATCAGTTCTTAAAAAAATCGACGCATATGCTACTCACTCGAACAAAAGGCATCGGCTTTAACAAAAATTGACGCCTTAAACCGGACTATAGGCATATATTCTTAACAGAATCGACGCATATAGGTAATAAAAGGGGTCAGTTATATGTGTCGGTTCACATAGAACCGACGCCTTTTGCTATTTTCCTTTCAAATAGAACCCGATCAAATCTGCATTTATTTCACGCCTGTCCAGATCTGTAACTCTATTTCTCTCCTCTCGCTGTCGCGCCACTCTCCCCTGCACATCGTCGCCACCTCCACCGCTGCGCCTCTCACCGCCACTTCAGTTTGTAAGCTTAAATATAACCCTCTGTGTGTATGTATGTAAGCATATATATAAATATATATATATATATATATATAAATAAATAAATATATTCTATCTTCCAAGTACACACAATGTAAGACAGCAGATGTGATCCAAGGTAGGATATCAAAGAAATCAAGAAATGGGCGATACAATGATGATCTTCATAGAAAAACGAGCAAATTTTGTATTGGGCCCAAATTGAGAATCAAATAGGATCAAGTCACTTCAAGGAATCGAAGAGGAAGGTTGCTGGCAGAACCACGCGATCACGTACAGAAAGTGCACGCAGTCGTACGCATGCAATGAAAATTAGGAAAAATGTAAATGACATAACCACGCGATCGTGCGGTTGAATTGAATCAGGGTTTCGTGATTCTTTATGCTATTTTCCATCTTGTTTCATTATTTTCACAAATTAAAGCCCATTAATGATTAGACATAGTTTATTTCAGGTTTTTAGTTTACATTATCAATTTTCTTCATTATGGAACATTAACTTTGATTATTATTGATTGAATTGAGGGTTTTTTCTTTGAAAGGTGGATTTTCCATTTTCTCGATCTTCAAGAACAATCAAATGAACTTATCAAATATTCTTGAATATTTATGGCGTTCCAACCAGAACTTATCAAGGAAATTGAAAATCCTTGTGGCGTTCGAAAACTTTGGTTCTTCATTCTTCATCGTCGATTCATCGCGTCGTGATTATTGGGTCAAGGTCCTATGTCAAATTCTATTTTTTATTATCATTTTTATTTATTGATTCTTGTTATTTTTGCTGAATTTTGATCTTTCCATTGTTTTCTTGTTTATTCAGCGTTCTTTGTCGCGTTTCCCAAGTGGGATCGCATCAACTGCTTAACACAAGTTTATAACTTCCATTTAAAGTTTCATTATTCATTTATTTATTGTTTTAATTATTTTCAGATGCATCTAGGGTTGTGTGAGCAAATAGGTGTCGCGTCGATTGGATTTATGTGTCCATCGCAGATTGCGTCGATTAAGATAAAAACTAATTCAGATGGCATTATTACGTACATGGTTGAAACCACGAAAAGACTACAATCCAAGCAATACATTCTCGCACCATACTTTCAAGAGTAAGACCATTAATATTCATTCTTTCTTACTTAGTTTGAATCATTTGACATTTAAAGGTGTATTTAAATGTTCATAATAGTAGGAATCATTGGATGTTGCTTGTGATTTGTTCTCAATCCAATATTGTGTACTTCTTGGATTCACCGCAATTAAATAAGCTTTAAATACACATCTAGCTGTCACTCAATATGTAAGTAATTATTGCCTTGATCATTTTTTTTTAATGCATTATGGTTAGGTTTTGATAGTTTCGTAGAATAATTGTGGAGAATTTGAGGTGAAATTGATGTGTTTGTGTTGTGATTATTAATAAGTTGAGATAGTTTTCAATGACAGGTCTCTTTAAAGGATTGGTTGTGTTTAATTCATAGGGGAGATTCTACTAGAATTTCTGGATAAATTTTATAACTCATTCATATTTATTGAAATTTTACTACAAACTCGTTAATTAGTTCCATATATATTTCTATTTATTTATAAGAATAATATTACTAATAGTTTTTAATGTGAAAATTTCAGTGTCCTCAGCAATCCAGAGGTTCAGAATGTGGCTATTATGTTATAAGAAATATGTATGAGATAGTCACACAGTATTTTCAATTGACTTCTTTAGATAAGATATTATAATTTATTGAATACTATGAGATGTTTAATAATAGATTTATTAGTTATTAAGAAATAACTAATAATTTATTTTAATTGTTTATAGACATTTTATCAAATATTACTCAATGGATGAGATCAATGAGATTAGAAATTTATGGGCTAAATACTCCTATGAAGATTGTATGTAAATTTTGTTTTTGTTTTTATTTTAATATATAAACATTTGTAACTAATTAATATTAATGTAAACTGACTTATTTAATTTTATTACGCATATCTGTCGATTATAATATGTTGGGTGTTGATAGCTAGATTTGTCGACAATGAGAACGAAATGTGTAAAATATGTAGGATTTTGGGTTAAAAAAAAAACAATGAAATAACGTCAATTGTCTGTTGACAACCAATGCATATAGCTACTATATGCATCAATTGAGGTGACAACCGACGCATAGTCTAACAATATGCATCGGTAAATAACCGACGTATATTGTTCTTACCTTATACGTCTGTGTCAAACGCGTTACTTTCACAACTGACGCGAATGACTGAAAATGTGTGGAGTAGGTGAAGAAATTAGTACACAACTTCTAGTATAGAGATCCTCATGGAGCAACTAATAAATCGTTGGAAAGATAATTAAATTTGGAAGCCAATGCGGAATATAAATGGAGCTCAAATCGGAGTTATAAATCAAAAGTTATGTGCACTTGAAATTTTGTATCAAAACTGATAAAATTTGGCCTATGCGATCGCCGACTCTATAAACAAGTGATCAACTTCCTTAAAGGTGTCAAAAATAGAGAAGAAATACATATAATCAAGCAATCGCTTGATACAAATTTTTTATTCGAATTTTTGTCTCCTTATACAATTAAAATTTTGTTTAGTTTCCTTTGTCCACGCGAATTTTTGGATGATTTTTAGGAGATTGAGGTCTATAAATACAAGCCATTAGAGACAAATAAATGGAGGATGAATGAGGGGTTCATTGAAGATCAAAAAAGGATCCAATAATTAATTGAAGAGGAATAAAATTAACAAGGTAATTCATATAAAGATTCCATCCGACAAAGATTGAAACGAAGATTCAATTCAAGATTTTATTTTCTCGGGTGATGAATTCAACATCTTAATTTGTTTTCTTTCTATTAACATGTTCGATTAAATTCTAAATTTTTGATAGGGTTTGGAAGAAACTTTCATTACTTTCTTGTTATTATTGGGTTTTAAATTTTCATTAAAAACTATTTTTTTATTTTCTTGAGTAAGTAATATTATTTTTCATTCTTCTGCAATTATATTCGCAATAACTTTATGAATTGTTATGACTTGATTTTAGATTTGAGAGATTGAAAATTAATTAGACATATTCACATATATTAATTGTCATAAAATCCGATAGAGAATAAAAATATAACGTTTTGCTTTATGTGATCTCTAAGCGTTCATGAGTTCATTAATTCTTTCTTATATGTTCAAATTCATCATAGAGATATAGAAGAGTCACATATATGAATAAGTTTAAGTCCACTAGAGAGAGGTGTGTTAAACAAATTTGAAACATTAATCTTCATTATCGAGTAATTGTTGTCAATTCAATAACTAGTATTAATAAAAAATAATAAAAGAGGATTTTCGGTCTTAGCATTACATTCATGCATATACTCTAAACGTTAATTCAAAACCATTTGCAATTAGTTTAAATTTATTCATCGAAGTTTTATTTACAAAGTTTACTTTTATTTTATAAAAATCAATTTGGAACTTTTGTTTCGGTTAAGGGTAGACTCTTAGAAAAAATTTTAAACAATCGTTGTGGGAACGGTACACCGACTCACAATCCACTGTTTTATTACTTATTCTATAAGCACTCTTGCAGTTGTATGAAAACGCAACGGGAGGGAGGGAGGGAGAGAGAGATTCTAACCTGGAGAGAAAGACAAACAGAAGGATGTTTGCTTCTTCCAAAAGATCTGACTCAATTTCTTTATTTATTAAAATATTATAACATCTTTTGAATTTTGATAGTTTTCTCCTTGTTATTCTATCAAAGTGCGGTTAGGACCATCGTTTTTTGATAAGAAAATGCGTAGAAAAATATTATCCTATGGAAAAGGTCAATCAATGGAGGCTCCTCTCTAAAAGTATTTATTTTTAGGCTATTTTTAATTGTTTTTTCTTAGCTTTTTTTGGAGTTTTCCATTTATTTATTTAGAATTCTAGCCTACTTGTTAACTTTTAGGGTGTCAAATTTAAATAACATAAATAATGCCAACAAAACTTGTAATTATGCCGTAATCAGCGACACAAAACAAGATGGTGAGAAATTTACAAGAATATAAACGTAATTCTCTTGACTTGCGTGTCTGATAAGATTGAAAAGACACAAGATATTTTTGATTTAAATACAACAAAATGGTTCCTGTGCCAACAAAGTGCACCCATTATCATGCCCTTCAAGATACAAAAGTTGGACCCTACAGATGTGTGGGGTCCAGTTATTGTGTCTTGAAAGGCACTATAGTGAGTGTCATTCGCTGGTACTTGAATAGAACTATTAAATACAAATGATCTTGACCATAAAATAGTTCGACGTGATTTCAAACAGTTTCCAACACTTCAATAGTTGAGATTGTATTAGTAAAGAAAAAATATTTGCCTTGTAAGCAAAAGCTGCTTTTTCGTTTTAATTCTGCAAGTGATTTTTTTTTCCTTTTTAAGTATACAATTTTGTTATTTAATGTTACCCAATTACTGTGTTTAAGCCATTGCAACGAAGCCTTGATTCAAGGTGACATCAATAGCTTCTGTTCTAATAGAAATTTTTAAAATTCTTTAGGTGATATGACATATTTACACTGAAATGTATAATAATATAATAAAGGTTGAAGTAATTTTCTTGAGGTATTCTAAATATCTAAGAGAATCTGAAAACCTCAAATTTATTTATTTTACTGTCCTGTTTGAGCTTCATTATAATTCACAAACTCATATATATATATATTTTTGAAACTCATTTTTAACAATGCATTTTATCAATAAAAAAAATTCTTATTTTTAACCACACATTCTCTCAAATCACTATTACAAAACTCATTTTTGTATTAAACCCCAAAAAAAAAACCAAAAAAAAAATAAAAACTCATTTTTGTAAATAATATGTCTCAAACATGGGACGATTGATGTATTCAAACATTAAATAATTCTCTGCCCTCTTTAACAAGGAATCTTATTTTTATTTGAGTAATTCTAGGGAGACATTTTTAATTAAAATTTTTAAGTGACATTGTAATATAATGCAAATATATTGGGTGGTGAAAAAATAAGCGGTAAGGTAGTTATTTACATCATCCGATGTATGTTCGACATGTTATAATGTAACTTAAAAACGTCAATTTAAAATGTCTTCCTAGAATTATTCTTTTTATTTCTATCTTAGCAATAGAAATTGTATATTGTTGTCACAGGCCTATATGTATATTGTCAATAATTAAGGGGATTGGTTTGATAAATTTGTGTCCTTAGTCACTTTGTTTATGAATTCATTACTACAGAAATTTTCTAGTCCCAAATGTTAGGCACCATTGTGATCAATCACAATCTGTCATCTTATTTGATTTTACTACAATTCCGTAATGTGGCAGATTGTGAGTGCCCAACAAGACCAAAAATTTTCTGACACCAATGACAATATGTGTGTGGCAGACTTATTTTATTTTACTACTGGGTTAAAAAATAAAAAATAAAAAATATATATATAATTGTTACATGAGACAACATAATAGACTTATTTTATTTTACTACTGGGTTAAAAAATAAAAAAATAAATTATATAATTGTTACATGGGACAACATAATATAGAACTTGAAACTGTACAAATCTTTGGATAATTGGATTACAAGCAAAATCAATCAGTTTACCTCTTGTACATTAATTAATAGATAAATCTGCCATGTACTTTGGCCTAGTTATGTCAAGTGTAATAGAGCAGCTTCCGTAAATGTGCGTCGATCGATGGTTGAACAAAATTGAAAGTAAAAATGAGTGATATAAAATTGGGAAAATATATTCAATCAACAATCTGCATTGCAAAGAGAAAGGGTATTTATACATAATTCATCCAATGATAACGAGACACCTAAGCACACAAACTAACCGCAACTACAAGAAGAAAGAAAACGTAAAAAGAAAAGAAGTGAAAGTGCGACTGCTATTAGTTGCTGGTTTTTACGTTTTTATATTTTATTATTATCCCCTCCTCAAGTGGGACTGATTAAATCACCTAATCCCAACTTGAAAACTAGAAAGCAAAATTGTGAAGGGGGTAAGGCTTTGGTAAAGAGATCGGCCAACTGCAGGTGAGAAGCAAAGCACTAAGGGCTGAAGAACCCGCTTTGTATGTTCATGACACTACAACAAAATGGGGCTTTTGCAACACTTAAACGGAAACATTCAGTAATTAAATGTTGCTATAAGAGGTCAACGGCAACATTTAGTCATTGAATATTGCCTTTGGTTCATATTTTTGAGATCTATACCTTTTTGCAACGTTTAAAAATTGTTGCTATAAGTTGAAATTTTTGCAACGCTCAAATTAAGTTTTTGCAGCGTTTTACAAATGTTGCAATAGCTCAGGCTTTTGCAACGTTTAAAAAAACGTTGCAAAAGCCTGAGCTATTGCAACGTTTAATAAACGTTGCAAAAAATAAGCTATTGCAACGTTTTTTAAACGTTGCAATAGTATTTTCGGGGGACTAATTCACATTATTTAAAAATGAATTACTAAATTGCAAATATTATAAAACTTACAACCACAAGTACCCAATCCCAATTTTCCCAAATATCTAATTCGATCCAGCCCTCTCTCTCAATTCTCAAACCCAATCCAATTCCATCCCTCTCAAAATTCCAGTGATGGTCGCGACTCATCTCTCTCTCTCTCTCTCTCTCTCTCTCTCTCTCTCTCTCTCTACAGTGCTTGGTCCGTCGACCAGCACCAGTGAACTACTGTTTTTCGCCGACCAGTCCACCTCCTCATCGCCAGTGAACCCCGGCTGCCTCAGTGAACCCCGGCTGCCTCAGTTCTTCGCGACCATTCCGCAGACCACCGTTCTATTTCTTGCATTTTGGTCGAACCTTGGCTTCCATCTTGCTTCGATTCGCAGATAAGGTGTTTCTTCTTGTTTATTGTAAGAAAAAGGCTAAAATACTCCGTCAATGCAGAAAAATTGGAAATCCAGTGTTGAACTCTATGCTTCAAATGGTAGAGTTGTGTTACTAATTCCAAGTTTTTTTAATGTGATAACCATCTTTGAATTATATTTAGCTTATTTGTTGTGTCTCTTTTTGTTTTGTTAGATTTTATTTTTCAACGAAGATTGGGACAAGGAAGAGATAGAGCATTACAGTATAGGAAAGAAAATCCTCGTCTCAGAAGAAATAAAGAGGTATTACATAGTCCTTTCCATGGTGCTCAGTAGACGAGCAAGCCTTGAGGTATAAATCACCCTCGTAATATTTCATAAAATTCAACCTTTCGTATACAAGTTTTGCTCTTTTTCTAATTTCATGGATCAGAGTCTATAGATTTTACTACAAAAAATTGTATTCCTTTAGATTATTCATTTATTAGGAAAACTATAGGAATTCATTTTAGTCCAGTGTGAGTGATTATATTTGTAAGCATTTTTTGTGGCTTGATATTAATTCAGTACTAGTGATAGCAACATGTTCAACATGTTTGAAGCCAACTTGCTGATAATATAAATTGACGGTATCATAATTTGTATGTCTATGAGTATAAGAAAGTTTGACAAAACTATACTACTCTTAACTTTCAATTTTAACTTTTAAATACTAAATAATTATCTAAAGCTCTTTCAAAAAGGTTGGATTTTTTTTTTCTTTTTTTTTAATAAATACTGTTAACTTTCGGAACTGGAATATTCTAGACAATAGCATATTGAAAGTAAAATATTTCGTAGTTCATTGAAGGAATAATGCTTCTTGAGTAGCATGGTTTGGCATGAGAATAATATCGTCTAGCTCATAAAGGAACAACTAAATGATGTACAAAGAATTTCACTCACATTTACGAGTTGATGATAATAAATGACCCCAACCTTCCCACTGCAATGCAGGAGTATGCTTTCTCAATCCAATCTCCATTTTTTTGTCCATTCATGAATGTTGATGGTTAATTACGAATTGTTTCAGTATAAAATTTTTTGGTCAGTATTTAAAATGGACATTTGAATTTGACCCGGAAATATAGTATTAACTACTTTTGTAGAAGTTTAAACTTCCATTTCATCTTTAGGACTTGTGAATCAAAGCTCTTTAAGTTTTTAGTTTGAGGGGAAAAAAAAAATTGGTTAAGAGTACATGTGATCTTCTTAATGGAAAATGCAAAACTATACCTTACCATGAAAAGTGGAAAAAATCTTTCATGTGATGGATCTTAGGGTGTTTAATTTAAAATGGAAATTCTTTTAGGCTAAAAGTCGTTTCATGTGACCATGGCAGTTGAAGATGAAACAGCAATAGTATAGTCTAAGAAAGCAATTCTAAGCTTACATAAAGTTTACTGCTTTAGATTCTAATATTTTCTCCAGAATATATACCTTTTTAAATGAGAGGGGGAAGGATAAGTTATGCCTTAGAGTTTCAAAAATTGAACTTAGTTGGTTACCACATTATATTTGTTGTCTTATGCCTTAGAGTTTCACAAATTGAGCTTAGATGGTTACCACATTATATTTGTTGTCTAACTGCTTTCTCATTTTTTTCCTCTCTTGCAGAGTATATAATTATTGTGCTCATTGCTGTTCTATATATGCATTCACTTCTTTTTCTGCCACTAATTTTACAGCATGCCACATTATAATTAATGTTATTCAACTATATATGATATGATTTTTTCTGTACGTATTTTCCAATTCATTCACAAAGAGTTACTTATTCTTTAATATTAAATATTTTCTTTTTGTTTTTTACTCTCTTCATTGGTTATACTTTGCTACCTGACTTGGTTGTTTGCTACTTTGTGTATAAATTGTCTTATCTTGAATTTTCCTCTGAGAAAGCTTTTAAAATTTATTTGTGGTAGCTCTGATATATCTGTAATATTTTGTATTTCATTTTTATGTATTTCCTTTTTAAATTGTATTTCTTAATTTTCTGACTTGGCCTTTATTTGTTGAGAATATGCTTAGTTCATCATATTTCATAATATTCCAAATGTTGATTACATAAGCACCATAACAAATATTTCTCTAATCCGAGACAAGTATTCATGGATGATCATAATCCACTATGTTTACTTACATGGTAATGACTTTATCTTTCATATTAGCCCCTTTTACAAGTTGAATAAGTTAGATTTATCAGTACATTCTTATTTATTTATTCATAATAGAAATTTTTTGGTTATGTTTACTTTGACGTCAAAGTACGTTTTTGAAGCTGCAAAACAAGCTTCTTCTTTTTACAAATATTTTAAGTCAAATAGCTATTAAGGTTTCTTCTGCGATTATCTTTAACCTTCTTAGTCAGATCGGATGGTCGATTTATGGAAGACACAAGTGATGCAATTCTTCTGTCCCTTTTTTTGAAAAAAATCAGTAGAATGTAATTCCAAAATAGTCAGGAAAATATACATAGTGTCTAAGTATAATCAAGATAAAGTAAAGGAAAATAGTAGTAAAATTCAAATATCGATGCTATTAAAATAGTAGAGACTAGATACCTACTAAACTAGTAGTTGAATAAAATCAAGAATACTAATGAACAGAACAAGTGATAAACATCCTCAACCGTAAAATATTTAAAATTTTGGTTTTTTAAGTTCAAGAATGTGCTTTTTCTCTGAAAAATCTTGTTATATTTCGTGTAGGCTGCAAGGTTACAGGTCAGAGGACAACGTATATGGCAGGCTGCAATTGAAGACTTAATGTCAAAAGGAATGTGTAATGCAAATCAGGTTATATTTTTTTGTTTCATGAAGTACCTGTGCTATAGTTATGTTCATGCCTTGTATTACATTTGATACAATGTGCCATGTTGCACACCCTGCTTTCTGGATGCTTTGCTGGTGGTCTAGCTTCTATCATAAACTGTGATGAGTTTCGGAATCTATTTCCAGGAAGAACCAAAGTGAAGTGCTCGAGTGATGGTGGACACACGATTAGAAATTTCTATGCCGGTGTAGTAAGCTTATAGGTACTTATTGAATTAAAGATATTGTTAATCAATTTTCCCTGTGTACATGTTTCCCTATTCTAATAGTCCTACAATATTTTGCAAATTTATCAAAGAAATGATGCATACATTGAATTAGTTTTAAATTAGATTTGGGTTTAGATACTCAATTAGTGCCAAAGAAGAAAGCAACAACTTCTATTATTTAGTAGTTTGTTAATGTCCTATTTAGTTCGTTGGAGTTTATTGTTGAATTTGTGAGGTTGATGATTGATTTTGGATGTTGTTTGAGTTGTTGGTTTGATTTTTAAATTATTATGTTGGTTGTGATATCTCTTTACAGGTTGGCTAAGTCCAATTTTTAGGGGAGGTTCTGTCGAAATTTCTGTAAAAATTTTTACAATAGAAGGGAAGGAAAGGGAAGTTAACATAACTAATTTTAGGTTTTTACACTTGGGGTGAAATGTCATTTTCCTTGGTGATAGATCTAGCATCTAGCTGACACTTGTCATTGGTACACTTCACGTCTCGGGTCTAGTAGATTGATTTAGGATGAGTCATATCAATTTCTATGAATTCACATTGGAAAGATATATATTTATGGGTTTTAACTTTGTTTTTTATTTTTTCTACCATTTATTAAGTAAAACGTGATATTCACTTATAACTTTGTTCAAATTCATTATAGGTGCAACTTCGAATATATTCTTTTTGCGATGGACCGGATTTTGCAATCTAAAGGTGAGGTTATATTGCAAAATGAAGTTGATGTTCCTGTAGTAAAATCTTTCTTTTGTGATATGATGATGATGTTCTTTTACGAATTTGTTAAACATTATCATCACTTTCTTTTGTGGATTTGTTATTATGTATGGTTTGTGAATTTGTTAAACATTATCAAGGCTTTATTTTGTATAGATTCAAAAATTCACAATGTATTTACCTTTGCTCTTTGTGTAAATTATCATTTTAATGAATTAATTCAAGAAATTTGGATTTTATAAATAATTTCTATAATAATATTAAAAAAAAACATATAGCAGCGTTCAAAAACGTTGCAAAATGTTGGGATAAATGTTATTGCAAAAAATGTTGCAAAATGGTCTACGGCAACACTCAATAAACGTTGCAAAAGATTGGGTTAAAAGTTATTGCAACACTTAAAAAAGGTACAAAAGGGTCTATGGCAACACTTAAAAAACGTTGCAAAAAATTGGGTTAAAAGTTATTACAACACTTAAAAAACGTCGCAAAAGGGTCTACGGAAACACTTAAAAAATGTTGCAAAAAGGTCTACGAAAACACTTAATAAACGTTGCAAAAGGTCTATTGCAACGTTTAAAAAACGCTGCAAAAGATTTTTGCTCTACGGAAACACTGCGATTTGCAACACTTGCCAAACGTTGCAAAAACCTTTTGGCAACATTTTTTGAATGTTGCAAAAGGCTATTTCTGTTGTAGTGTGAAAGAGATTGGCCAATTGTACGTTCAGGAAAGACGGGATTAGCTGTGATGTGTAAAACAACCTTGTTATCACAAAAAGTGGAATAGGGAGAGAGATAGGAATGAGAAGATCAGCAAGAATATATGTTATCCGTAGAAGTTCACAAATTGTGGCACCAAGTCTCATGTACTCTGCCTCAGTTGAAGATCTGGATACGGTGGTTTACTTTTTGGTCTTCTGATAAATAAGAGTTGAGCCAAGATAAATGCAGTAGCTAGTAAGAGATCTACGAATATTAATGCAAGAAGCCTAGCCAGCATCTGAAAATCCTTCCAAAAGAAGGTATTTTGAGCAGAAAAGAATAAGCCTTGAGATGGGCATCCTTTTAGGTATTTGAGGATGTATGTCTCAATGTGGTTGTCTAGGAGCATGTGCATATATTGGCTAAAATTTTGAACTCTATAAGTAATATTAGGTAGTGTGAGATTAAGGTAAAGAATTTTTCGATCAGATGTCTCTATTTCTATGGATTAGGAAGTAGAGGACCACCATGTTCATGAAGTTTTGTGCCCTTAGAAATAGGTACAACAACAGGCTTAGCCCCTCAATCCTACATCATATAGTAGATCCAATACATATTTGCACTGATTGGCAAACATTCTTATGTCATTTCTTGCAATTTCTAAGCCCAAAAAGTATTTAGCATGACCTAGGTCCTTAATTGTAAACATGAAATGTAGATATTGTTTGGTGGCCACAATTTCTAATTCAACTAACCCTGCCACTAATATATCATCTACATATACCAGAAGAATAAGAAGACTATGAGGGTTGTGTTTGGTAAACATTCAATGATTATGGGTTGATTGATGAAACCAAATGCTTGAAGTTTGATGCGAAACTCAATGTTCCACTGTCTAGAGGTCTATTTCAAAACAATATAGGTTACGTTCCAATTTGCATACCTATCCAGGAGTTTCCTTAGAATATCCTTCAAGAGGACACATGTTAACTTCTTCATTTAAATAGCCATGAAGGAAGGCATTGTTGATGTCTAATTGATGTAAAATCCATCCTTTTGCTATGACAATTGCAAGTAGAAGTCTCACAGTAACTAATTTAGCTACTAGGAAAAACTATCTGAGTAATCAGTGCCTAGTAATTGGTGATAACCGTAACAACTAACTGTGCTTATCTATGGAGTCATCTTGCTTCGATTTCATTTTATATACCCATCTACAACATATTTTCTTCTTCCCAGGTGGCAAAGAGGTCAAGTCCCAAGTATGGTTATCCTCCAACGCTTGAGTTTCAATATTGATTGCAACAATCTAGTCTAAATTTTCACTAGCTTGGCAATAAGATTGAGGTTCCTGAACATTAGACACATTTGATAGAAAGGTAGTATATCTGTAATTAAGGAAAAGTGAGGTAATAAAAGGGTAAGTAGGTGGAGTTTACTGTGAAGAAGATATAAAAGACTTTTTGCAATGTGAGGAATCCTTGGCAACAACTGATAAGTAGTAGAAGATACTGTTGTGACAAAATCTTACAGTTGTGGTGGCTTAGATATAATTCTTATGTTGCGTCTTATGGATAACGTTATGGTTTCTGTGATAGATATATGTTCTAGGGAATTATTTAAGTCAAAGGAATGGGATCTAAATTAAAGGTAGTGAATGAGATGTCGTATTATAGATGGTGGAATCATGGTTAGTATTAACTGATGGCAAAATCACTAAAGGAGATGCAATATCAGAAGGGTGAAGTGTAAGGGGAGAGTCAGATTTTTGTGTATCATCAATAGGTGAAACCAATGGCAAATAGAGAGTAGCAGAATTATGTATATCTCCTTTAAAAGTAAAGGTCTGCTAAAAAATAGAATAATTTTAAGGAGACATTTTTAAGTGATATTGTGACATGGCGAATGTACATTGGATGGTGTATATAGCTACCCCAACTACTTACTTTTTCACCACCCAATGTATGTGCGACCTGTCTCAATGTCACTTAAAAATGTTAATTAAAAATGTCTCCCTAGAATTACTCAAAAAAATACAACATCTCTAGAGACATGAATCTGTTTGGTGGATATATAAAAAACTTTGTAACCTTCATGACAAGGACTGTACCCAAGGAACACACACACTTATGTCCTCTATTGTCACACTTACCCTTATGGGGTTTTGTATGGGTGATATAGGACAAACATGCAAAGGTTTTAAGAATAAAATAGTTTGGATTATTCATAAGGAGTAATCCAATTGAGAACTGGAGTATGGATTCTGTTAATAATATAGGTAGCTACAAATATTGAGTAGGACCAAAAACCTTTTTGGTAAATTAGAGTGGAACATCAAAGATCTGACCATTAAATGTCTGTGTTTTCTTTCAACTACTCATTTTTTTGAGGAGTATATACACAAGTCCTTTGGTGCATTATCCCTAAGTTTTGTAGCAATTTTTTACACTCCTTACTTGTAAACATTGTTCCATTATCAGTCTTAATTCATTTAACCTTCTTATCAAACCGGGTCCTAACCATCTTTAAAAAATTGTCCAATGTCTTAACTACTTGCGTCTTGTGAATCAACATAAATGGTCCTACTGTAATCATCAACCACAGTCAGCATGTATGGAGTTCCAATAAGAGAATGTGTCTGTAAGGCCACAATATATAGATATGAAGTAATAAATCAAAATTACTTGTTGTGTGTATATGACTAGTAGGGAAGGACATTCTAGATTGTTTCCCTTTATGACAAGCGTCACGTTGCTGAAGACATTCAATATCTTGTTTAACACATAAAGGTTTTAAGAAGTCAAGATGTTGCAATGATTGAATGCAAGCACGTCCAAATCTTAAATGCCAATCAATAAAAGAATCATAAAGTGTTGTATTTACGAGTGTAGTGTAATTTGAAGATAGAAGCTATAAAGAGTTTTTATTACAATCATTAGACCTATGTCCTAGGAAACAAGATTCATCCAGCAAGTATAATCTTCCTACCAGTATGCCAACTGCCACATTTTCATCACTATGCAAGTTTTTCAAAAAACAATAGGTAGGGTAGAATATGAACTTAATGTGAGTTGTGTTATGTTAGTTTAGGCACAAAGAGCATGTTAAATTTGAAACTAGGTGATGTGATCCGGACCAGGTATCGAAGGGCGAAGTCGAGCCATCGACAATATGATAGTGATCTACGTGCAAAATGGAGCAAGTTCCGTGTTGGAGTCGAGCCAAGAAGGCGAAAGGATCGAGCCGAGGCAGGAAATCAAACAATAAGGCAAAAACAGGCAGAACACTCTTTACGGCCGTAAGATATTCCTCACGGCCGTAAAAATGAAATTGAAATTGATCACGGCCGTAACATATTGATCACGGCCGTAAAACATGATTGGAATTTGAGGCAGAATATTTGTTACGGCCGTAAACTGGATATTCACGGCCGTAATTCAAGATTTTCCAGATTTTCCGAATTTCTCAATTAATTTATTTCCTTTTATTATTTTAGGTTATTTTCCTATTTTATAATTTCAGCATAATTAGAATTCTATTTTGAGTAAATTAGATGCTAGGTTATTTTGCTTATTTATACGCTTTTCAATTCATTGTAAAAACAGTTAAGTTTGATTTTGAGATTAATAAAGTTGAGAGGGTTTTCTCCAATTAAAAGGTTGAGGAGTCCCTTTTGTATTCTTCGAGAACAAATCCAACTTATCAAATATTGTGAATTATTTGTGGCGTTGAACTTATCAAATATTCGCGAGAATATTTGTGGCGTTTCCAATTTAGAATCTTATCAAGGAAATTGACAAGTCCTTGTGGTGTTTCGAAAACCTTGGATCTCGATTCCGCATCGTCAATTAATTGCGTCGTGAATCTTGAGTCAATGTCCTATCGTCAATTTTATCTTTCCAGTATTTTAATTCTTGTTATTTTCGTGTCAGATCTGATTTAGATCTTTCCTAGGTTTTAATTATCGTTATTCCGCGTGTTCGACGAGATTCCCCGACTAGGATCGCGTCATCTGGTATCAGAGCTGGACTCTGAATTCAGGTTTTTCTATCCAGTTTGATTTTTATGTCTATCATCGAGTCCCATAAAAATCATCCATATCTTGTTGTTGAGTATTTCTTTTCTTGTTCTTCGTGCCAGTAAAAAATTTTCTTTTTTTGATTCATATAAAAATCCAACAAAATTCAAAAGTGTTTGTTTTGCTTAATTCTTATCCGAATTAAGTTCCGTTTGTTTTCTTGTGTTCGTTGTCGAAATTTCGGATTTATAAAAAAAAAAAAAAAAAATTATTATTATTTTTATTTATTTTATTTATTCCGAAAATTCATTCTAAAAAAAAAAAAAAAAAGAGTCCATTCAAGAAGCACTTTCTTGAATTTCTTGATCCTTTGTTTTCATTATTCTTTTTCTGTATCATTCCACAAAAAATTTCACAATGTCCAATTCTCATGAAAACGCCAAAGATCGTATGTGGAGATTTTTGAATGAAGCTTTGGTTAGGTTGGATAAATTAGATGAAAGGGAAGGGAAATTGAAAAAGGGGCGATCTCAAGCAAATCGTAGTGATTATAGGCGTGATCCTAAACCTAGGGATGGAATCGGAGTTGAGAGAGGAGCTGAGATTGATCCAAAAGTAATTTTGAAAATTCAAAAAGAAATTTATGAGGAAATATTGAGGTGTGAACGGGAGGCAGAAAGAAAACATTTGGCTAAATTGCGAAAAAATGAGGAGAAACGAAAGACTTTGATGATTAAATAAAACAGAGATTGAATGTTTTTCAATTGTTTAATGTGTGGATTCACATTACAAATCCAAACTTATCAAGATTGATTATCTTGTGGCGTTAATCCCGAATTTATCAAATATTCGCGAGAATATTTGTGACGTTCAAATCAGAGACTTATCAAGGAGATTGGGCAAGTCCTTGTGGTGTTTCGAAAGTCGTGATTCTTTATTCCGCATCGTCGAGCCATCGCGTCGTGAATATCGGGTCATGATTCATCCGTCCAACCACAACCTGAGTTCGGAACTTTCCGGCGTTTCTTCCGCGCTTCGAACCTCGTCATCTGGTATCAGAGCTTGGATCTATTTCAGATTCTTGCGTTCTTGATTTTTTTTTTCTTTTTGTGTTCTTCGCGTTCTTCGTGTCAGTCATAAATTTTTCCAGTTTGATCCATAAGAGTCAGTCCCAAAAATTCAAAAGTGTTTTTCTTCTTCGTTTTTCGTCCAAATTCAGTTCCATTTTTTCTGCCATACTCGTAGTCCAATTCTCTGGCAGATTAAAAAAAAAAATCGAAAAATTTCATTTTTTTCCATATTCCAAATTTCCATGTCTCGCGAGGAGAGATATTCGTCAATGGGTAACAACAAACGGCCCGAAAGAGGGGATAGGATATTGGAGCAGGGTTTTGAATTATTGGCAGAGATGCAGGCAAAATTTAAGAAGGTAATGGCTAGGATGGATAAAAGAGATGCGATGATTGCCCAATTGAAAAAAGAGCAATCGCGGGCAGACTCTATGGCTAGGAGGATTAGTAAGCGTGAATGTCATGCTAGGTACGAAGATGGGATGGATGAAAGGCCATTGAAGCGAAAAGAGACATCAAAACGGGAGAGTAGTGATCATGTTCACAAAAGGAGGGAGGAACCGACAACCAAAGGTAAAAATAATTCTGATTCCAAGCCTCTTAAGGTTAAAAATGTTAAGTGTTTTAAATGTTTGGAACGGGGTCACATTGCACTTGATTGTCCACGTAAGAAGGATAGGTGTGATAGTGAAGGGGCTAAAAGTGTTGTGGTGGATGAGTCAATTATTGATAGGCATGTTCTTAGCGTTAAGCGTAAGGCGAATGTTTTGGAAAATGCGGATGGGCAAAGGGATAATATTTTTCGCACTAGATGCTTAGTGAATGAAAAAGTTTGTAGCTTGGTGATTGACGGGGGAAGTTGTACTAATGTAGTTAGTACAATGTTGGTGGAAAAATTAGGCTTACCATTAACGAAACATCCAACATCGTATAAATTACAATGGTTGACTGAGTCAGGGGAAGCTAAGGTGAAGAGACAGGCCTTGGTGAATTTTTCTCTTGGTGGATATACCGATGAGGTAATTTGTGATGTGGTGCCAATGTAAATTAGTCACATACTGTTTGGGAGACCTTGGCAACATGAAAGGGCTGTGCTACATGATGGGTATACGAATAGATACAGCCTGGTAAAAGGGGGAAAAAAGTTTACTCTAATGCCACTATATCCAACTAAAGCCCTGAAAGATCAACTGAAGGTGAAAAGTGAGTTTGAGGGGAAAAATAAGAGAGTTGAGGCCACGACCTCAGAAAAAGGAGAGGGAGTGGAAATTAAAGAAAAGAGAGTTGAGGCCACGACCTCAGAAAAAGGAGAGGGAGTGAAAAATAAAGAAAAGAGGGTTGAGGTTCAAACCTCAGAAAAAGGAGAGACTGAGTGCGAAAAGCAAAAGAAAAGAGAGTCTACCACAAAAAGGAGTCTATTTGCACTTACTCACGCTAACACACCCCTCCCCAGTTCTTTAAAATCTGTTTCACAGGTACCGAAGTCAAGCCATGAACTTAAAGCGGGAAAGAAATTCATTGGCAAAAATGAGCAGCCCAAAAGTCTAAGGGATCGCACAGAGCTTAAACATGATCATCGAGCTCAGAAAAGCAGAAGGAGTTTGAAAAGCCGACCAAAATTGGATTCGAGGTCGAATCATTTTCAAGAGAGGGAGTATGATGTGATCCGGACCAGGCATCGAAGGGCGAAGTCGAGCCATCGACAATATGATAGTGATCTACGTGCAAAACGGAGCAAGTTCCGTGTTGGAGTCGAGCCGAGAAGGCGAAAGGATCGAGCCGAGGCAGGAAATCAAACAATAAGGCAAAAACAGGCAAAACACTCTTTACGGCCGTAAGATATTCCTCACGGCCGTAAAAATGAAATTGAAATTGATCACGGCCGTAACATATTGATCACGGCCGTAACACATGATTGGAATTTGAGGCAGAATATTTGTTACGGCCGTAAACTGGATATTCACGGCCGTAATTCAAGATTTTCTAGATTTTCCGGATTTCTCAATTAATTTATTTCCTTTTATTATTTTAGGTTATTTTCCTATTTTAGAATTTTAGCATAATTAGAATTCTATTTTGAGTAAATTAGATGCTAGGTTATTTTGCTTATTTATACGCTTTTCAATTCATTGTAAAAACAGTTAAGTTTGATTTTGAGATTAATAAAGTTGAGAGAGTTTTCTCCAATTAAAAGGTTGAGGAGTCCCTTTTGTGTTCTTCGAGAACAAATCCAACTTATCAAATATTGTGAATTATTTGTGGCGTTGAACTTATCAAATATTCGCGAGAATATTTGTGGCGTTTCCAATTTAGAATCTTATCAAGGAAATTGACAAGTCCTTGTGGTGTTTCGAAAACCTTGGATCTCGATTCCGCATCGTAAATTAATTGCGTCGTGAATCTTGGGTCAAGGTCCTATCGTCAATTTTATCTTTCCAGTATTTTAATTCTTGTTATTTTCGTGTCAGGTCTGATTTAGATCTTTCCTAGGTTTTAATTATCGTTATTCCGCGTGTTCGACGAGATTCCCCGACTGGGATCGCGTCACTAGGTATGTGTAGTGCATCAATTAAGCATAAATTGTGTTTCAAATGAACATCCCCAGTGTATTCAACTAGTTTCATTGAACTGTCATGCAAGATAACATGAGTGGGGCATTTAGAGGATGTGGCCATGAAATATTTATCAATACAGCTCGTGTACGTCCCCGATTTCAAATTTCCAAGTGTAGTCAAAACACAGTTATAAGAGCTCATACCTGCATATTCCTTGGGACGAGTAAAATGAGCACGACTTTCAACATCAATCAGCATTTCTCCTTTGAGTGCCTTCATCAATTCGTGTTTCATTATGTTTGTTATATTTACAGATTCTGCATTCTTATTACAAATATGTTCTTCTTCCATGTCCAGTGGTGAACCGTCATGTTAATCAAGCTCATTCCTCCAGCTAAACTTCTACGTTTCTGCTCCTTCAATGTCTTGTATCACTCAAGGTAACAATGCAATTTAAAATATGTATCCTTCATCTGTCCCTTTCAAAGACAGTAATCTCATTGCATAAACTCTTTATCCACTGCATTATATCTTCTAGTACTACCCCTGCATGCTAAAAAACAACTCTCCTAAAACCGGTTTTGCCATTCCAATTGCCTCTATTTGAATTGAAACTTCAAGATCTCCATCTCCTCTGTCACTTTGAATTCTAGTCCTCGTTACTGAATTATCATTCGATTTTGGGTAAATATTATGGACTTCTCTCTCCTTTTCGACCATTTGCACCATAGAGTATGCTTTGTAAACTATGGGGAGTGGATCCATAACTAAGATCTGATCCCTTACATTGTCATTCGTTAAGCCCCATTAGAAATTGCATTGGTCTAGTAAAAGTGGTCAGATCTGATACACCTTTAGATGCTTTACACGTACAAATAGGCATAGGAATTAAACAAACTAATTCATCCCACAATTTTTTTAGTTTTGTAAAATATTTCTCAACCTGTAGATTACCTTAAGAATTACAACTTATCTCTCTTTGCAATTGATAAAGCAAAGGACCATTACATTTTCCATACCTTTCCTCAAGTTCATCCCATAGATCCTTCGCAGAAATTGTGTAAATAAAAAGCATCTACAATATCCTTTGAAATTGAATTTAAGATCCATGACTCTTACCCATTGTTTGAGCTTAGTTGAATCTTCTACTGGTTTTTCACAATTTCAAGCTATAAAACCCAACTTCATTTTAGCATCTAATGCTATTTTGATCTGTCTACTCCAACTTAAGTAATTAATAAGTGTTAACGATGTCATTACGAGCAACATTCCAGGATGCAGTATCTACATTGAAATACTCCTTTATTCCAACTCCTATTTCATTGCGTGCGTCCTAAGTATTAGTCCACCATAGTTTCTCAGTGATTTGGATCGAATCAATGTTCTGATACCATGAATAAAATTGAACAAGTAAAGATGTGTAACGATTCGGGTCCCACTTAACGGGCTGTCCTGATCGTTAGATATTGACGTATTGTCCCCACTGTACCAACATGAGTCTTTTCAGCATGCTTTGTCCTCACTCGCACACTCCCCGAGAAAACTTTCCATGACATCTTATTTTCTGGAAGTCCATCATTAGAAACTACACAATTAAGCGTGCTTGTCTTAGAGAAATTCTATGATGGGTGACCTTCTGGGAAGTTTTCTCGGGGAGCATGCGAGTTACGACAAAGTACGCTGAAAAGACTCGTGTTGGTATAGTGTGGATAGTACGTCGTCATCTAAATACCGAGACGGCCTGTTAAGTGGGACCCGGATAGTTACAAATGTTATCAGAGCAGGATGTCATCCAAAAATCGAGAACTAAGTGCTACGCCAACAGATCCTCAGATGATTTAAGCGCGACAGGACGTTGCGAGTCTAACGAGGGGTGATTGTAACGCCCGGGCCAGGAAAGCTTAAAAATATTTGATATGTACTACTCATACCAACAAGGTGCACCTTCTTTTCTTGAAGTCTATCATTAGAAACTCCACAGTTAAGCGTGCTTGGCTTGGAGAAATTCTAGAATGGGTGACCTCTTGGAAAGTTTTCTCAGGAAGCGTGTGAGTGAGGACAAAGTATGCTAAAAATACCCATGTTGGTACAGTGAGAACAATACGTCGTCATCTAACGATCGAGACAATCCGTTAAGTGGTACCCGAATCGTTACAAGATGAGTGATATGAAATTGACAAAATATATTCAATCAACTATCCACATTACAAAGAGAATGGGTATTTATGCCCCACCAGGACATAGCTCGGTTAATTGGCAAAGGTTGATGTGATAAAAAATCAGCCGCGCTGGGAACCACAGGGTGGGGGTTTGAATGCTATCAGCAATGCTTTGGATTTGACCTTCTTGGCAACGAGTTGGCAGACACTGACTAACTGAGACATATCCCGCTGTTTACATCGTCCACAAAACTCTAGGGATGGGGTAGTGGGGGACGTCAAGATTGCTGTTCAACCTTTTAAGAGAAGGGGTATTTATACATAATCCATCCAATGACAATGAGAAAACTAAACAAACAAACTAACCAACTACAAGAAGAAAGAAACGTAAAAAGAAAAAAAGTGAAAGTGCGACTTGTGCTAGTTATTGGTTTTACATTTTTTTATTCTTCAATGATAATAGTCTCTACATCTAAGAGTTCCCTTTGTGTATAATCGAGTGAACCTTAATTAAGTATAATTAAGCCCCTGTTTTGTAAAATTTGTTTATAAATGGACACGTTGCATACATTTTATTGGATAGTTTTTTTTGTTTTTTTTTTTTTTTTGAAAAGTAACAATTTTCAAATATTCTCGCCTACAATTTTAGAATTTTAAAAATATTAACCAACGAAATATTGACATATCGCTATTTGTAAACAATATTTATAAATAAAAATTTATAAATTGTTAACCAAACACAGGCTAAATCGTTGAAGGGCCTGAGGCTACTAGCTATAGATTGTATACAATAAATCTTCATTCACCATGACAAAGTTAAACCTCATTCTTAACAATCAATTTAACATCTAAAATTTACTTTTCAAAGCAGTATATATGGGTTAGAATACCGCTTTACTATCTAATGCAATTATTATTTCCTGGAAAAGTTCGTCCATTTGATCATCTCCAAACATTACAATGTGAATTGTGCATCATCTAAACCTAGGAAATTCAATGCTGAATTATTAACAGGATAATGTTCTTATAAAGAATTTGATTCTTTTTTTATTATTATTACTTTTTACTTTTGTAAACTAGTAAAACCTAAATTCCCCCAACGATCAATCATTTCAAGGAAATTTACCAGAGGAGGGCAGCTTCTACTTTCTTAATTCTCGCTGTAGCATTACTTTACAAACTCCCCATAATAAATTATTGTAAACCCGAAAAAGATAGTTATTTTAATATATAAATTTGAAACTTGTGCAGAGTGCTTTGTCATGTTGTATTATGACTGAACTAATCCAAATGTGTGTGTGTGTGTGTGTGTGTGTGTGAGAGAGAGAGAGAGAGAGAGAGAGAGAGAGAGAGAGAGAGCTAGGCACAAACCCTAAAAGAAATGGTAAGACTTTTGATTCATCCAAGTATTTCATCATCATTTTTCTACCTATAAAGCTAAGTCTTCCCTGACATTTTCCTTATCAGATATCAAAGAAATCTAATTATATCTGTGTCATTTATTTGGAAAATTGTAGAAAAAATTGAAAACGAAAGTATCAAAAATAGAGTGATAAATATGGGAAGAGCCCCATGCTGTGACAAAGACAATGTTAAGAGGGGACCATGGTCTCCTGAAGAAGATGCAAAACTCAAGGCATATATTGATGAGTATGGAACTGGTGGCAATTGGATTGCTCTTCCTCAGAAAATTGGTACTCAATTATTCCACCCTCTCTAGATCTCTCTGTATGTGTGTTGTGTTCCATGTTCTGATTAATTTGTTGGAAATGATTCTAATAGGGCTTAAAAGATGTGGAAAGAGTTGCAGACTTAGATGGCTAAATTACCTGAGACCTAATATCAAGCATGGAGGATTCAGTGAAGAAGAAGACAACATCATCTGCAGCCTCTATATCAGTATTGGCAGCAGGTCTCTCTCTCTCTCTCTCTCTCTCTCTCTCTCTCTCTCTCTCTCTCTCTCTCTCTCTACATGCACAGGTACATAAATGCTTTCCATGAGTTTCAGAAAAAACAAGTTGTCCTTTAGCCAGTGTCTATGATGTTTTGTTTGAGGCATCACTTGTTCACACTTATTAAAAATGATTAATTTACTTATTTTTTCTTCAGGGTTTTTACTTATCTTTACCTTTCTTTTCACACGTTCAATATCAGGAATCAAAGTTTCGTTTAGTGTATTTTTTTTTTTTTCCCCACTTCAAATTTGAATTCTTCATACAAGGGCTTATTATTTTTCGAATTTCTTTCATCTTAGGTGGTCTGTAATAGCAGCCCAGCTGCCTGGAAGAACAGACAATGATATCAAAAACTACTGGAACACTAGATTGAAGAAAAAGATGCTCGGAAGGCGCAAAAATTCTCGTGTGAGCAGACGATCTTCAGTTTCAGGTCAGGATCCAACACATGCTGGTGGAGAGGAAAACAATTATTTGCAGAATCTCAGCAGTTCTGCTCTGGAAAGACTTCAACTCCACATGCAGCTTCAAAGCCCTTTCTCTTTCTACAATAATCCTGTATTCTGGCCCAAATTGAATCCCTTGCAAGACAAAATGGTCCAAAGCCTCCAGTTTTTGAATGAGAGTAATCAAAATAATCTAATTCAAGGAACTCCCATCAATCCTCAACAGGCTGCTGTAGAATGCAGTACCATAAGCAATTTGAAGGCGAATGAACATCAAAATTCCCGAAACGAGACAAATATTGAAGGCTCAAATTTTGTGGGACAATCTAATTACACAGGAATTGAACCTCTCTCAGGATTTACTCAAACTGAACTTGATGATTTGCTCAACAATGATTTTCTGCCTACACACGGTCAAAATATAGCTGAATTTGATTGTTTCAACGAGATGAATGGGTCAATGGGCAACCTCGGATGGTGGTCCAATGATTTTCTTGATGAAAATTCAGCATCGTCCAAGTCTTGGGATTCAAGCTTCTAGCCTTGACCAATTTGAATAAATGTATTAGTATTATGCATTGAGAAAAGTTAATATGTAAGGATCTGTAGGAGTTCATTTTTGATATTTCATGGATATGGGGTTTGATGGAGAAGCATGAGAACTGTTGTTCATGTAAATTATGCGACCAATAATGTTATGATGTCCTATTATCTTGCAAAAAATTGTATTCTGGACATGAATCTTAGTTAAATATTGCTAATTAAACAGGAAAATATATAATTAAATTACATAAAAATACTCTTTCAGCTTTTTGTTTTGGGTTACCTAAAAAAAAATCTTAGACCTTTCCTATTATTTAGGCTCTATTTGGCCCCCATTATTTGGAAAATAATGTGGTTTAGAATAATATTTTTGGAGAAAGTGTGGTTAAAAAATGTTTGAAAAGTCAAAAATGGTAGGTTAGACTAAAATGGATGGTTGAGATTGAGTATTGAATAAATTTAATTTTAAAAAAATAGGACCAAACAAGGGCCTAGTCTAAGGTTTACATTTATCGTATTCACTTTAAACATGGGCATTTTGTCTCATGAAACGCGGATAATTGCATAACTTGATTTTTGTAAATTAATTATCTTAATCAAGTTGAAGTAATTCAAATAGCCTCATTGATATTCAAAGGAACAATTTCTACATGATCTCTCTAATTAATTACTTACTTCCACATGTATAATGCAAAAAATTCGGCATTTTATTGCTGATCAAATAATTGGGGGGCAATTTCAAAAGAATTAATATATAAAATGGAGACTAAATTTTATTGCCAATTGCCATGTCAATTAAAAATGTCCTAAAAAAATGTCTCGCCAGAATTATTGTTGTAATAATTAGTTAAACTTCATTGATTGAAAGCAATTGTAAATTTAGCAACAATTACACTATTTCATTTGAGGGATGACTTTATTAATAACTTCTACATACGTGACAAATATTCTCGTGAAATTAGTTTTCATTTTTGAAAAAAGAAAAAAATTTGCAACACGTAATCAATGACTTTTTAGGCTCCATCTTCTTGGAGGTTAGAATACATCTACCTTAAGATAAATGGAACTCACAAGAATACCAAGGAGGAGTCATAAATATAACCTCAAAAAATCAACTAATGTAAAGAAATTTAGTAAATGAGGAGGTACTACATTCTATCAAAGTTAAAACAAAAGTGTACTTGTAAAGTGCAATTGGATCGAATTAATCAGCCAAAGAATTCTAAATTAAAGAGCTGAGCCCATTTATTGAAGTCCAAATAGAAGAAGCCAAGCTGAAAATATGTAATCTGCAAGGCTGGCTCAACCAGTCCAAATCTTAGAAGCCCAATCCGCGTATTTGGCCTAGACCCGACTTCTTGGCCCAACTCAACACCGACCTTCTCACTTCAGCTGTTGGATCATCTCAAAACCATCACAACCGTCCACCTAAGTGATAAGATCTGAGGGATGACCCCTCACCTATCACTTCTCATGCCTCTCTTCGAGAAAAATCTGTGCTCTCTCACATATATATCTTTACATACATATTCTTGCTTCTGGACTTAATAAATGAGTCAATTTTTATCTAATTTAGTGTTATTTTGTTAAATATAGGAAAACTAGACTCAAATGCTATGAAAAAGGTTGATTTGGAGATAATTTGGACTTGTTTAGGTGCAATTAAAGAATAATTTGATGGTACGTGAGTAATTAGAAGTAAAAATTAAAAAAAAAAAAAAAAAAATCACAAGATTTAGGATGAAATTCAGCTTTTGAAAAGTATGTAGATTAAATTGCACACATTTGTAACTTAAGATAAACAATAATGATTATGAATTTCGTGGACCAATATTGAAGCTTTCAGGACTAGAGAGATTAAGCCTTGTTTGATTCTCATTTTTTCAAAACTCTTTTTTCTCGTACTCATTTTCAACCCCACATTTACACAATAAAGTATTCTACACATAAACTCAAAATTTTTCTCTATTTTTCAACCACACATTCTCCAAAAAATTAATGTTAAAAAAACAACTCTCTTTAATATCAACATCAAACACGGTCTAAAATTGATCACTTTCTCTTTAATATAAACATCAAACTAGGTCTAAAATTTAGCTTTTACACGAAAAAGGGAAAAAAATAACTAAAATAAGTTTGAAGGACTAAAAAAAAGCTCGTTTGCTGTTGTCCAACCAATTCAGCCCACTGTGTTATTGTTATATCAGATTTTTATATGAGGAAAATACGTTATCCAGATAGTTATAGATTCACATATCAAGAATAAGGAAGAACCTAAAATCAAGGAAAATGTGTACCTAATATCAATGAGACAGTTACAAATAATCTTTCCATAATGATCCGCAATCTCCTAGCACGTTTCAGCGAGGACACCTTATTCATAATCGGTAATACAAGAACCTCATACATGTCACGAAATTCGAGGTCACAATTCAATTTAGCGACGAATCCAGTCACATTAGTGAGAAATAAATTTCTTAATTAGAACTAATACATTGAGAACGAGACATCGACCTTGGGTAAGCCTTCGTTGTCTATAATTAGTTTGTATATTTGAGGTCACGTATGTTCACTAAAATAACACCGCAGGTGTACGGGGTCGTGACAAGTAATAGAGTAAACTTTTTTTAGTCTGAGTTATCGTACCCATGAGGATTTGGATTAATTACCAAAGTTATTCTAATTCTCACTTTATTTGAAATATAAATAATCAAAGTCATGATGATTCTAAAGAGTAAACTAAAAACAATAAACAAATAATAAACAGTGTATTTTTAAGTCTATTGATGTAAAGTTGGGATTTCACGATCTCACTTAGTCAATACCATTAATCACACCACTCAAGATTAAATCTCCTAATGTGATCGGTCGAACTCACTTATGCACATGAAATTCCCCTTTCGGGTTTAAATCAAAACTACCTAATTAGTCTACCATGTTAACGAACAGAAGTTGTAATGATTAGGTACATGAAATACAAGAACTCAATTAAGATCGCAATAACAACAAAAGTATATATCTATCGCTCATTCACTTACCGGGTTTTATTCCTAGGTCTAGATCATTAGCTCTCCTCTCAGATTTTGAAAACGATACAATTAATCAATGAATTAGTGGCAAGTTAATTCATGCATTGAACACAAAATAAAATCATACATGTGCAATCAAATCGTAAAACTTGAGTAACGAAATTAAAGGCGTAAAACTACGCTACATCGTTTGATCCCAACAAATAGTTTAGTTACTAATAATATAAGAAATCAAAAGGCAATAAATAATTAAACTAAACATTATTGAGTAATTTGAAGAGAAAGTAAAAGAGCTCTTGCATCAAGAATTGTCTTCTACAAGGTTATCTCCTCGCCCTTTGCCTCCAATTGATGCTCCAAAATCTCCAAGCTTTAATGGTGAATTGTGCCTCTCAAGAAACTTAGGCTAAACCACGCTGAAATCCACGCATGAGCTTTTCTCTCACTAGGCCGGATAACCACGTTACCACGCAGGACTTCTGGTGGCCGCGCAGTAAAATGAAAACAAGTTCTGTTAATTTGAAGATTTTAGTATGGCCACTTAGTCCTGGGTCTGTGGCCGCATAATTCAAAACCTGTAATGCAATTTCCATCTCTTTTGGTACGTTTAAGTTGGCACTTGAACTTTATTTGCACGCGAATCATTCATCTTTTGATTGTGACAACTAGGTCCCTAAAATTTCAAAACTCTTCAAATCTTCCTCCAAACTTCAATCCATCTTCAATTAAGCTCTTGAACCTTGATTTATTCCACTCAACTCTCCTTGGAAATCCCGGGTGATGATTCCATCATCGAGTTTGCTCCTTTAGGCTTCAAATAATATCCAAATGCCCATTTTTCCACTTTATTGCTTCATTCTCATGACTTTGGAAAAATTCCTACAATGTAAACAAATATAAAGTAATTAAGTAGCAATTATTCCAGATTGACAATAATATAATCTAATTTAGACATATAAATAAGTGTCTCAAATGCACTTATCAACATACATTACAGTTAATCTAACATGTTCTATGAGTTTAACCAGTGCACATATTTGGCAGTACATTTGCATAATGGCACGAACTGCTTGTGTTTTATGATATGAATGTGTATTGAATGTTGTGGCGTCTGATGTATACTCTCAGAATGAGCGGCCATGAATGTCAGACTGTGGGTAGAGTATGGAATGCATGGACGTGAGGTCACATAGATAGTGCCATATTAAAATTGTGTGTTCTCATAGGATAGGTTGATGAAAATTAATTCCAATTGTGATCTCAAATGATTTTTATTGAAATAGCCTACATGGGAAGTAATACAGCAAAATTTTCACCTCTGTGACCAACATCTTCTAGTACTGAGTTGTTCCTTTACTAACGCCATTGTCATTAATGTGCAAGTATGGGCTATGTAAATTTTTGTGTGCTTTACGATGATTGATGAAGGATGCGACTATTCGAAGATTGTGGACACAGTCATGAGCGAATTTGAGTTTGATCGTAACAAGGTCACAGTCTCCATGAGTTATGAATTGAATAATGACATACACCCAATCAGAATAAAAAATGATACTAGTGTAATGTCGTATCCCGCATTGAAGAATGTCGATAGGGATCCTTAAAAATATCCTGTAACTGTTGAGGTCACGTTATTGAAAAAGGTTCAGCAACAATGGTGTTTCAACTTTATGGAACCAGTTGAAGTCACTCAGAGAGGTAATGAAGAACAATATTCGATGTATGGAATTGCGCCAGACATATGTGCTGTCACAGATGAGCCATTGAGAATATTAGATGACAATGTGGACACAACTGTAACAAATCCATACTCCAAAGATGTAGAGGTTAATAGGGTTTTCAAGAATAAAGAAGTACTCAAATTAAGCATGACTTTTTATGAGATACAGCAGACGTTCGAATTCATGGTTCTCAGGTCGGACAAGAAGAAATATGTTGTAAGGTGCTCAAATGATACCTATAATTGGGTGTGTAGGTCATCCAGATTGAGGAAAACAGGCCTATTCAAGATTAGATACAGTCACGATGGTCATATTTCCAACATAGTTTTAGGCTAACATAGGCTAGTATCAACGGCTATTTTGACCTCATTTATAAAGTACAAATTCAATTACAACCATACAACATATGCCCCAAATGACATATGCAAAGACATGTTGCACTCTTATGGTGTTTTACTGAATTATGTTAAAACTTGGAGATCAAGGGAGAAGACTTTGAGATTGATAAGAGGAGACCCTTCAGAATCGTTTCAATAGGTATTGGGTTTTTGCATATGCTTCAAGGAACTAACCCAGGCTCGGTCACAGAGATAGAGATTGATACTGAAAATAGGTTCAAATATTGTTTGATGGCCCTTGGTGCATCAATTCGTGGATAGATGCATTGTAGGGCTATTATTGTAGTTGATGGAACTTATATGAATGGACGATACGATGGTACTCTGTTCACGGCTTGTACGCAGGATGCAAATAATAAGATTTTGGTACATGCATTTGGTATTGGGGATAGTGAGAATGACAGGTCTTGGAAATGGTTTTTTGAGCAGTTGAAGAAGGCATATGGCACTAGAGAATGACTATGTTTTATATCGAATCGTCACGAAAGTATCAAAAAGGGTATAGAAAATGTGAACCCTGGAACATACCATGGTATATGTTCGTACCACTTACTGTAGAACCTAAAGAAGTATTATGGTAAATCAGGTCACAATATCACAGAACCATATAATTATGTTGTCTGTTCGTACGCAATTTCAGAGTTCGAGTACCAGATGCTACAGTTGGACGCTATTGACAAAAGTATTATGGGTTATTTGGTAAGTACGCTCAACTAGTTCATTTTGTGATCTGTTGACATGTGCATGGAAAGTTTAAGCTAATGTAATTGTTGTCTAATTTTTACATGCAGAGTGAAGTGGGTTATGAAAAGTGGTCAAGATACCAGATGCCTGAAAACAGGTATTCCACGATGACGTCGAAAATTGTAGAATCAGTGAATGCTGTAACAAAGTTAGCCAAGAACTTTCCTATAGTGTCGTTTCTAGAGTCTTTAAGGCAAACAGTACAAAACTGGATTTAATGTAGCATATGTTAATATACCATTTTAATTCTGATTGGGTGGAATTGGTTATAGGTGTCTCCATCGAATCATACAATGTATTCGATTCAAAATGAAAGCACATCATTTTTGGTCGATATAGAGCAGCGTAAATGTACATGTAGGATGATTCAGGTTGACCAGATGCCCTGTCCACATGCGATGCTTATAAGGCTTCCTATCAAGACAGTATTTTCCCACTTGGTAATCCTAGTAAATGGATATTTCCGAACGAAGTAACTCAAGTTGTTGTATTGCCTCCCAATCAGAAAAGGAGTTTGGGCAGACCATCAGAGAAGAGGAAAAGACCAGCATGTGAAGGAAAACCAAAGATGAAATGTGAACGCTGTGGCAGAAGGGGCCCCAACCGCCAGACTTGTACAAGTTTGTTTCCCATTAGTCAGAAGAGTGCTAGACGCAAAATCAAATAAAATGTTTTATCTAGTTTTCGTTGGTGTGCAATTTTTCCTTTATCATGCCTTCAGTTCGTAACTTGATATTTGATAACTGTTGATTTGTTTAAATATTCAAATGGATGAGAATTTTTCTAAGATTAATTTCTTGTCTAGTGAAGTGAAATGTATTGTTATGTTGTCTGAGTGGTAACACATTGTGAAGCATGAAGACAGATTACTCATTCGAATTAGTGAATGTCACGTGGTGAAATGTGTGACCTAATATCATTTATATTTTAACGATTTTTATTAGTCTATTCTAGAAGCATGTATGACAGTTTTTGCCACTATTTGGCATGAAATCATATGTACATGTCTTGAATAAGTCTAAACACCAATGTTTTGTCAAATGGTCATAAAAAGCTGTAGTTATGGATGTGACCTCGATGAATTGAGGGGATTCCGTTAGAATGGTGAATCTGGAGTGTGGCCTTATTAAACAAGTATAATTTGCCATTAAGTGAATGTATGTGGCTTTACTATGTTAGTGCCTACCATGGAAATTGTAGGACAACATGTGACCTAAAAGATTGCCTATGTGACCTGACCTGGACATTAGTGAATTTTGCATGACAGATATATTTGGTATGATGAAACATTGAAAAATAGTATCTCTATTAGCCTATGACATTGCTGACTTGAAAAGTACAGTAGATGAAGAAATAAATAATTAGTGTATTATCTACTGGTCACGAGAAGAAGTAATTATACATGTGACCTCCATGAAGTGGAATGTTAAGACAGATTACTCATTCAAAGTAATGAATATCACGTGGTGAAATGTGTGACCTAATTTCATTTATATTTTAACTGGTTTTTTTAGTCCATTCCAGAAGCATGTATGACGGTTTATGCCACTATTTGACATGAAATCATATGTATGTGTCTTGAGTATGTCTAGAGACCAATGTTTTGTCAAATGGTCATAAAAAGCTGTAGTTATGAATGTGACCTCGATGAACTAAGGGGATTCTGTTGGAATGGTGAATCTGGAGTGTGGCCTTGTTAAACAAATATAATTTACCATTAAGTGAATGTCTGTGACTTTACTATGTTAGTGCGTGTTATGGAAATTGTAGGATAGCATGTGACCTAAAAGATTGCCTTTGTGACCTGACCTGGACATCAGTGAATTTAGCATGACAGATATATTTGGTATGATGAAACATTGAATAATGATATCTCTATTAGCCTGTGACATTGCTGACTTCGAAAGTACAGTAGATGACAAAAAAAAATCAGTGTATTGTCTGCTGGTCACAAGAAGATGTAATTATGCACGTGACCTCCATGAAGTGGAATGTTACCTCAATTGGAATACATTGCATGTGGGGGATTTGTGGACATGGTGATCTGGAATGTGGCATGGTTAAACAACTTTAATTTGATAAAAAGTAAATGACTGTGAATGTGATGTGAAAGTTTGCCCGTGTGACCGTAATATGTAAATGATAACCTTGTTAGTGTGAATGTGTCCTAGGTTGTAAGGACCCAGGTCCTACTTAAAAGGTTGTCCCGACCTATAGATGACGACGTATTATCCCCACTGTACCAACATGAGTGTTTTCAGCATACTTTGTCCTTAATTGTTCCTCGAGAAAACTTCCCAGGAGGTTACCCATCCCAGAATTGCTCCAAGCTAATCACACTTAACTGTGGAGTTTTAATGATGGACTTTCGGAAAAGAAGGTGCACCTTGTTGGTGTGAGTAGTACCTATCATATCTTTTAAGCTTTCCTGATCGGGGTATTACAATCACCCCCTGTTAGACTGGCGACGTCCTCGTCGCGCTTAAACCATCTGAGGATCCGTTGTCAGGCATTGAGATTCTAGAGGTGGCTCCTACGGGTTCAAGAGGTGGCTCCCGCCTTATGACGTAGCACTTTGTCCCACATAGTACTTAGTTCCCGATCTGATAGCGTTTGTAACGACACGAGTCCCACTTAACGGGCTATCCCGGTCGTTAGATGACGGCGTACTATCCCCACTGTACCAACATAAGTCTTTTCAACATACTTTATCCTCACTCACACGCTCCCCGAGAAAACTTTCCAAGAGGTCACCCATTCCAGAATTGCTCCAAGCCAAGCACGCTTAACGGTGGAGTTTCTAATGATGGCGGAAAAGAAGGTGTACCTTGTTGGTATGAGTAGTACCTATCATATCTTTTAAGCTTTCCTGATCGGGGTATTACATAGGTGATTACAAATGTGACCTGAGCTGGACATCACTGAATTTGGCGTGACAGTGATATATTAGCTATGATGAAAAAAAATAATCGCATATGTTAACTGTTAATGGTGACATTGAGACAATGGAAAATTGAAATTAAAAATAAATATCAAATCATTGTTTACATCAAATCGATGATTATAACATCAAAAATATAACCTGGTTAACTACATATTACAAAAATCCATTAATACCAGGGAGCTTCTAATGTAACAAAATATGAAAATATCTAGAAAACCTTCTGAGACTTCAGAACACATGAAATCAAACGTCATCTATTGCAATGTTTTCAACATTAGGTGTTGTACGATTTGTGCTTTTTCTAATTTGACAGTGCTTAAACAGGGTAGCAGCAATAACCATTCGTGCAGTTGTGGCATCGAAATTCGTAGGCATTGACTTCATGTTATGATGTAATAGGTAGAGCGCGTACTCAATCACGAAGATTCCACAATCATGCCTGGGAACATCGTATAAGTATATGTTATGGAAATGTATAAATTAAATAATTTTTCCACAATTAATGAATGTCAAATACGTACCCATTTTGTTGTTGAGGAATGTCGTTTACCGTGTCCAACCTCATAACTAATTGATCTTTGTTCGGAAGGTCGGATGCGCTACTCCAAATACCAATTTCTTTCATCAATTCTGAGATTAGTTTGTAGATGGGTTGAACCACTTGAAACACCATGTTGCCTCTATATGTCTTGCAATAGGAGTTGAAGATTATCATCTTGTGTGTTCTAACATTAAGCAAAGCAAGCATCCAATGTGCTTTATTAGTTGGCAAGATTGGAATTAAGACGTAATCAACATCAGCCCATGGGGAATTCAATTTCAAACGTCCCCCTGTCATGACCTCTTTGATGAATTGTCTGGACAAGTTTTTCATTAATCCTTGGAATGAGGAGTCCATTGTGGTGAACATTCTCCTTATATTAGGACCATGCTTTTCTTAGTGCCTTATAAAATGGAAGCACGCGTCAATGTGCTGCAATATTTAAAAATTCAATGTTATTTTTTAGTACTGTACATATGACATTGCATTTGTAAACATGCTATGTGACTTGATCAAATAATAAAGTGTGTGTGACCGTTCTAGATAGCGAAGAGTTGGGGTTGATAAGCTCGTGTGACCATGATTTTGAACCGATTGGGATAGGTCCTATTAGAAATGGGGGTTTTATTCTGTCATCATTGTCGTTGAATTTTTTCTTATGAATAAAATACTATGCATGGTCACATTACATATTCTAAAGGGTTAAGCATTTATAACAGTAAAATGGAATCAGAATCTTACTTGTTTGGTTTATACCACCTATTAACCCAGTTTTTGAAAGACTCTACATCGGCATCATCCGCATCCTGGTCGTACTTCTGAAAAATTAAAAGATTTTCAGGTAATTTGATGTGTTTTTCTTCACCAGTCACAAAGTGACCTAGGAAGCCTTGTTGCTCTCTTCATAGGAACTCCTGGTGTTGTGGACTACAATTGGTACGAAGGTAAATGGTCAAAATTGTGATGAATATGAACACAATAGGAGAAAAGTGTTATCCAAATGTGTATATGTGACCTTATGAGTATCCTACTATTGACATGAAAAGGTCTCAAATATAAACCAGAATGTGACTTGATGTATCATGTGAATATAGGTTCAAACGAACATTTGCAGGGGACGTGACATTGCCCACATGATTAATTACTGTAAGGAAAATGAGAATGTGACCTTGAACGATACTACATCATAACTTTTGACCACATATGTAATTGAAAAAACTTGGACCATGTGATCTCATATTTAAATTTGGAGAACAATGATGTGAGTGTTATGATGTTAGGAATTTCCCCTAGTTAGACATATGGGAGATTTGCTGGATAATAAAATCCAGACCTTCTGTTTGGGTTCTTCGCATTCATGTACAATGGCGGCTACTATTTTGTCTAAATTTCCATGTGTTCCCATTCCTGCAGGTGTGGTGGTATGTGACGGAGTCTATGTGAAACCCATTCCTAGGTCGAAAGAGGGAGTCTGGCATGTATCTGGGAGCATGACATAATCCTCTGGGTATAGCTTTACCTTGCCCTTGACATTAGATTGTTGATGTGACTTTGGATCGTAAATACATTTTCAATGAAAACGTGTTAATGGTATAATATAATTGCATACAAAAACAAAAATGAAACATATGTAATCGCACAAACTCTACCTCCTCAGGAACAAGATCATGATGAGACTGCAACTTGTCCATGAATCTGTTTTGAAAAGTTTCTAATGTACTTAATATCATCGCAGATACAGAATCAGACAGGAATACGAATTCAGACCTTAATTCTGTCAGGTCATTCTTTATCACATGTTGTAACTTTATAATTGAACTAAGTTGTTGCGTCATGTCACACTTTAGGATGTCACTTGTGAACTCAGTTCATTCACCTCCGCATTCAGTCTCTTGTTATGCATGTGGAGATGAGCTATTTGCTCCTTAACCTCAATTTTCCACCTTTCAAACTCCTGTATGAATACATATAGTGCAAACAATTATAATATTGACATGTGCAATTATTTATTTGAGGTACTGAATAATAATAAAATTACGGTGTTAGGTGTAGGAGCCTCTTCTGACTGTGAATCATCAGGATTCATTGTAGGAATGAAGTCGAGTTTCATCGACTGCAAGAAGTCCTCATCATCTAATGGTAGCTTCTCCTAGTACGTCATATTATTGAACTTATCACCAGGCTTGTGGCTTGTTGGAGGAGGGTCGACGAAATCATCATCTTCATTATTAATATCACTTGCATGACCCATTCTCCCATCAATAATCAGCAATAGTCTTGTCCTAGAATTTGAGGCATGTGTATGGGAAGCTTCAGCTACCTCCTCTCCTGGTTTCCGTGGTTTTACATATGCGACCCCAGTCATGAAACCCTGTGCAAGCTCCATCTAGCTTGGATCTAGATCACAGATATGTACCTGGAAAGTCAAAAATGTATCATGCAATGCATGAGATTCACCTCTAAGACGACCAAATTTTAACATGAATGTCCCAGGTCACATTTAAATGTGACCTCAATTATATATCTTGGGTTGGCATTCCATATGGGGGTATGTTTATTTGAAATATAGAATGATTAATTCATAATTTTGCCACCTAGAGGGAGAATGAAAGTGATTTGTGATAGTTCCAGTCCGTTATAAACTGAGATTGTGCATGTTACTTGGTTAGTGAATGGTTGTGATCTGTGCAATGTGAGTGTTGCTTCTACAATGTAACATGCCTGATATGAAAGTGAGTTGATATAATCTTCGTGAAACTGATTATGACTTTTTTATATATAGCTGCAAGTTTAGTCACTTACATTGGAACTGGAGAAGACTTCTCATCTTGTGTGGAATACACGTGTATCTTGTCCGCTCGCCAATTCAGAATTCTAGGGCACGTTGTCCGAATCCTTTTTGTGATTCTTCCATTCAGGGTTGGTATTGTCTCATAAATCCACACTTGAAATAGTAGAAACCCCCCAAATGGGAGTGAGTATTTCGCTTACTTAAGGCATCCTTCAACGACGTAACTGTCCTTTCAAAGAGTTCCTTCCCCCATGGGAACGTCTCCATCACATCGAAGTTTTCGACTAGTGGGAAGAAGAAATCCTCAACTATTTTTTTGTACAAAGTGGAGAAAATGTATAACGTAAGCAAATATAGCATTCCAAGTCGTACTACGTCATGATCAGGTGCACCAATGACCCCCAAAAACACGTCTTTTATGTCTTCATTTGCTATTGAGGTCAGATGCCCAAAGTACGTATTCTTTATTGTTGATGGTAACATGGCCAGGTTGCTCGGAGTGCCAACACCAACATATCTCAGGCTAGTCACTAGAGTGAATCCAGGTAATATGAACTGGACATATCTCCCATAAATAAGAAACCACAGCTCCTATGGGTTGGGTTGTTTAACCATTCTCACCAGAAAATAGTGTATCAATTGTGGCTGCAAGAAAATCTCCTGACAGTCGACATAAAATGAGAAACGGGTCTCTGATAGTATATGTTTCTACTCATCATTTAATTTGGATTTAAAATTGTTCAGTGCATTCTTCGTGATATTGGAAGTAATTTTCCCTAGGAACCATTCAACTTATGGGATTATGTACTTCCAGGATACCTGAAAGATCACAGAATGGAAACAAATAAATGAGGTAAATCACAATTTTTTCACTGCATTACGAATTTAAGGTCACATTTGTATGTATAAGCCTATCAACAACAAAATTTATTCTTACATTGGTTCCGATTGCACAATGTTATGTAGGTCACAAAGCAAAAGTTACAAGGTCACATGTACATTAACAACACTCATTTCACCTGCACATTTGTTCACTGCGTTGAGAATTTAAAGTCACATGTGTATGTATAAACCTATCAACAACACTCATTTTCAAGGTCATGTGTGTATGTGTAAGCCTATCAAACAACAAAAAATTATTCATCAATTGGAACTGATTGCACAAAATTGAAATCGTTTAAAGCATTATTAGGTCGCAATTTATTCACTGCATTAAGAATTTAAGGTCACAAGAGTTTGTGTAATCCAATTACTGCCATCTGGGTTACATGAGTATGTATACACCTATGAATGTCATCTACATCTAAATATGCAGCAGAGTCCAAGGTTACAAAGATGAAATTCACTGCACATTTCAGAAAAAAAAAATTCTGATTCCACAATGTGATTTAGGTCACAAAGGTGATGGTTCAAGGTCACAAGTTGGAAAACATCCAAAATCATTCTTAGATGAATCTTCAAGGTTACATTGACAGAAACCCCAGACATTAGGGAAAAAAAATTGACGTCACAAACTGGAAAAAATTTAAAAATTTTGAAATTATATTAGTTTACCCATACTCTTTTATGCATTCTCGGGTCACAAAAAATAAAAATAAAAAAACAAAGCATTACGTACCGCTCATTTTTGTGTTCTTCAACTACTTTCAATTGCCTGAATTTCTTTTCCTCTCGTGTTTGGGTGATCTCCTCTCTTCCTTTTCGTGTTAGGGTTCTTCTTCTCAAACATTTGAACAATTTTCCTCTTTTTAGCTTGAAGCTTGGTGTGGAGTCAATGGAGGCATGCGTCGATTAGTGTTTCGGTTGTACACGAATGGAAATGGGGGTGGGGCGGTTTCTTGTTTATTGGGTATATGGTTCTGGGATAAAGAAGATTTGTATTGATGCCGGATATTTAGGGGAATGATTTTTGTTAATTTATTTCAAAGATTTTGTTTCTACATTTATAAATGATAATGACGATAGTTACTTGATTTATAGTTATATTTTATAATATATTATAATACATATATTAATTATTAAAAGCCTATTTAGAACCTGATTTTTGAATAAATATCAGTTTGTTCTTATTTTTGAATTCTAATATTAAGTTACAAAGTTCCCTGCAATTTCCACTTTTTATATTCCTTGATGGGAATTTTGGACTGATACCACACATGATTATAACCCATTTTTTGAAATATGCGAACTCAGAAAAAGAAATTGCAAATCTATACTATATTTGAAAAGTGAAAAAGTGTTGACCAGCTGTTGACTCTTTTTCCCGCTTAGCTTTCCCCTCTTTTTTGAAGAATTAATTAATGGGTGTTAGCAGTTGAAAAAGCGGCTGACACCATTTTAATTTTAATTTTTTTTTTGCCTTAAGCCTCCTTTTAATAACACTATTTCGTTTATAAACTGACTTATTTATGATTTTGAGATAAAAAATAGTAGTTGAAATTTGAAAAAAGAAAATGTGTGTAGTTAAAAAGTGGTTTGAAAAATTGTGTGGTTTATAAACACGTTTATAAACTATTTTTTGACTTTTACTGAATACACGTTTATTCATTTACTTTTCCTTTTAACTTTTTTGTCTTGCTATGTATATTTTTGTAATTTGGTCTTTTGTAATGTGTCATTCTTATCTTTTATTTTGTCATAATAATTTTTAGTACTTATATAAGTATGAAGCTTCGATAACACATTCTACAAAAATTTTACAAATCACATTATTAGAAATAATAGGTCTCAAATAGGAGCTATGATGCGTGTCGCAATGCACCAAAATAATAAATGAATATCTTACTCGCAAATTATTAGATTTGTTTGTAATAGCGGAAGTAAGAGTCGATCCCACGAGGAACAGGAACTAGAGTAGTACTTTATCAATTAGAATAGATGGGGGGGTTTTCGAGTTCAAGTATTGTAAATAACGTGAAAATAAAATAAAAGCGTAAATTAGATAAAATAAAAGTCAAGTATTTACAAACCCTAGTTCTCAGGTTCAGTTGTATTCTATCGCAATGCTATCACTTTCCAAGTAACGCGTGTTCAATTTCCCTTTTTGATTTATCATCCGTAAATAGTTAATAAGCTCTAACTATTCTTATTCTCCCTTAATTGCATTTAATTAGAATAAGCTCTCTAATCAAACATTAGCCATTGAATAACCTAAAACAAGCTCTTTAGATTTAAGACAACAACTATATATTCGTTGAGAAGAATTAGGATGAATTAGATTATCAATCACACAAGCTCGTGACAATTAACCTAAGTTGGAGTTCTTTATGAAAATATTAAATTTCCAATTGCTACTATGATTTGAATAAAAAGACGTTTACGGATCCAATCATTCAAAATAGCAAATCTCAATACAATACATTAAATGATAAGGCCTTAATCAAATAAATAATTGCATTGATTAAATCAAAAAACGCATAAGAATCCAACAAATCAAAGTAAAGAATTTAGAACAACGTTACTAGTGTGGAAAAGCAAAAACAAATTGATATGAAATACAACTTCCCCTTTGAACTAGGTATGGAAGCTTAGCCTAGCATAGTCATGAAGAATTCTAGAATTTTCTTTCTTGATTCACCTTCTCGAATTGCTTAATTCTTCTTCCAATTCTTCAAGCAAGCCGCCCTCTTTCAAAATAATAATAATCTCTTTTTCTTGTCATGAAATTCCCTTTTTATAGCCTCAATTTCGTGCCCTAGCTTTGGGATCAAGAAATCCCAAAATTATGGAAAGAATTGAATTATGGAAATTTTTGACTTGAATAGTTACGACCGTAACTATTCCTTTACGGTCGTAACTGAGTTTCTGCGTATTTTTCACCTTTTGAGGGTTACGGCCGTAACATCTTTTCTGCGTAATTTTTTTCTTGTTTCAACATGCGCTTACGGCCGTAACATCTTTTCTGCGTAATTTTGTCTTGCGACCGTAACTCTATTTGCACCTAAGCCCCCAAACTTCAGTTTTTAGTCCATTCTGGTCCTTTTTTCTTCTTTTCTCCTCTTTTGGGGTCCTATACAACATGAAACATAAAATGCATTAATAATACTTAGATAGAATCACATTATGGCATATTCAAGGATATAAGCGTATAAAATAAACGTTAATATAACACTTATCAGGCTAAAAATAACACGACATATTATTTTAGTTGATGAGGTTTGAAATAGTAAATTTTTCAGAATATACAAGGTTAGAAGTAGAGAATTTTTTTAAATTTATGTGTAAATTATTTTATTAGTAAAATTTGGCAGAAAATAAGTTTTGAAAACAAAATGATATTTTGAATAAGTGTAGAGAAAACGTGTGATTAAAAAGTGGAGAGAAGATATGTGTGGTTAAAAAGTATTTTGAGAAATGGTTTTCCCATGCTATTGGACACATCAATGATTAACGTCTTATGCAAATACAACTACCATCAATGATATATATATATTCATGGCCATTGAAGAAATACGTTATTGTAGCTTCAACCATATATAAAATTAAGTGGATGAAAGTCTGTATATGTATAATGTGTACACAGCTGCATCACAATGGAATTAGATATAAATATTTCATCAAATCATCTTTACGTTTAACAATATGAGGAATATAATAAGAAGATTTTTAACCGCGCCACGTTAAATTATTATGATTTTTCATCAGAACTGATCATCAATTGCTCCACGTATCCAATGATACTTCACATCAATATGTTTAGTACGAGAATGAAAAGTAGAGTTTTTACTCAGCTCAAGAGCACTGCGACTATCACAATAAATGACGTACTCACCTTGCTGCACATTAAGTTCCTCAAGAAATCTTTTCATCAATACCATCTCTTTACTTGCTTTGATAACTACAATATACTCATACTCTGTTGTAAACAAAGCCACACATTTTTGCAATGTTGACTGCCAGAGATAGCTCCCCCTGCAAAAGTAAATAAGTACCCAGATGTAGACTTTTTATTGTTAAGATCTCCTGTCATATCCACATCTGTACACGCTGTCAAAATGGTCTGATCTCCTCGAAATCCCAAACACAAAGTAGAAGTTCTCCTGAGATACTGCATAATCCACTGATTCTCAATGATCTTTGCCCAGATTAGAGAGAAATCAACTTACCACGTCAACTGTATGTGCAATATCTGGATAAGTACATACCATAGCATACATCAAACTAGCAACTGCTGAAGAATAGGGTACTACTTACATCTTCTTCTTCTCTTCACTAGTTGAAGGACAAGATTTTTTGTTAAGTTTGAGATGATTCCCAAGAGGTGAGCTAACTGATTTAGCTCCTTTCATACTGAACCTTTCAAGAACCCATTCAATATATTTTTCTTGTGATAACCACAATCTCTTAGATTTTAAGTCTCGAACTATCTACATGCCCAATATCTGCTTAGCCAGCCCCAAATCTTTCATATCAAATGACTTATGTAAGGCTTCTTTCAATTTCTTGATCAACCCAAAATCTTGGCCAACTATGAGCATATCATCAACATAAGGCAGTAAAATAATAAACTTATCACTTGGAAAAGATCTGACAGAAACACAAGAATCTGAAGTCGTCTTTATGTATTCCTGACTTGTCATAAAAGCATCAAACTTTTTATACCATTGTCATGGTGCATGCTTGAGCCCATACAAACTCTTCTTCAATTTGCATACTAGGTGTTCTTTCCCCTTTTGTTCAAAACCTTCTAGTTGAAACATATAAATTTCTTCCTCCAAATCACCATGTAGGAAGACAGTCTTCACATCAAGTTGCTCAATTTCTGTCTCAAGTATTTGCTCCCCCTCATTATCATTCTCCTCAACTAGTATATCATCATGAACAATGTCATCAATATTCTCATTAGTAGGAGCAAAGTTCTCTTCAACAACAGGCTGTGATGTTGAAGTACTAGTAGATGTGAGACCAGGAACAACTGCATTGTAATGCCCCGAGTTCCATGAAACCCGGAACGCCACTTCGTTCTTTAAAAACTAACTTTCGAATAAAATTTATTGTGGAAAAATAATTAAATCTCAAACATCACATTTATTGATTGTAAATTGTGACGAAAATTCAAATAAAATAAATAAATTGGTGAAATTCATAAAATTTTAAATTCCAACACAATGAAATAATGGAGTTCATAAAACACAACTTTAAAATAATTTCTATTAATGGTTTCCCATTTTTGTCAATCATTCGCCACCGTCTCCGAAATCTGCAACATTGTTAAAACAACAGGGGAGCATTTCTAAAAGAAATACTCAGCAGACTCATCACCAATAATTAATTTACGGAATAATTGAACACGAAATTATGCAAATAATCTAGTGACATTCTCAAATCCTCATCATAAGCATCACATAAGGAGTGCAAATGAACATATTCTCATCTCATGCAATATAGCATATAAGTTATGACATGCATAACATAATTTCTCAATTTATCTTATAAGAGATATTCTTGTCTTGCCTCATTCAATTAAGCAAACAAATTACGTAAATCCACATAAAACATGAAATTATAATCTAAACTAATTAGTGGGGGGAGTCTACCTCAAACTCAACAAGTTCACGAAAATGTGGAGTGGGAATAGCACGTCAATCTTTTAGTTCTCCAAATGATTAGTCTAGCCAAGAGAAAATTAATTAAATTAGTACTTTCGAAATTAAAGACTAAAGTGACAAATAAAATTTTAGGACTAAATTGTAATTTTAAAGAAAATTGAAATTAAGGATCTAGGGTTTGAATTAGTATTTTTCAAAAATGAAAGGGCTAACAACAAATTTTTTTTAATAAAACATAACAGGAGCTGAAATAAACGTTCTCTAAAATAATGAGGACTAAATGGGCTAATTAAACCAAACAAATTACATATAAAACTATCAAACTCTCTCTCTCTCTCTCTCTCTCTCTCTCTCTCTCTCTCTATATATATATATATATTACAACAGAGAGAGAAGAGAGTTGACAGGGGAGGCGAAGCCCCTCCTCCAAGGTCAATCGCCGACGATGGATTTTTGGGGCTGTGCGTGGGAGCGAAACCGAGGGAAAACAAGAAGGTTGCTGCAGTGGTTCGGAAATAAGGCAGTAGTCGAGGTAAGCATTGGGTTTCTGGGCTTATTTCTTGATCTTCTTGGTGTTTTGATTTTTGGAAGTGGTTAGCGGGCGTGCGGTCGAGGTGATGATGATGATTCCGATGGTGTATATAGCGGACTATGGTGTTATTCTCCGGTGAAAATGGAGCAATGGCGGTGATGGGTTTGGTTTTGACAGAGTGAGGTTGCATGATTGTGGGTGTGAAATTGGGTTGTTGGAGGTTTGGGAGATGGTGGTGGCTATGGTGGCGTTCTCTTGTGAAAGAAAGTGTAATGGCAGTGGCGTTGGGCTTGGGTTTGGTTGCTGCATTGAGTTGGAGTTATGAAATTTTGCAGATTGGTTTGGATTGAAATGGGCGGCTCTAGCTTTGATGTCTGATTGTGTATTGCAGAATTGTGGCTTAGTGTTTTGGGTTGGCTCTTTTTTGGTTTTGGATATTTCCAGTGGGGGTAGAGGTAGTCGGTAGTGGAGGTTCAACTATGGAGAGAATCGGAAACAGAAAATCTTGAAAAGTATACCTGAATTCTGTGGTAGTGCCTTGGGTGATGGGTTCTGACGTGAATGGAGTTATAATGGTGGAGCAGTTTAGTGTTCAATTTAGTTTGAAATTGTATAATCCTATCAAGCAAGTATGGATAAGTGAATCTGGATTTATCAAGATAAATGGAGAAATCGAATTTGAAATTTAATAGAATGATAAACTCAGATGTTTCAAATTTTGAAAAGATCACAGGCTGGAATTTAAATAAATAAATTATGGATACACTTGATTTTAAGTTGAATTAAAATTGGGTTTTAAAATAAATTTGAATTTTGGAAATAAAATCAAGTTGGATAGAAAATTACGTTTATTGTCTCAAAATCAATAACATGGCTAGACGACGGACTAAATTCTAATAACGTGTTAAATCATAGCCACGCGTTTTTAATTAAATAAAATATCAATTTAATTTTGACTAAAAAAATTCTCGGTCGCTACAACCTTACCACTTTAAAATAATTTCGTCCTCGAAATTAAACTTACTTGATCTATGATGTCTAGTACATGGTCAGAATCTCTTCTTCTTTTCCCAAGTAGCCTCATCATTATTGTGTCTACCCTACTGGGCTTTGACTAGTGAAACCTCTTTACTTCTTAAGACATGCACTTTTCTATCGATAATACACCTAGGTGCCTCCTCATAAGACAAATTCTTCTGAATCGAAATTGATTGAAAGTTCACTACATGACTGGGGTCGTGAACATACTTCATCAATAAAGAAATGTGAAAGACATTGTGTACAGTTGAGAGTTCGGGTGGCAACGCCAATCGATAAGCCACGTTACCCACTTTCTCTAATATTTCAAATGATCCGATAAAATGAGACCTTAATTTCCCTCTCTTGCCAAAATGTATAGTACCCTTCATAGGAGCTACTTTCAAAAACACTTTCTCTCCAATCTCAAACTCCAAGTCTTTTCTCCTTTTATCGGCATAGCTTTTCTATCTATCTCGGGCGACTTTAATCCGCTGTCTAATCTTCTCAATAGCCTCTACAGTCCTTTCGATTAATTCTGGACCCAATAACTTCCTCTCGTCAACCTCATCCCAATAGAATGGCGATTGGCATCTTCGCCCATACAGTGATTCATATGGTGCCATACCAATGGTAGCTTGAAAACTGTTGTTGTAGGCAAAATCCACTAATGGCAAGTGAGTCTCCCAATTGCCGCTCAGGTCTAGAACACAAGCTCTAAGCATATCCTCCAAAGTTTGAATGGTGCGTTTAGACTGGCCGTCCATCTGAGAATGGTAAGCAGTACTAAAATTTAATTTAGTCCCCATAGCCGCATGTAAGATCTTCCAAAATCTGGACGTAAATCTGGGATCCCTGTTTGAAACAATAGACACTGGAATTCCGTGAATTCGAATGATCTCCCAAACATAAATCTGTGCCAGCTGATCTGCACTAAGAGTCATTTTCACTGGACGGAAATGGGTTGACTTCGTAAGTTGATCTACAATAACCCAGATGGCGTCATGCCCCTTCACCAATCTTGGTAAACCTGTCACAGAATCCATGAAAATTTTCTCCCATTTCCATTCTGGAATGTCTAAAGGATTTAACAATCCCGACGACTTGTTGGGAAAGTCATGCACCGTGAGACAAACTTTGCAATACATCCTTTCATGTTCCTCCACCAGAATATAGTGCGCAAATCAAGATACATCTTCGTTCCTCCTGGGTGAGCCGCATATGGTGCCGAATGGGCTTCCTTTAAAATTTAAATCTAATCATCTTTCGGTACACAAAGGCGACCCTTGAACATTAGAGCTTCATCAGTTACGATCTCGAAGCCTATTCTCTTGCTAGTTCCAACTTCCATTCTGATCTTTTCTAAGAATTTATCTCCTTTCTGAGCCGTCACAATTCTATTTTTCAAATCTGGCTTAACAACCAAATTTTTTTTTAAAAAAAAACATAACAGGGACTGAAATAAACGTTCTTTAAAATAATGAGGACTAAAGGGGCTAATTAAACAAAACAAATTATATATAAAAATATCAATCTCTCTCTCTCTCTCTCTCTCTCTCTCTCTCTCTCTCTCTCTCTCCTTGTATATATATATATATATATATATATGACATCGTAGGAACGGAGGGAGTACATGGGTATGCAGAAAAATGGCTTTTTGGGGCTATGTGTTGGCGCGAAACCGAGGAAAAACGAGAAGGTTCCAGCGGAGGTTCGGCAATAAGGCGGCGGTTGACGTAAGCATTTGATTCTTGGGCTTATTTCTCTATCTTCTTGGTGGTTTAATTTTTGAAAGTGCTTAGTGGGCGTACGTCGAGGTGCTGATGATGATTCCGATGTTGTATATAGCTAACTGTGGTGGTATTCTTCGATGAAAATGGAGCAATAGCAGTGATAGGTTTGGTTTTGGCAGAGTGAGGTTGTGTGATTGTGGGTGTGAAATTGGGTTGTTGGAGGTTTGGGAGATGGTGGTTGATAAGTACATTTTATACACTTATTTGTATGTCTAAAGTAGAATATATTGTTGACGTTTTGAAATAATTACTATTAAATTAGTCTGTATTTGTTTACTTTTTAGAAAATATCCCAAAAGATGAAGAATGAAGCAATTGATTTGAAAAATGCACAATTGGATGTAAATTAGAGCAAAATTGAGCAGATGGGGAGTGATAACATCAACCGGGAAACCTACATGGTTCCAAAGTGAACAAATCAAAAGTTGGAGGACCGAATTGAAGGAATTAAAAGCTAAAACGAGCAAATTGAGAAGATTCCAAAGTTTGAGGACTAAATCGCAACAATTAGAAGTCGAGGACTGAAGTCGCAATTAAAAGATGGGGACTAACTTATACAGCTGAGAAAAGTGAAAAATTGCACTGAAGGTTCTCACTACGCAATCGCCGGAGTTAATACCATGCGATCGCGCGATGGTGTAAATTTATAACCCGAGAGTTTTATGAGCTTCCACACGATTGCTAGGGTTTAAACCACGCGATCGCACGCTTATCCGACTGGGCCGACTGTGGGCTTTTTCTCGCGATTTTCAACTGAATTCTCTCTTTCTTGATCTAGGTTTCTCCAAAATCTATATATACAACACAGAAGCACGAAAATCAGACCTTTGCCTCTCCAAAGAACGAGCCACAATAGAGAATTCAATATCAAATTCTTGGAGAATCAAGCATCTCAAAGGGGTGTGAATTGAAGATAATTGAAGAATCAACACTTGGTGCAAGCGTTCCTTTCTTTATATTACTTTCAATGAACGTTTACTATTGTTTTTGCTCTTTAATTGTGATGTGTAACTAAAATTCATGTTGGGATGAACGATGTAACTTAGTCATATTATTTTAATTCCAAATTCCGAAGTTTTAACGATTTCGTTGCATGTATTGATTTATTATTGTTCATAATGCCTGAATTGCTTGATCACCAATTCACGATATATTGGATTATTTCCATAATCCGAGAGGTGAGTTAATAATTTAGAATGTGGTAATAAATCTAGTAATTGAACGAGAGATAGAGATATACTCTTGTTATTATTGCGGTGAATTCTTGTGTTTATTGCATCTAGATAAGGAATATTCAGACCCACTGTAGAGATACATGATTGACTTATTTAGGTAGAATTAATTTAAACTCGAGAGAGGAATTTTAATATAAATTAGTGAATTCCACCGAATGCATATTTAAGAAATAAAACTTGAATTGGAGTTAATATAATTGGCTAGGTGAAATCGGGATTCCCAACTACTTTACAATCATTTTTAAAAACAAAACAAATTTTGCAATTTTAATTCTTTAATTTCTTAGTTTTAGATTTCAAACATCAACACAAATTCATCTGCTCAAATAAGGTCTAGAACTAAAACATTTCGATACTTGATAGTAGTCCTTGTGGAAATGATAATCCGGACTCTCAGGTCCACTTTATTACTTCTCACGACGCATACACTTGCGGGGATATTGCGAGATATCAGTGAACAAGTTTTTTGCGCAATTTCCGGGGACTGTTCTTATATTAATATCGATACCAATTAGTTCTTGCTTTAGTTTGAATTTGTATTTGTATTTTTTTTAAAAAAAATTATTTTTTATTTTTATTTGTGAATTTTTTAAAAGTTGTGAATTGTCTCCTTCTCAGGTATTGAATGAATATTGAGATAGTTGGAGGAAACACAGCAAGATGGCAGCTAACCTTTATCGATGGCTCCATGATCAAGTTGCAGTTAAAATTTATCATATTTGTGACTTCTGCTGTGAAAATCATGCCATCCAAGATTGTCCTTTCTCACATTAGGCTCAGCCAAAGATTGATCAGGATAATTATTGGGGAAATAGTCACATGCAGCAGAGGATTTCATATTTTCAAGCTTATAATCCTTACTGGAACGAGCATCCAAATTTCTCGGGGTCAAATAATCAGAGTATCCATAGCTTGCAATTTTTCCAACAGCAACAACAACAGCAAAGTGATCGCAACAGAGACTTATTATTACAATTGGTAGAAGATCAACAAGAAAAGTTGCAAGAACTACAAACATATTTTCACTATCAGCAAGTTGGGAAACAACAGGTCAAAGAATTTATATCCAACGAAGATTAGCTACAGCAGCTACTCCAAGATCAACGGGCTAAATTAAATGAAATAAGAGATCAGATGGAGCAGTTGGCAGTTAGCAGAACAGATAGACCACCAGAGGAGTTGCCAGAAATCCTAGTGCAAAGATCAGAGGAGTCAGACAAATTGGTTGAAGCAGCTAAAGAAAAAGAAGAACTTAAAAAAGTGGATCAACCAAAAGAAAGTAGCTGCCAAGAAGTGACCATAATCCCATTATCGATTGTCCAAAATTCGGATATCACGCTTGAGGAGACTTCAATTGAAGAAGAAGATCAATTTGGGAAAGAGGAGTTAAGCACAGAAAAGCAGACACTTAAGGGTACCGTCTCCACATTGTAACCCTCTAACCTCAATACTTGGGGAACAATTGATTTCATCATTGGTAATGAGACCATGATTGAAATCTACATATTGAAGTTTGAATCAAGTGCAGAAGTCCACATATATGACATGGGAAAGGTACAATTCTGGTACATAAATGCACTTTGGAACAAATTCGACCGTCACAAACAAAGACGGTCATCAAAAGCTCTGTTTAAAGTTCCTTGAAAAATCAGGTAAAATGTTGGGCTTAAGACTTAAAATGGAGCGCTTATTGAGAGGAAACCCAACCTTTCTCCCCTTTTATTTACTATGCTTTAATAATTTGTTTATTTGATGAATTTTAGATATATGCATGTTGGGTAACTAGTGGGAGTATTTAGCATGTTGGCATGTTAAGACACTTTTTCTAGGTGCACTATTTTTGCATGCTTAGGCACATTTTTAATTTTTGTTAAACTAGGTTCTTAATTGTCATCTCAACTCACATACACACTAGTTTGGATCATGAAGTTAATGTTTGGAAAATCATTGCATAGATCATGCAGTGATTAGGGGGCTAAAAACGATTTCGAAGATCAAAAATAGGAAAAAATTTCATTACTGCTGGGAACTACGCGATCGCATGCAAATAGGCTCTAGCGATCGCGAGTTTGCATTTAAAGTTCAACAGGTTTTAAAACCTTGAACCACGTGATTGATGGCTCTCTGGCCACGCGATCGCGCGGCTATACTGGTAGCAGAACTGGAAGTTTAAGTGCTTCACTTAATTCTTTCAATTTTAAACAACACAAATTCGTTTTCTCTCCCCAAAATCACTCCAAAATTAATCTTTCATCTATCATTCATGTCATCAACACTTCATTGCACCAAATTCATTGCTATTTTCACATCCAAATCAATCAAAGGTATGAATTTCTTCACTTGAAACATAGTTAACTCTAATTTATGAAATCTTCTTTTAGTTTTTGAACAATTGGAATTGTGAATTGTGAAGAATGGGCTTAGGTTAGTTGTTGGAGTTTGTGATTTGTGGTTTAGTAGACAAGAATTCTGGGTTCATTCATGCCTCCAAACCTATGCATATCCTTTGATTTTTGCAATGCACACCATGTGTTTGATGAAATGCCAAAAAGAGAGTTTTGTGCTAATTTTAGAAATTCATCCGAGCATTTATCTTAATGACATGTTTGTCAATGTTTATGTGTCTGTAGTGTATGAGTGAGTTCACATCTTGGCATGAAATCCATTAAAACCATGTTTGCATCATGGCAGTCCCATTGCAGGGTCATTGTAGGCCATTGCACCTATAAACTGTCTCACGTCACCTACTTCTCCACAGTTTTTCAAGACCCTATTGAATTCCAAATGACTTGAATTTGTAATATGTTATAGACCATCATGTGAACTTCAACATATCAAAGGATGGATAATAAAAATTTGTGTTTTTCTAGGTGATGTCAAGGGTTGAATATGTGTGGTCGACCATTTTTGAAAATTCAAGTTTTTGTTTTTGCTTTAGTTTGGGGGTGTTGGGTTGCACTGATAGCATGTATTATTGGTGTTTGAGACCTCTAATGCCATTTATTTTTAGTTTTCAAGGAAAAGGCCAATCAAAACACCTCGAACCAAGTGAGCAATACAAGGAGAGGGTCGACTTCATCCAAAGTGTCATCCAATAGAGACTCCAAAACAATGAGACATCTCCTCTACATCTGGGAAGTTCTCGTTCTCTTTCTTTTGTCAAGTTTTGCATACTCTTATTTATGTGGCAAACATTGATGACAATGTTCATTTCAAGTTTGAGGGTGGATAATCTCATTATTTCCATATTATTGCGTTTCATTTTATGTTTTCATTCTATTTTATTGGTATTAAAAAAAAAAATTTGAAAACTTTGTTGACATGTTTATTGCCTAAGATATAGTATGAATCAATTTGTGCTTAGGTTTGAAAATTGGACAACATGAAAGCATGAACTTATTTTGAACTAGTTATGTTTTGCTTTATTCCATATTTATTACGCACATAGCCAGTGTTGGATAATTGCTTGTGTAGGGGATTTTGTTTAATACATGTGGGGCAAGTTTTATGCAACTTGAACTTAGAAATGACTTGAAAATCCCTGAACTTAGATCATTAGACATCCCATTCCTAAATTAGAACCAATCATGCTAAAAGGCAAGTTTGGGGGTAGAATGGTTGGAATTTGTATGTATTTATGGGTTGGAGGTATGTGGTTCTTGGTTTTGCACTTTAGTCACTGCAGTTTGGTCAACGGGTATAAACCATTTCCAACGTAAAAATAGAAAAATGCTGAAGGTCATATTATGCTCTTCAAATGCCTTTTTGAGTCGAGTAAGTAAGTCCGAAGGGTGTTTCAAACCTGGTGTCCTAAAGTCAACTGGCTTGGGAGTCATCGACCTAAAGCTCGCTACAAGGGTCAATTAGAAAGCAAGTACGGAGAGTGGACTTACACATAAGACATTAAAACATCTTTAACTTTTCTGTTTAAGTCTTTATGACTCGGGCAAGTACGTCTTAGGGTTTCTTTGAACCTGATACCCTAAAGCCAACTGGTTTGGAAGTTTCCGATCCGAAAGCCCGGTACAGGGGTCATATAGAAAGCAAGTATGAAAAGTTCTGCAAAAAGATGGTAAAAGGCAAGTACAATTAAGAGAAAAAGGCGTCCATCAAAAGAAAAAAATATATATAAATGCATGGTATAAGCTTAGTTGACTAAGCTGTGGTGGTTGAGGTTGTAGAATTGGGGACTGCTTTCTTTGGATTTGTTGTGCACGCATATTTCTGATTCTGACTGTCTCGTGTGGAAAAAGCAATGAAAAATGTTGAGAACCCACATAGATAAAAACCCAGAATGTGAGAGAAAAGCAGAAAGTGGTGATCATTCATGAGCGTTGCAAGCAAAATCATTAGATTCATTAAAGTGACCACATGGGATTCGGGCTGGATTGTGCATCACAAGCGACACAGTGTTAGGTATATCCTTTGCATGAGTAAGAGTTTGATATTGGCTATTCACACACACACTTGAAAACCTGGCATGATAAAACTAGAAATTACTTTTCATTGTTGTTCATAACTCTTGCTGAAGTATAAAGTGATTAGGATTATGGATATAGCGACCCAGAATTTTTATGCAATTAATAATTATTTTAATATTTAGAAAATTGTGTCGCTATTGTTTTGAAATTAATGCCGCGACGGATTCGTCTAGCCAAGTCAAGAAATATCGAATTTGTTCGATTTTAAATTAAAATCCGAATTTCTAAAATTATGATTTTAATTATTTATTCAAAGTATTATTTTCAAAATCATTTTGAATTCCAAATTTATTAAAATATCCCAATGATCCTTATTCAAATTATTTCAAGTCCAAATACGTATTTCAATTTTATTTCAAAATTTGTTTATTCTCAAATGTATTTCTCAGTCCAAAATATATCAGTTTTAAATACATTTTCAAATCAAAGTAGTCAAATTTTTAGTTAATTATCCTAAACCTAATTTCATCCATGTTTTCTTCTTTACACCAAAACATCATCATTTTTATAAAGAATCTTACACAATTGTTCATTTCATATTCCATCTAATTTTCCACTAACCTATTCTATTATACCTAATCAATTATCATATCTTTATCACCATTTCCATCAAGAATTCGGCCAACCAAGTTTCTTTCTATTCTCTCCACAAGTTTCATCATAATTATGTCTCAAAGACATAATGATTCACACACCAATTTTTCCACTTTATTCCAACTCATCAACCAGTTGCAATCATTGTTGAACCAATCACCTTCACTGCCGTATTCAAATACCATCTCTACTGCCTGCGAGCTCCAATTCACAAATTTGCCAACCAGTAGCCAATCACCAATGATCCACAATGCATCAACCAGCATCATCAGTACAGCCTCAACTACAAAAACCGGCCACTATTATCATCACCACAGCAACCACCTAAACCACAATCCCAACTGCAACACCATAGCCAATTCAACAGTATGATTTCCAACTGCATAAGCTCCACCTTCATCACCATGAATCAACCATTTCAACATCACCCCACTGCAATATACAAACCATTTTATCCCCACCTCAATCGCCACTGTCGAAACCAATTCTCTGCAACCAAAATCCTAACTATCAGCATCGCCTCACCATAATCAATTCACAGCCAATTCATAAAACCACAGTTCAACCGTCACCACCCCTGCAGCACCACCAATTATCATCCATTTTCATCATCACCGGAATTTAACCCAACCAGAGTCATCACCCATCGTCGAACATCAGACCACCACCAACGCAGCCTGCACCCCAGATCAGTTGCAGAAACCAAATCATCATCACTTTCCACAATCAACTTCAGTTCGAATCCAAATCCTCACCCAAAACTCAAAATCAAAACCCAAACTAAGAAATAGAAGAAACCCAGAACCTTACCTAATCTCGAACCCTCTATAGTCTGATTTCAGCAGATTGTATCGTCGGATTCTCGCAGCCAAATCGCGATCTTCTTGCACCAAATCGCGCATCTAAACCCCTCAAGCTTGAACCCACCTTGACCGCTACTCCAGCCTCCTTGCGACCATCGAACCACCGGCAGTCTTGACTGATTTTGGTCGATCGCACCTCCGTCGCCCCTCTCACTTTTCTCTCCCTCTGGCTGATACGAATGAGAGAGAGAGAATAAAATCTGATTTAATAATTTTTCAGAATTTGTACTTAAAGTCCCCAAGTTTTGAAATGTTTCAAATCAGTCCCTATGGTTTTAAAACAATCCAATTCAGTCCCTTTTAGTTTCAAAAGGTTTTATTTCAGTCCTTTCAGCTTTTAAACTTATCAATTTCAGCCCTTAAGTTTTAAATGAGTTTTAATCAGCCCTATTGTTTTAAAATATATTATTTCAACCCTATTGTTTTGAGTTTCCGACTCAACTTTCAAAATATCTATTTTAGTCCCTCAACTTTCAAAATATTCATTTTAAATCCCAACTTTTGAAAATATTCATTTTAGTCCCTCAACTATCAAAAGTATTCATTTTAATCCCTCAACTTTCAAAGTATCTATTTTAGTCCCTGAACTTTTAAAAGTATTCATTTTAGTCCCTCAACTTTCAAAACATCAATTTTAGTCCTCAAATTATAATTTATCATTTTGAGCTATATATTCGATAGACTAAAGTGACTTATTGGCTAAGACGAAGCGTACGGAGAATTTAAAGAAATTGAAGTCATTCCCGCTCAACTTTGCACTCGTCGGATTTGAGGTAGACTCGCACTTATTAATTGATTTAAATTATGATTTCATATGAATGTCATGTGACTTGTGAAAGTCAATTTTTAAGAAAAGCAAGTATGTTTTTATGAAAGGTAAATATACCTTATGTTGTTATGAAAAGTAAGTATGTTTTTATGAAAAGAAAATATACTTTATGTTTTTACGAAAAGTAAGTATACCCTATGCTTCACGAAAATGTTTTTTTGGATCATTGCTATGAAATCAATCTACCAAGATTGTTTTGGGTCCCATATGATAAGTTATGATATGTTAAGGGGACCGGAGTTTTAGTAGCGCTACACATAAGAATTCTTGCCACGAAGTTCGGTAACATTCTTGTGTCTCCTATGTTTATGAGGATTTGCCACGAAGTTCGGTAAAATTCCTGTGTTTCCATATGTTTATGAGGATTTACCACCTAAGTTCGGTAAAATTCCTGTCGCATATGTTTATGAGGATTTCGATCCTATCTTATGTTATGATGCAATTGATCCCTATGAATTTCAAAAATTATGCTTGGTATACATACTGTGATTTTACTGTTATTATGATTTTACTGCATAAGAATTCTTGCCACCTAAGTTCGGTAAAGTTCTTGTATGTTTATGAGGATTTAAATCCTATCTTATGTTATGCTTTCAAAAGAAATTATGCTTGGCATAATTAAAATGTTTTTATAAGTATATGGTTTTCAAAGAGATGTTTTCAAAGAGATGTTTTCAAAGAGTTGTTTTCAAAGAGCTGTTTTCAAAGAGCTGTTTTCAAAGAGCTATTTTCAAAGAGCTGTTTTCAAAGAGCTGTTTTCAAAGAACTATTTTCAAAGAGATGTTTTCAAAGAGCCTATTATTTTCACAATATGTCTCGTGCTGTAATGCACAATATGAGTTTTATCAAGAGCAGTTTTATAAAGAAGCTCTATCAATGCCCGTTTTATAAAGAGCCGGGATTTGTGTGTTTAATCATCTTATAAATTAAATTAATTTGCGATGAGTCTACTGAGTATTTCCCCCATGAAATACTCACCCTACTTTTTAACAGTTTTGCAGATTTCGGAGACGGTGGCGAGCGATGAATGATGGTGGCAATAATCGTTAAACGGTTGAAAGTTTGACGTTAATGATTTCCGTATTTTTTTTCCAAACAATCGAATAATTTAGAGAAGTTCATTTATTTAAGAAATTATGACATTGTCAATTTCTTTACAAAATTAATGGTTCGATTTACTATTTCAAATGGTTTCATAAATGTTTTCAATTTTATCGGCCATTACAGTTTATTTAATGTTGCCAAAAATGAATTTCAACTATTTCTTCCGCAAAAAAATATTATTCGAAAAAATTAGACAGAAAATGACGTAGTGAATCGGGTATACGGAACTCGGGGCGCTACAATGGAGGCATATGGTAAACATGTTGACACAACAAAAATATTTGCTCTTTTATTCCAATTGATTTTGTAGTTTATTTTCCATTCTTCGAGGATGAACAATAATTCTAGTTTAGGGGTGTTTGATAAGTGTATTTTATACACTTATTTGTATGTCTAAAGTAGAATATATTGTTGACGTTTTGGAATAATTGCTATTAAATTAGTCTGTATTTGTTTACTTTTCAGAAAATATCCCAAAAGATGAAGAATGAAGTAATTGATTTGAAAAATACACAATTGGATGTAAATTAGAGCTAAATTGAGCAGATGAGGAGTGATAACATCAACCGGGAAACCTACATGGTGCCAAAATGAACGAATCAAAAGTTGGAGGACCGAATTGAAGGGATTAAAAGCTAAAACGAGCAAATTGAGAAGATTTCAAAGTTTGAGAACTAAATCGCAACAATTAGAAGTCAAGGACTGAAGGCGCAATTAAAAGACGGGGACTAACTTATACAGCCGAGAAAAGTGGAAAATTGCACTGAAGGTTCTCATTATGCGATCGCCGGAGTTAATACCACGTGATCGTGCGATGGTGTAAATTTATAACCCGAGAGTTTTATGAGCTTCCACGCGATCGCTAGGGTTTAAACCACGCGATCGCGTGCTTATCCGACTGTAGGCTTTTTCTCGCGATTTTCAACAGAATTCTCTCTTTCTTGACCTAGATTTCTCCAAAATCTATATATACAATACATGAGGCACGAAATTCAGACATTTGCCTCTCCAAAGAACGAGCCACAATAGAGAATTAAAAATCAAATTCTTGGCGAATCAAGCATCACAAAGAGGCGTGAATTGAAGATAATTGAAGAATTAACACTTGGTGCTAGCGTTCCTTTCTTTATATTACTTTCAATGAACGTTTACTATTGTTTTTGCTCTTTAATTGTGATGTGTAACTAAAATTCATGTTGGGATGAACGATGTAGCTTAGTCATATTATTTTAATTTCAAATTCCGTAGTTTTAGCGATTTCATTAAATGTATTGATTTATTATTATTCTTAATACCTGAATTGCTTGATCACCAATTCACGATGTATTGAATTATTTCCATAATCCGATAGATAAGTTAATAATTTAGAATGTGTTAATAAATCAATTAATTGAACGAGAGATAGAGATATACTCTTGTTATTATTGCGGTCGTGTGTGAATTCTTGTGTTTATTGCATCTAGATAAGGAATATTCAGACCCACTGTAGAGATACATGGTTGACTTATTTAGGTAGAATTGATTTAAACTCGAGGGAGAAATTTCAAAATAAATTAGTGAATTCGACCGAATGCATATTTAGGAAATAAAACTGGAATTGGAATTAATATAATTGGTTAGGTGAAATCGGGATTTCCAACTACTTTACAATCATTTTTAAAAACAAAACAAATTTTGAAATTTTAATTCTTTAATTGATTTTCTTAGTTTTAGATTTCAAACACCAACACAAATTCATCTGTTCAAATAAGGTCTAGAACTAAAACATTTCGATACTTAATAGCAGTCCTTGTGAGAACGATAATCCTAACTCTCAGGTCCACTTTATTACTTCTCACGACCCGTACACTTGCGGGGATATCACGAGATATCAGTGAACAGTGGTGTCTATGGTGGCGTTCTCTGGTGGAAGAAAGTGTAATGGCAGTCGCGTTGGGCTTGGGTTTGGTTGCTACATCGAGTTGGATTTATGAAATTTTACAGTTTGGTTTGGATTGAAATGGGCAGCTGTGGCTTTGATGTTTGATTGTGTATTGCAGAATTGTGGTTGGTGTATTGGGTTGGCTTGTTTTTGGTTTTGGATATTGCCGGTGGGGGTAGAGGCAATCGGTAGTGGAGGTTCACCTATGGAGAGAATCGGAAACGGAAAATCTTGAAAAGTATACCTGAATTCTGTGGTAGTGCCGTGGGTGATGGGTTTTGACTTGAATGGAGTTATAATGGTGGAGAAGTTTAGGGGCCGTTCTCTTTGTATTTCGATTTTGGATTTTGAGTTTTAAATTTTGGATTTTGGTTGTTTGTTTTGGGATTGCTGAAAACATGTTCTCTTTGAGATTTTGGAAAACAGTTTTCAAAAATAAAAAAACTGAAAAATGCGTTTACTTTGTAATTTTTTGATATATTTATTTTGTATTTTATACGTAAAAAATGATTGATTTGTTGAATATCATTAATTTTAATGTTAATAAATCAGTTAGTTCTCTATATCAATAAATTCATCATTAATATTGTTTCAACTAAACAAAAATTTAACCCCATACCAACAAAATCTTAACATGGATCTATATATAATGGCAAAATAATATAAGAACTTCAAGTGAAGGAAGTGTATCATATTTACAAATAATAATAATAATAATAATAATAATAATAATAATAATAAATTACAAAAAAAAAAAAAAAAAAATTCTTTTTTAACATGGATCTATATAATGGCAAAATAACATAAGAACTTCAAGTGAAAGAAGTGTCTCACTTTTACAAAAAAAATAATAATAATAAATAAATAAATAAATAAAATAAAATAAAAATCTTAAAATGGATCTATATATAATGACAAAATAATATAAGAACTTCAAGTAAATGAAGTGTCTCACTTTTACAAAAAAAAAAAAAAAAATCTTAACATGATCTATATATAATGACAAAATAACATAAGAACTTCAAGTGAAGAAAGTATCTCTCAGTTTTACAAAAATAATAATAATAATAATAATAATAATAATAATAATAATAATTTACAAAAAAAAATCTTAACATGGATCTATATATAATGACAAAATAATATAAGAACTTCAAGTGAAGGACGTGTCTCACATTTAAAAAAATAATAATAATAATAAAAAATAAAAAATTACAAAAAAAAATCTTAACATGGATCTATATATAATGGAAAAATAATATAAGAACTTCAAGTGAAGAAAGTGTCTCACATTTACAAAAAAAAAAAAAAAATTCAAAACGCGCGTTTTAATCGTTTTAAACTTTTTAACACAAAATATCCAAAACGAAATAAACTCGTTTTGAGTTTCCTTTTTAATTTTTTTGGTGTTTTGGAAAACTCGTTTCTGAAAATAGGCAAAGTGAACGCGTTTTCGATATTTCCAAAAATCGAAAACTCAAAACGGGCTCAAAACAGCAAAGAGAACGGGGCCTTAGTGTTTGATTTGGGTTGAAATTGTGTAATCCTATCAGGTAAGCGTGGATGAGTGAAAATTGGATAGAGTGGTTATCTAGATTTGTCAAGATAAATGAGGAAATCAAATTTGAAATTTAATAGAATGATAAACTTAGATGTTTCAAATTTTGAAAAGATAATAAGCTTGAATTTAAGTAATTAAATTATGGATACACTAAATTTTAAATTGAATTAAAATTGAGTTTTAAAATAAATTTGAATTTTGGACATAAAATCGAGTTGGATAGAAAATTACATTTATTGGCTCAAAATCAATAACATGGCTAGACGACGGACTAAATTCTAATAACGTAGCGACACGCTTTTAATTAAATAAAATATGAATTTAATTATGACTAGAAAAATTCTCAGTCGTTCTATGCTGGTCCAATTTATCCAAATCTTCAATGGTTTGGTTTTCATGAAAGACCACAAATCTACTTCTCACAATCTTCTTTTTCTCTGAATCCGAAATTTTGTACCCAAACTGTTCATCACCACAATTGAGAAATATACAAGAAGTAGCTCTATCATCAAGCTTCGATCTCTGTTCCTTAGGCTCGTGCACAAAAGATTTGTACCCAAACACCTTCAGATGAGAGTAGGAAACATCTTTTCCTATCCAAACTTTTTCTGGAATATCAAAGTCCAAAGGAACAGATGGAGATCTATTGATCAAATAACAAACGGTCTGAACTGCTTCACCCTAAAACATTTTGGATAGCTTGACTGTCTTCAACATGAATCTGACTCTGTCAAGAATGGTATGGTTAATTCTTTCTGCCACACCATTATGTTGAGGAGTACCTACTTCTATAAACTCATGTCGAATCCCAAATTTTGAGCAATAATCCCTGAATTCATGAGAAGTGTATTCCCCACCATTACCAATTCTGAGACACTTCAAGAACTTCCCTGTTTCTCATTCTACCATGGTATGAAACTGTTGAAAACTCTGAAATACCTGATCTTTAGATTTCAACATATAAACCCAAAGCTTCCTAGAAGCATCATCAACAAATGTGAGGAAATACTTATTTCCACCCGAAGAAGCTACATCACTAGGAGAGCACACATCAGAATGCACAAGTTCTAAAATATCATATTTTCTTTTAAATGAACCACTAAAAGAAACTATGTATTGTTTACCATATAAACAATGATCATATTGGTTTAGAGATATACATTTGCTAAGGGAATAGATGTCTTTTTAGCCAGAACCTGCAAACCTTTTTCACTCATGTGACCAAGCCGTCTCTTGCCATAAATCAGGAGAAGTATCTTCAACTACATTCACCTCAATTTTACAAGCTTTTGCATAAGTCTTGTAGAGCGTGCAACAAGTTTTTCCTTTGAAGACAATCAAAGTACCCTTTGACAATTTACAATTCAAATCATCAGATTTGTTATAATAACCCTGTCTGTCGAGAGCTATAACTGAAATTAGATTGAGGCACCTATCAGCAATATGCCTCACATTATTCAGTATCAATGAGTAGCCAAGTTCTGTTTATAAGTAAATATCACCTATCCCAGCAATCGTAGATTGGCTAATATTTCCCATCTTTGAAATACCAAAATCACCAGCTGTGTAATTTGCAAACAAGCCCATGTTCGAACAAACATGGTAGGAAGCACCACTATCAACAATCCACTCAGTATTAGGATCACCCACCTATAGACAATGACCATCTACACAAGAAAGTACTTCATCACTGGTAGAAACAATAGCTGTAGTGTTCTTTTCATCTTCCTTCTTCTGATTGCTACCTTCCCTTTGCTCTCTCAACCAAATCCAACAATTTCTTTTAATGTGGCCCACATTACCACAATGATAGCAAGCTGATTTTTTGTCTTTTGATTTTGACCGACCTCTTGACTTGCTGTGACCTTTCTGCCATTTATTCTGATTTCTCCCCATGTCTTCTACAACAAGAGCATGTACATGATTTGACCCAACATGTACACCCGAGGACTTTCTTCTTGATTCCTCATTCTGCACACTGTCTTTCACAGAATCCATAGTCAAAATACCATTGGCAGTAGAATAACTGATAGTCACAACAAAGGTCTCCCAACTATCTGGCAAAGAACTCAAAAGCAACAAAGCCTGCAATTCATCTTCTTGTTTCATAGCCATAGTAGACAATTGATTTACAATATTTTAGAAATTGTTCGAGTGCTCCACTACACCCATTCCATCTCTGTATTTCATGTTGACCAAGTCTCTAATCAAAAAAGACTTTTTGGATGCAGTTTTTTTCTCAAACATAGACTCCAATTTCGACCACAATTTCTGTCATTAGTCTCATGTGCAACATGATGAAACACAATGTTATCCACGCACTGTCTTATAGTTCCAATAGTCTTTCAATTTTATTTAATCCAATCATTGTCTGGCATATCTTTTTTTAGCCGTGTCACCCTCAATGGGGTCATGCAAATCCTTGCAATAAAGGATATCCTCCATCCTAAGCTTCCAAGTTACCCAATTATGATTAGTGAGTCTAATTATAACACAACCAACCAGATCCTCCATTTTAATCCACAAAATCCAACATCGCTCTAATACCACTGTTGGGAAATTGGGCTACAAATAGAATTGCCAACACAATTGTAGCAACGCTAAAATATTTTCCCAAACTCAGTTTAATTAAAATAGGAAATCAACAACGCAAAGAAGCCAATCAAAAAAATAGAATATCGAAATTATAAATACCAATGCAATAACAACAATAATTATTTAACGTCGTAAAACCCTCCAATGAGAAGGGAAAATCGATGGGGGAAACTGACAATTTCACTATTATCAAATAATAGAAATACAATATTTCTTCTCTATATTTTTCCCTAAATAAAGAGGTAACCCAATACACACCTTCAATAATTAACCCTGACAGCCACAATATACACCATATAATACAATAGATGAAACCCAACAACAACAACAACAACAACAATGGAGAATAAATGGCACCTAAAACTTTCTAAGATAAAACTTAAAGCAACCAAACATTGAAGAAGAAGAACCCCCAAATATTCAAAACTTTCTTCTTCAAAGTAAATACAAGAAAATAGTACCTTTTTATTCCATGATTTTGTTGTTGCGTGAATGTGTGAAGAGAAATGGCAAGAAGCTTCCTCCCAATCCCAGATAAGCTGAACGGGTATGTGTATCTCTTCTACTGCCTATTTTTAGTCAGAGCAAAAGTCAGTCAATCAATTCCAATTAGGTTATACTTTAACTTCTTTGAAATTGCAACAATGTCCTTCAAGGTTTAAACAAATAATAACTCAAATATTATAAAATGGGCTGGACCATTTTAAGCCCAACAATATGAATCAATTATTAGAATGTTATCTACCTGTATAGACAAGGATCCAGTTAAAAACCAAAACACTATGCAGTATCAGGCAATGGTAAACTAGTTTGCACCGACACTCTTCCAGGAGTCAACATGTCGTTTCCGACATCGACACTCTTCAGACACTTTCCGACACGTGTTAGATCTACACCATATGCATCAAAATGAAAAGGGGGAAGGGTAAAATGCGTGCATGAAATTAAAAAAAGTGAGAAGTCTGATTTATAAGTTTGATTTTATTTGATATCCTCATTTTGATGCAATAAATATACAATGTGTTGTTTGTATGTAAGACTAAAATAATAATAAATTAAAAAATTAATTTGCGTATCCCCAACGTGTCGTGTCCTAACTTTTTATAAAAATCACATACTGACATATTCGTGTTGTGTCGTATCCGTGTCGCATTATGGTAAATGGTCCTTGGATCTGTAAATAAGACGATTCTTCGATGGCCTTTTATTTAGTGTTAAATAATTGAGAAGGTGATAAAGGCATTTATCCGCTCTATGTGGATGTGTCTAATATGAACTCAACTCTGGCTGATGCTCGGGATGATGGAAGACCTCAATCAGATAATGATGTCGTCCATTCCATTACGGTGTTTCAATCATCTTCTGATTTAGACGAACATTTTAGTGTGGCTTTGCTGTATACGAGTCCGACCATTGAGGATATGGATCATGAGCTCGCAGAGTACAAAAATTGATTTCAATATGTCGTGAAGAAATTTGACACGAAAACAACCATAAGATGTTTAGAAGACGACTGCCAATGGACTCTACGAGCTTAAGGAACTAGTGTCAAAGTCGTTTCACGTAGAGGCGATGCAGGGCAGCAACATATGCGGCAAACATGGAGGTGCTGGGGCTGATTAGTGTAAAAACCATAGTATTGGGTTGTTATTTTCCGACAATAATCCAGCAACGAAGGCGGTCGAGGTAAGTGATGGGCTAAGGTTATTTCTTTGGTTTTCTTGGTTGTTTGGGTGTTGATGTGTGGATTTGGAGGTTGGGCAATGGAGGTCTGGGCATTGAGTATGTGCATGTGTGTTAAGTTCTCTCGTCTCCATCAATCCATTGATTGAATTGTGGTGATGACCTTCAAATCCTAAAATTTCATTTGTTGGACTGGAGATGGTGATGGTGTTTGTGTCTGTAGGGTAAAGGGTGGAGATTGAAGGTGGCCGGTTCTGGTTGCTTTGATGTCGAAGTTTGGCCGTGGCGGTTGTAGGTTTATGTGTGTGTGATGAGGCCTGCAAATTTATGTGAGGCTCTATCCTGCAACCTTGTTGGTGTGTAAATGGGATTGTGGAGAGTAAACTTTCATGCTAAGCCAATTCGAATTGAATCAATTGAGAAAGAATTCCTACCCAGAGAGTTATTGAATTTGCCAAAATTTTCTTTCTCCGGGTAGTGAAAAATGAATTGAATGAGTTATACATTGAATGCAAATCAACAATTTGATAAGTTATTGTGAACCGTTAATTGGTGGTAATTGAGGAAGAAATTATGGAAGTGAAAAAAATTGTACAAGCTAAGCGTGGGGGGGGGGGGGGGGGGGGGAAGAAGTTGCCAAATGAATGGTTTTCAAAATTGGGTTGAAAAAATATTTAGTTGGTATTAAATTAAATTTGACCACAAAAAAATAAAAGATAATTGTATAGATTACTTAATTTAGATGACAAAATTGATTTTACTACCCAAATATATATATATATATATATATATATATATATATATATATATATAAAATAAAAATTGAAAAATACTTCACTATTATTAAAAAAAAAAAAATTGAAAAGTATCATAAGTTATTGTGATACCAACATATTTGAGATCATATTGTGATACTTCACGTGATTACGGATTGTTTTTCAATTTTCGCAATTTTGTTATAAGTAATTTTTAAATTTTATAAAATTCAAGTAGATTTCAATTTTATCTCTAAAAGTAGGGTATTTGTATGAACAACTCATAAAATAATTTAGAAGTCTTGACTTAAAACAATTAATGGGCTTGGAATAATTTTTATAAAATTAAATTTGGACAAAAGATTTAATATGTTTAAATTTAAGGAAAATTACATAAAACCTTTTATTTGAAAGATGAAATTCAAAAATCATGTGAATGAAATCTTTTTTTTTTTTTTAAATTCAGGTGTTAATTCATTTAGTTAAATGTTTAATAATTAAAAATAAATATAATAATATATATAAGATAAACATAATTATCTACTATATATTATATTAAAACTAATATAATATTAAATCAAAATTTCAAATTTTCTATCATTATTTTTTTTCTTTTCGATATTTTTCTATCATTCCCTATCTCACCCCCACCCCAACCCCACTCGACCCTACCACACCTCATTGCAAAGTGACAAATTGATTTCACCCTATCCACATCCCCGACCCCACCTACCCACCCTGCCCACCCCAAAAAATAAGTTTATTTTTATTTTCTCTCAATGTTTTCCCACTCACCCCACCCTAACACAACCCTACTCGACCCCACCCCACCCCACCCCACCACAAAGTGACAAATTGATCTCACCATCGCCACATCCCCAGACCCCACCTACCCACCCACACCATCTCACCACCCATATCCTACCTAGGGGTGGGCAATTACCCACCCAACCCGCCAAAACCGCCCAAATCAACCCAACACGATCGGTTTGGGTTGGTTTTTGATGAAAATTGGGTTGAGTTGGATTCTAAAAAAAAAAAATTGCTCGGGTTGGGTTAGGTTGTGGGTTGGATGAAAAACCCAACTCAACCCGACCCAACCCAATCAAAATTTTAAAAATATAAGACCACTTAAATTTCAAGAATTTATGCCCATTTTTAATTTGGACGAAACTCAAATATGATTTGAACATATTTTAGTTTTATTAGCAAGTATTCAATTTATTATATTTGAGCTTATTGTATTGTACATAATTTATTTGAATTAATAGTTGATTTATGAGCATAATTTTTTAATTTTCTAGGATTTTTAGTTAATTGGACCAAAGCCCAACCCACCCCACCCAACCCAACCCGACCGAAACTTGATTGGGTTGTGTTTGGTTGGATTGGGTTTGAACTCATGTTTGGGTTGGGTTGGGTTGATTTGTTATCAACCCGACCACAGTGGGTTGGGTTTGGGTTGGGCAAAAAACCGACCCAACCCAACTCACGCCCACCCTTAATCCTACTACACCCCAAAAATAAGTTTATTTTTATTTTCTTTCAATGTGTTCCTACACTTCCCCAGCCCACCCCAACCCCACTCCACTCGACTCTACCCTACCTCATCACAAACTAACAAATTGATCTTATCACAGCCACAGACCACCACCCGACCCCACCCACCCTACACAGAAAATAATTTTTATTTTTTTCTTTCGATATTTTTCTATCATTCCCCATCCCACCCACCCCACCCTACCCCACCCATCTTAAAGTGACAAATTGATCTCACCCTAACCATATCCTCCGACCCACCACAAACCCCGCCTCACCACCCATATCCTATCCCACCCCAAAAATAAGTTTATTTTTATTTTCTCTCGATATTTTACTACACTTCCCCAACCCAACCCAACACACCCCAACCTAACCCCACTTGACCCTACCTACCCCACCTCATCGCAAAGTGACAAATTGATCTCACCCCACCCACATTCCCCGACCCCACCTCACCACCCATATCCTACCCCACCCCAAAAATAAGTTTATTTTTATATTCACTCGATGTTTTCCTACACTTCCCAATCCAACCCCAACCCAACCCCACTCGACTCGACCATACCCCACCTCATTGCAAAGTGACAAATTGATCTTATCCCAGCCACAGACCACGATACACCCTACCCGCCTCGTCACCCACCCTACCCCACCTCACCGAAAAAACGATTTTTTTCTTCTACTTTTCCACCTACCACCACCCAGTCCAATAGCACCCTATCGATCCCACCCTACCCCAAAAATGATTTTTTTTCCTTCTACTTTTTCATGCCCCCACCAATCCCACCCCCACACTACCCGGTCCACCCCACCCACCCCACAAAATGAGTTTTTTTTTTTTATCTATACATGTTTTCCCACTCTACCCCGCCATCCACCCCACCCAAAAATGATTTTTTTTCTTCTAATTTTTCACAACCACCCCGCCCCCAACCCTACCAGCTAACCACCCAACCAATCGACCCCACCCAACCAAAAAATGATTTTTTTTCTTTCATTTTTTCACACCCCACCCAGACCCTACCCTTGCACCCACCCCACCCCACCATACCCACTCATCCCATTCCTACCCACCCCCGAAAAATAATTTTTTTTCTTCAATTTTTCACACCCCCACCCACCTAGCTCCCGACCCTACCCCGCCACCCACCTAACCAACTGATCCCACCAAAAAATGATTTTTTTTCCCTACTTTTTCACACCCCATCCCGACCCTATGCCCATTACCCAACAACCCCACCACTACCCACCCCACCCAAAAATGATTTTTTTTTCTTTTCCACACCCCGTCTCGACCCTATACCCGTCACCCACCAACCCAACCCTACCCAAAAATGATTTTTCTTCTTCTAATTTTTCACACCCCGTCCCTACCCCGCCATCCCCCAACAAACCAACCTCACCCAAAAATGATTTTTTTCTTATACTTTTCCTCGTCCAATGGTCACAAAAAGTTACAGATGGTCACAACATTTAATATAATTGGTCACAATCATTTATAATTGGTCACATATTATTTATTTATCGGTCACAACTTACTCGTTTTTTTATGATTAGTTTATATTTTTTGTCATAATTACCTAATAATTGGTCACATTCCCTACTCGTCATAAGTCACACAAAGTCACATTTAGTCGACATTTTGGTTACACTTACCTAATAATTCGATCACCCCACCCCACCCCCACCCTACTCCACCCCCACATGCAAAGTCACAACATGTCACACAATGTCACAATTGGTCATACAATGTCACATTACAAATTTAGTTGAAAAACCTCACCCACCTACCCACACATTCCTAAAGTCCCAGTTGGTCACACAAGGTCATAATTTGATCACACAAGGTCATAATTCGGTCACACGAGGTCACAGTTAGATCACAATTGGTTTAGTTGCAAAATTCGATCACACAAAGTCACAATTCGATCACATAAAATCACAGTTGGTCACATGAAGGCACAGTTCGATCACATAAGGTCATAGTTTGGTAACACATGTGACCGAACTATGACATCGTGTGATTGAACTGTGACCTTGTATGACCGAATTGAGACTTTGTGTGATCGAACTGTGACCTTGTATGTTCAAATCGTGACTTTGTGTGGTCAAGTACAGGATGTGACCAATTATTAGGTAAATGTGACCAAAATATTTACTAATTGTGACTTGTGAGAAATGGAGGATGTGACCAAGAAAACTAAGATTACGGAATGTGACCAAATATTAGGTAATTGTAACAAAAATGTTAACTAATTTTGATTGAGGAAACGTGTAAATTATGACCAATAAATAAATAATACGTACCAATTATATGATAATTTTGATCAATTGTAGGTAAATGTGATCAAAATATTGACTAATTGTGAGTTTGTGCGACTTATGATAAGTGCGAATGTGATCAAGAAAACAAGTAAGTTTTGATCAATCAATAAATAAATTGTGATCAATTATTGATGATTATGACCAATTATTAGGTAACTATGACCAATAAATAATAATATGTAATCAATTATGGATCATTGTGACCAATTATATAGATTGTGACCAACTGTGACTTGGTGTGACCATTGAACGAGGACGTGATGTGACCTACAATTGTGTCAAATATAACTATGTGTGATCGAACTTTGACTTTGTAAGAACGAAGTGTGGCTTTATGTGATCGACCTGTGACCTCGTGTGATCTAACCATGACCTTGTTTGACCTAATTGTGACCTCCTGTGACCTAATTGTGACCTTGTTTGACCAAACTGCGACTTTGTGTGACCGAACTTTGACCTTGTGTGACCAACTGTGACTTTGGAGGGTTGGGGTGTTACAACTAAATTTGTAATTGTGACTCTGTGTGACCTTGTGTGACTTAACTGCGATCTCGTGTCAACTTACGTGACTGACTGTGATTTTTGGGGTGGGGATGGTGGGGTGGAGGTTGGGTGGGACTAGAAAAAGTAGATGAAATCATTTTTTGTGGTGAGGTAGGATCGGGGTCGGTGGGTGGGTTGGTGGGGTCGGGGTCGGAAAAGTAGAAGAAAAAAATCATTTTTTTGTGGGTGGGGGTAGGGTGGGGTGGATCAGGGAGGGGAAAAGTAGAAGAAAAAAATTATTTTTTGGAGTGGGGTGGGTGGGTGGGTAGGGTGGGTTGAGGTCGGGTTGGGGTTGGAAAAATTAGAAGAAAAAATTTATTTTTTTGGTGGGTGGGGTGGGTAGGGTGGGTTGAGATGAGGTGGTTGGTGTGAATTGTGAAAAAATAGAAGAAAAATAATTTTTTGATGGGGTATGGTGGGTGTCGGGGTGCGGTGGGATGGGGTGGGGCGGTTGGGGGGAAGTGTGAAAAAATAGAAGAAAAATCATTTTTGAGTGGGGTGGGGTGTGGTGGGATAGGATGGGGCGATTGAGGTGAAGTGTGAAAAAATAGAAGAAAAACCAGTTTTGGGTGGGGTGGGTTGTGGTGGGGTTGTTAGGGTGGGGTGTGAAAATATAGAAGAAAAATCAAATTTGGGTGGGGTAGGATGGGGGTGGGTGGGTGACGAGGTAGGATCGGGGCGGGGTGGGTGGAGGTGTGGAAAAGTAGGAGAAAAAAATTAATTTTGGGTGGGGGCGGGGTGGTGTGGGGTGGGGTTGGGGATGGGTGACGGGGTAGGGTCTGGACGAGTCGTGAAAAAGTAGTAAAAAAAATTATTTTGGATGAGGTGGGTTGGGTAGGGTCTGGGGCGAGGCTGGTGGGGGAGTCGAAAATTAGAAGAAAAAAATTAATTTTGAGTGAGGTAGGATAGGGTAGGGTCTGGGCGAGTTGTGAAAAATTAGTAGAAAAAAAATCATTTTGGGTGAGGTGAGGCGGGGTGGAGAAGGGTGGAAAAATATCTTAAAAAAAACTTATTTTTGGAGTGAGGTGGGCGTGGCGGGTGGATGAGATGAGAAAAAAATAAAAGTAAAATCATTCTTGTGGTGTGGTGGGGTGGGGTGGGTGAGTGAGTGAGTGAGTGGTGGCAGGGTGGGTGGGTGGGGTTGGGTTGGGGAGGAGTGGGGGGTGTGGGTAAGGTGGTGTTTGGGGTGGGGGTGAGTGTGAAAAAGTAGAAGGAAAAAAGTTATTTTATGGGTGGGGTGGGTTGTCGGGGTGGTGGGGTGAGTGCGGGGTTGGGTTGGGATGGAGTGGAGTGGTTGTCGGCTATGTATTGTTTTGATTTTATTATTTAATATTATGCATTTATTTGACAACTCATTATAATTATTATAATATTGTATTAATTAATTAACTAATTAACACCTGATTTTTTTATAAAAAAAACCTTAAGTTTGTTATGTTTAAAAAGTGAAAGTTTTAGTTGTATAGTTATGTACTTTTCCTTTAAATTTATCCTATTGAAGGGTGTGTTCTTTTAGATTTAATATGGAATGTTTTGTGTCATATCAAGAAATTGAATTTATTTGTTTATTTATTTGTGTTTTCTAGGTAAGATGAATGGTTAAAAATTGGAGAGAGAAAATATGAATGGTTAAAAAGTAGTATGAAAAATTGTGTAATTTAAATTTTTGTAATGATTTCATTTTAATTTCCAGCAGAACACACCCTGAATTATATATATATAATAGAAGAGTGCGCTAATTTTTTTTAAAATAGCAACTGTTAAGATTGGAGAGTTGTAACGACAAGTTCGTTAAAAGTAACAGTTAAAATCGAAATTTCTCGGCCACTACATAAATTATCTTCAATCTATCTATAATTGCAAAACAAATTATGTAAAATCTAAAAACAAGGTAAACAACACTAGAAAAACGGAAACCTTGTCCTTCCAAATTGAAGTCCATCTTGATGTCCAAATCCAAACCCAGAAATCTTGTTATAAAGCAAATACAGCATCTCCATATATTACACAATTAGAAAAGGAATCAGACGCATTTCATGTCTAGAACGCTCAAAGGATAAGGAAATAGATTGGAATACTCGAAAGTAATCACTTCCCCAGGAATTATTTTACCTCCATTTTTTAGTAGACAGGTACCAATGCTGATGCGCCGGAAAATTATTGGATTAATTAAGGTTGTCGATGCAAAAGCAGCACACGAGATTTGAACATCGAACACTCCACCAACGTGCCATGCCTCGTTGCTTATTTGGACAGTGAACTTGGGAACGTTAAGACCCGCAAATCCCGATGGCCATTGATATATTCGAATTGCACTAGGATTGCATCCGTTAGGATACGGAAACCAACCTACAATGTAAAAATGAAAAGAATTATTAGTAACAATCAAACAGGAGAATTCAGTACATTCAATAAAAGCCAATCTTAATTAAGTACCAAACTTTCAAGAATCAGATATGCATACATGAAATGGTGAAGGGAAATAGTAGGAAGATGAGTAGATAATATAAAGGTTGTGCCATGGCTGCGCCGAGGAGGAAAAAGTGTGTGTGCACAAGTGCGTGTAATATGCGTTTGTTAATGTTAGGGAATCTTGATTCTTGATGTTTGAACATCCACGCACCCTATGCTTATATGGAAAACGTGGTTCTTGACACCTTTGTAATGATAACTATATCGATTTGGATAATGAAAAAAATAAAATAGTAATGTTATTTAGTAGCACTAGTATTAATGTGACAACATTAATTTAGGTGCCATATTAAACTGATATTAAATAATATTTATAATTAAATGAGAAAAATAATTTTACCTTTCATGGAATCTATCACATAATGTCACTTATATGGGTGTTATAAATAACATTATTCAATAAATAAATGATAAATTTGAAAATCCAGCAGTTCAACATAAATGTTCTTCATCAGCATTTAGCAAGCTAAACATGTTCTGAAATTTAAGGACATAGCCCAATTTATTTTCATCCCTAACACCCAAACAAACAAAAAATGATTCAAGAATGGGTTGTCCACATAAATCCCTACTTTTAGGGATAAAATTGAAATTTAATTGAATTTTATAAAACTTGAAAATTACTTGTAATAAAATCGTAAAAACTGAAAAATACTTCATAATCACATGAAGTATCACAATCTGATACTTATGATACTTCTCAAATGTGTTAGTATCACAGTATGATACTTTTATTACTTCTCAATTTCTTTTAGTAAAAGTGAAGTATTTTATTTATATTTATTTTTGAGATGTAAAAATCAGTTTTTCCATTTAAAGTATGTATTCTGTTGTCCACATAAATACCTTACTTTTAAGGATCAAATTGAAATTTACTTGAATTTTATAAAATTTGAAAATTACTTATAATAAATCGTAAAAACTGAAAAATACTTCATAATCACGTAAAGTATCTCAATTTGATACTTATGATACTTTTCAATTTTTTTTAAGTAACAGTGAAGCATTTTTCAATTTTTTTTGTTAGGTAGTAAAAATTAGTTTTGACATCTAAAATAAGTAATTTGTACAATTATCCCATTAAGAAATGGATGAATGAGAAAAAAAATGAAATATTACACTGTGTTCGAATAAGTTTTTTTTGTTATAAAATATTATTATAAATTAGGTAAGAAATTAGGTATGAATGACAATTACTATTATGCCCCTGTAAACTTTACATATTACTATTGTACCATTGTTTACTCCTATAAATATGAGCATTATTATCATTTCTCATAACACTCTTAATGAGAAGAATTCTCTCATTCTCTCCATCTCTTTCTCTCAAAAATATTGGTGTTAGATTTTGATAGTTTCACAACACGTTATCAGCACGAGTCTCTAGCCTATCGAGTAATATGACGGGAGTATGCTTTACAGTTGCATCTAAATGATGAGCCTTTGTATCAGAAACCAGATTATTATTAATCAACATTTCATTTTCCAAATCTAGTGTTTTTGGTATTAGAAAATCATTTATACATCATAGATTAGAAAATCAATTCCAAGTCTATAGAAAAATTGGAAAAAATGTGAAATCCGAAACTTTCAAAGCAAATTCACGTCAAACCGTATATCAAAACGATGATCGGACACCAGATTCATGACCACAGCGACGTGACGATCCTCCGGCATCGGCGCGTGTCGACGGCAAAGTCACCGGCGCGGTGGCACGTGAAGACCACGCGCGGACGTCGAGGTGGGGCGTGACGGCGCGTGACTGAGAATCCAGCGATGGCGTCAAAAGGCAGTTTGTTCGTCTTGATGTTTTGGATTTTTCTATGATCTTACTTTTCTGTTTTGTGCAGTTTTGAAATTTTCTGGTGGTCGAACGTGGAAGTTTTCTTAAAAATTGTTTTTGGAGCACTTCCGACGGAATTTTGAACTTCGGATCAAAAGTAAATTTGTTCTAAATTAAATTTCAAACCTATTGATGGTTTCGATTTATCCATACGAGCAATATATTAAAATATGGATCATTTTGCCCTTGGTAATACATAAAAGTATATTAATCGTAAATTAACGATTAATATGTGATCAACAAGATAAATTAAAGAGTTTAAACAAGGTATAAGTAATATAATTATTGTCATACCGTGATAGATTGAGTTATTATGGACTGGATTTATACCTTAACTGGATATGACTCATTATCGTAACGGATTGGACTATTATGAATACATTGACTGGAAGATATGACTCGCTCACTCATAAAAGGTAATTATTTCATTATGTTGACACCTCCTATATGGTCGGTCTATCAATTTAATACATGGAATATTTTACATATATTCAAATTTTATAAACACCTCAATTGTTGGTTAATTGTAACATATTAAATGTTGTTGTCAACATATATACGTGGTGGTATAACACCAGTATTATTATTGTTAATATATATACAATATTATTGTTATTTGATAATTCATTAAATGATACCAGAAGTTATCAATACTAAAGTTAGAAAATATTTTATCAAATGATACAAGAAGTTATCATTACCAAAAAGTTGGTGAATGTTGATAAAAATATTTTATCAAACGGTACCAGAAGTTACCATTATCTGTATGGAAAAGATAGATAAAAATGAATTATCCAACAAGAGAATGTTGATGTATGATAAGATAATATCACATGATAGCACGGACATAGCTAATGTGAAAATAATCTCATCAGTATTATGAGATAAATATTAGATGATAAATATATGGAAAAGTTCTTGCATAAACACTTATGTATTCTAGAAGAAGTAAAAATTATCATCTAAACATACTGAAATTATATTATTATTATTGCTCCTGAAGAAGCATAAACGAGTCATACATGCAAAATACAAAAGGGGGAAACATTTATGATCCTCAAAAGTAGAGATGTATATCAGGTGTAATAATACTCCATACTCTACCATCCCTAATCTTTTTTGTGTGTCTCAAGAGTAAGAATACACTGTACTCTACCACTCCAAATCCTTTTGAGGTTCACAAGATTAAGTTCAAATACTCATCAACATTAGAGGTGTGTCTCAAGAGTAAGAATACCCCATACTCTACCACCCACAATATTTTTAGATTCACAAGGATAAATTTACATTAACCGGACTCCATTTTCGCTCGATTCCCCTTCCTTGCGACCAATCTATCTTTAATCCTGCTCGATCTTGTATTGGTATATATGATTGCAACTTATCCAGCAGTTCCTCGATAGTAGGAGCAGAAATAAGGATTCTCCTAGAAAATGGAGAGATGAATCCCTGTTCCACAGCATAATCAAGAAATGTTAGCAAACCATCAAAGAAATTGTTAACATTTAAAAGCCCAATAGGCTTGGTATGGAGATCTAATTGAGCCCATGAGGTAAAATTAAAGATTTCCTCTAAAATACCAAAACCTCCAGGAATGGTAATGAAGGCATCAGAACCATGTAACATGCAAGTTTGCGTTCATGGATAGATAACGTCTATACTTCATGCCCTCGTGTTTTGCCTGCGATATCAGCTAAAGGAACGGGTATAACACCTATCACTCTTGCTTTCTCTGCTCGAGCGGATTGTGAAACACAACCCATCAATCCACTGCTGCCCCCTCCATATACTAGATTGATACCTTTCTCTCCCAACTTCTTTCCTAAATCCACTGCTGCTTCTAGATACCCAAAACCTTTCCCTACTTTTGATCCACAAAATACACAGACGGTTTTGATATGTCGAAATTTTGGTCCTTCCATCTTTGAGAATATAAGGAAGGAAAAACTTATGAGAAAATGATATTTTGGGATGCATGAAACTGTGAAAATCATTGGCTTTTTAAACTTGAAAAACTTCACTATTTACTGCTCGTCTTTTGAAAAAGTGAAAACCTACTTCTGATTAAATTACACTTCTTTTGATAAAGCGTACCTTTCGGTGATTTTTCAATACATTTTATCAATGCTCGAGAAATGAAACATGAAAATATTTTATAAATATATGTGCAAATATATACACACAATATACTGATTTACCTTGTATCAATGTTGAATAGCCAAAACATCATTGTTTATAACAGCCTGGCAAACATGATCTTTTGCTATTATATTTTTGAGACTATAATTCTCTTTATCGCTGATGAATTTAGCCCATAAAGATAGTAGCTCACGCTGCACATACCCACTTGGGTGCGTCTCAAGAGTCAATCGGATATCATCCAGTGATTCCTTACTCAGTCCACCCTTAATGAAGTCTATCTTATCATCTCGATTTATGGATGAATATCCTACTGATTTACAACGGGTATTACATGTCTATCGAGCACATTTGTAGCAACTATTTAATCTTTTTGCTCTTCGCTTCTTTGCAAAAGTACTCTTACCTAAGCCAGGCTTGTGCTTAGAAAATGAATCAGGTAATTCACCAGCTAAACAAACTTTTGCTTCGATCAACCAACGAACATCTTCTGGAATGCCTTGATCCATCAGCAGCCTCAATCTTTCAAGTCAAACTCGGTAAATTTTTTTCAAAACATTTACCGGAAGATTAGAATAATATTTGCGAATATGTGATAATATAACATCCATGCGTAAAGGAGCGTTCCCCGTGATATTGATTCTATCAAGAAATAATGGAATAAATTATTGAAAAGGTGGGAACAATAAGATAATGCGTCATTACCTTTTTCGATATAAGGGAAGATTTGGCGACAATATTGAGAACATGAGATATTTTCTCGGATATTGTACCTGATTTTTCAGTACACTAATAAAGGTATACTGATTTGTACTATACAAAAATACTTATTGATGAAATGAATACTGTATTGAACCAGAAAGTAAAATATCTTGCTGAACCAGAAGTTCTATAATGATTGGTTAGATTCCAATTCAATAATGAGATTTATTGAGAATGTAAAATGGCATTCATTAAAGAACCAGAAGATTGTTCAGGTTAACAAGTTATCATTGATGCTTGTTCTCAAAAGCAAATTAATTATCTCACTAAGAAAATGAATGACTGATTATTTGCTCAAGTAATGATATTACAAGCAAAGTGATAAATGCTAGCATGAATATATCTTAAAGTCATTAATGATTTTACGAATTAGTTGAGATAATAGAATATTATATTGCTAATGGTTTAGCAGATTAAAAGCCTCAAGTTATTTGCTACGAGAACAATTTGAATATAAACATTTCTCATGCAGCAATATTTTACATACAAACATGTCAATAAGATGAAATAAAGATTAGCTTGTAAAGATTTATGATTTCTAAAAAGTGCGATATCTATATACACTCCAACAAAACGCACTTAGATATATGATTGTGATTATATCCATAATTATGAATGACATATGTTGAGACATTTTTAGCCGACTGATATAATATAAGATTCTTGAATATTATGGGGAAATTAAACAATAACACGCATGAAGCGTGATCAAACTTAAAGCGTAATTGTGCCTGAAGCATAATGACAATCGATTCCAAAAATAAATATCTCTTGAATAATTGAGATGATCCCTTTGAGGTTAAATACTCATAGTGAGTAAAAGGGACATAATTAAATGATAAGAGATTTAGGCCTGATGATAGAATATACAAAGAGATCTCTCTATGTTATGTTTATATTGAGATGAAATGGAATCGATAAATAAGTGGACTACACACAACCCTCTTATGAAAATGAGGTTTTTGAAATTAAAATACTTTGGCCAAATATAAAAATCCCAATGAAGGGATTATTGTTATAGGACCTGAAGTCCAAAACACTTAAATGTGTAATGCCAGTAGTTATTTGTACAAATGAAAAATATTACACAGTCGTAAAAGACGACTTGTTGCGCGCGAAATTCTCAAAGAACTAGCATGACATATGGTGGATGGGACTATAATCTAGATCACTAGTTTGAGCTCTTTGATATACCAATGAGCGAGATCAAAAAGTGTGATTCTCATCTCGGTACTTTGAGAGTTTTCTTTGATGTAACAGTTGATCGTGGTACATTGGGATTTCAAGCGAAATGATTATAGATTTTATGTCGAAATTGATATCTATTTCAATGATTGATTATACTCCTGCAAATTAGAAATTGCAATTTATAAAGTGCAAGAACATACATGTATAAATCATTGAAAGATTCAATTTGCCCAGAATAGTATCATTATAGAATAAAATGTGATTCTTAAAATAAAATCACATGAAGAATGATACATATGACCCCATAATATAATATGTTGAAAATGAAATTGGAGTGTACTATTATTATATTTGAATATTTGGGCATGCAATTGATTTTCAATATGAAAAATTATATTATCCACCGAAAATGAATATTCACCAGAAGTGAATTCTAGATTTTGATAGTTTCACCAGAAGTGAATCAATTCTAGATTTGAGTAATGCAATCAGTCAACTAACTAAACATTGCTTGGTATAGCATGTTCAGTACATCATAAATGAGTTGTAAACTATTTATAAAAGCTCATCACAAACTATATGTTTGATGAAATGATTTGAGATTGTATTAATATACTTGTGATATTCCTATGAAGGGAACAAATATGCGCTGTATTCTTTTTCCCTTAGCTAAGGTTTTGTCCCACAGGGTTTTCCTAGCAAGGTTTTTAATGAGGCAGCAATTATGGCGTATCAATGAAAATAATATACTCTTTTTCCCTTCGCTAAGGTTTTGTCCCACAGGGTTTTCCTAGCAAAGTTTTTGAGACATTGTCACAGCTATCTGCAAGTAATAATTCAACAACAAGCTCTCTCTTTAAATTGTGCTAGAATGATATCAACAAATGAAGAAAATCATAGACATCTGGAATGGTATCAACAAATGAAGAAAATCATAGACATCTTATGAAGAATGTTATGCTATCGGCTACACACAAGAATATTTTCATATATACATATTCCAAACGAAAGATGATATCATTATTCAAAAGGTTCATGAATACTTGATTGCACACTTCAAGGGGAGAATCATGCTGTACTCTTTTTCCTTCGTCCAGGTTTTGTCCTACTAGGTTTTCCTGACAAGGTTTTAACGAGGCAGCGGCTATACTCTTTTTCCTTCGTTCAGATTTTGTCCCATTGGGTTTTACTGATAAGGTTTTAACGAGGCAGCACTTCAGCACTAAAGTACTTCAGCACTTCATAATTCGAAGGCAACACTGCATAACTTCAAGTTTCCAGTACATGATTTGTACTACTTATCATTGATGTCATTTTGGATATTAGACTCAATGATTAATGATGTCCAACATCAGGGGAGCAGTTGTACTCTTTTTCCTTAGCTCAAGTTTTATCCCATCAGGTTTTCTTAGCAATGTTTTAACGACAGACAATTGAGCAAGCGAATAATATGTCATTCAAGGGGGAGTGTTATAAAATATTATTATAAATTAGGTAAGAAATTAGGTATGAATGACAATTACTATTATGTCCCTGTAAACTTTACATATTACGATTGTGCCATTGTTCACTCCTATAAATAGGAGCATTATTATCATTTCTCATAACACTCTTAATGAGAAGAATTCTCTCATTCTCTCCATCTCTTTCTCTCTAAAATATTGATGTTAGATTTTGATAATTTCACAACATTTTTCCATTTTTCCATTTGTTTACTTTATAAAGGCTCTGCAAAAGTAACTGTCATGAATCTGCAAAATTAAATGTCATTCCTCGTCTTAGTAAATGTGTTTGGTGAAGAATACAACAAAATTACCAAAATACCCTCCCAATCCCTAGAGCCTCTCTCCTGCTTGACTCTATCTGCAGCTTAAACAATTATCTGCATGCTCCCTCATGAGACCCATTACCTGCTCCTATCGCCTTCGACGAAATAACGCACCGACAACTCGCCTCCAAGCACGTAAAATGGATGTCTCCTTCTTAGCCAAGGTATGTTTCGTTAATCCCCACCGACTGTTGCTCTGTGCTCAATTTTTTGGACTGGTTGTGACTTGTAAAACGTCCGATTCAGGTACTCCACCCTCCTTATAACAAAAGACCCTCCCCATGAAGGTAGAAAACGCCGATAAGGAGAAGCCCCGCCTTAGCTGCAAGTGGTCTGACAACAAGTGTATCATGTACTTTGAACTGTACATTGAAGAACACGGGAACGGGAAATATTCGGGAGGAAGCTTCAAAAAGGAAACTTTCAAGAGGATAGCACTAAAACTGACCCAGACATTCGAGGAGGAGTGAACTAGTTTACGGTGCAGAAATTTTTAGGACAAGCAAAAATAGTGTGGTCATTGGCGAATACCCTGAGGAATGCTACTAGTTTAGGACTTGATCTAGTAAAAGAATGTGTTGTTGCAGATGACAATTGGTGGCTGCAAGCTGCGTAGGTTTGGCGTCCCCAGTAACATGTATATCATGTATTCGTTTTCTGATTTGTTTTTGTGGTATTTGCTCCATTAACATTGAGGGTGCTAATTATGATGCGTGCTGTGTAACATGGGTGAATTTACCTAGGAGCAATTGCCCATTTTTGTCCATGGCACACACTTGGTGAACACAATTGAACTATCCTATGAGAAATTAGGAATGACAACGGGCGAGGATGACTTTCCCTGTTCCCGTCCGATTAATGATTTACCATCCCCATCCCTATCCCGTCCCCATTTAGTTGGGGATGGAGACGGGCGGGGATGGGAAAATCCTCGTTTACATCCCCATTTGTTTTTTTTTTTTTAAAGTTTTAAAATAATTTTATGAAGACAATATAATGAGATATACAGGAACCACCCTAACATTTTCTAAATCTAATAATCTTTACACATTATTTGGACATTAATCGAATACATATTCATCTTTGTTTGTATCTTTATTTTATATTTGATTCGATGAGAAAATACAACTCGATAAGCTTAATAACTTATAATTAATAATCAGTAACTTTTTCATAATAAGTATTTAAAGTTTATGACTTGATAAGTAATAAATTTTTTGTGCAAGAAATTTTGATGTCATAGGAATTTTGTACAGATAATATATGACTTTTTTTTTGGGCTTTTTATATTTTAATGGAACTTGTTAATTGGGGATCGGGATCGGAATCGGGGACGGGGCGGGTATGGGGATAAGACAGTCATCCTCATCCCCGCCCCGTCCCCGGTTCGGGGATTTTTTTTCATCCCCATCCCTGCTCCATCCTCGTCATTGTCGGGGATTCCCCTCCCCATTTAGGACGGGTCTCCGTCGGGTTCGGGTAATCCCCGCCCCGTTGCCATCCCTATAAGTAATTGACCATTTGGATTATTTTTAAGCCCTGAATTGAACCCAATTCTGTTTTTCAATACACAGTGATGGCTGCTATGGCATTGTGTGAAATTTATGACTACAAACCATAATTTACACAAAGCAAATGTAATAAGATGGTAATATCAAAGGCTTCAAGCTAGTAAATTTCCATCTGGTATATATCAGCAAATATATTAACATATAAACACAATGTCTATATACAGTGTGTTTATATTCATTTGACCTGCTTTAGGGTATCTTGTTTCACCAAATTTAAGCCTCTAATACTCACAAGGTTTAATTTCTCACCATTTGGGTTCACAACTATAAAGATCCATGCTTTATTTGAACTTAGTTCAAGATTAAGATCAATTTTGGAGGATTAATAAAAATTAATCCTTTTTTTAATAATACTTGACATTTTTATTTTTATTTTTTGAAAATACTTTTACTTGACAATTTCTCACTACGGAATGATGGAAGTGACTCAAGTTTTCATTTCTGTAATTTTCTTGTTTTTAATAGTTGATCAAGTTCTATATGAACTTCTAGCGGATTCAAGTTTGTGGTATACGGAGCATTTATTTGATTATAACTAAAGAATGCGATGTGTTCGAGGTCAAATATGTGATTAAAAATGATTTGAGAAAATGTGTGTGGTTGACAAGTGCGCAATGACTTATTACAAGGTTTGCCCGAATATTGCCTTGCTGAAGGATAAGAATGTCCAAGAAATAATTTACTATGGCGACATTCTATTCAAAAATGTGACTGCCACTAGGGAGCACGTCGTGTATCCTGCCACTGCTACAAGGGCTAACTTCCTAGATGGTCTCACCCGTAGGCTCAACTTGAATAATGTCCTTATACCCGTCCCCGTCATTGATGAGGCACACACAATGCCAACTCCATTGCCCACTGGTTATTGTGGAAATGATTATGATCAGGTAATGTCGGGTAGTAGAAGCACAGTTGGTAGCAAGCGGAAGTCCTCTGAGGTCACCCTAAGCCACCATAGTTGGAAGAAACTGATGGTCGGCTCCCAATTGCTTGGTGCATTCAACTCAGCGTGCAAGAAAAAGTACGAAAAGGGAATTAAAATCTCCAATCTTGTCCCTCCTATGGATATACGTTGGCCCCATCTTATTGAGATGTTTGAGGTTGACAAAAATATTTCCACATATGGCGCAACTATGCTGGGGAACAACGAAGGACAAAGGCACATTTCCTTTGGTGGCCAACGTTAGAGGAAAAAATCAAATGGCTTAAGCACATGGAGAAGAGTGGTTATAATTAAGCTTGGGCAACGTATTTTATCATTGTGAAGCTTTTTTTTACTCTATCGAGACTTTTCCTAAATGTTACAACGGTATTAAGACTTTGTACCGGTTGTAGAAATTTATATGAAATCTTGTTGTCCTGTTAGCATATCATTGTGAGATTATTTCTCCTTTATAAATTTCATCTTCTAAGAGACTAGCAATTATAATATTTATTTTATCAAATGAATGAATCCCTGTAGGAATTAAGGGCAAATTTGAGGAATTCATAACTGCCACTAGGATTCAGTTTATTTCTTGTAACAAATGAAAGATTCCTAGTTATTTTATTTTTTATTTTTCTCTTTTTATGCATTTGTTTAGCTTTTTGTTTGATTACTAGTTGAAAAGGGAACCTTCAGTAAATGGGAACAATTTCAAATTGGCTTCAAATGCAATCACATGGCAGTTGCATGTTACTTTCACTCTTTATTCCAAAAATAACTTGTCTTCCACCTCAGACTTGGTATAGAAGGTCTTGGCTGCATGCGAAAAAAATTGGTTAAGTGATGTCGTGATCCTATTCTTTTAGTATTCCTTCAACATGCACAATAGTGTTCAATAATGCAACGCACCTATAAAAGTTCCCACTTCCCCAAGCATTATGAGAAAAATATTGGATACTTGAGCTCTGTATAACAATATCTACAGGATGGATTCTACATAGGTGAGTGTGAAATTGTGTTACCTCTTTGTGTTTGTTTTCCTTGTTGCTATAAATTTCTTTGCAGTATGGCATCCTACCGTGAGCAAGAATTAATGCATGAACTTCAAAGACAAGAAGATGAGGAGGCATCGTGTGTCGAGTATTACAGTTTTGGTTGCCACATAGATCTATTCAGAGTTCATGAAAATGTTATAAACGCCCGCACTCATGATCAAGTGAACTATGGGCAACGTTTGGTTGATAGGTTGTTAAGCCAACCAAGCGGGGACGACTCTTTGCAGCAAACAAGAATGAGGCCTCCCAATTTCTAGTCTTTGGTTAGTTATCTGAAACAGAACTACGGCTTCAAGGACTTCAGATATATATTGGAAAAAGAGAGGCTAGCATTATCACTTTCCGTATTAGGACATTATGTTGGTTTAAAGCTTGCTTATATGATTTTCGGTCATTCAACATCTATTGTACACACACATTTTCACTATGTCCTCGAGAAACTAGAATGTCTATCTTTCGATATGATAAAGCCACATCCTAATTACCTACGAGGAGGCGGGGCTCATGCTCCAACCGACCCGCGGCATTTCTATTTTCATGTAAGCTGAATAAACTTTACTATTTCGTTATGTTGCTGACATGTCGTTAATTTGATTCTATGTTAATTACCTAAATTTGTAGAATTGTATTTGAGCTATAGATGGTACGCATGTACCATCGGTGCCACCACAAGGATAGGCTCAGCGCTATTGTAATCGACACGGCATGCTAACACAATGTTTTAGCAGTTGTTGATTTCAATATGTGTTTCACGTTCCCAGTCTCCAGATGGGAAGGGTCAACGCATGATAGTCGAATGCTGAATGCGACAATGGAAAACCCATCTAGTCGTTTTCGTATGCCATATGGGGAAAAACATTATCTTGTAGGTTCAGGTTTCGCAAATCGCCAGGGATTCATCGCCCCTTACAAGGGTCACGATGCTAGATATAACATACAAGAATTTCATAAGGCATCAACAACCCTGGCATGTCAACCTAGGACTCGGAAGGAGCGTTTCAACTAATTGCCCTCATCTTATAGGAACATTGTGGAGAGGTGTTTCGGTGTTCTGAAAAAATGTTTTCTAATATTGCAAAGGATGCCGGAGTATGAATTCAGCGGGCAAAAGTCAATTTCTCTAGCCACAATGGTAGTGCATAATTACTTACGAAAAGTTGATGGACAAGACCTTGGATTCGTTGCAGCGATGAGGCTTGATTACACGTCGATGGAACCGAACAACTCACCCGACGAAGGACAAAATGTGCCACGCACAACAACGCAAGACCGTCACCAGTTGGAACAATTTCGTGAACAAATTACTAATTTCATATGTAACACATGAAATTTGCATTATGCTTATTGGAATCTGTCCGAATTTATTGCATATTTATTTGCTAATATTGTACCCAAACTCCCCTAATTTGGTTATTGTTGGGGGACGTTAATGAGTACCCCCATTTTGATATTTGTATGTGAGTTGGAATGCTGATCACTCTGCAAGTGCATGGGTTGCGCAAGTAATATAGTGGACGTGAGTCCGAGTATCATACCTACAAGGATTGTTGTAAATTGTATATTAGACTACTACCTTAACCGAAACTAGAAAAATGATTGAGTTGAAAATTTTGATTTTAAACTTAACTGAAAAAAAATAAGAAAATCTGTTTTGTAAAAAATATAAAATGAATATGCTAGAATTGAGAATCCACATTAGTTCCATCAATTATGCATTACTCCAATTGTCTAATGATAATTCACGTGGTTTTGAAAATCTATATTCCTAATGTTGTTAAAACGCCCTTTTGGAGAAGCATTAACGCCTATTCCTACGCACGACCCAACTATATTTTTATGTTGGATACGAATATTCAAGAAAGCATTAAAAAACTGTGAATATTATTGTAGATAACACAAAGCATAAGGGTATATTTTTATCCCCTATCGGACTTTGTGGCGATTGAAGCTAATCTAATAAATTCCTAATCTTTCGAACTTAAGAAAACATAACCTAAAATCATGCAATTAGTGATCAAATAATGCATAATAAGAAAAGCACGCATCAATTGCTCAAACCCATGAATTAATTAAATTAAACATCAAAGTAACACATAAAATCCGAAATTTAATTCTTCATCACAATTCTAACATTTAAAACCTAGCATCGATACATAATAGAAAATAAATAACAAGAGACATGAAAAAATGTAACCCAATTCATCTCCTTGCAATTGTATCTTCAATCTTGATCTTGGCGTGGTTTGGATCCCTCTGGCAATTCGAAACCTTTTAAAATCAATTTCACAAGTTGGGAACCCCTAATAAGTTCCCCCAAGTCTGGTATGTAAAGATATTCATGAAAATCAGGTTACTTGGGGAGAAAGAACGCCGAATTTCGCTCAAAAAGTCCAGCTGCAGCCCAAAATTTTAACCGTGCGACCGCGTGGTTCAAAAGTGCGCGACCACACGATTCTGCAGATTAGCTTCGGTCGTCAATTCTGTGTGACCGCGCGGTTATCTAGAAAAATGCAATTTTCATCTTTTAAGTGCTAGAAGTTGGTCCCTGTCTTTTAATTGCACAGCAAGTCCTCCAACTTTTGATTCTTGTAATTTAGCCCCTTGACTTCTAATTTCTTCCAAATTTGATTTCTTCTTACATTTTTCAACCAATTGGCTATTTGATTAACTACATCAACTCTTGATTTGCACACTTTGACATTTTTATCATTCAATTGCTCAATTTTGGCCCCAATTCCATTGTTTTATCGATTTTGGATTATTCCTGACATATAAACAAATAACAACTAAATAAATAGCAAATATTCTTAGACAAATACATAAAATCCTACTTTTAGGAGAGAAATAAGTGTATAAAATACACTTATCAAATGCTATGAGAGGGCCCCCACTGATTTCAAGGATTTTTTGTTGTTTTCAAAGTGGTCTACTAATTTGGTATTCCATATGCGGTGTCGCATCAACGACAAGGTATGTAATATGATTATTGATGGAGGTAGTTGTACTAATGTTGCTAGCACCATATTGTTGAAAAATTAGGATTTCCCATGTTGAAACATCCTAAACCTTATAGGCTTCAATGGTCAAATGATAGTGGAGAAATTATTAAGGTGGATAGGAGGGTGTTAGTGAATTTTTTATTGGTAGCTATGTGAATGACATAATGTGTGATGTGGTTCCTATGCATGCCGGGTACATTTTGTTAGGTAGGCCTTGGCAATATGATAGGAAGGTGATGCATGATGGGTCTAAAAATAGGTATAGCTTTACCAAAAGAGGGAAGACTATTACACTAGCACCATTGAAACCAACAAAAGTGTAGGAAGACTAAATAAAATTGAAAATTTACGAGAAAAAAAAAGAGTGAGGGAGAATGAGAGAAAGAGAGTTGGGGCCACGACCATAGAACAAGAAGAAGAAAAAAGAGTTGGAGCCACGATTCCTGAAAAATGAGAGGTGAAAGAAAAATATAGCATTTTGGTACATACATCAGAAAAAGGAGAGGGAGTGAAGAGTTCCAGAAAAGAAAAAAAAATATGAGTTTCTTTGTAAAAATGAGTGAAATCAAAAAAGCCCTCATGGAAGAGCGACCAATGGCCCTACTATTGTACAAGGATTCATTCATTGCATTTGATGAAACTAACAAATCTCTCCCTACTTTGACTATTTCTTTATTGAAGGAATTTGAAGATGTGTTCCCGGAGGATATGCCTAATGGGTTGCCACCCATATGAGGCATTGAACATCAAATTGACTTCGCAACTGAAGAGGTCATTCCAAACCGACCCGTTTATCGAAGTAACCTCGAGGAGACAAAGGAGCTTCAAAAGCAAATGGAAGACTTGATGAGCAAGGGGTACATAAGAGAGAGCATGAGTCCATGTGTCGTACCCATGTTACTTGTGTTGGATAGTGTATGCCCGTCGAGTTAATTTATTTGTACTCGTGATATTTTGGAATAAAATTTTTTTGATTAAATCTTTGATTATATTATTTTGAGCTTGCATTAGTCCATAGATTGATTTGATATTACTAATTGAGTGTTTAAGTTGTTAAACACAAAAGATTCAATTTGTAATTCGATCTAAAATCATTGTTCACGATCAGTAAATAAATATGGACAATTTATTTTGATCGTCTCGATTTTATTAAAATCTATCTTTGATTTTGAAAATGAAATTGAGAGTACATTTGATATTTATTGAAGGGGACCACATGAAATTAATTTGTGACATTAAACATACAAATTTAATTTCACTTGACTATCGTACATGGAACCTTAATCCTAATCGGATAATGAACTTCAATTAATAACTTGAAGTTCTTTGAGGTATCAACGGGTGAGATCAAATTGTTGGTCAATATCTCGGTACTTTGGGAATTAAAGTAAACTAACGAGGAACATATATTCGTATTATGGAATCTGTCACCTTTAATTATGATCATGATCTCACTGGTTCTTCTAGTAGACAGTTAAATCTGACCTCAGTAATTCGACAGTGATTGTTGAATTCTATGATGTGATGTGATCACATAGAACTGTCAGATAGAAGATGAGACTTGAGAATTTATTAATATTCATATGAGGGTATATTGGTCATTTAACCTTACTTCGAATGTTCGAGTTGATCGACGGGGGTAACATGTAAGAGCGATAAGTCAGAGGATATAATTATTGGTTATTGCTTCAGTAATTACAATTTTACTAAGAGTGCAATTTCGTTCTTTTAGGGGAATAAAACGTGATTAATAAATTATTTTGACTGGTCAAGAGTAGACCAGATCAGAATTAATTTATTGGAGCTTAGTTTAATTGGGTCCGATTAGGTTCCCTTGGTGGCTTCAATATAACAGGCATATAAAGACTTATAACTTGTATTGGGCTGTGCAGAAATGAGATTGGGTTATAGTATTGGGGTTGGTAGGGTTTTAGAAGGTAAAGAAGTTATAAATAGTCTTCTAAGACTATTTTTCTTAACTTAATACACTTGTGGGCAGGACACACACTAAAGTGTGTAGTGTGTGTTTTCTTCTCTTGATAAAAACCCTAACCCTAGTGTAAGCTAAACCCAGAGAAAAGTGACAACGCACTTGCCTAGCCTCTGATGGAGAACACCAAGGAAAACTTGAAGGTTTGGAGATTGTTGGAATCAAGAGCAACACGGATAATTGTCAAAGCACGCTATAAGGGGTAATGATTACTTGACTCTTATCTGTTCAAAATTATATAATCTTGTCAAATACATAAAATAGCGAATTCCTGCATTGGGATGATCCAAATCACAAGAAATTAATTTTTGTGATTAGATATCCCGTTGTGTATTTCCTAACAATGGTATCAGAGCCAACAATGGTATCAGAGCCAGATTCTTGATATTGTTTTATGTATTGAGGATTAAATAATTTTGTTATGCATGTGTTAGTGGAGCGGTGTAAGTTTTATGTGATTTCATTTGTTATTGGTTGAATGATATTTTATTGAACTGCTTTTTGGCCTTAGATTATTTTGTGTAAATCGTGTATTTGTTTTATCGAGTCTTGTAACAAAGGGGGTGGATTACGACTCCATGTTTCCTCTTTGATTTTGATTTATTTCAAACTAGAATTAGAAATTAGTTTTCAAATATATTATTGTTGTATTTGAAATCATGAAGACCGAAATCATTACTGCTTAAAGTTGGAGGACTTCCGCTGCAATACAAGAGATGGACCAAACTTCATCTTCTTCATTAACCGAGGGACCTTCTCTGCAATTTCACCAAAAATCACACAAAACTCGTCTGGAAGGAGGGAAGGGGAAGCAACAGCACTGTGGATGTTGCCCTGCTGTCGACGATCGATGGAAGTACCTTCAGTGCCGCGATCTCACCTTGAAGCGGGGGCTTCAGGGCTACAGTGACGCTGTGTTTCGCTGTCGCGCCCATGCGTGGCGCGGCTGTAGGTGGCGTAGCTGCACTGCGCTGGAATGGCATCGCGACAACTCTGGTTGACTTCCCTTCTGGCGGCTGTGGTCTCTTCCGACGGTGGCGTGGTCCCCAGTGGCGGCTGAATTTGCAGAGCGAGAAACATGGACTCCGGCTATGTAGAAACAGAGAGCAGAGGATTGATATTGGGCTGCGACTTCTTCTTCGGTCGGATGGACTGAATTAAAGTTGTAGATTGGAACAATTTGAAGTTGGGCCAGATTATTATTATTTGAAGAGTTCGAATAATGGACTGGACACTTGCAAATAAAAATTGAAGAATTGGGCCAGGTTGTGGCTCAATGTAATCTTTGATTAATTTGTAATTTTGTGTCTAGGTTTTCGCCATAAATCATGTTCTAGTTTATTTTAGTATTGCATTTATTTATTGCTTTAATTTAATTGTGGATGAATGTTATTTGATAACATGTCATGTAGATCGCATAAACACCGCTCTAGGTACTATACTGTCATGCATTGTTTTATATATTTTTTTCTTTTCTAAATGTTAGATTAGAAAATAAATTTGATAATTATTAAATCGATTTTAAAATTTAAAATTGATTATATAATTATTAAATGAAAAACCCAAAGTTTAAAAAATATTAAGTGAGTAAGGGTACAAATTCTTGAACCCACGGTCTCCCTTATTACCCATTAGTAAAAATTTGTGTACTGGTTTGGGTCCAATTAGGTGGTGGTTTTTTAAGTGTGAATTAATTATGATTACCCTATAGGTAACGTAATTAATTTGTTACTTGAAAATCATCAAGATAAGGGTTGAACACTTAAATCAAAAACATCGTGGGAACTTCCTATAGAATATCCAAACGATGTCAATGATGGCCAAATCTTAATGGCAATAAAAATTAATATTGCATGAGATGTTAGATATATTAATTTTAGTGGTAGAGTCTCAGCCTAACCATAAATCACATTTATTTCTCCTATAGAGAAATGTGTTTAAAATTTTGGAGTTTTAGGGTGTCTTCATATTATAGTAGTTTTGGGTCTAATTGTGCATAATTTTTTATTCATGCATCATGTATGAAATTATCAAATGCATAGCTTTTTTTTTTTTTTATTTTATTTTAGAAAAATGTCTGGAAATTCACTGTTCATCATCTTAACTAAAAATCAACTGGTTGGAGAAAATTTCATTGATTGGAAACGTAATTTGATGATTGTTCTCACCGCTGAGAAGCATAAATTTGTGCTAACTGAACCTCATCCCAATGCACCTACTTGGACTTCCACACCTGAACAGAAGGCTGCATATGAGAAGTTGATCCATTCTGATGAGATGGATATTACATTTTGGGTTCTATCTTAAATGTTTTGTAGCAGAAACATCAGAATATGGAAACTGCTGCTCTGGTTATGGAGAGCCTTCAGCAAAAGTTTGAACATCAAGGTCGGCAGGCCCGTCAGGCTTCCATTAGGTCCATTATGAACATGCACATGAAACTTGGTATGCCCGTTAGAGATCATATGCTTGCATTGATTGGTCAGTTTAACGTGGCTGAGGTTTTGGGGACTGAAATCAATTCGGAGACGCAGATTGACATGGCTTTAGAGACTCTTCCAGAGATGTTCTCTCAGTTCAAGGTTAGTTATAACATGAACAAGCTGGATATGTCACTGACCGAGTTGATGCAGGAGCTTCAGAATGCTGAGACTGTTCTTAAGACCAGGGCCAATGATGTGCTGGCTGTTGCTTCTACTGGACCATCCTCTTCCAGCTGAAAGGCAAAGGAGGAAACAAGAGGAAGAAGTCTAACAAGAAGGGACCACAGTAGTAGGTTAAGAAAGCAAAGACAGATGGCAAGCCAAAGGGGAAATGCTTTCATTGTGGACAGAAAGGTCACTGGAAGAGGAACTGTCAAGGATACCTAGCTTCCAAAAAGCAAGGTAATGGTGAGTTCACTAGTACAGAAACAGTCTTTCGCGTCGGTTATTTAAGAGATTAGGTGTCGGTTTTTGTGGCGACGCGTATGAAGTAGACGCGTAAAGTAAAGACTTTACGCGCCGGTTGTAAAACGACGCGTAAATGCTATCTTTACGCGTCGGTTGTTAATAAACCGACGCGTAAGTTGAAAAAAAAAATAATAATAAAATTTAGGCGTCGGTTTTCTTTAAACCGACGCGTTTTCAATTTTTTTTTTTTTTTTCACGAAATTCATTTGCCTATAGAGTAAAATACAATGACCCAGGCCACTACAGGCCATGGCCTGCATTGGCCTGGACGTCACCTGCAATGACCCAGGCCACTGCAGGTCATGACCTGCAATGACTCAGGCCACTGCAGGTCATGGCCTGCAATGACCTAGATGTCACCTGCAATGACCTGGACGTCACCTGCAATGATCCAGATCACTGCAGGTCGATCATGACCTGCAATCACCTAAACGTGGACTGAACATTTTCCACATGCACATCATCAAATATGTATATAATCGACATAATTAAAATAATGTTAAATAAATGAGAAATAATTATATTTACAAGATTGTTAATGTCACATGTAATTGCGTAAACAGAAGTTTGAATACACGTCGATTTACACACACCTATCGACGAAGTATTTAGCCCATAAGTTTTGAATTTCAGCAATTTCCTCCGTTGAGTAATACTCTTTAAATGCCTACAAATAATCAAAATGAATTATCAGTTATTTTTTAATAAAATATGAAGGAATAATTAAAAATTATCATGTTCAATAACTCATACCTTTTCCAACGACGGATGCTGAAAGTGTTCAGTGACTATCTCATACATATTTTTCATGACGTAGTAGCCACACTCAGAACCTCCGAGTTGTTGAGGACACTGAAATTTTCACAATGAAAACTAACATTAATAATCACACTAAATAGAATATGAAAATAATTCAAAGATTTGTAATATATTTTAAATATGTGTTTTCATACCTTTATTTTTAGCCACGTTGTATTGGCTCTTGTCCTAATGCCTCCTTGTGTCCAGTATAGTTTGAAAGCCCTAAAATTGAATTAAATTATTCGAACCAGTTACAAAATAAATAAATACAAAAACTAAGATTTCTATAAAAATTTTGGCAGAGTCTCCCCTATAAATTGAACTTATCCAACCTGTAAATAGACGCGTTGCTATAGAATCTATCACAACTTCTCAACAATCACAACATATATTCATCAAAGTGAAACCACAACTCCACAATCAATTTCACCACAACTCCACAATTATTTCATGAAAATTATCATAACTTACGTATTCAATAGCGGCTTGATATCTAAGTCACGCTTAAATGCACTAGCTGAATCCAATAAGTACACCGTACTCTTCTGAGGAGAAATCACTAGCAACATCCAGTGGTTCCTACGTATTATGAACATGTAAATACAAATTCAAACATGTGCGATTCAAATTACAAAAAAAAAAAATTAACTATTAACAAGAGAGAATGGTCTTACTCCTGAAAATACGGTGCTAGAACGAATTTCTTTGTTTGCATTGCCCTCATGGTCTCGTCCATATAATTTACAACACCATTGGCATTTGTTCTTACCGACACCGATGCAATGTGTGACGGAGAAATGAATCCAATTGAATCAATACCGTAATCCTGACATAACTCATGAAGGTACCTAATAATAATGACACCAATAAATAGAGATCGAACAATGATATAAATTGAAGTTGTAATTTGTGATCAGAAGTCTTACAATGCAAATATTTGTAGGATAGATGTATCCAACCATTACATTTTAAGCAGATCGGTAATGTCTGTGACTGTAACAAAAATACCATCCTCGAACGTACAATTGAAGATGGAGGCATCTACGGGCACCTGATAGAAGTCATCACCAATAGGCAATTGAAGGACTAGGGTGTTTAACATTTTGCATTTATCACCCAGACGTAGTAAAGTCTCATCGTCGACTATCGCAGGTCGCTGGGTAGATGACAATTCAAAACTCTGAGGCCTTTTCCCTTTATTAGATTTTTTTTACGATCTTTTTTGGGGCCTCTTCCTGCAATAAGACAATTTTTGTCATTATAACACGTCTGATACAAATTTAAAAGAAATTAATATTGACATAAACTTTTATATAACTCGATTTTATTACCTCTCCAAAAATCACCAACTCCTTAGGCCATTGGAAAAAACTTCCAATAGCTTCCCCCACCGTGGTGTGGTGCTGAGATGGCGCTGGAAGATAGAACGCTTCTGCACCATCTATAACATGGTCAACGGACACCTTCACATGATCAAGCCAGAGTGGTTGATGATGCACCACAGTCTCGGGTCCGGACGGATAAACCATCCCGCTGGCCACTATTTGCTTGTCACCATCAACAAATACGGCGAGACGACAGGGAATCGGCTTCTATTTTTCAACATATATGTCAGGCCTTTCCATTTAAAAAAAAAAGGCAATACTAAAAAAATTAAATACTTTATGGGTAAGTACCTGAAGACCATCAAATGGGTCTGGATTCACAGAGTGGCAACTACTTCGAGTTGGTGGTCGGGGCTGTGCAGTTACCTCCACCTCGGCATCAACATTGAGGCCCAAGCGCTGGAGGATGGCATCATATTTACTCTGCATACTATCGTACGCGCTCTGCATACTGTCAAATTTACTTTGCATCTCCGGCATGGTTTGATGCCTGACCCGCTCTGTGATGCTATCCTCCATCTCCTTCCTGATGATGATATCTTTAATGTCGTCTACTGACACGACCCCACACGATCGTCTAAGGTAATCATCGGGTCGGCCGTAAACATCCCGCGTGGTGACATACACGCCATATCCCCTCACCCTACTAGAGTGATCCTCTTTACCAAGGGCTTCACTCAGAATATCATGTTGTCTACTCGACACAAATGTCCCCTGCATGGCTTGCTCAGCTTTTTCTACCTGTTAAAAAAATTGAAAACTGAATATAAGAATTGAAGTAAGTTTCAATTGAATATATGAGAAATCGATAAGATATACTTACAATTTTATCAAACACCCCCCTCGTTTTCTCGTTGGGGATGTAATACGTTCCATCTTCTTTCTTCTTCGATCTTGCTCGAACCCAATCGAGCCTGCGATCCTCGCTTACAATTGAGGAGCTAATCATGTCACATGAAGAGCTAGAAGATAGCGGGTCACTTACTAGCCAATGTGGCTTCATCCCCGCATATCCGGCTGAGCCCAAATAATGAGGATGCTCGTTCCGCATTTGACTATCTCGCCTTCTTACTTTTCTCCTGAAATAAATCACAGGTTTTTAGTTTTCACTCAACAAGACACGTGCGTACATTTAAATATACCTGAAATGTTTCCGCCTGTCGTTCTTTTTTAAACAACTCCCATTGCTCTTCGGTCAAGAAATCATAAAGCTGGGTAGGAGATGTATATTTTGGGTGGTCATGTGTAATGAAATTATGAACCAGCCTTGTCTTGAAATCTTTCCATCTCATCCCCGCAACTCGCATAACACTTTTTTTTGGACGGTCATCGAGAATGTTGAATTCCCTCTGAAAGACAATGATAACATGTGGTGTTATAAAGAAATTACATTCACTTTTCAATTATTTACCATGTATCAAGTGATAGTACCTTTATCTCTTCCCACATCATGTCCTTCAGGCCTTGATAGACTTTGTGCCAATCACTGATGTTTATGTCAACATGAATGCGGGCTAAAGATCCGACAAAATGTTTGAAGTTCTTCGTGCCTGGTCCGATCGGCCTATGTTTGTCATCGAACTCAATTATATTCACTTGTTGGCCCGCTTTCTTCATGTTTTTGCACATAGTTGGCCCTCTTGTCCTTTTTTTTGGGCAGTACTATGATCATCTGAAGAATGTGAAGACTCGGCCATTATATTGGGAAAACTGTCTACGTACCTGCACATATAAATAAATGATTATTAACAACGTATAGAGCATATATAAAAAACACAAGAAAGTTATATGCAAGAATATGTAAATGAACTCACACAATTAATATGAACAACGTATAGAGCATATATAAAGAACAAAAGAGAGTTATATGCATGCGAGAATGTATAAATGAACTCACACAATGAATAATCACGAACGACGGTCAATCCATAATCCTTCTTCAAGATCCCAACGCATGTAAGTGGATTCAATGTTATCTTCCTCTAAAGTTGCACTCCCTTGTATACCAATAGAAAATGGAGGAGTTTCATCAAAGAGATCATAATCTTCTTCATCTACTACATCACCAATGCCAACAATGCGTCTCTTGCCTTGAAGGACCACTGACCACTTAGTGTCGGCAGGATCAAGAACATAAAATACGTGCTTGGCTTGTGATGCAAGTATGAATGGCTCGTCAAGATAACCCAACCGTCCAAAATCCACCAAAGTGAAACCTAATTCATCCACCCGAACACCCCGTCGATTATCAACCCATTTACATTGGAAGAGAGGAAACTTGAACTCCCTGTAATCAAGTTCCCAAATTTCTTCAATGACACCATAATAGGACATCGAGGCATCTATTGGCATTGTATCTTTAGCACTTGAAAAATCTCTTGATAGTGCTACTTGTGTCACTCCACTGTTTTGCACCGCACTCTTATCATCTTGACGTTTAGTGTAAAACGTATACCCATTAATGTCATATGCTTCATAAGATCTCACAATCGTGCTAGGACCATACGCTAACCACTTTACCGTTTCAACAATGGTATTCGACGTTTGTGACAACTCTTTCATGACTCTATCTTTGAACCATTTCGCAAATAAACGATTGTGTTGATTAGTTACCCACCTTTCACCTTTAGAAGGATTCTGCTGCCTTAGGATGGACATGTGCTCATCCAAATACGGATGAACTTGAGAAAGGTGTTGTAATACTAGGAGGTGTGCTTTATCTCGCAATTCAACACTAGGGACAATTGATTTGCATCCAATCGTCCCTTTACCTTCGAGTCTTCCCTCGTGACGAGATTTAGGAACACCAATAGTCTCAACGTCATTAAGGTAGTCAGTACAAAATTCAATAGCCTCCTCAGCGGCATAACCTTCAATGATACTGCCTTCGGGTCGAAATCGATTTCTGACATATCCTTTCAAAATACCCATGTATCTCTCAAATGGATACATATACCGCAAGAACACCGGACCACATATCTTAATTTCTCTTACCAAGTGAACAAGTAAGTGCACCATAACGTCAAAAAATGATGGCGGGAAATACATTTCAAATTGACATAGAGTGATAACAATATCGGCCTGCAAATCATCCAACGCCTCTGGGTCAACAACTTTACTGCAAATTGCATTGAAGAAAAAACAAAGTTTTATTATGACTTGTCTGACATGTTTTGGAAGTATGCCTCGAATTGCAACCGGTAACAAGTGTTGCATTAACACATGACAATCATGAGACTTCATACCAACCAATTTCAAGTCCTTCATCGACACAAGACTTTTGATGTTTGATGAGTATCCAGATGGAACCTTAATACCATGAAGGCACTCACAAAAACATGTTTTCTCTTTTCTGGACAAAGTATAGCAAGCTGGAGGTAAATAAGTACGTTTTTCGGACTCTTGCGGTGCTAATTGATCCCGTATCCCCATTTCTACCATGTCCTTCCTGACTTTGATACCATCTTTCGTCTTCCCTTGAACGTTCAACAATGTCCCAACGATGCTATCACAAACATTTTTCTCCACGTGCATTACATCAAGACAATGCCTTACTGATAAATGTTGCCAATAAGGTAGATCCCATAATATGGACCTCTTCTTCCAAAGACTCTTTTGAGGAGGCTTAAAAGGTTTTTCAAACAAAACATCAATATTTTTAACTCGTTCATATACCTCACCTCCTGTTAACGGCAAGCGAGCTGCTCGATCCTCAATTTTTCCATTGAATGCCTTCTTCTTCTTTCGATAAGGGTGATCAGCGGGGAGAAATCTTCTATGACTCATAAAGAAATTTTTCTTACAGTTTTTCAACCAAAGATCAATCGTGTCTTCTTCACAAACGGGACATGCTTTAGGTCCTTTGTTCGTATAACCTGACAAGTTACCATATGTGGGAAAATCATTTACGGTGCAAAATATCATAGCACGTAAGGTGAAATTCATCTGGCTATGTGCATCAAACACCATCCCACATCAGTCTTAAATCTTCAATTAGTGGGGCAAGATAAACATCTATGTCATTCCCCGGTTGTTTAGGCCCTGATATTAACAAAGACAATATGATATACTTACGTTTCATACATAACCAAGGAGGAAGATTGTAAATCGTTAGAAGAACCGGCCAAGTGCTATGTCGACTACTCATATTACCGTGCGGGTTCATTCCATCTGTACATAGTCCAAGCCTAAGATTCCTATCTTCACCCCCAAAATCAGGAAACAACCTATTAATGTTCCTCCATTGAGGAGAATCGGCCACGTGTCTTAGTTTTCCATCTTGTTTCCTCCCATCAGCATGCCACCGCATGTTCTTCGCATCCTTTGCATTGGCAAACAAACGTTTAAATCTTGGTACTACGGGTAGGTACCACAACACCTTTTCCGGAGGGCTTTTCTTATCCTCAGAATTAGCATTCATGTTCTTTCGCTTATACCGTGATGCCCCACACTTTGGACACAGATGCAAGTCCTTATACTCATTTCGATACAGTATACAATCATTTGGACATGCATGTATCCTCTCGATCTCCATTCCCATTGGACACAACAATTTCTTTGCTTCGTAAATTGAACTAGGAAGCTCGTTATCCTCCGGAAGCATCTCTCGTAAGAGTTCCAGTAATGCCGTGAAACTCTTATCACTCCACCTACTATTTGCTTTCAAGTTATACAATTTCAACACAGCAGACAATTTTGTGAATTTTCTACATCCAGGAAACAAAGTCTTCTCAGAATCATTGAACAAGCTATCGAACACATGAGGCTTTTCAATGAATTCCCCTTGTATATCACGCATCATTTCGTCTATCATATCATTATTGTCATTTTCCACATCATTCTCATCAATATTGCCTAAATTATTCTCCTGCAGTCCACCTTCATCGTCACTAGTGCATGTCCTAGGAAGCATACTCTCACCATGCCATATCCATCGTTTATAACCTTCTTTAAACCCATGACGAATCAAATGACTCTTCACTTGCTTAAAACTAAGAAACTTTCTCAGATTCTTACAATCACAACAAGGACACAAAATCATTGCTTCACCTTTCTCTCTCATGTGTTCGTCTGCACATTTCATAAACTCTTCAACTCCTTTCAAATATTCATGTGTATTACGCCTGCCGTACATCCAATCTCGATCCATATCTAATAACCTATATGCGAAGATATAATTAAAAAAATATTACTTTTGAGTGAATATCTGTAATGATAGTTATATACTTGAACCAACTATATATTAATAATTGAAATCACATGCATACGATAATTTATTACGTTGAATACTTCATAATTTTACTTGTATATTTTGTTTAGTTATTTATTTAGTATGGTTAATTCTATGATAGTGAAAATCACCTATAATTACTATTATCTTCATTTTTTATTTGTAAAATCCTACAGTAATTTCGACAGAGTCTCCCCTATAAGTTGGACTTACCCAACCTGTAATCAAAATGCCACAATACAACAAAAATGTTCAACATCCACATATTCACTACTCAAACACAATAAATCAAACTTCAACATCATCAACCACTCCAAAATTAATCCAAAATCAATTCTTAATTCCTAAAATGCTCAAAGTATGATTTCATAACCTAACATTCCAAGCATAATTTCAATATAATTCCAATAATTCAAATTATATCAATTAACTATTTGCAATACCAAAATTATAACATATACATATATATATATATATAAATGTTAATATATATATATATATATATATATATATATATATATATATATATAATAATTCACATTTTTATACATACAAATATATATATATACATATATATATAATAATTCACATTTTTATACATCCAAATATATATATACATATATATATAATAATTCACATTTATATATATGTATATATATATATATATATATATATATATATATAAACACACACATATATATACACACTGATATATACACACACACACACACACACACATATATATATACATACACGCACACACATATATATATACATACACGCACACACACATATAAGAGTAAATTTCTTACGAGATGGAGGCGGGTTCGTGGTGGCGTCGCGGTGTTGGTGGCTTCGTGGTGTTGGTGGAGGCACGGTGGTGTTGAGAGAGAGTGAGAGAGAGATATGCGCGGAATGGAATTAAATCGCGCGAATTTTTGAATTAAATATATTAGGTTTAGACGTCGGTTCGTCGAGAACCGACGCCTAAACCCTTTTTTTTTCTCGTTTTTCTACTAGTGGTTATCTTATATTGAGTCTTGTTTAGCGGTTGATTCTACATATACTTGGATAGTAGATTCTGGAGCCACTAATCATGTTTGCAATTCATTGCAGGGGTTCCAAGTAACCAAACAACTCAGTAAAGCGGAGCATACTTTAAAGGTTGGCACAGGAGCAGTGGTTTCTACGAGAGCTGTTAGAGAAGTTTATCTTTATTTCAATAATAAACATTTGGTTTCGAATAATTGTTATTATGTCCCGGATATTACCCGAAATTTGATTTCTGTTGCATTACTTTTTAATTAAGGTTATTCTGTTTATTTCACCCGTTTGATGGTGAAAATTGTTATGAATAAAGTTTTAATTTGTGAGGGACATATGTTTAACAATTTGTATACTTTGAAACATGCTGATGGCTCTCTATATCACATTGCATCTAACAAATGCATTAAGTTATTTCCTACTAATGAGACTTATTTATGGTACCTGAGACTTGGTCATGTTAACCTAAATAGGATTCAAAGACTTGTAAGGGATGGTCCTTTGAGTGACTTAAAAGTGGAATCCCTACCAATCTGTAAATCCTGTCAGGAAAGAAAAATGACCAAGAGACCTTTTACTTCAAAGGGGTATAGGGCCAAAGAAGTCTTAGAATTAGTACACTCTAATGTATGTGGACCAATTAATGTCCAAGCTAGAGGTTGGGTATGAGTATTTCGTCACCTTTACTGATGATAACTCTAGATATGGTTATGTTTACCTAATGGCACGCAAGTCTGAAGTTTTTGAAAAGTTCAAAGAATTTAGGAATGAAGCGGAGAAGCAATTAGGTAAGAATGTTAAAACACTTCGATCAGATCAAGGTGGAGAGTATCTATCCCATGACTTTAGGTCATATCTATCAGAAAATGGGATTGTATCCCAATTAAGTACACCTGGTACTCCCCAACAGAATGGTGTATCTGAAAGGAGAAACAGGACCTTGTTGGACATGGTCAGATCAATGCTAGACTTCTCAACTATCACAACATCCTTTTGGGGATATGCTCTGCAAACTACAATATACTTTCTTGACATGGTTCCATCTACACCCCTGGAGTTGTGTAATGGGCGAAAGCCTAATCTGGCACATATACAGATACGGGGATGTCCTACACATGTGCTTAAGGGAAAGGTGGAAAAGATGGAATCAAGATCACAAGTATGCATTTTTGTAGGATATCCAAAGGGAACAAGAGGATATTACTTCTATAGTCCTCAAGATATCTATAGTCCTCAAGATAAGAAATTCTTTGTGAGTACAAATGCAACTTTCTTAGAGGAAAAGTATATAGAAGAACGTGAATCAAAGATCAAGGTTCTTTTGGAAGAGATGAAGGGAAAAATTCCTAGTTCATCAACCCCCAGTAATTCGCATTGAACCTACTCAAGATGAATTCACATCCCCACCAGTTATGGTACCTGAATTCAGTGGGAGACAAGTGGAGGTTATACCTTCCATGTCTGCTGGATCACTGGCACGTAACTTGGAGGAGGATCAAGTCCCCATTGCATCACCACTTGGTATTGAAGTTGGAAACGAGGTACTTGATACCAGAGAGGCGGTGGTAGAACAGATACAAATTCCAATCAACCAGGAGCCTCCTCAGCATAGACGTAGTGAGAGAGTCATTAGACCACCCTCCAGATACTTGCTCAATGGAGAGTCTTTCGAGGAAGTCTCCACTGAACAAGAGGAGGATCCTACCTCGTATAAAGAAGTTATGGAGGATGTAGACGCTGACCATTGGAGGAGTGCCATGGACTCAGAAATGAAATCCATGTACACTAACTCTATCTAGTATCTTGTAGATGCACCTAATGGGGTAAAACCCATAGGATGCAAATGGGTCTACAAGAGAAAAAGAGGGTAGACGAAAAGGTAGAGACCTTTAAAGCTAGACTGGTCGCTAAAGTTTTCACCCAAATAGAAGGTATCGATTATGAGGAAACATTCTCACCTGTGGCCATGCTTAAGTCTATTCGGATCCTCTTATCCATTGCAGCTCATTTTGATTATGAGGTGTGGGAAAAGGACGTCAAGACAACATTCCTTAATGGAAATCTTGACGAAAGCATCTATATGATGCAACCAAACAGTTTTATCCAAAAGGGTCAAGAGCATAAAGTATGCAAACTGCGTAGGTCTATTTATGGACTTAAGTAGACATATAAGTCCTAGAATATCAGATTTGATCATGCTGTAACAGGTTATGGTTTTGATCAGAATCTTAATGAGCCTCATGTTTATAAGAAGATTAAAGACAACAAGGTAATTTTTCTCATATTGTATGTAGATGACATCCTGCTCATTGGGAATGATGTAGGAGCATTAACATTAGTTAAAAACTGGTTGGAGCAACAGTTTGATATAAAGGACTTGGGAGAAGCCAATTATGTTCTAGGAATCCAGATCCTTCGGGATTGGAAGAATAGGAGAATTGCGTTATCTGAAGCTTCATATATAGACAAGATTTTAGTGAGGTTCGCCATGCAAAATTCCAAGAAAGGTCAAATGCCTTTCAGACATGGAATTCACTTGTCACGGGAGCATTGTCCTAAGACTCCTAGCGAACTGGAACACATGAAGCGGGTTCGTTATGCATCAGCTGTAGGAAGTTTCATGTATGCTATGCTATGTACTCGCCCAGATATCTGTTATGCTGTTGGGATTGTCGTAGATATCAGTCAAATCCTGGACCAGAGCATTGGACCGCTATAAAGCATATACTCAAGTATCTTCGTAGAACTTGAGATTATATGCTGGTTTATTCTGCTCCAAATTTGGTGCCATGGGTTACACTAATTATGATTTTCAAGCTGATAGGGACTCCCGAAAATCCACATCTGGATCAGTGTTCACAATGGGTGGCGGTGTCGTTGTTTGGAGGATTATCAAGAAATCATGCATTGCTGATCCCACCATGGAGGCAGAATATGTGGCAGCTTGTGAAGCAGCCAAAGAGGCAGTATGGTTGAAGAAATTCTTACTGGATCTTGAGGTGGTTCCATCTGCATCTCAAGCCATTACTCTATACTATGTAACAGTGGAGCAGTGGCGAATGCAAAAGAGCCCCGTAACCATTAGCGTGGAAAACACGTTGAGCGTAAATACAACTTGTTTAGAGAAATCATTCAACGGAGAGATATGACAATGTGCAAGATAGCATCAGCAGAAAATCTTGCAGACCACTTTACCAAAAGCTAACCAGCTAAAGGTTTTGAGGGTCATATTGAAAATATGGATGTACTTAACATGTCTCATTTACTCTAGGGCAAGTGAGAGAATTGTTGGATAGTGTATGCCGGTCGAGTTAATATATTTGTAATCATGACATTTTGGAATAAAATATTATTTTGATTAAATCTTTGATTATATTATTTTAAGCTTGCATTAGTCCATAGATCGATTCGATATTACTAATTGAGGGTTTAGGTTGTTAAACACAGAAAGATTCAATTTGTAATTTGATCTAAAATCATTGTTCACAATCAGTAAATAAATATGGACAATTTATTTCGATCATCTCGATTTTATTAAAATCTATCTTTGATTTTGAAATTGAAATTGTGAGTACATTTGATATGTATTGAACAGGACCACGTGAAATTAATTTCTGACGTTGACCATACAAATTGAATTTCACTTGACTATCTCGTACATGGAACCTTAATCCTAATCTGATAATGAACTTCGATTATCAACTTGAAGTTCTTTGAGGTATCAATAGGTGAGATCAAATTGTTGGTCAATATCTCGGTATTTTGGGAATTAAAGTAAACTAACGAGGAACATATATTCATATTATGTAATCCGTCACCTTTAGGTATGATTATGATATCACTGGTTCTTCTAGTGGACAGTTAAATCTGAGCTCAGTAATTCGACAGTGATTGTTGAATTCTATGATGTGATGTGATCACATAGAACTGTCAGATAGAAGATGAGACTTGAGAATTTATGAATATTCAGATAAGGGTATTTTGGTCATTTAACCTTACTTCGAATGTTCGAGTCGATCGACGGGGGTAACATGTAAGAGCGATAAGTCAGAGGATATAATTATTGGTTATTGCTTCAGTAATTACAATTTTACTAAGAGTGCAATCTCGTTCTTTTAGAGAAATAGAACGTGATTAATAAATTATTTTGACTGGTCAAGAGTTGACCATATCAGAATTAATTTATTGTAACTTAGTTTAATTGGGTCCGATCAGGTTCCCTTGATGGCTTCAATATAACAGGCATATAAAGGCTTATAACTTGTATTGGGTCCTGCAATAATGGGCCTGGGTTATAGTATTAGGGTTGGTAGGGTTTTAGAAGGTAAAGAAGTTATAAATAGTCTTCTAAGACTATTTTTCTTAACCTAATACACTTGTGGGCGGGACACACACTAAAGAGTGTAGTGTATGTTTTCTTCTCTTGATAAAAACCCTAAACCTAGTGTAACCTAAACCCAGAGAAAAGGGACCACACACTTGCATAGCCTCTGGTGGAGAACACCAAGGAAAACTTGAAGGTTTGGAGATTAGTGGAACCAAGAGCAACACGGATAATTTTCAAAGCACGCTACAAGGGTAATGATTACTTGACTATATGTTCAAAATTATATAATCTAGTCAAATACATAAAATAGTGAATTCCTGCGATGGATGATCCAAATCACAAGAAATTAATTTTTGTGATTAGATATCCCGTTGTGTATTTCCCAACAACTTGTGCCAAAGAAAGACGAAACTTAGAGAATGTGTGTTCACTGTAGGGTCATCAACAACATAACGGTAAAGTATCATCATCCTATTCTTAGGTTAGATGATATGTTGGATGAATTGCATAGTTCTAGCAAATTTAGTAAAATTGATCTTAAAAGTGGTTATCATCAAATTCGCATGAGGGAAAGAGATGAGTGGAAAACAGCTTTTAAAACTGAATATGGCTTGTATGAAAGGTTGGTTATGCCATTTGGACTTACTAATGCACCTAGCACATTTATGCGCTTAATGAATCATGTTTTACGTGCATTTATAGGTAAATTCGTTGTAGTTTATTTAGATGATATCTTTGTGTACAGTAAAAATTTAAATGAGCATGTGAAACATATTAGGTGTGTGCTTTTGGTTTTGAGGGAAGAACAACTTTATGCTAATTTTAAAAAGTTTACTTTTTGCATGGAAAAAGGTTGAATTTCTTAGCTATGTAGTAAGTGCTAAGGGGATAGAAGTAGATGAAGAGAAAGTCAAAACTATTAAAGAATGACCAACACCTAAAAGCATAACTAAGGTTAGAATTTTTCATGGTTTGACTAGTTTTTATAAGCGCTTTGTTACAAGAACATGCATTTGAAACTATCAAAGAAATGTTATGCAAGGCACTAGTTTTATCACTTCCTAACTTTGACAAAGCTTTTGAGATTGAGTGTGATGCCTTAGGGCTAGACATTGGAGCTGTTTTGATGCAGGATCGAAGGCCAATAGCCTATTCAGTGAAAAGCTAAAGGGGGCTGCTCTTAATTACCCTACATATGACAAAGAGTTATACTCACTCGTGTGAGCATTGGAGACATGGCAACACTACTTGTGGCCACGGGAGTTCATGACTCACACCGATCATGAGTCCTTAAAGCATTTGAGAGACCAAGATAAGTTGAGCAAGAGACATGCAATGTGGGTGGAATTTATTGAGACATTTCCATACGTCATCCGATATAAACAAGGTAAGGCAAATTTAGTAGCGGTTGCTTTGTCACGAAGGTATGTGCTTTTGACTTCCTTAAGTGCTAAATTGCTTGGTTTTGAATACATTAAGGACATGTACGCTAGTGACCTGGATTTTTCTAGTATTTGTGAGTCATGTAGAAATGGGTCCTTGGACAAGTTCTGTATGCATGATGAATATTTGTTTTGGGAAAATAGATTGTTTGTTCCTAAGTGTTCAATGGGGGAATTACTTATGAAAGAGGCACATAGAGGGGGAATTAATGGGATATTTTGGGATTAAAAAGACCTTGGAGATACTAAGTGAGCATTTTTATTTGCCTAGAATGAAAATTGATGTGGATCGGCTTTGTAGTAGGTGCATCACTTGTAAGAAAACTAGGTCTAAAATCTTGCCCCATGGACTATACAAGCTTTTACCCGTTCCCAGTGAATCTTGGGTTGATATTTCTATGAATTTTGTTTTGGGGATGCCTAGGACTGCGACGGGAATAAATTTGATATTTGTGGTGGTAGATAGATTTAGTAAGATGGCACATTTCATACCTTGTCACAAAACCGATGATGCCACCAATATAGCAGACCTTTTCTTTAAAGAGATAGTGCATTTACATGGGGTTCCTAAAAGCATTGTCTAGGATAGGGATGTTAAGTTCCTTAGCCATTTTTGGAGAGTTTTGTGGAACAAGCTAGGCACTAAACTACTCTTTTCTACCATTTGTCATCCACAAACCGATAGACAAACCGAGGTGGTAAATAGGACCATGATTCAATTTTTGTGCACTACCATCAATAAGAATCTAAAAAGTTGGGTTTACCATTCATTGAATTTGCATATAATAGGGATACTCATTCTACTACTTCTTGTTCACCGTTTGAGATTGTTTATGGTTTTAATCCACTAACACCGTTGGATTTAATTCCTCTACATTCTGATGAATGTGGAAGTTTAGATGGGAGACAAAGGCCAAATTGGTTAAATTACTCCATGAGAAGGTGAGGTTGGAGATTGAAAAGAAAAATAAGCACTATGCATCTCAAGCCAACAAGGGTAGGAAAAGCGTTATATTTGAACTCGGTGACTGGGTTTGGGTACACTTGAGGAAAGAAAGTTTTCCAGACCACTAGAAGTCAAAGCTCCACCCACGAGGGGATGGTCCATTCCAAGTCCTTGAAAAGATCAACGAAAATGCATACAAACTAGGCTTTCCAGGTGAGTATAAAGTTTCAACTATATTTAATGTGTCTAATCTTTCTTTGTTTGATGCAGGTGCAGATTCGAGGTTGAATCCTTTCTTAGGGGGAGGGGATAACATGATCCAGAGTCCAAATATGAACCAAAGCATGGACCAGGTGATTGTGGAAGAAGGCCGATGACACGATTTCGAGCCAAGAAGGTCAAAGAAGCAATAGACAATGTTGTGCAAGAAGCTATGGATAGAAACATGTTCTTGGCAAGCAAAGAATCAAGTTTCATGTTGGACCCGAGCCCAAAAGCCAAGTGGATCAATGTGATTCAAGTGAAAGAAGAATGGATCCAGTCTGAACGCTGCGCGATTGCGCTGTAATAAAAAGCCGTCAATTGGGCGACTGTATCAAAATCAAGGCAGAACTTTTTGGTCTTCTCCATGAGATCGTGGAGGATTGTACCATGCGATCGCGTTGGCGTGTGCTAGGCCTGATCGTGAATTTCCAAATTTTTAGCTTATTTTCTTTCTTTTTTCACTTAATTCATTTCCTAGTTAGTTTTAAACCCTAATTTCATCCCTTAGAATTATATAAGGGTTCTTTATGTTTTATTTTCAGTTTTGGACATCTTTGAGAGATTATAGTGAGGCTATTTTGCTTTCAACATTATTCTTTATTGAATAAAATCTGAACTTGCCAGTTTAATCTTGTTGCATTCAAACTTGGGTGAGATTTATTATTGTTGTGATTAAGAAGTCAACATATCAATTGATTGTATTGGTTGCTTGATTCAATTAATTATGAATCAACCTCTAAATCGTGATTCTTTGGCATTCTTGGGTCGTTTCAATCTTTTGTGGGTTTCGTGGCTTCAGTTGCTACGTGATTTGCATCATATATACTAAAGGAAGGTCTTTATTTCTTCGATACATACTACTAGTGACAAGGATCACATCGATTAGAGTCCTAATTGCAATTTGTTGCTTTGAGTAATCTTGAAATCCATCGAAGATGTTAAAAAAATATTCTTGAATGGTGAGTTAGATGAGAAAATATATAAGGAACAACCTGAATGGTTTATTGTTCAGGAAAAAGAGAATAAGGTGTGTAAACTTGTTAAGTCTTTATATGGTTAAAAGCAAGCGTCAAAATAATGACAATTTTTTTTTTGATAAAACAATGTTGTCAAATGGATTTAAAATTAACGAGTAAGATAAATGTGTATATATCAAACACACACCAAATGCATATGTTAGAGTATGTCTATACATGGAAGTTATGCTAATTATGGGAAGTAATAATGATGCTAACATGAAGACTAAAAAAATGTTGATAAAACATTTTGATATGAAAGACATGGGCTTGGCTGATGTGATCCCACTTGGGAAATTAACCAAGAAAAACGTGGAATAAAGACACAGTAGTAGGAAAGAACTAAATTCAGCCAAAACACAAGAAACAAAGAAAATAAATAAAAGATAGATTTTGACTCAACAATCACGACAGGTAGAATTGACGATGGTTTTCGAAACGCCACAAGGGTTGTCAATTTCCTTGATAAGTTTCTAATTGGAACGCCATAAATATTCTCACAAATATTTGATAAATTCAAGATTGTTCATGATGAACAAGAAAGGGGAAAATTCACTTTTCAAAGAGAAAACTCTCAATTTAATCAATAATAATACAAAAATTGTCTTACAATAATGAAAATATGCATAATTTAATTAAAAACGACGTAGCACTAACCCTAGCCGCATTAGGGTTCAAAAATTGAATTAATAATTAATAAAATGGAAATTAAATTAAAAATCACGAAAATCTGCTTCGATTTCAACCATGCGATCTCGTGCTTATGCCTGAAACTCTCGGGTAGATTTTTTATGCACGTGTGCGATCACGCCCACCTTGACCTGTGCCATCGCTTGGTCTTCTTGGTTGGCTCCCTTTTTGTCCCTTTAAACACAACTTGATTCGGTTTGATTCTCGACTCGGGTCCAACGCCAAACTTGCTCGTTTTCCCATGTAGATTGTTATGGAATCGCCCGTAGCTTGATTTCTCCTTTGATCTCCTATCTTGGATCTCATAATTCCCCTTCTTTTGAAAATGATTCGACCTCTAATCTAGAACTTGTCCAATCAACTTGCAACTCCTAGGTTTGTTGACTTTTGGACCATGCTTATACTTGCTGTTGCTGGGTTGATATTTATGTTGGGACTTTGTACATTCTTTGGATCACTTGAGCTGCTCCTTCTTTATATTACGTTCAAAATCCAATTTTTAATTTTGGAATTTGACTTGGGTACCTACAAAACAGAATTAACCAAATTGGAGAGGGGTTTGTTAGATTGATTGTGCATCAACCTTTGTGCAAAAAAAACTCATATTGAGGGTGTACTCTCTTTTCTTTTTCTTCTTGCACTCAAGCTCTCCTTTATCCGAAGTCGTGGCCTCAACCTTCTTATTTTTTCCACAAACACACATTTTATTTTTACTTGATCCTCTTGGACCTCTTTAGGTGATGGAGGAGCAAGAGTGATCCTCTTTCTATCCTTCACAAATGAATATTAATTTTATAACCCATTATGTACCACCCTCCTATCATGTTGACAAGGCCTTCCAATAAAATATACCCAACATGCATAGAAACCACATCACAAACCACCTCATCCTTGTAACCCCCAATGGTAAAATTGACTCTAACTTGTTTGTTCACCTTAATTTCTCCCGACTCGGTCAATCACCAAACCACAAACCTTTTCACCCACTAAGCATCTAGTGTGAAATAAATTGTCCATTTGCTCATCAATTTCATCCACCCTAACTCTAGAACTAAGAACACACCGATTAACAAGTGAACCTTTCACAGCTAAGTCAACCACTCATCATCACTACTACTAGCTCCAACATCCACTAACTTAGGCATTCTCTTGAATTCATCAGCCGAACTAATTTCACCATTATCAAGCAAAATCATCACCCGTTTATTGGCATTGAGATGCAATATGACCCGAACCCAAACAATTAAACCATTTAATATTCCTATCCCTATTAGGTTGAGGAATAGAAATATTTTTACCTTTTGTTGTAGGTTTCTCCCTCCCTTTTGGGACACGTTCATCATTGTGTTCCCGCCTTGGTTATGATGCAGGATAAGGCCTCAGTGAGTGTCTTGCTGCCCCATTTCGCTTTAGTTTCCTTTCCACTTTCATTACCATATGCACCACGTCTTCCAACTCCATATAGTGCTGTAGTTCAATCACATTAGCGATGTCCCGGTTTAACCCAATCAAGAACCTAACATAGTTGCTTCCCGATCCTCCACAATTATGACCCTAATCATGGCTACCTCCATATCCTTATGGTACTCCTCCACACACCTAGAGCCTTGTGTAAGCCCTTGCAACTTTTGGTAAATATCTCTGTGGTAGTGGTTTGGGACAAACCTCTTCCTCATTATGATCTTCATCTCACCCATGTATCCACCTGTCTTTCACCATTTCTCCTCCTACCCGTCACCAATTGATCCCACCAATTTATTGCATAATCGTTAAACTCCACTACCGCTAACCACACCTTCTTTTTCTCCAATTAATTGTGGCAATCAAACATCAACTCTACTTTCTTCTCCCAATCTAGGTAAGTCTCTGAATCACTCTTCCCATGAAAAGGTGGAATAGACATTTTTATATTACCTAGATTACCATCTACTTCATCTCAATCACCCCGATGTCTCCTACTATTTCAACTTTCATACCTATCTCCTCTATCCATTCTCCTTCTTACATTAGCCACCGATGATATACTACTACTCTCACTTCATTGGCCCTCATCATCCGTGCTAACCTCATGTCAATGGCCTCTTCTGACCCTAGAATCACTATGAGATTGTTCCTGGTGTCGTTGATCACGTTCTACACCCCGTTACACTATGATTAAGCAGAATATTTTTGAATAATCTTTTTTAATTAATTTAACAAAATTTCTAAATTACGGATCTTGAATACTTTTTTATAACAATAGAGAATTATCTATTTATTTTTTAGATTAGACTTATAATGCTTTTGATATAATTTTATCGCATTTTTCACAAAAAATAAAATAAAAGATGAAGTTAGGATACATAATAAGATTAATAGTTATATTAAAATCAATCATGCTATTATGTAAAAACAAAATTTTTTAAAAAAATAATTTTAAATTGTCATTTTTTGGAATTGAAACGAAGCATATCTGTTTGACAAAATCTATCTATATATAAAAACAAAGTAGTCGTCACCAAAGATACACACACACTTTTCCGCCGAAAATTACTTTCTAAATTTGGAATTTTTTTGCAAAAAAAAAAACCCATTAAAGTGCAATGAGAATTGAAACAATTTCAAAATGTAATAATTGAACAATTCAAACTCCAAAATGTAATAATTACAAATTTGAATTACACTTTTGTGGTGGTTAATTTTTTTAAAAAAAAAAAAGAATATGATGTTTTCGAGGTAAAAATTAGTGATTGAAAAATTGAGAGAAAAATATGTGATTAAAAAGTAGTTTAAAATTTTTTATTTTTCTTGAAAAAAATGTGTTTTTAATTGTTAAATAGAGATATTTCATTCTTTTTTGGGTGAAAATGGTGGAAAATTTATATAAAAAACATCATAAATCTAATTTAAGAAATAAATAGATATTTTTCGATTGTTCTAAGAGAGTATTCAAAATCCGTAATTTAGAAATTTTTTTAAATTTATTAAAAATTGATTATTCAAAAATATTCTGCTTAATCATAGTATAACTAATTTGGTAAAGTAATTATTAAATTATTTCTAGAAATCTATCTATGTATAAAAATAAAGTAGCCGTCACAAAAAATACACATATTTTCTCGCCGAAAATTACTTTCTAAATTTGGAAAGTTTTTGCGAAGAGAGAGAGAGAGAGAGAGAGAGAGTGAGTTAAAAAAAAAGACCATTAAAGTGCAATGAGAATTAGAATCATTTGAAAATATAGTGATTGAACAATCCAAACTCCAAAGTGTAATAATTACAAATTTGAATTACACTTTTGTGGTAGTTATTTAAAAAAAAAAAAACAAAGAATATGATGTTTTTGAGGTAAAAATTAGTGGTTGAAAATTTGAGAGAAAAATATGTGTGATTAAAAAGTAGTTTAAAAATTTTTATTTTTTCTTAAAAAAAATATGTTTTTAATTATTAAACAGAGATACTTCATTCTTTTTTTGCGTGAAAAAGGTGGAAAATTTATATCAAAAACATCATAAATCTAATTTAAAAAATAAATAGATATTTCTCCATTGTTCTAAAAGAGTATTCAAAATCCGTAATTTAGAAATTTTGTTAAATTTATTAAAAAATGATTATTAAAAAATATTCTGCTTAATCATAGTATAACAATTTGGTAAATTAATTATTAAATTATTTCTAGAAATCTATCTATGTATAAAAATAAAGTAGCCGTTACAAAAAATACACATGCTTTCTCGCTGAAAATTACTTGCTAAATTTGGAAAAATTTTACAGAGAGAGAGAGCTAAAAAAAAAAAAAATCCATTAAAGTGTAATGGGAATTGAAATCATTTCAAAATGTAATGATTGAACAATTCAAACTCCAAAGTGTAATAACTGCAAATATGAATTACACTTTTGTGGTAGTTATTTTATTTTTTTTAAAAAACAAAGAATATGATGTTTTCGAGGTAAAAATTAGTGGTTGAAAAATTGAGAAAAAATATGTGTGATTAAAAAGTAGTTTAAAAATGTGTTGTTTAAAAATATTTTATCAAATAGAGATGTTTCGTTCCAATTCAAATGTAAATGTTTATTATATATATTTTTTTACTTTTCCTTAATATCCCGTTCATTTTAAATTATATCATTTAAGTTATATAATACATGGCATTTAGAAAATCGAAAATCGACCCGATCCGAAAAAGGCAACATATCAAAGATCGAATGTTGAATCAAGTCGAATCGGGATTGAACTGATTTTAATTAAAAAAATTAATAATTGTTTCAAACATCACAAAATTTTTTTTAAAAAAAAATTATTTTAGAAATAAAGCAATGTTTACTCATTTTGAAATCTTTATAATATTTAAAGGTTTGGTAGTTTCTAAAAACAGTTTCCCGCCAATTTTCTGTTTCCATAAATAGTAAGTTGTCATAAAATTAAATAGTGTGAATACAAAATGGATTAATGTGAATGCAAAATCTAAATAGATGTGAACGTATTTATTGACTTATATATATATATATATATATATATATATATATATATATATATATATTGTAATCAATTTTAATTTTATTATTAACACTAATACTGAACGAGTTCAATTAATATTTTTAGTTATTAGTATTAAAGTTATCATTTAATTATTATTTTTTATTTAATTGTTGTACTTAATATTATAAATTCTATGTGTATCATTTTATAAAAATTGTGTTTTAATTATTAATGGTCAAATTATTTGTTATCTTTAATATTAAAAATAATATTTTCTAAAATATATATATGTGATTAAAAAAATGCGCTGCTTATAAATAATTTATAGAAAAAGTTATTGAACAAAGACTAATATTGAATAATTAATGCTTTGATTTTTTTTTTAGTTAATAATATCAATAGAATGATTAATATTTTTTTAGTCATTCTTAATTTTAATAAATTTTTAAAGATTATATGGTATAACAGTTTTCGTATAATTTCGTGATTTCCAACTTTACTCGGTTGTTGACTATTTGACTTTAATTTCTTGAGAATTGTTTTTGTGAAAAAGTGATTTTTTAGAATGTATAGTTAAAAAATAGTATGAAAAATTGTAAAAAAATAAATTTTTAAAGGATGTGTGATTGAGAATGAATATTAAGAAAAATTGATTCTTGAAAATCAATTCCATATTGGTAAGTGATAAAGTACTATATCTTGTGGGTTAAACAACCGCTTCCCTTTTATGAATCAAGATGCATAGATAATTTTTTAGTATATAAAGTTAAATGTATTTGCGATATATATTTATTAAAATTTAATCAAAACTAATATTTCATGTTGCTTAATTTGCTACATTCATTTAAATATATGACCACATGTATTTAATTTGTAATGTTAAAGTAAATATGAAATGAAATATTTGTTTAATAAATTTAAATATCAAATATTGTAATAAAATAGTTAGTACCAATTCTAATAGTACTATTCAAATAATGATAAATTATTTGTGATAATTTAGAAATTATATTTTGAGAAGATTAATTACATCAGTTGTTTCATGTAGAATTGTGGTCTGTAATTTGAGAAGAATGATGTATGGCGACCACCTTCCTTTTTGTGAGCACGTATATCTCAATTTCAAACTTTGTGTATATTCCCTGTGAAGTATACATTAATCTAAAAAAATTAAATCAAAATGCCAATTTTACGACCTCGGGGAATCAGATTGAAAAAGACATTATCAATAAAAGTTAACAGAGGACATGAGTACAAAATGAGCATAATGCAATTAGGAGACATGATAGAGAAGGAAATAAGATTTGAAAATATTTTGTGCATAGGATAAAAAGAAGACTTTCCCTTCTCATTGCATGCTGATGCCAAGATTCATGAAGATATGGCTACAGCAATCAATCCAAAACCATAATTCTTAGGAAAATTGCAAAAGGTTTTTACATAGAAATTCAATCAATCTCACCGAATATATGCTTAAAAAACAAATGTCTTGGAAACGATCTGGAAGAATTTCAAAAAAAAATAAAATGAAAACTATCAAAATCCTAGGCATTGATACCTGTAACCGCGCTCTTCCAGGGTAAATATGTCTTAATAGGAGAATACCCCCAAAAAACTTAAAGCTCTAGAAGCCTCTTCAGGAGATAAGAATACAACAAAACCATATCCTCTGCTTATTCCTTTTGGATCACGCATCACCTGTACAAAGGATTAGTACAATTATCATAAACTGCTGCTAATAACATGAATAAACTGTCTATAGTGACATTTCCAGCCAGAAGCAGCCTCAAAACAGAATAAGCACCCACTGCTAATTAAAAAGTCTTTACATAATATACCATGACTTTTATGAACTTTTAGAAAATCCATTATAATCTATATTAAATACTTCAAGATTTTTATAGAGTCTCTAAAGTCTAAATTGAATACACTCAGACTTTTCAAATCCTTTAAAATCTTTAGAAATCTTTCAAATTCTACATTGAATAAACCCCCCTAAATTAAATCATATCATGCCAATTCTCAAACTGGATTGCCACCAATTTTCCCATGGAACAACAATTGATGTTTTGTTATATTTTTATATTTTAAAAACAGCTATGAAGATGAAAATTTAATACAAACATTAAGATTCACAATCAATTAAAAGTAACTTCTTTTTTCTCTTAGAACAACTCAAGTAACTGATATTGTAAAATGAGTCGAAGGTCAAAATGGGTACACAAACTGGAAAAGAGGTAACAGTTACCACTTCTAGAATTATCAGATGAACAGAGGCCATATATCAGTCAACAAATAACCGAAAGGAAGGGTGCGTGGACGGATTGGTCTTTCCTTTAATGAGATTCAATAAGCACAGACTGTCATGATCAATATTTCAAAGCTTTCAAACTTAATCTGATAATATTTGCCACCCAGTCCTTTGTGCTCCACATTCTTGGTCTTGTAGAATCCAGAACGAATAACCTGTGGCCCAGATAATTAAAACTGACCAAAGATGGTACAAAAAGAAGAGTAAATGTTTTTTGAAAATAGCAGTTTGGAGTATGAATCTGATTCACCTTCCCAGCATTCTTAGCTGTATCCATTGCCATTGCCTAGGATTCCTCCATCGAACCAGAAATTCCAAGAATCTTATCAATAAACAACCCACTTCGATCACACAATACACACAAAAATACATATTCCACCAAAATATTTATAAAGCGAAACCCAACAATTAATCAAAGAGTAAACATTTCAAAGCAACTTAACAAAAAACTGACAAAGAAATTGTGGCAAATGAGAGCCATAGGCTCCCACGACAGCACCTCAGTTCACTGTTCTCCTCTTTTTCCCAATCCCTCTTGACTCTCCTTCTCTTCTACCATATCAAAAACAAACAAAAAGATCTTTAAATAAAACTATAAAGTGAAACAAAAAAATTATACAGTTTACAAATAACGATTGAGAAGATATCAAAATCAGATAAAATTTGCATTGAAGATAACCCCAAGTTATAAACTATAATCATGAATACTTTAGTATTGCAAAGAAGAACGAAGTACCACTACTCACTTCAAAAAATTCCTCATTTCAATACCCAAACAAAAGGAAAAATAAAGAATCAAACCAACCCACTACCTCACCTCAACCGCCGCTGTTGTGGCCGAAAAATCATAGACCAGTTCAAATCTCAGCCTCGATTTTGCACAAATAGAAGAACACGAAGCCCAAAATTTATCTCCCAGATTTATCACCAATAGCAGAGGACGAAGCTTAAAATTTATCTCTCAGATTTATCACCAATAGAAGAAGACGAAGCTTCGAGAGGACAGAAGAGAGGAGGCTTACCTTGACCGCCGCTGTTGTGGCCAAAAAATCACAGACTTGTTCGAATCTCTGCCACGATTTTGCACAAATAGAAGAAGACGAAGCTCAAAATTTATTCCCAGATTTATCACCAATAGCAGAGGAAGAAGCTTAAGATTTATCTCTCGGATTTATCACCAATAGAAGAAGGTGAAGCTTCGAGAGGACATAAGAGAGGAGGCGGCGGCGCTAGGGTTGGGTTCCGAGAGAGATGAAGAGAGGAGGCGTTCAGGTTTTTCGGGTGAAATCAGGTGCGGTCGAATTGTATGCTTAATCAAGAACACAGAACGACGTCGTCTCAGTATGGGCGGGAATATTGACCAGACTTTATTACTTTTATATAATAGATAGATAGATAGATATAAATATAAATATAAATATAATGTAGATATAGATATAGATATAGATATAGATTATATATTCTAATTGGAAAACTTATAAAAAAAATACACAATATATGGAATGTTCTTAAGTTTTTTAAACTAAAACATTTTAGGGTTATTTAAATGTTTTTCAACATATTTTATAATATAATTTTATATCTTTAGAAATAATTTAATGTTACTTACCAAATTAGTTACACTATGATTAAGTAGAATAATTTTGAATAATTTTTTTTAATTAATTTAACAAAATTTTTAAATTAAAGATCTCGAATACCTTTTTATAAAAATAGATAGAGAATTATTTATTTATTTTTTAAATTGGACTTGTGATGCTTTTGATGTAATTTTTTTTTTCATATTTAAAAAGAAAAAAAAGAAAAGAAGTTAGGATACATAATAAGATTAATAGTTATATTAAAATCAATCATCCTATTAAGTAAAAACAAATTTGTTTAAAAAAAATCAATTTTAAATTGTCATTTTTTGAAATTGAAACGAAGTATCTCTGTTTGACAAAATATTTTTAAACAACACGCTTTTAAACTACTTTTTAATCACACATATTTTTTCCTCTACTTTTCAATCACTAATTTTTACCTCAAAAACATCACATTCTATATTTTTAAACAACAAAATTTAACTACCATTATTTTTTATATAATTTAACAGTGCTCAAAACGTTTTTATTTTATTTTTATTTGGAAACAAATGCATGTAGTGCTCAAAAGTGTAATTCAAATTTATAATCATTTTTTATTTATTTTTTACTTCTTATATTTCTTGCAAAACCTTTTCAAATTTAGAAAGTACATTTTGGCAGAAAAGTGTGTGTGTGTTATTTTTGGTAAAGACTTTGTTTTTATATATAGATAGATAAAGATAAAGATATATATATATAATAAGATATAGATATAGATATAGAATATAGATGAGGGAAATATGGATAGTTTCCATTCATTTGGACTCCAGCTGCATATACTAGAAAGATTTGGGACTATGAATGCGCCAAATGAAAGGTAAGGGCAAAACCTACAAATGTTTGAAATATTTGAATCTGCAACTGCAATTATCCCTAATATTAATTGCGCAAAGCCAAAACCTAAAAGGATCTGAGAGAGTAACTGAGACCCCTTTCTAATTGCAACTTGGCTCTTCTTAGCAGTCATCAAAAGTCTCGCACAGTAAAACACTAGTCTACAACACACGCACTTATACGACAGTCATACTAGTACACGATAATCTCATCTCATCCCGCTTTTTTATTTTTATTTTTTTTGACCTTTAACGATCGAGCAGGTTATTTTTGTTCATATCTGTGTTTATTTTAAATATGGTACATGGGTTTTGTTGTTAATTGATGTATTTCTCGGACCTGGGTGTTTGGGGGTGAAATTACTGAAATGGTTTGTGGAATTTGGGTCAATTGAGATCTGCTATCAGGGCTGGTTAGTTAATTTATTGTTTTGTTTGGTCGTCGTCGTCTTCTTCTTCTTCTTCTTCTTCTCCCTTTCTTTTTGTATTTTTAAAGTGTAAATGCGGACAAGGTATATGGAAAGGACAAATTCAATGAGTGGGAGAGGAAAAAGGAGCTTGGAAAGTGGTGCTGATGAAGAGCAGCAGCCAGATATGAAAAGACCTGCTTTAGCTAGGTAGCAAATTGCTATTAACGGTTTTCCACTCCGGTTTTGATTTATGTTTTAAGTTTGTGTTTATTTTTATGTAAATGCTTGATTTTTTGTATCAATTTATGCAACCTGTGATTTGGGGTTTTTTTGAAATTATTAAAAAAGGATAATTCTTTCTTTCTTTCTGTGGTCGTATTATTGCATTTGGGTCTTCATGATTTTGATAATCTTGAATCCAGGGCTTAATTTTGGTGTCTAAATTTTGTGAAAACTGATGTTACAAGTTATAACTTTACTTCTTAAAATGGAGGTAAATAAATGGCCTTTGTTAGTTTTTCCAATTGAAAGCAAGAATCCTGGATGGGACCGTGTTTTTTGTGAGTTAGTTTGAAGAGAGTGACAATTCGAATGGAGATTCTGATAAAAATTTAAAAGTGCAAAAAGGCGTGCAGAAATGACCATTAACACAGTTAAATCGCAAGTAAAATTTGTATGTACAGAAAAATGTGAACACAGCTTTCAGGAATTAAAGAAGAGATTAGTTAATGCACCATACTTCAGGGTCAAAAGGTTTCATGATCTACAATGATGAATCAAAACAGGGCATTGGTGTGTTTTGATACAACAAGGAAAAGTAGTTGCTTTATGTATCAAGGCAGTTGAAACCGTATAAGCAGAATTATCCCACACATATCCTAGAACTAGTTGCAGCAGTGCATGCTTTGAAGATTTGGAGGCATTATTTGTAAAGAGGGAAGTGTGATTCCCACATATCACAAAAGTCTTAAGTACATATTAACTCATAAAGAGTTGAATATAAGACAAAGAAGATAACTTGAGCTGGTAAAGGACTACGACTGGATTTCTGACACGTCCTAACAATTTGAATTCAAGACCCCTCCCTTAAGAAAGACTTAAGTTGAAAATTAGTACCAATTGGAGCTAAGACCTTACCTCTAGGGAACAGTACGTAAGTTAATGGTGCACAGAATAACTCCTGAGCCATAGAGGAAAAGATGTGAGAAAGCCCGTGTTTTTACAATTTTGGACTTAAATTGTTGCATTTGAAGATTTGAAATTCTTTTATTTTTATTTTTATTTATTTTTTATTTATTTATTTATTTATTTTTTATTTTTCCTGAGAAATGATTTCTCACGTGTGAACTTACAATTGAAAATTTCAACTAAGTTGATATAACTAATGCTGCGGAGTTGTTATTTCTATGACTTCCCTTTATCACAAATGTGAATGTTTGCATCTGGATGAAATTATTTTTCAATTCATCAACGATGTATATGAATGAAGAGAAAAGGTCAATCACATATTTCGATTTTATGTTGGGGATTTATCATTGTTCCTTCAAACTGACGTAGGAATTGTATTTGCTTAGTCCCTTAAATGTTGACTTTGTAAAAATGAAATTTAATTACCACTGCTTAGCTTGACCGTGTAAGAACTGATAATTTCTTGAGGATTGATAACAGCTCACTGAAAATATTTTCCAATTAAAAAGTGATCCTTTTGAGCTTATTTTTGTCCAATTAATTTCTCGTCAGATTTATTCGTAAATTTTATTTACTTAAAGGGAAAGGAAAGTACAAATTCGTGTCCACTAAAAAGTAGTGATCTTTTCAGTGTCATTGTGGAAGCTCTGAAGGTGGACAGTCTCCAGAAGCTTTGCTCTTCATTAGAACCGATTCTTCGGAGAGTGGTAAAGAATGCACTTCTAAAAAGTAGTGTTCTTTTCTGTCATCATTATTATGTTTATTTTGCTTCTGTTCTTTTTCATTTTTAAAGCTTCTCTTGCATACATATGGGATATTTTTCTAGGTCTTGCCCTAATAAATTATTATTTCGAAAAGTGCTGTAAAGTGTTTGTCTAAATTAGTAGTGACATTCTCTTAAAATTAATCAGTACTAAGTACAAAGTTCCCCATTTTAAACATTTTACATACAAAATATTTAAATTACATATTTCTACGATACAAAAATATATGCAGTCTCATTTTGAAAATTAGTTTTGAACACTGAGTATCACCAAGCGTTTATGCGAGGTAATTAAAGAGTCTGGAGTCCTTTTTGGGGCAATTTTTAAGGAACCATTTGAACCTTTATCCCTGAACTTGTCATTTTCTTGAAAGAACAAGGTAATGCAATATTTATATTCAAGATTATGTGTGACCACTTCATATGAAGTGTTTATACAGTTAGGGATCAATAATGGACATTTTTCCAACATTATTTGGTTAATATTAGCGACTCCAAGCGTTAATGCTTTGGGAGCCCCTCTTTGAATGAAAAAACGAATTTGTTCACCTTGACGTTATCTTCATTTAGATTATAGTGCAACCACTTTAATTAATGTCTTCGTTGAAAACTCGCCTCAGTTTTATCTATGTTGATTTGCATGAATTATCAAGAAATCATTCTCACAATCAATCTGTATTCAACAGGTAAGTGAAGAGGTTGAACGTGCTTTGGCAAAGTTGGGTCCTGTGCGACCTGAAGGAAGGTTTAGATACTTCTCATTCTAAAGAAGTTTATGTTTGAATAATCATTTATAATATTGTTGGCTCATGCCATAATTATTAAACCCGGACAGGCCAATCTGACCAAAAAAACTGGCAACCTAGACTGTTTACCCGTATGATCTCCCATAAGTGACTGGCTTGCAATTAAACCAGTCTGGATAAACTTGACGGACCCATTTGATCGATTTTAAAATTTATTTGGAATGTGAAGATCAAGTTTTGATCCCATGACCTTTAGCTTGAATGACAAAGAAGATGCTGGGACAAACTTCTTATTACTTATGTATATTATATGACATTTCTATCCGTATTTTAAACCCCAAGTTAATAATTTATTTATTGCTATCACTTAATATATTACTGTTATAAATCTTTTTTGATGTATAAATATAAAAATATTACATTATACTTTATAGTACGTATTATATTTAAATTAATTGAGTATAACAATCGAAGAAAATATTTTACTAGCCCTTTTATTTATCTATCAACTACTTTTTGAATTTGTTAATGTGTAAAGAGAAATAAATGTAGTTCTTTAAAACAAAATTATTAAAATTTTACATTATGGTGACAAAAATTATTTATGACACTTGTGTATAATTAATTAATGATAAAAAATTTTAAACTTCAAATCTGTCTTTGAATTATTTTTACTCTCTTAAAACTTTCCTTGGGTTTTTAAGTATTAACCCGCACTCACTGGTCTTACCAGTGATCCAGTGCCTTTGAGGGGTCGATCTCCAGGTTGGCCCAGATACTGTTGATCTACTTAATTGATGATGCTTTTATTAAGTATATATATTCAAGGTGTTTAAGTGGTGGTGTTATATTATAGTCTTTCCTAGACAATTAATTGATTTCTGTCCTTGTATATGTAACCTGTTATGAACTTTAAGTTTTGGAAAATCAAAAAAGGAGAAGCAGGAGAAGATACGAAACTTTTGGAGGTTTAAAGAATATTCAGAAATCCACTCCTGATAGGAGAACTTCAGTAATCATTGGACAGTTGTCACATAATCAACTTTATTAGTGGAAAACAATTGCAGTAGTACTTCTATATTTCAAGGACTCCATCAATTACATCAAGGAATATGCATCTGCATGTGTAATTTGAGTACTTAACTTTGGCTACATTCGGCAGCATACCAGGGTTGGAGTTGGATTCTCAATTAGTATTACCTCTATTGTTTAATACCTAAATCATTTGAGCTTCCATGTCTTTGGAATTTTTTGTTAAGAATTGAATATTTCAGGTCATCACCTAAACGAATTGAAGGGCCAGATGGGAGAAACTTGCAACTTCATTTTAAGTCCAGGCTTTCTCTCCCTCTCTTCACTGGGGGGAAAGTAGAGGGGGAGGAGGGTGCTGCTATTCATGTTGTACTGATTGATGCAAACACAGGCTGTGTCGTAACATCTGGACCTGAATCTTGCGTGAAGCTTGATATTGTTGTATTAGAAGGTGATTTTAACAATGAAGGTGATGAAGGGTGGACTCAAGAAGAATTTGAGAGCAATGTTGTGAAAGAGCGCGAGGGGAGAAGACCTCTTTTGACTGGGGATTTGCAAGTGACTCTCAAGGAAGGTGTTGGTACGCTAGGAGATCTCACATTTACAGATAATTCAAGTTGGATAAGGAGCAGGAAGTTCAGGCTTGGTCTGAAGGTTGCCTCAGGATATTGTGAGGGGATACGCATACGGGAAGCGAAGACACAGGCTTTTGCTGTTAAAGATCACAGAGGGGAATGTGAGAACCTATACTCAATGTTGTTTAATTTCTCATAATCCTGAAAATATTTGTTGAATTGTCTTTTGTCTCTTGCAGTGTACAAGAAACATTATCCACCTGCTTTGAATGATGAAGTATGGAGATTGGAGAAGATTGGGAAGGATGGTTCATTCCACAAGAGGCTTAATAATGCAGGAATATTTAAGGTTGAGGACTTCCTGCAGCTTTTGGTCAAGGACTCTCAAAAATTACGAACTGTAAGTGTAATATTTTAGCTGTTGAGATTGAAGCTCCAAGCTTTTTATTTATTGATTTGTATCCCCGATGTTGGCAGATTCTCGGCAGTGGTATGTCAAATAAGATGTGGAAGGCCCTCATAGAGCATGCAAAGACTTGTGCCTTGAATGGCAAGCTTTATGTATATTATGCTGATGATTTAAGAAATGTAGGTGTTGTTTTTAACAATATCTATGAGTTAAGTGGCCTTATAGCAAATGAACAATATTATCCGCCGGATTCACTTTCTGACAGCCAAAAGGTTGGTCACATTTCCCTTAAAATGAGGATTTATGGCTTGTTGCCTCCAACTATTCTTATGTGCATGTTTCATTTCCCCCCTAACTTCGATTGCTTGTTAAATACTTGTATATGTTACATGAAGATCAATAGTTCGTTGGGTGAATGTATTTTTTGTCCTAATACTTTATTTCACAGCAGATTTAGGCCATGTTTGGTCCAGGAGAAATTTACCAACTTTTTCCTTAAATTCATTTTTAAACAGATGTTTTCATGTAACCCACCACTTTACATAATTTTCAACAACTTTTCAACCACAAATTTAAAAATTTCTCCAATTTCTCCCAAACCAAAAAGGCACTTAGATTTGAATCTGATCTCATCAAACCTTTCATGTTTTAAAATTATTCCTTCGGTTTTATGTAGTAAAATGGTTACAAGTGTCAGATGAAGAATATTAGTGCATTAAGAAACAAAACTAGTAGGATATCCTTCTTAAGTCAACTATCAGTGTTAAGATTTATGCACATATTAAATGTTGTCAAACATGACTTCCCACTGTGTAATTTTGGATTTATGTAAAAATACTGGTAGGCAAACTCTCGTGTGTTCAGTTAAGTTCTCAGAAATTTGTTTACCAAATAAATAGTCTATTCTGGTATTTAACATTGTGAAAATCTTGGAGTCTTGATTTTGTAAAGAATTTCATCTGTCCTTGAAGACTTAGTAAGCTCTGTTTGTTAAAAGTTGTGTGTTTAAAAATGTTTTTCTATGTTTTTCAGGTAAAATATGTGGTTGAAAAGTGGAGAGAGAGTTAAAAAATGATTTGGGGAATTGTGTTATTTAAAAACATGTTTTTAAACAAGTTTGTCAAACAGAGGCTTAATAATCCCGTTTTGGATTCTTTTGCAGGCATTTATGTAAGGTGTCTTTTGGTCTAGAATATCTCCACTGAATTAATTATTTCCTTTGTCACAAACATTGAATGATTGCTTTGGACACATGGTGAAATTATTTGTGTTTCTAATTATGATTGACATGCGTTTTCCCATAAGAATTTTTTGGGTCTCAAAGAGACTTCAAACAGGAACGTGGGATTAATATGTATACTTAGCTTGTAACTTTTTGGATGTTTCAAAAATTATTTGAGAATGTGCAATAAGACAATTTCAGACGAACCATTAACTTACGACTGAAGTAATGGCTTTGTTGAAATTTTAATGCCTGTAGGTATATGTGGATACATTGGTGAAGAAAGCATATGATAATTGGAACCAGGTTGTAGAATATGATGGAAAATCACTTTTGAATTTTAAGCAAATTAAAAAGTCGAATGCTTCTCGCAACGATCTGCCTGTGGGCCCTGTCAGTTATCCTAATGCTTTGGATAATCAGCTTCCAATTTCGAAATTGCCAGTATCAGTTCCATCTGAGCAACCGTCAGTTGACCCAGACATGTTAACTGGAGGTAGGTTGACCTTACTGAATACATTATTTTTTTACTTGATAGTTGATCATTGACAGCCAGCCATTGAACCAAAAAAGAGTATTAATAAATATCAAACTTTCTGATTGTTGTTCTTTTCCTTTCCTGGAAGTGGGTGAGGCTTTTAGACGAGATGAGATTGGTTAGTATGTCATAGCTCTGGGTGCTAGTAAATGGTCTGTGACCTTGGTAGTGGGAAGATGATTGCTTGGGTTGTGGTTTGGGGGCACAGATCAGGAAAGTGCATGTACCATTGTATTGTTTTCTCTTTTTCTTTTTCTCTTTGGTTCCATTTTGCTTTGTTCTTCTATTTTTATTTGTAATCCCACTTTATTTTGTTCTATTTTTATTTGTGTTCTGCTTTCTTCTGATTATCTTATTGTTAACCTCTATTATTTCTTGAAACAGTCATATACATATATATGTATGGGCACTGGCATATGTTCGTGATGCCTTGTGATTACAATTTTATTTTATTTCTCAATCCAGGTTCAGGTTATGATAATATGATTTCTCGATATCCTACCCAGTCTCAGCTTATGAATTCCAGCTCCCGCACCCAGTTTGATACAACCTCTTTTAATCAGCTTGACCAGCAGGTCAACCTATCATATGGTGATAGGGTTGGGCTTGCCCTTGGTCCCCCTCAGTCATCATCTTTCCAAATGGGGAACTCTTCTATTCAGCAAGCCAGTCTTAATCCTTTTGAGGACTGGTCCCACAATCGGGAGAAGGGTGTTGATGACTTGTTATCAGAGGAGGAAATTCGCATCAAAAGTCATGAAATGCTTGAGAATGAAGATATGCAGAACTTGCTTCGGCTTTTAAGCATGGGAGGTCATGCCTCTGTTAATATGCCCGAAGATGGTTATGTTTTTCCCCCTTACATGCCATCGCCTTCTCCAGGCTTGAGTTATAATGAGGATCGAACTCGTTCTGGAAAGGCCGTTGTGGGTTGGCTGAAAATTAAGGCTGCAATGAGATGGGGCATCTTTGTCAGGAAGAAAGCAGCTGAGAGGAGGGCAAAGATTGTGGAGTTGGAAGACGAATAGAATTTCTCTGTAGATGATGGAGTTTGTCATTGAATCTTATCCATCAATCGTATCTGACAATTGCTGAAACTATTGTGCAGACCAAGTACATTCATTAGGCCCCTTCAGGACTGTATATTTTCTGATGAGTCTTGAAGACCTTTGTTGTTTCTTTATTTGAATTTACGACGGATTACATGTGCTGTGCAGTTATGCAGTTATATATGTACAGAAAGTAGTTGTGCTTTAATAACTTTATCTGTACAATGAAGCTTTTTCGACACAATAATTTCAATTTTACAATTTATGCAAATGAAAATATTGCTGTAAATGGTTGCTACTAAACGTTCTGTATTAACGGCTTTTTTTTTTTTTTTTTTTTTTTTTCTGTTGCTGTTTGATTCACAATTTATTTATCCGGATAATGCTCTTAAGTTTTCTAAGGTTATCTTCAATTCAGAACTCTAAAATGCAATCGACTTTGTACAAAAATGTAGTTTCTCTTATTTTTATAACTTATTTATTTATTTATTTATTTACTTTTCAGCGTACTTTTGATAATTATTTTATTTGAAACATTCATTTTATCATTAATAAAATAGAACGAGAAATATATCAAATATATTTTGTTCAATAATTTAATTCTCAAAATTTGTATATGGTTTCCACATGTTCAATCAAAGCATGTCAGAATGCAATGTGAGTTTCCTTATTCTTAGTTTGACGATGACGAGCGAGGAACTCTTGGAAACGAGTATTTTCATCTACAACCATCTCAACATGTGGGTTCGACGATTTTGCCCACTCTCAAATAGGTGCGTCAGCATCATGTTCATCATCTATGATCATATTGTGCATAATGATGCATTCAATCAAAATATTGTGTAAGACGTATTTTTCCAAAATCAAGAAGGTCCCGCAACAATTGCGAACCTAGATTGTAGAACTCCAAATGCCCGTTTAAGTTTTTTTCTATAATCTTCTTGTTTTATTGCGAAATATTTTTTCTTCGACTCACGTGGTTTATGAATTATTTGTACAAGAGTGGTCCACTTCGAATATATACCATCAGCTAAATAGTAACCAATATTGTATTCAGATCCTTGTATGACGTAATAGTGGAGGGAGCAATACTTTTAGCGAGGTTGGCAAATAGATAGGAGGCCTCCAAAATGTTGATGCCATTGTTTGAAGTTTGAACCTAGAATACCAAATAATGCATGTCATATTCAAAGATCATTATCAGCTATTGCCTTTAGGATAATGGTTGGTGATCAACTCCTACTTGTGTATTGGCTTGTCCATGCTGTTGAACAATTTTTTTCACCTCTAGTGCACACAATCAAGACTATCCAACATTCCGGGAAAATCACGTTGTTGACCAATATGAAGAAGCCGTGCAATGTCACTAGCAATGGGTAATAAAAAATAATAGCTTCCAAATACATCTACAACTGCACGACAAAACCTTTTCACACTTACAATAGCTGTTGACTCAACAATCTTAATGTATTCATTAGTTGCAACAGCTGCAATGCCATATGCCAGCATTCGAATGTGGCTGATATCTTTAAGAAGACAACCCTAGTTTGCCCAGTTCATCCCTTTTTTTTTGTAGGAAGTACCTTTCATGAGACTTCACAGCCTGCACTACACGTAAAAATAGATTTCTTGACATGCGAAAACGTCGATGAAACAACCTTTCATCATAAAGTAGGTTCGCTGCAAAGTAGTAGTTCAACAGTCATTCCTCAAAGACTCCCTATCGCGATGAATGAAAATGTGCCCAAGGATTGACCCCCCATGTGTAGGTGGGTTTTGTTGCTGTTCGAATATTTGAGTTAGAAGAATGTTGTTATTCAAATACATGCGAACAAGAGCGTTATGACGGGTTTCAAGTACCACAAGGTCATTCATAATCTGCTCGTCTTCTTCATTAACTGTTTCGTATAAATTGGAAGACCCTCCAAAGTTGAAATTCAATTTCGTACTACATAAAATCGATATCTGAATTTTAAAGTGTGAGAGACGAATGATGAATTGCAAACAAGATACTCGCCTTTATCATTGCATTTTCATAGATAACATTGGTTTGCGTAAACCAATCTCAATCGTTGATCAAATTGAGCGAGATTTGAACCGTTTGATGAGATTCTCTATCTTATCACTCAGAGATAACATTGGTTTGTGTAATCCAATCCCAACCGTTGATCAAATTGAGCGATATCTGAACCGTTTGATGAGATTCGTTTTCTTATCACTCAGAGATAACATTAGGTTGCATAATCCTATCTCAACCATTGATCAAATTGCACGGGATCTAAAGTTTGATAAAATTATCTTATCAAGTCATATCTTACTACCAATGACATTATAAAAACATGAATCTCCAATTCATATTTCACAACATTATCATTTTTTCCAAAATCAAAAGAATGAGTATCAGTAAGCGAAGTGCCTCATATAGTGTGACTCTCACATGAAGAGTGGCCCACACACAATTTTGACACTATTTGACCCTATCATAAAAGACACTATGGTGGATTTTGGACGGCTGGGTTATCTAGACGAGCCATTCATACTTGCATCACAAGCTAAACAGGTATTTTATGTTCTTGATCCTGCCGATACTAAGTGGTCTGTCGTCCTTCAAAGCAAGAGACACATTGTTGGGATTGGTGATGTAGTAGATGAAGAAGATTATGATCACTTTGATGAAACCCCTCCATTTTCTATTGGTATACAAGGGAGTGCAACTTTAGGGGAAGATAACATTGAATCAAATTACATGCGTTGGGTTCATGAAGAAGGATTATGGATTGACCGTCGTTCCTGATTATTAATTGTGTGAGTTCATTTACACATTCTTGCTTATAACTTTCTTTTATTCTTTATATATGCTCTATACGTTGTTAATAATTTCATTTGTGATTTTGATAACAATAATTTGATATATATATATATATATACATACACACACACACATATATACCTTGTTATATGTGCAGGTACTTGCACAGTGGTCTCAATATAATGGCCGAGTCTTCAGCATCTTCTGATGATCATTGTACTACCCACACAAAAAGACTAGAGGGCCAACAATGTGCAAGAACATGAAGAAGGCGAGGGAAGTGAATGTGATCGAGTTCGATGAGAAAAAGAGGTCAATCGGACCATGCAAGAAAAACTTCCGAAATTATGTCGGGTGTTTGGTCCGTCTTCACGTTGACATAAATATCAGCGATTGACACAAAATTGATCCCGGCCTTAAGGACATGATGTGGGAAGAAATAAATGTACTATCAATTTATACATAGTTAATTGATAAAGTTTCGTAATTTTTTTTATAACATCGCATATTATTTGTCTTTCAGAGGGAGTTCAACATCCCCGATGACTTGGCAAAAAAAAAAAAAGGTTATGAAAGTTGCGGGGATGCGATGGAAAGATTTCAAGACTCATCTGGTTCATGATTATATTACACATGACCACCCGAAATATACATCTCCTACGTAGCTTTATGATTTTATAACGGAAGAGCAATAGGAGTCGTTCAAGAAAGAACGCCAGACGGAGAAATTTAAGGTATATTTAAATGTACGCATGTGATTTATTGAGTTGAAAACTAAATACATGATGTGACATTTTTCAGGAAAAAAGTAAGAAGGTCAGAGATTCTCAATTGCAAAACGAGCATCCACATTATATGGGCTCAGCTGGTTATGCCAGGATGAAGCCACATTGGCTTGTTAGTGACCCACTATCTTCTAGTTCTTCATGCGACATGATTAGCTTGTCAATTGTAAGTGAGGATCGAAGTTTAGATTGGATTCGAGCTAGATCCAAGAAGAAAGAAGATGGAAGTTATTACATCCCCAACGAGAAAACGAGGGGGGTGTTTGACAAAATTGTAAGTATATCATCATTATTTTTTCATACTTTAAATTCAAATTTACTTACATATATACTTATATTTACTTTTCATTTTTTTGTTAATAGGTTGAAAAGGCTGAGCAGGCCACGCAAGGGACATTTGTGGCAAGTAGACATCATGATATCTTAAGTGAAGCCCTTGGTAAGGCGGATCATCCTGGTAGGGTGAGGGGGTATGGCGTCTATGTGACCACGAGAGATGTTTATGGGTGGCCTGATGATTACATTAGACGTTCGTGTGGGATCGTCTCAGTATACGATATTGAGGAGATGATTAGGTCAGAGATGGAGGATAGTATTGCCGAGCAGGTCAGGCATCAGACCATGTCGGAGATGCAGAGTAAATTCGATACTATGCAGAGGGAGTACCATAGTATGCAGACTAAATACGACGCTATCCTCTAGCACTTGGGCTTAAATGTTGAGGCCGAGGTGGACGTAACTCCACAGCCCCGACCACCAACTCGCAGCAGTTGCCACTCCGTGGATCAAAATCCATTTAATGGACTTCAAGTATGTAATGTTAAATTATTTAGAACTTTTTACCATTAATTATGTTATTTCTACTAGAAGTGGCTAACATATATGTTCAATGATGTTGTACAATAGAAGCCGACTCCTTGTCGTCCCGCCATAAGTCTTAATGGTGTGAAACAAATAGTGGCGAGTGAGATGGTTTATCCAGCAAGACTCGAGACGGTGGTCCATCATCAACCTCTTTGGGCTGATCATGTTAAGGTGTCCATTGACCACGTTGTCGATGGTGCAGAAGCATTCTATATTCCAGTGCCATCTCAACACCGGTGTCCATTGACCACGTTGTCGATGGTGCAGAAGCATTCTATATTCCAGTGCCATCTCAACACCGCACCATGGTGGGGAAGCTATTGGAAGCTTCTTACAATGGCCTAAGGAGTTGGTGATTTTTGGAGAGGTAATAACGTTTAGTTATATAAAAGTTTCTGTCAATATTAATTTCTTTTAAATTTGTATAACACGTTAAGATGATAAAAATTGCCTTGTTGCAGGAAGAGGCACCACAACAGGTAAAGAAATCTAACGAAGGAAAAAACGCCTCAGAGTTTCGAAATGTCATCTACCCAACGACCTGCGATTGTTGACGATGAGACGTTGCAACGTCTGGGTGATAATTGCAAAATGTTACACACTCTTGTCCTTCAATTTCCTGTTGGTGATGACTTCTACCAGGTGCTTGTAGATGTCGCCGTGTTCAATTGTGTGCTCGAGGATGGTTTTTTCGTTACAGTCGGAGACATCACCAACTTTCTTACGATGCAATGGTTGGATACATCTATCTTACAAGTGTTTTCATTGTATGACTTCTGAAAAAAAATTATAACTTTAATTTAAATCATTATTTTATTTCTATTTATTGGTTTAATTATTTTTCAGGTACCTCCATGAGTTGTGTCAGGAATGCGGTATTGAATCGATTGGATTCATGTCTCCGACACACATTGTCGTCGGTTTCAGTAAGAACAAATACAAATGGTGTTATAACTTACTTGGCCAACACCATGAAGGAAATGAAAACTAAGAAATGGATTTTAGCACCGTATTTTCAGGAGTAAGACCATTGATATTCTCTATTTGTTTACCTAATTTGAATGATATGATATTTAAAGTTGTATTTACAAGTTCATAATACGTAGGAATCACTGGATGTTGCTAGTTATTTCTCCTGAGAAGAATACGGTGTACTTGTTGGATTCAGCTGCTGCATCTAAGCGTGACTTAGATTTCAAGCCGATATTGAACACGTAAGTTAGGAAACTTTTCATGAAATAATTGTGGAGTTGTGGTGAAATTGATTGTGGAGTTTTAGTAAAATTGATACATTTATGTTGTAATTGTTGAGAAGTTGATAGTTTTGAATAGCAAGATCTCCCTATAGGTTGGATAAGTTCAATTTATAGGGGAGACTCTGCCAAAATTTTTGTAGGAAATTTGAGTCTTATTATTATTTTGTAGCTTGTTGATATAATTTATTGAAATTTTAGGGCTTTCAAAACGTATTGGACAATTGGAGGCTTGAGGACGAAATCCAATACAACGTGAAAATACGTAAAGGTATGAAAACACAGATTTATACTTTATTACAAACCTTTGAATTATTTCTATATTCTATTTAGTTTGATTACTAATATTGTTAGTTTTTAATGTGAAAATTTTAGTGTTCTTAGCAATCTGGAGGTTCTGAGTGCGGGTACTACGTTATGAGAAATATGTATGAGATAGTCACAGAACACTTTCAACTTACTTCATTAGAAAATGTATAAGTCATTGAAAATGAAAATTTTTAATTATGACTTTATATTTTTTGAAAAAATAACTAATAATTCATTTTGATTGTTTGTAGGCATTTAAAGAATACTATTCAACGAAGGAAGTCATCGAGATTCAAAACTTATGGGCAAAATACTTCGTTCATAGGTTTGTGTAAATCGACGCGTAATCAAACTTGCATTCATATATATATATATATATATATATATATATATATATATATATATATATATATATTTGTATATATTTGTATCTTAAATTAACAATTTTGTAAGTATAATTATTTTTAATTTAATTTAATTTTATTACGTATGTGTCGATTATATGTATATATATTTGGTGATGTGCATGTGGAGAATGTTCAGGTCACCACAGGTCACGTCTAGGTGACTGTAGGTTAGATCCTGTAGTGGCCTGGGTCAATGCAGGCCACGTCCACGTGACTGTAGTCCACGACATGCAGTGGCCTGAGTCACCGCAGGCCACGTCCAGGTGACTGCAGGCCACAACTTGTAGTGGCCTGGATCATTGGCAGGCCACGTCCAGGTGTCACTGCAGGCCACGACTTGTAGTGGTTTGGGTCATTGCAGGCCACGACTTACAGTGGTCTGGGTCATTGCAGGCCACGTCCAGGTGACTACAGGCCACGACTTGCAGTGGCTTGGGTCATTGCAGGTCACGACATGGAAATTATTTTTACTGCAAAAAAAAAAAAATTAGGCGTCGGTTCTAAAAGTAGAACCGACGCCCAAAGTTGTTATTTTTTTTTTATTTTTTTGACCTCAGGCTTCGGTTTGTACTTAGAACCGACGCCTAAAGTTCAACATTAAGCGTCGGTTGTTACAACCGACGCTTAATGTTGAACTTTAGGCGTCTGCGTCATAAGCGTCGCCTCTACAACCGACGCGTATTCCATTTTGCAACCGCCACGTTTTCCAGTTTCTGTACTAGTGAAGTTTAGTAGAATCCTTAATGCCACTTCCTAGAGAAAATTTGTAATATGGATATGTTATCCCATGCCCTAGTATGGATCCATTTGTGCATTACATGTCCGGGCTATTTAGTTTCTTGGGATATCGTCGAAGGACTAGGGACTCTGATATTCCAAAAATCATTTGGAAGAACTGGAGTGTAGAGAATTGATAATTGAATGGAAATTGTTATTATTATTATGAATGATACAAAGGTTTATTTATAGTACAAGAGATTCACCTATACTAGAAAACTAGAATATTTAAAATTCTATCCAATAATAAAAGATAACAAGATAATAAAAGATTACAATAATATTGTGATGATCATGATCTTGATGATTCGTCATTATCACTTATTTTCTTAATAGGCCCCCGCAAGATGGAGGATCCATTGGAGACGCCAATCTTGGATCCCAGCTGTTCAAACTTGGTAGATGGTAGTAACTTCGTGAGAATTTCTGCAAGTTGGTCCTGGGCAGGAATATAAGAGACACGAAATGAGCAATTGGAAACATATGTTCGAACAAAGTGATAATCAATGGCAATGTGTTTCATACGGGAAAGAAACACAGGATTATGAGATAGATATGTGGCACCGAGGTTGTCATGGTAGATAGTAGGAATTGAGGGAAGAGAGATGTGAAATTCAGATAGAAGATTACAAACCCATAGGAGTTCTGAGGAGCAAGAGGCAAACGCTCTATACTCGGCTTTAGTGGAAGATTGTGCAATGGTTCCGTTGTCCAATGAATCTCAGATGGAGAACTCATGAATTGAGATAATTAATTTACGGCAAAGCAAATGTCCGGAAGAGTTAGGGATAGGTATTGAAGAGCTCCAACAACTTTTCGGTATGTCGTGGCATCAACAGAGGGAGAACCATCATTCAATTTAAGAGTGGATGAGTTGGAAATGGGAGTGGATAGAGATTTGGCTCCAGTCATGTGGACTTTTGTAAGAAGATCAGATATATACTTTTGTTGGTTCAGGAAAATGAAAGAAGGAGTGCAGATGACTTCAACACCAAGACAGTAGTGGAGAGCACCTAGGGTTTTGATTGAAAATCGAGAAGAAAGAACATTTAAGAATGATTGAACAGGAGCTGCTTGATTTCCAATGACTAGAAGATCTTCTACATATACTAGGAAGTATATAGTAGTGCTGTTGGAAGAATAAAGGAATAATGATGGATCACTGTTTGAATTTTGGAAACCATACTTCAGAAGAAAGGTCTTAAGTTCTATGTACCAGGTTCGAGGAGCTTGTTTAAGACCGTAAATAGCTTTATTGAGGCGACATAGGTGGGAGGGGAATTGGGAGTCAGGGATGCCAGGTGGCTGGGACATATAGACTGTGTCAGTCAACGTGCCTTGCAGAAAGGCATTGTTGATGTCTAGTTGATGCACCAGCCAGTTGTAGTGAAGGGCCAGGGTGAGAAAGATTCGGATGGTAGTTGGTTTAACCATGGGGTTGAAAGTGTCATAGAAGTCAATTCCAGGTCTTTGATGAAACCCTTTGGCCACAACTCGCGCTTTGTAACGTGAAATGGTACCATCCAGATTTATTTTGATACGGAAAACCCATTTACAACCAACTGGTTGGACATTGGGTGGAGGAGATATACGAGTCCATGTTTGATTATTCACCAAGGCATTAAGTTCTTCGGCCATGACATTACGCCAATGTGATGATTTTAATTCTTGAGTGACACAGGTTGGTTAAAGAGACTCGGGAAGGGTATGTCAGGAAGATGTGTTGTGCAAATTTTTTGGACAAAAGATGTTATTCTTTGCACGAGTGAGCATAGGATGAAAATTAAAGGAGGTAAAGGGAATTGAAGGGCCAAGGCCAGGTAATGGCTCAAGGGATCCAGCAAGGTTGCTGGTTCGATCGGAGAAGAAGTTGCCGAACTTATTTTGGGTTCCTGAGGCCAGGTTATGGCTCGAGGGATCCAGCAAGGTTGCTGGTTCGGTAGGAGTAGAAGTTGCCGAACTAGTTCTCGGTTCGGCAGATAGAGAGGCTACTGAACTAGGTGTTGGTTCGGCTGACCCACCCTCAGCCGAACTCAAGTCTGGTTCGACAGTAGATGAAGCTGCCGAACCGATGTGTGGTTTGGCAGGAGTTGAATCTGTCGAAAGTGAGATCTCCTCGGTACCACGGCAGATTTGGAATGTGGAATGGCCAAGGTTGGTAGAGGAAGAGTGTAAGATGACAGAATAGAAGAGGAGTAGGTGTCAATATTGGATGAAGAGGAAGAAGAATTTGTGTTTGAGGAATGTGGGAAAATATGTTCAACAAACTTGACATGTTTAGAGGTGAAGATTTTTTTACTTTGTAGTTCTTGGTATAAATATGAGTGATGTTTTGTGTCATAGTCGGAATATGCAATCCTTTGAACAAACATAAAGTTTATGGTGGAATATGGACGCAACCAAGGGTAACATAAACATGTAATGGTCGATATTGTACAATTATCCGGAGCCTCCCACAAGATGTACACACGAAATATGGCTGGAGAACGTTGCTGCTCACCTTTTAAAGAGCCATTGAGTCTGAACTTTAAATATTAATTAATTAATCACTGAATGCCAAGACAAACCCTCAAAATTACGTTCTTTTATTTTTTTCCCATATCTTTATATATATAATAACAGTGTAGCAGCCACAAAAAAAAAACACACTTTCCCGCCATACAGACCTTGCCAATTTCATACAATGACTGCCTGTTCTTTCCATAATAAGCCATAAGTCAAAAAAAATGTGTACTGCATTTAATTAGCACCCATTTCATTACTGCAATTCTCATTGGTATTGACAACTGACAGCGCAACCATGACAACCTGTTATTTCCATAATAAACCATAAATCCAAAAAAAAATGTGTACTGCATTTAATTAGCACCCATTTCATTACTGCAATTCTCATTGGTATTGATAAGTGACAGCTCGCCCATTTCATTGCTGTAGTTCTCATTGGTATTGATGAGTCAGAGCAACTTGCACTTGCACTTGGAATGTGGTACATAAATAAATACAATAAAAAATGTTTCTAAACATCAGTAAATAAAAAAATTGTTTTTTGGGCTTTAATACATATCCTGCACTCATTGAAAATCTGCATGCGGTGGGAACCGAAGGGTTGCGGCAACTCTCTCTTGACCGTGAATATAATGGGCAGTGTCCAGGTGCTACCATTACCCTGCACAATTTCAGACATTTCTCCATATACAACAGTTAGTCTTTTTCATTCGGCTATCTTCATATTCATAATTCCATGGCACCTGTTTTCCACATGTTTAACCAGATTGATACTTCGTCGACTTCGTGGGGTTTCAATGCTCGAATTGTGCGAACTTGGGAGGTTCCCAGCGGTAATTCCGACTCAGCTGAAATTTGCAGTTTTGATATGATATTGGTAGACAAGCAGGTTAGATTTGTTTGCTTATTTTTTATATGAACATGTAATTTTGTATTTCTATTTACTGTTTTCCCCCCTGTTTTTACTGTCTTGATAATTTCATATTGTTTACAGTTTTATTTTTTTCTCTGAATCATAACATTCTTCCCATTTAGGTTTTTTTATATTTAAAACATTCCTTGTGTAAATTACATGTTGTAAATATTAGATTATGTGTTTCATCCATTTAAAAATCTGAACTTTAAATATTAGAACACGTGTTTTGTACATTATAAAATCTGCTATTTATGCATTAAACATGTTCTTTATCCATTTAAAGTTTTGTTGTCTAAATATTATTATAAATTGTTTAGTACTACTTCATCCATTCAAGGTCCTTTTATTTAGATATTAGAATGTGTTTTATCCATTCTCAAATCGGTTATTTATCCATTAAGTTTCAGTTATTTAAATATTAGAAACTTTAAATTGTATTTTATCCATTATTAATTGTGTTATTCATCCATTTAAAGTTCTGTTAATTGTATCTCATCCATTTAAAAATCTTTTACTTAAAAATTAGTAATTGTGTCTTCATGTTTGCTTAAATATTAAAAATATAAATTTAATTTGTTTAAAATTCTATTATTTAGTATTTGGTTGAAGTTCTTTTATTTTAATATTAGAAGTTGCATTCCATCCTTTTAAAAATCTGAACTTTAAATATTAGAACACGTGTTTTGTCCATTATAAAATCTGCTATTTATGCATTAAACATGTTATTTATCCATTTAAAGTTTTGTTGTCTAAATATTATTATAAATTGTTTAGTACTACTTCATCCATTCAAAGTCCTTTTATTTAGATATTAGAATGTGTTTTATCCATTCTCAAATCGGTTATTTATCCATTAAGTTTCAGTTATTTAAATATTAGAAACTTTAAATTGTATTTTATCCATTATTCATTATGTTATTCATCCATTTAAAGTTCTGCTAATTGTATCTCATCCATTTAAAAATGTTTTACTTAAAAATTAGAAATTGTGTCTTCATGTTTGCTTAAATATTAAAAATATAAATTTCATTTGTTTAAAATTCTATTATTTAATATTTGGTTGATACTGTTATTCAATCTCTTTTATCCCATTGTTTACATTTTAAAATACATATTGTTTTTATTTAAAATCGGTTATTTATCCCATTATAAATTATGTTAATTGTATTTCATCCATCTAAAAATCTGTTACTTGAATATTATAGATCGTGTCTTCATGTTTGCTTAAATATTTAAAATATGAATTTTATTTGTTTACATTGGTAATGATATTTTTTTGCATTTAAAATTTTATTATTTTATATTTGGTTAATATTGTTATTCAATCTCTTTTATCTCATTGTTTACATTTTAAAATAGATAATGGGATTATTTAAAATGAGATGTTAATATTACTATCATTTTTCTTTTTTTTAGGGTACACGTATTCAAGCAATTGTAAGAAAGGGAATGATAGACACATTCAAACCGAAATTGCGAGAAGGATTTTTATATGTGATGAGGCATTTCATAGTTGTGCCAAATAACATGAAATACAGGCCCACTACTCATGCATATAAGCTGATTTTCTTGCCAAAAAGCTTGGTTATAGAGGTACAAGACAAGAATTTTCCCACAGACATTTATGTACTTCGACCATTCCCAGAAATATTGGCTTCTGGCGTAGACAACCCACATGATTTATTTGGTTAGTAACTCTTATTTTTTAAATGTATTTCCTTATTCTTTAATTAAATTGATTTGTACATATGAGAAGGTATGTAACAACAATTTTTCTTAAACAGATGTTCTGGGAGAGATTGTAGCTAGGGATGCTGTGAAAACCCAAATTTGCTTTGGCAAAAAAAGCAAGCTGGTCGATGTCGTTATTGAAGATTTGGAGTAAAAAAATAAAAATTTTTAATCCTCGAATATTTGTTTCAGCTTTTTGTATTATAATAAAAGATTATGTTAACTAAACTTAGTTGTACAATTTTTTTTAGGAAAAACAGACTTCCAGTAACCTTATGGGGTGAGCATGTTGATATTGTGAACACATATTTGGATACCAACAGTCCAGAACCCGTGATTATGCTACTACAAATGTGTCGTGCAAAAATATTTAGAGGTGAGTTAAAATAAACTGTTATTCAAGCCTGTTTATGTGAAAGGTCTTTAATTGTTAAAATCCGACCCACCAGAAACTTGCAATTTAAATGTATTTCCTTATTCAAGCATATTAGATCTAAATGCCTCATTTTTGTTAGATTTATATGCTTATCTATTTTGCCTCATTCAATTAGATTTATATGCTTATCTGTTTATATGGACATATAGTTTCACATATCCGTTTACATTTTTTTTTTTAGTTTGCTGTTTTGATAATTTGTTACTGTTTTCAAATATTATAATATGTGTTTTATTCATTATAAACTCTGTTTTTTATTCATTAAAAGTTCTGTTATAATTTCTTAATTATTTAAAAATATACATTTTAAATTGGTTTTTTATTTCATTATGTAAGTTAAATATTATAATTTCTTATTTATTTAAAAACATACATTTTAAATATGTTTAATTTTTATCCACTCAAAATTCAATGATTTTAAAGATTAGCAGTAGCAATTGTATTTTATACATTATATATTATGTTATTTAAACATTTAATTTAAAGTGGTGTTGTTTAAATATTAGAAATTGTGTAGATAGTATAGCAGCCACTAAAGGTCCTGTTATCTTTATTCTTTCATTTACTTATCAATCATATTTTTTTTTTTATATGTTAGGTGTGGTTCAAGTTTGCAGCACATTCTACTACACAAAGCTGATTATTAACGAGTCTATCCCAGAGATTGTAGAGTTTCGTAACAGGTTTGTCTTTCATTTTCATGTGAATAGCTATTCAATTAAGTGTAGTTATAATCTGAAACAGGATGTTTATTGATATTATAGCTTAGTATTGATATATTTTTTTCTTTGGATAAAAGGCTATTGGTTGGTAGAGAAAATCCTACCAGGGCTATTAGTCAAATCTCCGGATCATCTATATACTCTTTTGAGGATGAGCTGCGTAGTGGATCTGTCCAGCTGAAGTCACTAGATGATATTTTGAACTGTGATGAGGTTGGATGACTATGATATCAATGGAGTAATTATTATTTTTGAACTCGATATATGTTATTAATTATATGTTTTGTTTGGAATTTATACATAAAACATAGTATTTTGTATAATTGTAGGAAAATAGCTATTGGGTGATTGCTTCGATTCTTGCAATTGAGTCATGTGACTGGTGGTACCTTGCATGCAAAAAATGTTCTAAAAAGTTAAATGCTATTGGGAAGAAGTTCCACTGTGAAAAGTGCAATCTCGACGACACAAGTGGATGTGCAAAGTATGTAACCAAGCTTTTTTTTTTTTGTCTTTGATTAAATTAAAATATGAATATTATATATATAAATTAATAATTGATTTTCAATTGGATAGGTACAAGGTACAAGTTCGTGTGATAGATGATACTGCTACAGCTTCATTTATGTTGTGGGACAATTGCTGTGTTCAATTGCTAGGAAAGACTGCCTCGGAGTTGATGGATGAATTTGTAAAAGTATTGAGTTTAAGTAGATTCTCATTATTATTCTTTTATTTTCGCCCATTTTAAAGCCACAAATTCGTGAGAATAAGTATAACATATTTATAGGAAAAGATATAATTGAATGGATTATTCATAATGAACATGTAAGTGATGAACAACCTTATCCAACTGAAATAGAAGCATTTGTCGACCGATATTTCTTATTCAAAGTAACTGTCAAGATGAATAACATCAAGGGAAAAACAGACTTATTCAATGTGAGTCGTCTGACTGACGATAAGAAGTTGGTTGCGAAATATGTTGAAAAACGTATGACCAAAAATCAGGTGGGTGTATATATAAGTATTATGTCTTCGAGTTGTATATATTTAATAATTTATCAATAACTTTTTGAATGTCATATTTGAAGGATTCTGTTGACGCTTCAAAGTTAAATGAAGATGACACCGAAAAGTTGAAGGTGTGATAAAAATATACCTTTGGATAATTTCATTGCATAATGTTAATTTTATTTGAATTGTTGAACATCTTGCTGATTAATATATGTCACTTTAGGAATTTGGAAGTGAAGACGAGGTAAGCACCCCGTTGAAGAAGTGTTCGAAGAGATTTTCTTTGGAAGACGGAGATGGTGACACTGTAAACAGCAAAAAAGCTGACGGAGGACTGAAATCCGAACACTCAACCAGCAAACTTAGGAAAGTTATCAAGTTTGAGGAATAATTTGGGATGCAGCTTGAAATGTTTTGGCTTTTGAACGTTTTATTTTATTCATGCCTGATTAAGTTAGTGTCTTAATTACTGTTTCTTCAGCAAGACTTTTGGCTTTAGCTATTATAAAGATATGCAGAAGGGATGATTTCATGAGTTACGGTTGAGTTACGGTTGAAGGTTGGAATACCTGTAATGTTGTTGAGGAATATAGATCATTCAGCTGGACTGTGCAATGGTACCAGGCTTATAATAACAAGACTTGGGAATCATGTAATTGAGGCGAAAATTCTTTCAGGGAACAATGCAGGTCACAAAGTCCTTATTCCAAGAATGTCATTAACTCCATCTGACACAAGATTGCCGTTTAGGTTTCGAAGAAGGCAATTTCCATTAATTGTATCGTATGCAATGACTATCAACAAGAGTCAGGGGCAATCGCTTTCAAATGTTGGGTTATATCTAAGAAATTCAGTGTTCAGTCACGGCCAGTTATATGTTGCAGTTTCCAGGGTGACAAGTCGTAATGGTTTAAAGATCATGATTTGTAATAAAGATCGTGAACAAAAGAATACAACTACGAATGTGGTCTTCAAAGAAGTTTTCCAAAATTTAGATTAGCTCTAAATTTGAACTGCATGTAAGCGTTGTACTTTATTTGTTAAATTTTTACTATTTGTATGTTAAATTTATATTTTAAACTATTTTATTACATTGTTTTTTTTTTTCATTACTCCAAATTAAAAAAATTGGATATAAATTCTTCCGTGCATCGCACGGGTGCGAACACTAGTTGCCAATAAAACCAATATATATTTTCCTGTACAACCTATAAATCAATAGGAAAAAAAATGAAATTTATACCAACATCCTCGTTATAAAGTACACACAAATCCACGACCAAAAGAATAAAATAAAAAAAATAAAAAAAAATAAAAATTAAATCTTGATCCAGTTATCCAAAAACTACAACATGAGATAAAACTTGTATCTCTTTTTTTATCACCATTTTTCATATTTATAAAGGAGATCCTTCCTAAAACTAGTCTCCATTATAATTTTGGACACACAAACTCCGAAAAATGTGTAGCAGAGGGTTGGCAATGGCATGAATCAGGAACAGATTCAATCATCTTTATTTTTCAAGAAAAGGTCTTCAAAATTTTCTGCAAGTAAAGAATTGATCCACGTCGTCGTCTATTAATTACATATCATGGAGATGCAGAATCAAAACTGTTTCCTCTGTAATACCTCAATTCCAATGAAATTTGTCTTTCGAACTGAAGTTGCTTATAAAAGTTTGCAATAAATTTGTCCGCTCTCTTATCAATATCATCTTCTGATGGATAACTTGTTGTTCTCTGAAGCTCCCTTGAAGTTGAAGATGATCCTGGTTGATCACAGTGATGTAGATCGGAGTCTTCCGTAAATTCCATCAGGCCGGGCTTGTCATTGAAGCTCAGCCTCCTCTTGCTCGATGAACGCCCAATCATCGATGCCAGTTTCCATCTGTTAACATTTAGATTCAGTAGAAACTTTATCTTTTTCACTGCCCTCTTTAGACGGCCGATCAATGGCCACTCTCCCTCCGCCGCCATCTTGATTAAATAAAGAGCTGAATTAAATATATATTAACTTCAATGTATGAAGGTAAGTTGTGTTCTTGTATAGTTTAGTTGTATTCCAACAATCCAAAGTCGATGTGTTGGAAAATGGATAGAATGGGTATATATATATATATATATATATATATATATATATATATATATATATTCCTTGGGAAGTTTCCACTCTTCTGGTCCTCGAACGTTTACAAATACAACATATGAGTCCAAGGGTATTTTTTCTGGCATTCAACCTTTTTTTTTAAGACCCAAATAGTAGAAAAAAATGATTGGGGATTCATGAGATTTTGTTTGTAAAATTTGAGGACCCTGATTGCAAAATTCTTTAGTTCATGGCATGAAGTAAGAAGCAATTGCTTGGAAGGTTAACAGATTAAGCGTGGGAAGAAGACTACCGTGTTAATCACGACTACACGTTTGATTTTTGTGCTTGGAAGATTTTTTAATTGCAAAAGCTGATCAATTCTTTATTTCATTTTCGATTAAGGCTGCAGGTTAGGTTACGTCTTGGAATAATTATTTGAACCTTTTACAAAAGGTTTGAAGTTGCAGATATGAAATCATTAGTCAACAAGTTGCCCTACGAGAAAAGTACACAACACCTATAGATAACTTTAATATTTTAAAACTATTAAACTTAGATTTTTTATTTTATTTTTTATTTTTTTATAAAAGTCAGGTGTTTAATAATAAATAAATATAATATTATATATAACAATAATATAATATAACAATAATTATCTCTAAATATTAAGTTAAAGCTAGTATAATTTAAAATATAAAACTTCAGACACAACCCACCTAGTCAGCCCAACCATCGAACACTTTAAAAAAAAAGGGCACCAGCAACCAACGAATATAGCCACCATTAAAAAATGGTCGCTTTATGACACTCACCGATCAAAAAATGGTTTTTAAAGTTTTGGTATGTTAAAAGTGGACTAATTATTTTTGTGTTCTATTGCGACCAATACTTGGTCGCTGAAAAGTTTGGCCAAGAAAGGGACGAAAATTTCCCGTATAAAAATATATTACAGTGACCAACATTTGGCCGTTGTTGTCATATATAAGCGATCAACAGTTGGTTGGTAGCTAAAATAGTTGGAGGGGAGTTTTTCACAATTTTCATGATGTCTTAGCGACCAAACATCGTCGTAGCTAGAAGTTTAAATCTTACACGAACCACAAGTTTGATCCTTGTTGTGATATATTAGCGACCAACACTTGGTTGGCAGCTAAAACAATTGGAGGTTGCAATTTTCATGATATTTCAGCGACCAACCATCGTGGTCGCTGGAGGTTTGAATCTTATAGGGACCACAAATTTGGTTGCTTTTGATATATTAGCAAATAACTAAAAGGCTGGTCACAAAATCAATTGGAGGGATGTTAGCTTGCACATTTTTTAATGTTGTTTTCGTATCTAATCCATGTAGTTGATGATGTGCAATGTAGAAACCAATTTCAAAAGCGAGCTCTGGTGACCAATGTGAAGTTGTTTGGTTGCGGGAACACATGGAGCTATTATTCCCTCTTCATCTGAAACCAAAAAAAAAAAAAAAAAAAAAAAAACTTTGTTTGATGCATTCTCTACCCTACACGAACTTTTTTAAAGGGACGTTAATCTAATATGAACTTCAATCCCCCTTGCCTCTTTATCTGAAATCGACAAATCTCCAATCACCATAGTGCTCGATCCTCATTGTCATTAAATATCTCTTCTTTTGCAATGTGTCATCGTTCTATATTGTGTACATGGATGAAAACACACTCAAATATCACTACTGTATGCCTCGAACGCGCTTCCAAAGCAACAAAATATCTAAAATCCAGCGCTAGCAAAGTATTTTCAGAATCTAATATGCTTAACAAAGTTTAGATTGCTATAAATTTTTTAGCCTACTTGTCATTTTAGCTTGCTCAAAGTTGGACTATAATAAATTTGGATTGTCGGTTTAATGGAAAAAAGCTTAGGTTTTTGTTTCTTTAATAAATTAATTTTTGGAAATTAATGAAAAGAACATGATATTGGCTAGTCGAAAATCTGCTGCTCATTCAAAATAGAGAGAAGCATTAGTAATCCAATTGGCCTTTTCAACTCTGAATTTTAATAGGTCTGACTTTATGTGTTATTGGTGTTACCTTTCAGGGTTTGTTGGCCAATTGTTAATGTTTGAACTTGGAAATTATCTGCTAGTGATGATTTATTTTAAATACTTACATAAATGGTGACTGGATGGACAAATAATGAGTGATGAACTTATATTTTTGCAATTTTATCAGTGTACACAAGAACAACTGGCAACAGTCACATTGAAGGATGCATTCCACAACCAAAGGATATGATAACCAACTAGCTGGTTTGCGACATGTAAGATATACCATTTATAACGCAAAAATATATTGTTTAACAAATATTATTCATTTTAACATGTTGGTTCTTTGAGACCGAATATGACGGTGGAACTGTAACAAACACAAGCACAATTAGAAGATGATGCATCTACAATGGATGAAACAGCAATATGTGCTCAAGTCCTTGGTAGGAGTACTGGAACTATGATTGGGATTGGGCCTGATCCACGTAAATCATATAGCAACCAGTTATAGCTCCTCCTAAAATTATGCAAGAGTTGGAAATTCTTGGACAACAAGATAATGAGAAGGATAAAGCTATTATTGAACTTACACAGTGTCTCGAAAAACACACATTACTTATCTAGAGCCTTGCTGTACGAATGGATCTGAGTCAACATACTCATGTAGAATCGACCAATGATCCACCACCATTCGTTGATGCTTCTTTACTGTGATTATATTGTTGAAGTTACAAGAAAAATATGGGAATCTATTTTTTGTAGTTAAATTTTAGATATTTATGGTTATGTATTTACTATTATTTTTTGTTATGAGTACGATTACAATTTACCTTTTACAACATATTTTTTGTTAATTTCTTTATTGTTCTTATTATCAATATTGTTAATGTAAATGTGGCTGTAGAATGTTGAATTGAAACATTGGGAAGAATATGGACCTGTGTAAAAAAATTGGTTATTAAAGGCATTTATCAACAAAAGATTCAACAACCAGAGTTTATTTGATAAATACCTTTCTGCAACCAAATTTTGGTTGCTAGATCATATGCATGTTTTCTTTTTATTATTCACCGACAAATTTTGTAGTTGTTGAAACTTATGAAGAGAATCCTTAAACGACCAAGACTTGGTCTCAAAAGCTATACTTTCAGTTACCAAGCATTGGTCCAAGGAAGGTGCCAACATTCACAAACCAAATAATATTGGTTCATGTAGGTGTACCTTTAGGAACCAAATATTGGTCGCTAAAAGGTAGGGATTAGCAACCAATGTTAAGATGGTCGCTAAATGTGCATTCTTTCGTTTGGTCGCTGTTGTTATATATTAGCTACTAACCAAATGCTGGTGGCTAAAACAATTGGAGGAATATTTACGCAATTTTTATGATGTTTTAGTGACCAACCATCATGGTCGTTGAAAATTTTGGTCGCCAAAAGGTAAGCATTAGGGACCACATTTTGGTCTCTTAACGGTAACCCGCCAAAGGTAAGCATTAGCAACCACACTTTGGTCTCTTAATGGTAAGTATTAGTGACTAATTATAAAGTGGTCGCTAAATGTGAACATTTTATAACCAAATATGGTACCTTAATTTGTTATATACAATGACCAATTCAAGAAAAATATTTGGTCATTGGAATAAGTTTTAGCGACTATCATGAGTTGGTCGCTAAATACTTTTAGCGGCGGTGAATTAGCTACCATTGTGTGACCACGATTTATTGGTTGATGAAGGCATTCATTGTGACCATAAAATAGCCTTCAACAACCATTTTTTTCGGTCCTTGAAAACCTTTTTTTGTAGTGGAATCCCACCCCACCCATAAAATCTCAGTTTGATCACTGATAAGTGTATTTTATACACTTATTTATCTATCAAAATTAGAATATTATGTTGTTTTCGTGAATAAACTTTGCTTAGTTATTGCTATTTATCATTATTTCGAGTTTTATCCCAAAAATCAAGAGAATGGTAGAATTGAAGTAAATACATGTCAATTGAGGTGCAAATTAAAGCTAAAGTGAAAAAAAAAAGCAAAAGTTCGAGTGCCGAATCGAAGCAATCATGAGAAGAAAAGAGCCAATTAAAGAAAATCAGAAATTTGGCGATCAAATTTCCTTAATCAAAAGATGAAGGACATGTGCTGCAAATAAAAGAGGAGGACCAACTTACAACAAACTAAAAGATGAAATTTGCATTTCATGGTAATACCGCATGTCTGCACCCCCACAAACCGTGTGGCCACATGACCTTGAGTTAAATCGACAGAACTCTAAATCTGATAACCACGAGGCCCCAAGTCTTTATATCGCACGGCTGTGGCCTTGTTTCTGCTGGGCCGGACTTGGCTTGAAAAATCAATTTCACACCTAAATTCTCTTTATTTGACCTAATGTTAGGAAGAACAATGAGGAGGCACAAAAATCAGGTAGAAAAAAAAACCTCTATTCCACAATATACCACAAAATTCTTTTCGATTCTTTGTGGATTTAAGTGGAGAAAAAGCTAGGGAGTCGGAAGATCAACAAAAGCTTTGATTAAATTTTGTTGCAAGATGATGTTTGACTTTCAATCTTCTCAATTCTGAGTTTTATTTACATTATTTATTATTTTTATTTTTCAAGAACATGAGTAGCTAGATTCAATTTTGGGATTAATGATGTAGATTAATATTTCTAGCTTTATTTCAATTCTCAAGTTGGGATTTTGTGTTTTTATGTATTGATTTCGCTATTTCTTTAATGCATGAATTAATTAGGTACTAGTTCATGTAATTTGTGGTTGTTTTCATAATTCGAGAGGTAAGTTAATAACTAGACCAAGTTGTAAAATCCGACAATTTCAACAAAAAGATAGAAATATTAATTTGTGGTTGCATGTGATCAATTATGAATCCTAGGAGATTTTATACATTTGGCTAAGGAAGAATTCTAACCATCTGTAGAGATACACAGTTGATTTAGTTATATAGGCATAATTTGAACTCGAGAAAGGTAAATTAGATACAGGTGTGAATTCGATCAAATACAATTTTAGAAAAATCTTAAGAAGCGAAATTCAACTAGAATATTACTTTGAAATCATTAGTCCTGATAGTCCTTTATTGTTAGAAAACCCATCGTTAAATTTCTTGTTTTTATAATTAAAAGTAATTGCTAGTAATTTAATTTCTCTGCATTGTTTATTTTGCGAAATTCTCAATTTATTGTCATTTTTAGATTCTTTTGTAATTTGATTTTATTAGCGTAGTTGTTGTTGATAAGTGTATTTTATACAATTATTTCTATCCTAAACGTAGGATTTTATTTGTTTGTTTAAGAATATTTTCTATTTATTCTGTTAGTATTTATTTACATTTCAAGAATAACCTCAAAGTTGAGAAAATATAATTGAAGCAAAAATCAAGCATTGGATGATAAAAGTGTTAAAGTATGAAAATAAAGAGTTGATGAAGTGAATCAAAGTGCCAATTGGAAGAAACATCAGAGAAGAATTCAAATTGGAAGAAATCAAAAGTCCAAGGACTAAAGCATAGCAATCGAAAGTTGGAGGACCTGGGATGCAAATAAACATTGAGGACCAACTTAAATTGAATCAAAAGATGAAATTGCCTTCAACCTATAGAATTATGCGGTCGCGCAATTCAGATGTGCGAAGTTGCATGGACCAAAAATCTGGCGATTGAAGTTGAACCTGCAGAAGCGTGTGATCGCATGGTAATATTCTGGGCCGCACTGTTGGGCTTTTTCTCATATTTTAGCTTTCTTTTCCCCCAAGTAACCTAGACCTCGAGCATATCTATAAATACACACTTGGGGCACGAAATTATGGGTTCCTAACTTGTGAAATTGATGCCAAAAGCTGTCGAATTGCCAAGGGGATCCATGCAATGTCAAGAGCACAATTGAAGATCAAAGAACAGGAAGATGAACTGGGTGACATCCTTTTATTTTTCTTGTGAATTCTATTCAATTATGTTACTAGGCTAGGTTCGTAGTGTTAGAATTGTGATGAAGTTTTGAATTCTTGAATCCATGTTTTAATATATTATTTATTTCATGTAATTTATGATTTTGAGTAATTGATTCATGCTTTAACTATTATGCAATTACTTGATCACTATTTGTATGATATTTGTTATGATTCTTAAGTTCGAAATATTAGGATTTCATTAGACTCGTTTCAATTGCCACAAAGTCTGATAGGGGATAGAAATATACCCCTATACTTTGTGTTATCTGCTATAGTATTCACAAATCTTGAAATGCTTTTCTATACATTCGGATTCCTCATAGAAATATAGTCGGGTCGTGTATAGGAAAAAAACAATATTTGGAAAATGGATTTTCAAAACCTATGAATTGTATTTAAATAATTTAGTTAAAATATGGATGATAGAGTCAAAATGGATTCATAATTCTAACGCGTCTTTTTTACATAGTTTTAAATCAAATTTTATCGTCATTTTTAGTTTTATTGTTAATTTAGTTTTAATCCAAAATTCTCAAAATCCAAGTTTTCTTAGTTTCAGTTAAGGAATAGTAGTCTAAAATACACTTTGCACAATCCCTGTGGAACGATACACGGACTTAAAATCTACTTTATTACTTGTGCGATCTGTACACTTGCGGTTAGCTAACAAGTTTTTAACGCCGTTGTCGGGGATTGTAGTTTACATTTATTTTTAGATTACTTTTACTAATTCGAACTTTTTACTTGCTTTATTTTTATTTTTATTTTAGCAATTTTTAGTTTTAGTTTAGTTACTAATCCCTTTACTTTTCTTGTAATTGTGTATGCTACGTTCGAAAAATGGGGATCTTTTCGAAGATGACCCAAAAATAGAACGTATGTTACATAGTAAGTTAAGAGAAGCTAGATAAATCAGAAAATCAAAAAAATCAAATGGCAAACAACAATCTTCTAGTCCCTGCTGATTGGCGACTTCATGACACCTCAGGTGGTTCAAAGTCAATCCAACATAGTCTATCCACCATTTGGACAGGCAAACTTCCAAATAAAAACCAATGTCATAAATGTGTTCCAGAATGGACAACAAATTCATGAGAGACTTGAAGAAAACCCACATATGCATGTTTCTAAATTTTTAAACATGCGTCAACATTTTAAATATCAGGGTGTGTCTGATGATGCAATCAGACTCAGGTTATTCCCTTACACTCTAAAAGATAGAGCTGTTAATTGGTTAGATTCTCATCCTGCTGCGAGTATAACTACCTAGAACGACTTGGTTCAGAATTTTTGCACTAAGTTCATGCCTCCAGCGAAGGTTTCCAAATTGAGACATGACATCACTGTGTTCCAGCAGCAAGATGCTGAATCTTTTGATCATGCTGAGGAAATGTCCGAACCATGGAATCAACCGAGGTGATCAAGAGAAGTTTTTCTATGAAAGAATACTTCCACACTTTAAAAACATGGTTGACTCCTCATCAAAATGGTGCTTTGGGAACTAGGGGTGTAAGTGGTCCGATTTCACCGATTTTCGACAAATTTGAAACCAAACAGTTTAAAATGGTTTGAAAAAAAAAACTCAAACATAAACCAAACCATTTAAAATGGTTTGAGAATAGTTTGAGAAAAACTCAAACCTAAACATAACGGTTTGGTTTGGTTTGGTTTTAAACCGTCGATTTTGCCATATATTTTTTCTCCTTTCTACTTTTATGCCACTAGTTCATTGATTTGCGATATATATTTATACTTTATTAACAATAAATCTAAGGAAACTAAAGATATCTACAATATAAATAAAAAACTAACTAAGATCCTGATTGGTATATTAGAAATTGAAATATTTTCGAATGTGTGATTAAACAGTTGTTGTAAAATGTGTAAAGTGGTTGGTCCCATAGAAATATGCAGCTGAAAATGAATTTGAGAAAAAATTTGTTCACTTTCTCCAAGACCAAAGAGGGATTAAATCAAAACGAAATCACATTAAAATTCCAATATAGTTATTTTCTCCATTTTTTAGGCTAAGAAATTACAAATAAAAGTTACGACAATGTTACAATACAATTCTATGAGGCAAAGAAAATAACATGATGCCTAATAAGACCCATGTGATCATCAAATCTGGAAAAAAAAGGTTTATTGATTAGATAGAGAGTATAACCGGCCACAATAAAAGTGTTTATTGATTAGATATAGAGTATATAATAAATATAACAATTACATAAGATTATCGTTATCTGTTGTTACGAACTCAAACCATTCATCGAATATTTGGATGGAGATTATTTGATTTATTTGAATTTTGAAGTATGTTAATTATCTAATTGGGTAATAAGTGTAATAGAAATTAATAAGAATATCCATATAACTGTTGAATTTGACATATTGACCAAATTTTCAAAAATTTTCCTATTTTTATATTTTTTCACCAGTCGGGTTTGGTCTCAAATGATAATTAAAAATTTCAAACCTAAACCAAACCATTCTTGACCGGTTTGGTCCGATTCAAAACCATTTCGTTGACGGGCCTGTCTGACACTGATCAGATGGTTTTTAAAATCTGATTTTTGTTCAATTTTCCGATTTTTGCTTACAGCCCTATTGGGAACAAAGACCATTGGGCAAGCATTGAAGCTTTTTGAAAGAATTGCACATACAAATGCCATGTGGGGCTCAGACAGGGTGGTCCCAAAGAAGACATCGGGAGTCTATGAAGTGGATGCTTACACTGCCATATCAGCAAAAAATGACTCATTGGCTGCAAAAGTGGAGGGCATAGCACTTATGAGTCAATCATCAAAAAATGCTAAAGTAACTTGAAAGAATGTGGTGCAAAACCATGTTACTACGGATTGCCTTATTTTGGCTTGTCCATTGAAGCAAGTTGACTATGTACGAGGGGGTCAATGCCAGAATAACCCATACTCAAATACCTCCAATCAAGGTTGGCGCAATCATCCTAACTTTTCTTGGAAAGATCATTCTAATGGACACATTGTGCCCCAATATCACACTAAAGAGAGAAAGCCTACAATAGAAGAGATGATTGGAAAATTCGTGGAAAAGATAAAATAGTTCATTTCTATGACAGATTAGTTTATGAGAAAAATGAAACCACAATTCAAAATCAGCCGACGTCAATAAAAAACCTGGAACACCAAGTGGGGCAGATAGCACAACTTATCACAAACAGAGACCCAAGTACATTACCTGCAAACACTGAGGTAAACCCAAGGGAACAACTAATAGCTATAAATGTGGTACAAAATGAGATAAATGCAATCATTACACATAGTGGTGTGCAACTTCCTGAGATTCAAGTCAAAATGCTAGCTGGAGTTCCTGAACAGATTGTGGAAAGTGGTGAAAGAATGGCTAAAAACGGAGATGGCCATGAGGTAAAATCGACAATTATGCCTCATGAGTCTCCTATCCCATTTCCACATAGGCTGAAGAAAACAAAAGAGGATAATCAGTTCAACAAGTCTGTCAATATGCTTAGAAAACGACACATAAATATCCCTTTCTTGGAAGTCATCACATAGATTCCAAGTTATGCCAAGCTTCTAAAGAAAATGATGTCTAGCAAGAAGAATCTTGAAGAATGCAGCACAATCCTGCAAAACAAGCTGTCACCTAAGCTCAAAGACCCAGGGAGCTTCTCTATAACTTACATCATAGGGGATTTACAATTCAACAAGGTCTTATGTGACATAGGTGCAAGTATAAATTTGATACCCCTGTCCGTGTACAAAAAGATGGGATTAGGTGATCCAAAGGGTAGCAATATCATATTGCAACTAGTTGATCGATCAATTTCTTATCCATATGGAGTTGTGGAGGATGTGCTAGGTAAAGCTGGTAAATTCATATTCCCTGTTGATTTTGTCATTTTAGACATGGAGGAAGATGAAAAAGTCCCTTTGATACTTGTTAGACCATTTCTAGCCATTGCACTGATTGTTGTAGAAAAGGGAAATATATTGCTACGTCCTGAAAATCAAGAGGTGACCTTCACAATGATGCAATTTAAAAACCATGATCCACAGCTAGAAAACTGTTCCAAATAGATGTGGACATGGCCATTAGATGCCGGGAGAGGTACTAGTACAAGGTGAAAGGAGATGAAGAGTGTTAACTGATATCTCGTGATGCGAGATACGACCGCAAGTGTACGAGATCGTAAAGAGTAATGAGTGGACCAAAGAGTCCAGATTGTCGTTCCCTCAGAGACTGCTATTAAGTATCGAAATGTTTTAGTTCTAAACCCAATTTGAATGGACGAAAGAAATTGAGATTTTTAAATTAAAACTACGAATTAAACTAAAGAAATAAAAAATTGCAGAATTTATTTTGTTTTTAAAAATGATTGTAATGTAGTTGGGAATCTCGATTTCACCTAGCGAATTATATTAACACCAATTCCAGTTTTATTTTCTAAATATGCATTCGGTCGAATTCACTAATTTAAATTAAAATTCCTCTCTTAAATTTAAATCAATTCTACCTAAATAAGTCAACCATGTATCTCTATAGAGGGTCCGAATATTCCTTATCTAGATGCATAACACACAAGAATTCACACATGACCGCAGTAATAAAAAAGTATATCTCTATCTCTTGTTCAATTACCGAATTTATTACCTAGATCTATATTATTAACTCACCTCTCGGTTTATGAAAATAATACATTGAATCATGAATTAGTAGCCAATTAACTCATGCATTAAATATAATAATAAATCAACACTTGCAATGATTCATTAAAACAAAGGAATATGAAATTAAAATAATCAATTAGGCTACATCGTTCATCCCAACATTGAATTTAGCTACACATCATAATTAAACAATAAAATATAGTGTTTATTGAAAATAACGTAAGAGAATGGAAAGCTTGCACCAAGTATCGATTCTCCACGTGATCTTCAACTCGCGCCCCCTTTGCTATGCTTGATTCTCCCAAGATTTGAATGATAAAATCTGTGTTTTGGCTTGTTCTTAGGTGAGGCAAAGGTTCTCTTTTCATGCCTCATAAGTTGTACTTATAGGTTAGGGAAAAACTTAGGTCAAAAATCCCAAAGCCTGTTAAAAATCGCGAGAAAAATCTGATTTGCGGCCCAGACGTATAACCGCGCGACCGCATGGTTAAACACCGCGCGGTCACGCGGTTCAGGGTAAAAGTCTTGAGTCTAATTTTTACACTATCGCGTGACAGTGTGCCAAGACAAACCATGATCGTGTGGTTCTTTCGATCTGTGCAATTTTCAACTTTCCCTTCTATATAAATATCTCCCTGTATTTTAATTGCACCTTCAGTCCTCGACTTCCAATTGTTTCAATTTAGCCCCCAAACATTAGATTCTTCTCGATTTGCTCGTTTTAGCTCTCAATTCATTCAATTGGGTCCTCCAACCTTTGATTCGTTAACTTTGGAACCATGTACACTTCCCGGTTGACGTCACAAACTTATCAATTGCTCATTTTAGCTCCAATTAGCATCCAAACGTGCATTTTTCCCATTGTTTCCTTCATTCTTCGCCTTTGGGATATTTTCTACAAAGTAACACATAGACACAAATTAAATAGCATATATTCTAAAACGACAATAAATTATTCTAATTTAGACATATAAATAAGTGTATAAAATATACTTATCAAAGAGGCTTCACCATCCAATCTAAAACCACCTTGAGATATTTGCCAAAAAGTCTAGCTCTAGACTTTAAATGAAGAGCTTGTTGGAAGGCAACCCAATTTCTCAAACAATTTTCTTTAGTTGTTTTATTTATTGTATTTGTGTTATTTACTTAATTTTTGGTTGTTTAGTAGCTTGACATTGCATTTTAGGAGTACTAGTATGTTTAGAATTCATGTATTGACTTGTTATGCGCTTTAAATAATTCTAGTATTCTATTTTACATGTTTGAGAATTAGGAGTTGTTTTTATTTTTCATTGCATTTTTAGTTGTTTTGATGCTTTACACTACATTCTTGGATCGCTAGTGTAACGACCCGGCTTCCTCGCTGAGGCCTTCTCCGAGCCGTACTCATGGTCTTTTCACTCCCCCCTGGTCGTCCTGGTGCTCAAGGGCTGCCAACCTCGTTTCCAGGAAGTGGATTTTTGCCTTTCGCAGGGATCGAACCTTGTACCTAGGGGTTAACCTTGTACCAATTGGTCTAATGGTAGCAGGGATTTAAGAATCTTTGTACTTAACCCCTAGGTATAAGGTTCGATCCCTGCGAAAGTCAAAAATCCACTTCCTGGAAACGAGGCTGGCATCCCTTGAGCACCAGGACGACCAGGGGGAGTGGAAAAACCATGAGTACGGCTCGGAGAAGGCCCCAACGAGGGAGCCGGGTCGTTACAGCTAGCATGCTTAGAATTCACATTTTGACATGTTAGTTACACTGAAAACTTCATTGTACCTATTTTTGCATGTTTTAGCATTTTAAGATTTACTTGCATTTCTATTTATTTTGTTGCTTTTCATCACAATTTCCAACTTGATCACCTAGCTTAGGACATGCACATCTAGTTTAGAAGTTGGTTGTATGCATTAGAAGACATTTAGGGGTCGAAAATGAGGACCAAAACTCAAAATTTGAAAAAAATTCTGTTCACTGCCAAGTAATACTTACGGCCACAAGGTGTAACAACCGTTTGGTCGCACTGTTAAGTGTTGTAGCACTTCGGCAGATTATTTTATATTTTGCAAAACTTTCATTCTAAGCACTTTACACCCGTCTTTCCTCCCCCAAATCACCCAACATTGAGTCCAAAGTCATTCCCCATTGTTTGCATATCATATTGACTCCAATTCATATCTTGCATCACATTAAAAACATTCAAAAGATATAGATTTCTTTACAACTTTACAAGATCAAGCACAATTTGATGTTCTTCATATTTTTATGTGATTTGTGAATTGTGGATAAATGGAGAGGAGTTTAGGCTAGGATTGGAGATATTGAATTGTAAATTATTAGGTGAAAAATCTTTGCTTAATTCAAGTCTCCAAAGCTAGGTTTTCTTTTGAATCTTTCAAATGCATGCTAGGTGTTCGATAAAATGTCCCAATGAGTTGTTTGTTGAGATTTTGCAAATCTTTTTGAATGATCACCTTCACCACATGTTAAATAAAATGTTTTGAAATTTAGGCGAGGAAGAAATAGAAGACAAGAAAGAATGAGATAGTTTGTATTTGAAATAATGAAAAAGAAAGAAACGAGTTCTGGAGCATAATGAGAATTAGTAAAACTTAAATGATGTTTTCATAAAATATTTTTTCCTCGAACTTAAATGACTAATAATATAAAACCCTAACTGGACTTTGCATAATTGGATATATTTAGACATGGCACCTTTCACGAGAAATCAACAGAGGGAGTTAGATCGAGTGTATGGAAGATATTTATCGTATAGAAAGGCACTTATCTAAGGGATATCGGACCATGTACGAAGTTATTGCATCAGGCATCGCGACGCCATAGACAGTAGCTTTAAGACAACTAACTCACAGTCCATTAGCCACTTCTTATCGACTTTTCTAGAAGACCAGCGAGATCTAACAATCGAATTTTATCCTGACGTGAAAAAATGTCTAGGAGAGACCATGAGCTTCCAGACAGTTTGTGCTGAGTTCGTGATGCGTTGGGACCAATATTTTAAAACTCGGACCGGGCATCGACCCGGGAAAAGGAAAGGGTCAAGGGTCGGTGGGTCGACCCGGGGTCGACTCGGGGTCGACCCGGGGAATTAAATTAAATTATCCGAAAAATAGAAAACCAAGATAATAAGAATTTGGAGAAATAAATTTTTTTAAAATTTTTAATTTTTAATATTATCTTAATTTTTTCTTAAGAAGTTAAATTATTTTTTATATAAAACTAGATTTTTTTTTACATTTCTTACATAAAAATTAAATATACACAAGATATAAAAACATTATAGTAATAATATTTTTTAATTTTAGAATTATTGATTAATTCAAAGAAAATATAGATTAGTTGTTGTTAATTATTATATTTGATATGTTATAATTTATTTCAAAATTTAAATATTAAAATTATTTTAACCTATAAAAAAATGTTAAAAGTAATTTAATCCACAGAAACGAAAAGCATAATAAAAAAAAGAATACAATAAGAATAATAAATATCAAAATGCCATTCCATCATCAAGGAGAATCGAACCCATGTCAATGGGTGTGGAAAATGGAGCCACTGCCAATTGAACTGACGCTCATCTTGTGTTCTAAAAATTAAAATAAAATTAAAACTAAAAAAATTGATGGGAAGTGGGGAAATCTTATCCCACATCAGATAAAGAGTTCTCATTCTCTCTCATACAGCTTATAAAGACAGACTCTTCAGCACCATTGTTTACAATTCGTGGGGTGGCTAAAGTAACTCTACCGTTGTGAGTTAAAGATTTTTTTAAAAAAATAATCAATCATAATTAATTGGTTTAAAAAAAAAAAAAAAAAAAATTGGCCCGTGAAACTCGGTACCGGTTCAACGGGTTACTAGAAAACCGGCAGGGTGGCCTGGGTTTTGCACGGGCTTGTCATTTCCGGATTTTTGGCATTTTGTGATCCGGTTTTTGGACCGGGTCACGGGTTTTCCGGTCGGACCGGCCAGTCCAATCCGGGTTTGACAACATTGGTCGGGACTTCTATCGAGTCCCTGCTTCGGTAGCAGTACTAGAAGTAATTGTAATATATGATGATGAAGATGAACCATTTGTTATATCCAACGCTGAATCAGGCGTCCATGATTACACTCCCAACTCGCCAGGATTTACCCATGTTCCAACACCGACTATACCACCATCAAGCGAAAATGGTTGACTTAATGAGTAGAGTAGACTAGCGACAGTTAGTTTTATTATCATTCTTTTCCAGTATTTTATTCCAGTCATGTCGTTTTGACTTAAGATGTTTTCTATTTGACGTACCCTCGTTTAAAGGATTTTTGGGTTATTGATGAGGTTATACACATTCTTTTATATCTGAGGTATGCCTACCTAGAATGATTTTGATAAGAGAGAAAACTGGTAGCATAATTGAGATTAGCCTACCATCAGGAGGAATTATTGACATTGATAAGATAGTTAAGGCCATAAAAATATATTTGGATGGACAGGTATTTGAGGTAGATATAGATAAAATTCAGATGATGGACTTTGACGTTATTCTAGTCATGGACTGGTTGAGTATCAACCATGCTGTAATTATGTGCCACAAGAAGGAAATCATGTTTCGATTGGATGGAGAAGAAGTATTCAGATTTTATGGGACAAAAATTAAGCATCTCCTCGCCTAATCTTGGCTTTGCAAGCAAAAAAACTACTTGCCAAAAGAAATTGTCAAGGTTATCTGGTTAACCTTCATGGCAAACCTTTTGAGGAGATTACATTGGTGTTGATTATGAGGGATTTATTATGATTTTAGATATCTTACATATGAGATGTAAGTTTTGGTTGAATAATATGAATACGTAAAGGTGGTAATTGTAGGAAGTTTTAAGTTGAAGATTGAGATTTCAAAGTAACTTTAAATGGTTACTTTATAGTGAATTCACCGTGATTATAGATCTAATTTCTTTGGGAAAATATTGATTTAGTTGGAGTTTGGATACTAGATCGTGTTCTATTTCATGATTGAATCATTTATATGGTATACATATATAAAAATCTTAATTTTTGGAATTCGATATAAAGTTGAAGTTCATAGTAGCAAGAAGGAATTGAACTTGGGTTATTGAAATTTAATGAAGCATAGACTTTATAAGTGAAACTTATTGTTAGACTAAGTTTTGCCTTCTTACTTACGCATATGATTGAGATTCGGTTAAAGTGATTGAAAGTTGATGATAGAATGAGGATGTGTATTGACTATTTGGAGCTTAACAAGTTGACATTAAAGAATAAATACCCCCTTCCCAGGATCGAAGACTTGTTCGATCAACTGAAGTACGCTGCTTAGTGATGGTAACGGGGCGGTTTCGGGTCGGGTCTCCCTACCCCGCGAAATCGTTACCCGCCCCATGAATTTTAGGGAGATCGGGTTCAGGACGGGTCACCCCTGCCGCCATGTTTAATTTTATTTTCAGTTTTTTTTTTATTTTTTTCAGTATTTTTTAATTTTTCCTTATTTATTTTTATTATTTAATTTAATCGGGGCGGGTTCAGGTCAGGACGGCCAAACCCGCCCCGCCCCACAACCCTGTTGGGTCGCGAAAATCCGTCCCATACCTGCCTCAAGGGTCGGAGGGGCGGGAGTTTTTTTTTTTGCCCCATTCGAGTCGAGTTTTTTTGCCATCTCAAAAGCTGCTATTTTCTCAAAGATGGATTTAAGGTCTGGTTACCATCAGTTAAAGATCAAGCCGACTGATATACCAAAGACAACATTCAAGACTTGAAATGGACATTTCGAATTCACTGTGATGCCATTCGGTCTGACGAAATTTATGGATTTGATGAGATAACTTTTCCATCAGTATTTAGATAAATTCATCATTGTTTTCATCGAAGATATTTTGGTCTATTACAGAGATTCAGAACAACATGCAGAACAATTGAGGATTGTGTTGGAGACATTCAGAGCATAAAAGTTATACGCTAAATTTAAGAAATGTGAATTTTGTCTTGAGAAGATAGGTTTTATGGGTCACACTGTCATTTGATGTATACATAGGAGAATATTAAGTTATATCTTACAGGAAATGTTGTGGCATTTAGGTGAAGAATCTTAATTATTTGGGGGCTAATTTTTTATTAATATTATTTGAATTTTGTGGCATGTTTTTGTTACTAATATGGGAGGATGTTAGAAATCAAGATAGTGCATAGGATAAGCTGATAATATTATATTGAATGTTTATTAGTGGATAACATGTTATTGATAAATTACACATAGTAATATTCATGTAATTTCTATTGTTTTAATCATTTTTGGGTTATTTGGTTATAAGAGGTTTGAGAAAAATAAGGATAGACTTCATAATGATTACTTATTATGGTGCAGTGTGTTTCTTGAAGAAATAGTAAAGAATTGTAAAATAAAGATTTATTGGAATTGAGAGAAAATCCCATGGATTTCGTAACGAGCTTACCGAGATCAGTGAAGGGACATGACACAATTTGGGTTTTTATAGACCGACTAACGAAGTCAGCCCATTTCCTTCAAGTTCAAATAACTCTTAGTGTAGACCAGTTAACACAGCTTTATGTTAGAGAGATCGTTCGAGTTCACTGAGTTCCAGTATCTATTGTTTTAGATAGATACTCAAGATTCACTTCGAGATTTTGGAAGGGTTCTCATGTTTCTGTGGGCACGACGTTAAACTTTAGATATTGGAAAATATGCTTATAGCTTGTGTTTTAGACCTGAGCGGCAATTGGGAGACATACTTGCCATTGGTAGAGTTTGCTTACGACATCAGTTTTCAGGCTATCATTGGTATGGCACCATACAAGGCACTTTATGATGGAGATGTCGATCATCAATATACTGGAATTAGGTTGGTAAGAGGAAATTATTGGGTCCCGAATTAATCAACAAGACTATAGAGGTCATTGAGAAAAATTAGACTGTAACTGCCCCGAATTCTGCGGAGCTCGGGACGTCATCTGATTTTATTGCGAAAATAATTAAAAATTTCAAACATCATATTTATTATGTGAAACATTTGAAACAACATTTTTGCGTAAAATAATTGAATTTGTAAACATCACAATTATTATTTAAAAGCTAAAGTGGAAACTAAATTTTAATCAGTTTAATTAAAACAATTCATAAAAATTAAATCTTAAGTTTTAAAGTAAAGTAACGATAAATAATTAAATTGACGACATTTATGAATCTTGACTTAAAAGAAAAATTAACATTATTTTTGGTTTTCCACCGCTATCATTTCATTCGCTGCCATCTCCAAAATCTGCAAAAGCTATTAAAATAATGGAATGAGTATTTCCAAAAATACTCAGTAGACTCATCGCTTATAATTAATTTACAGAATAATTGAACACGTAATTATACAATCATACAGTGACATCATCATTATATTCTTGGGCTATTTTATTTTCAAAATCAAGGCTGTTAAGAACATAGGGTGTGGGTAGTCTCGTCTCGTGCACTTAAGGCACATAAGTTATGCATAACATCATCATTTCTCATCTTATCTCATAAGAGAAATTCTTGTCTCGTCTCATGCATCAAAGTATGTAAATCACGTAATTTCACATAAAACATGCAATTATAATTTAAATAAATTAGTGGGGGCGAGTCCACCTTAAATTAGGTGTTTGAAAGTTGAGCGAGAAAATCACGTTGTTCTTCTAAATGTCCAAGCGCCTCGTCTAGCCAATAATAAATAAACCTTAAAATGGTATTTGGAGATCAAACGTTTCAATTGAAAGAGTTTTAAAAGAAGAAATAAAAGTATAGGGATTAAAATTAAAATCAAACATAGTTGGGATTGGGAATGAGTTGATACTAAAATAAAATATTTTGAAAACTATTGGGCTAACTCATATATTTTAAATATATTGGGGACTAATTATTTTCATTTTTGAAATAGTTGGGGCTAAGATAAATTATTTGCAAAGCTTAAGAGCTGAATAAAATATTACAAAAAAATTAAAGGATCGAAATAATACTTTTAAAAACTAAAGGGGCTGAATTAAAATATTTTAAAACTTGAGCCTGAATTAACAGACTTTGAAAACATGAGGGTTAATTAATAAAAACTCTTTTAAAATAAGGGCTGAAACAAATACTTTGAAACTAAGGGGCTTTAATAAGGATTTGAAAATCAGGGGACTGACTTAAAATATTTCAAATTAAGCAGGGACTTAAAAGCAATTTCAGAAAATCAAATATAAAAACAAATTCCTCTCTCTCTCTCCCTCCTCATTTTCAGTTGACCAAAGAGTAAGAGAGGGAGACTTGCGACGGCGAGGGGCTGTGGCGTTGGGACAGAGGTTGTGAGTGGAGGTGGCGGGTGGTTTCGAGGGTGATGGTGTTCCGATGGTGATGGAGGCTCTGGTGGTGGTTTTGGGCGTGAAGGGGCATTGGTGATTTGTTCATTTGGTTGGAGAATTTTGAAGTTGGCTACGGATTGCAGTGGTGGTGGTTCATGGCTCACGGATTTGTAAAGACAATGGTGGTTGATGTGGTGGAGTTTCAGTGTATACCGATTGTGTCGGTTGTGCTATAAGTTCTCATTGCAGGTTGCGGTGGTGTGAATAGTGAGTTATAGGCTGGTTTTGATACATTTTTTTTGGTAAGCTAATTAAATCAATAATTGGGAGGGATTCAGGGAAAAATTTGAACAATTGATTCAATTATACAAGGGGAGATAACATGGATTGAGGGAAGATGATGGGGAAGAAAAATGTGCTTAATATGAAAAATGGAAGTTGGGGAGGAAATTTTTGGGGAATTAACAATCATCCATGAATGTGTAGAGCTTGATACTTGGAAGAGGAAAATTTATAGGAAGAAAGAAAAGAAAATGTGGAGTGGAAGATTGTAGTAATAATTGGGCTTAAGGAGTGATCATGGGAAATATAGAGTTTGTTAAGAAATGTGATTGAATGGAGTTGTCAATTTGAATGAGTTTTGCAAATTAGTTATGTAAGGGGGGACACAATTTGAGTAGGAGAGAAATATTGAATTTGATTGACTTAAATTGAGAAATCATAAAATTGGGAAAAATTATAGGAAACATGCAAGAATGGAATTTGATTGAGGGAGTTGAGGGAGGGAGTAAAGGATTGTAGAAATGGTATGGACGTGCGGGGAGGTAAAATTTTGGAAAATAAGAGTTTGTTGTAAAGAGGAAAAAGAAATGTGGGGAATAGATGGCTAGGTGAATGGTCGTTTCTAAATTGGGATTAAAGAGAAATTAAATTAGTTTAAATTGGACAAGATATTAGAATTTTAAAATTTTGAACTAGGAAATAATTTGAGATTTTTAAAATAATTTAAAATTTGAGATTTAGCTAGAATTGGAAATTTGAACATAAAATAGATAATGACATTGAGACATTTTTTATGATGCAAAAAATCGTACCTCAATATTCCAGGCTTGAGCAACAAGCTACCACGAACTGGAACTTCGAATACTTGTAATAAAGGCGAGGAGGTGTGTCCTCGTCGCCTCTCCGATGCTTAAGTCAGTAAAGAGGAAAGAAAAATTTGTATAAGAGGCTATAAACTGGAAGAAATAATTATTGTGTACCTGAATTGTGATTGACAGTTATGTATTTATAGAGATGTATTGACAAGTTGTAACAGGAATGAAATACCATCAGTGGTTGAGTCCTGTTAGGAGTCATGATGAGGTTCGAAGCGCGGAATAAACGCCGGAAAGTTCCGAACTCAGGTTGTGGTTGGACGGATGAATCATGACCCGATATTCACGACGCGATGGCTCGACGATGCGGAATAAAGAACCACGACTTTCGAAACGCCACAAGGATTTGCCCAATCTCCTTGATAAATCTCTGATTTGAACGCCACAAATATTCTATCAAATATTTGATAAGTTCGATATTTGAACGCCACAAGAAATATTCTTGATAAGTCCGAAAAACATAGGAATCCACCTATAACTTTTATTGAATCCTCAATAAAAACTGTTTATATCAAAATCAAATCTCAAGTCTCAATTACAATGAATGAAAAAAAGCGTATAAATAAGCAAAATAACCTAACCGCTAATTTACTCAAAATAGAATTCTAATTAAACTAGAATACTAAATTAGGAAAATAACCTAAAAACCAAAATGGAAACAAAATAATTAAAAATCTTATAATTATGGAAATATAGTAAATTTCCGTCTGCATCATTGATTTGCCAATTTGAAGCCCCAAACGATGGAATTTGGCCCTAAAATCAATGGGCTCAAGGGCTATAGCCCATGAGTCTTGCTCAGTGACCTGTTTCTACTCGAAAAACATATATTATTCATCCAATTCCGACATGGTTGACTGGACTGCACTTTTATTTTGGCTTGAATATTTAATTTTCTGTCAAGCCTGCTATGACTCCGATTGTCGCGGGTCCGGAACACATCAAGTCATTCTCCTATTTTCTAGGGATGACGTTGTAAACCCCAAATAGGATTCTAGAGGGGACGAGTTCTTTTAGGACTAGGAAGTTACAGGTCCCAGAAGCTAGCCAAGATCATACCCGAGCAACGATACCCCGAGGACATCATGAAGATATTGACTGAACTTGATTGCTTGGGGGTTCATATACTGCTCGGGGAGGAAGATACCAATTAATACTGTTGCTCGTGATTGGGCTATACATGGGTGATTGTGTTTGTGTATGAGCAGAATTATTGTCCATCATGGGCCCCCACGCATCCGTGCTTAATCTTTGGAGAAGCGTGGATGCGCAATTTATTGATGATGAGAAAGGTTCGGGGATGACGTGACACCTAAAATGGGTTCCTGACATGCGACACATTGTTCTGAAATGATGTGACGTTTGGAAAGCCATGTGGGCCATGGATGGATGACAAGTGGCGTCGTTTATGGCTCAGATCATATGACCGTTGGTATTTGTGCACATACCCACTATAAATAGGGCACTTCCTTCATTTCTCATTTGCAAAACTGAGAGCTTGGGGCTTAGAGATCGTGCTTGAGGAGTGTTTTTGGTGCCCTGGTATTTAAGGTAAGAGCTCGAACTCCTAAGTTTAATCAATTTTCAAGAAAATGTCTAGTAGTAGTGAGAGTTCGGATAGTGATAGTAGCTCAAACAGTTCAAGTAGCGAGCATCGTTGATGTGATCCGATACGGGAATCACCAAGAACACGCGGAATTAAACGCCGGAAAGCTCTAAAATCTAAGATAGTAGACGGTAACAATGCAACCCCGACCTCACGACGCAAGAACTATGGGTATATTAAACCCAAAACCCGTTACGATGCGGAGATAAGAACCACAAAGGGAGAACGCCACAAAGGTTGTCAAATCCTTTGATAAGTTTAATTTGTTCGACGAGAACACGAAGAAAATATAAGGAAATATCTCACCTTCAATATCATTAATCTCAAGATAAAAAGTTGTATTTTACAATGCTGAATAAAGCCCTATATATAGGCAATGAAAATAAAGCAACTAAAAATAAACTAGAATTCAAAATAAACTAAACTCCTAACATTATCTTAAAATTCGGAACCTAAGTTACTGTCGTGACTTATGAGTTTACGGCCGTAAGCAAGCTACGGACTCAAAATTAAAAACATTTGTTACGGCCGTGACAATCCCCTTTACGGCCGTAATCAACCTTCTGAAAAAATATAAGTTATAAAATCTTGGGTTACGGCCGTGAGACATTTATTACGGCCGTAAGTCCTCTATTTCAGTTACGGCCGTGAAGGCCTTTCTGTCAAAATCCGCCAATAGCATTTTACGGCCGTGAAAAGGGAGTTACCGCCGTGATCCTTCTTCTGCCTTATTTTCTTGTTCTTCCTTGATCCAAATGCATTGTAATAACTTTGGCTCCTCTTCACTTTGTTATGCAACGTAAATGAAGTCTTTGTACTAGAGCACTCGTCCATCCACGCTTGCATGAATCCTTGCATTGCCTGCTTGATTCTTTTGGCTCTTTGTCTCGTTATTGGTCCTATGGGCACGTGCAACGGGTCAACGTTCTTCGAGCCACTCCGGAACTCATCAATCGTAATCCCGAGGACGTAGGGAATTCTTTAATTACTGTGGTGGACCCTGTAGATTTTAGGCCTCGAGTTCAGGGGGAAGAGGAAACACCGTTGACCTACCCTGAGCTTAGATGTATATATAAGGAGCATAAGATCATCGAGGTTGCTAGGGCATTCGGTCTAATGCCCCGATGTGATATTAGGGTTCCAACGTCGGAGGATAGGGTAGTATCCGCTCGAGAGGGGGAGATATTAGTATATAGGGATGGTTTGAAGGCCGTGTTAAGGTGGCCACTACATCCGTTCTTCGTACAGTTCCTCGTGGAGCACTCTATGTGCCTGGGGCAGTTAGTTCCTAATGGCTGAAGGATGTTGGTATACTTTTTTATTGCTTGTAGGGTAATGTCAATAGCTCCTCGATTAGATCTCTGTAGGTTGGTGTTCGAGCTTAAACAGCTTCCCCACTTTTCGTGTTTCGCCTATTTGTCTAGTCGGGGTAGGTTTAAGATGCCAAGGATGCCGAGCTCTCTTCGAGGTTGGAAGGAGAGGTTTTTCTACATAATTCCTCAGGAGCCTGGGCATCCCTTTTGGTCGGATTGGGTAATTCCAGACACCTTAAAGTTCAACGAGGGTCAAGCTTATTTTGAGGCTTTAGAGCATGGTACGATGTTGCTCGAGGGTTTAGAGTCATTAGCAAATAATTTGGATGATTTGCTCGGGGATGATGCCCTAGATCGTGCTGGAGTTACTAATTTTGGGGGTAGGACACATGCTCATCCTTTTTTTTTTGTGCTCGATATAATGCCTCGTCAATATTTTTACAGAGACAATGGTGTTTGATCCATCTCGATTAAACAATTTCCTGAAAGGCAAGGCTGGAGCTAGTGGTCAGGCCCCGGTGAAGAAAGGTAAGAAGAGGCCTCGGGTTGCTAGTGGACCTGGGGAAGGTTCACACACACTACTTAGGGATGAAGATTCCGAGGAAGTTCTGCCTCCACCTCCTAGCGTTTCTCCAGCGAAAGTCATCCCTGAAGTCGTGGAGCTTGAGGATGACACATCCAAGGAGGCTTCTCAATCTCCGGATGTTGTTGAGAGATACAGAAAAGAACTAAGCCCGAGCACGGGTCTTAGGCATCTGGAGGCTGTACTAAACAGGGTAAGAATAGCTTTTTCCTATTATTTTATTCTTAGTCCCCCGATCTTATGGCTCATCAACATTGTAGACACTGAACATTACCCAGGGTATCGCCCTCGGGGCTGCTGACGAAGGTGAACGGGCTGAGGGGTTGAGCAATTCTGTGACGATCCGCGAGATGAAAATAGAGCAGCTTGGGGCTAAAAACAAAGATTTGAAATGAGAGAGGGAGACACTCAAGAAAGAACTTGAGGAGGCTATGGATCGAGCTGAAGAGCTGAAGCTCGAGCTTGAGCGAACCCAGAAAAATTATGAGAGCTGGTCATTGCCGAGGCTACTCGTGCATCTGCTGTGGAGGAGTTTAAGAACTCCGAGGAGTTCGGGCTCCTACAAGGGGAGTACGCCTCGGGCTCCTACAATTATGCCTTCAAACAAGTGCGAGCTCTGCTGTGCAAAAAAGGGGTTGCGACTGAGGACATACGAGGTGACCCGAAACTTACGAAAGGGCTCGTTCTCTCAGAATCGGAGGATGGTCCCGAGGATGGAGACGAAGGAGGTTCGGGGGTCGAGCTAGAGATTGTTGACAAAAATGCCCCTAGCTAGTTTCATCCCCGAACATAATCATTTTGTATGAACTGTTTTATAAGTTTTGTAATGAAGATCTATTTTTTAGCATTACGTGTTTTTGAACAGTAGCACACAAGCATGGGACATGATCTTTACATAACGAGCATAGGTGCAACCCGATCATGGGATCTAAAACACCAATCAGAGTAATGGTAAATAACATTGTACAAACCCCGATAATAGGGTTGATAGTGAACAAAACATATAACCCCGATCATGAGATTGATGACGAACACTTTGTGTTAACCCCGACCACGGGATTACTATTCAACACTATGTACAATCCCCGACCATGGGATTAATAATGAACACTATGTACAAACCCCGACCATGGGATTAATAATGAATACTATGTACAAACCCCGACCACATAACTAACCCCGATCAGTAAGAACCGTAACTATGAAGGAAGCATTATTGATGATGCTTGGGGTTAATCGTTGTGATACCTTACTCGGGGTGAGCCTTTGAAGTTCTTGCTCGCAGGAAAAGCTTTGTGTGCTCCCTCGTGGGGAAGGCTCCTCGTGGGGAAGGCTTTCGAGTGCTTGCTCATGGGCAAGGCTTTGTGTGCTTCCTCGTGGGGAAGGCTTTCGAGTGCTTGCTCGTGGGCAAGGCTTTGTGTGCTTCCTCGTGGGGAAGGCTTTCGAGTGCTTGCTCGTGGGCAAAACTTTGGAGTTGAACAACATAATTGGAGAGAAATATCTGTTATTTACATGTCTTCAGGGAAATAAAAGCTGGCTCGCAGGCCGTAACTGAAATTAAACTAAAAAATAAAATACATTGAAAATTAAAGGGAATGAACTACAAATTCTACTACTTGTAGTAGATTTTCAGGTTTTCTGCATTCCAAGGTCTTGGGAGTGGCGTTCCTGTGAGATCCTGAAGACTGTATGATCCTCCTCGGCTCGTTTAGCTCGTGTTTTTTTTTTTTTTATAATTATAAATAAGTCTTATCATTTATTTATTTATTTATTTTTTTAAAAAAAAAACCCTCTTGTGAGTCTTGTCTTACCGTCTTATGATCTTACATTGATTTAAATTTAGACTTAGTCGACAATCTAATCGATATCTAAAATATTTGAAATCTTGAATATTAATATATTTAATATTATTGATAAAAATTCTTAATTAGTTATAACTTATAAGTTATAAATATAAGTATATTATTAATAACTAATAAGTAATAAGTTATGTATTAAATAAATTATTAATAACTTCATAAGTAAAAAAAAAATGTTTGTTAGTTATTAATATTAGAGAATTAAATTGAAAGTCGAAATGATTAATTATAGTTTAAAAGTTTATAAATTATAAGTTATAACGTAAATAAAAACTTCTTCAAATAATCAAATATCCAATTATAATTTGAAAAGACAAAAACAAAAATGAAGTAAATAAATTAAAATTTAAAAGGTTAAAAAATAAAATTAAACCCTCCTCTTTTTTCCGGGCTTGGGACCGGCTACTAAATAGTCTTATTTGAATAATTGAATATTCAGTATTCTAGTAGGCGGAGTTAAAATTCTACACGATCAATTTGTTATGTGTACAATTTTTGTTTTGAAATCAAAATTATATTTTATTTTATATGTATAATAAAGAAATTGAAAATGTAAAGTTAAATATCATTTACCTGACTGCATGCAATTTCGGCATACTTATGTTGTACGCATAAATCACCGTCTTTCCAATCTTTAACACACATCAACGCTTCCAAAATATCTTCTTTGAGTCGGCTCCTGGCTTCTGAAAAAACCCTTTTACCTGCACTAAAAGCAAACTCCGAAGCTACCGTGCTAACCGGAGGTGTTAGTAGATCTTTTGCAATGGCGGAAACAATCGGATATTTTCGTTCGTTTGTTCGCCAATAATGAAGTAAATCAAATTCTAAAGAATTAGTAGACTCCACATTTCTAAGTAGTTCTTGTCCAAAATAAATTTTCAATTCTTCAGGTATTTGAAGTGAACCCGATTCGTTGATACTAGAAGTAGAAGACATACTGTAAGAAGAAGTTCCTTGTGCTTGAGTCATTTCTTCCATTAAATTGTATAATTCAACTTCATCATCTCCAAGTGTAGTGTCATGTGATGGTGCAGATTGTGTATGACTAATAGTAGTTCCTAATCGTGCAGCATATACAGTATACATGTTTACTAATGTGCTCTCTAAATTATTATAAGTGATAGGTTTATCCAAAATCAATGAGCTATTGATTTTTGAAACAAGAATTTTTGTACCCTTTAAATTAAAACGTGGGTCCATTATGCATGCTAAGGGAAATAACATAGGTAAATCTTCCCAATATTTTCTAAATTTTATTTCCATAGCAATTATCATTTCAGTAAAAAATGACTCGTATCTATATCTATAAAAAGTTCTTGCAATAATATAAAGACGTTCAAGAACTCTTGAACTAGTTGGGTAATATACCCCGGATAATATATTGGTTGAATCGTAAAAACTTGTTAAAAACTTTTTCACTTTAAAAGCAGCTTCCCAATCCGATTCTATTAATAGAGGATCATCGTCTTTTTTAAGTGTTCTACTGTTATAATATTCCATTATTATGTGTTCATAACCTTCGCATGATTTAAGTAACAAGTATGTGGAGTTCCACCTATGGCCTACGTCGGTGATAAATTTTTTAGAATCTAAATTGTATTGTGAACACATTGTTTCAAAATATTGTTTTCTACTCGGTGAAATGGTTATGTATACTATAGCATCTCTAATTTTATCCATATCATCTTTAATATGTTTCAAGCCATCTTGAACAATTAAATTTAAAATATGACATACACATCTAACATGGAATAAGAAATCACCAAAATCCGGATTAAGAATTCTACATAATTTATCTACTACAGGTTTATTTACACTAGTATTATCGAAAGTAAATGATCGAATTTTATTTTCAAAGTCATATTCTCTAACAATATCAAGTATAGCATTAAATATGTTGGTTGCGTTATGAGGAAATTCTAGAATTTTAAAAGCAATAATTTTTTTATGCATAACCCAAAGTGGATCAATGTAGTGTGCAGTTGCAGCAATATAACATTTTTTGTTAATTCCTTCCTAAAGATCGGAAGTAAAAGAAATAACACCACCATAGTTATTTAAATCGACTATTAATTGTTTCTTAGTTTTAAGATAATATTGTATTGTATCAGAACGTAGAGTGTTTCGAGTAATACCTTGGTACTTGGGTTGAAGATAACGCTTGATGTATGTAACAAAGTGCTCATTGTCCACTATGCTTAGTGGCAACTCCGCCCACACAACGAATTGAACCAACCCAGTTCGATTCTCTGTTTCGGAATACATCCAATTTGAAAGTGTTGTAGATCCCGCTCCAGAAGCACTAGCGGCCGATGAACCAAATTGTAGTTGACTTTGATTCGATTCAACGAAGCCGTGGTTGGGCTTAAACTTGCGATAGTGACGGTTCAGGTGTGTAGTACCAATTCCCTTTGACCAGGCTAATTGTTGTACACAATATTTGCACACAGCTTTGAATTCAGCTTCTCCTTCAATTATTTTCCCCGTTTTGGCTAATTTAAAGTGATCCCAACACTTTGAAGTTGGCTTCTTACCTTTTCTGACTTTTCATTTTCCTCTTGCGTCGGAAATATCGGGATCATCTTGTAAGATTTGAACATCCGCATCTTCTTCAATATCGTCTAAATCAATTCGCTGATTTAATGGATATTCTTCAATGTTGTCGGGAATTGGTACGTCGTTGAGACCGGAAAATTGATCATCAAAATGAACGTGAGATTGTGGTGTTGAATCATCATGATGCCCCCCCAAATCCAGGTGGACCATCGAACAATTCATTAATAAATCTTCGGTTGCTGGGATCCATTCTTTTGTATGTGATGTGGTGTGGAAAAATTGAAATATAAAATTGAATACGTGTAATTGAGAGATGTAATGATAAATAGAGATATTGAAACTGAAATATGAAATATTTTATAACTAAGAGAATCAGAGATATTTAAATTGAAATATCAAACTTGTCGTTTATTTGTAATGTAGAAATTATAATTGTAGAAAATAAAATAAAAATGTTGGTAGAGTAGAAGAAGAGAAGAGAGTGTGTAGTAAACTGTAAACTTGTAGATTTGTAATGTAGAATAAGAATTAGATTTGAGAATTGTAGTAGATGTAGTGCAGTAGAAATGTAGAATTGTAGAAAAAAATTTGAAATAAGTGTAGTATTTATAGGAAAAAATGTAGGAAAAAAAAATAATAATAATAAAAAAAAAAATTTTAAGTGACCAGAACAGGTCACATTTACATGTGACCGTTCTGGTCACAAGTGACCAGAACGGTCACTTTTTAAAAGTGACCGTTCTGGTCACTTTGTGACCAGAACGGCTATATTTGTTTTATTTATTTATTTATTTATTTTCAACAGCTTTATTTTTTTGTGTAAATTTACTAAATTTTAATATATTATATATTAATATTGTATTTTATTTTTTTTTTTATAATTTTGAACGGTATAAAAACACGATTTTTTTTTTTTTTAATATACATGAGCCTGCGACCCGCTCGGCTCAGCGGCTCGTTGAGCTCGTGCGCACGAGCACGTGCCGACGAGCTACTCGTTGAACCACGAGCCGAGCTTGGCTCGTGGTTCAACCGGACTGATTGGCTCGTCCACGAGCCCGGTCTTTTGACGAGCCGAGCCACCCTCGGCTCGTGTTTTCGCGAGCCGACGAGCGGCTCGGCCCGTTTGCCACCTCTAAGCAGGCCCAAGTTTCCCTGGTGGATGATAAGCTGCTTGCGCTTTCCTCAGCACATGATCTCCTGCCCTAAACTTTCTTGGTGTAACCCTGCTGTTGAAGTACTTGGCCGTTCTACTCTGGCATGATGCTATCCTTGTGGTTTCCTGCTCACGAACTTCCTCAAGCAAGTCAAGGTGCTCTCCAGTACATTCCCCTTCCATATTTGGGAAAAGACGTCTGTAACTGGGCATGCTTACTTCAATGGGGATTGTCGCCTCTATCCCGAAGGCAAGCATGAATGGAGTTTCCCCAGTAGCTGTTCGGTGTGAGGTTCTGTAAGACCAAAGTATTGCCGGTAGTTCCTCGGGCCAAGAGCCTCGTGCATCTCCTATCCTCGTTCGAAGGTCTTGGAGTATTATCCTGTTCATCACTTCTACGAGCCCATTGCTCCGGGGGTGTGCAACTGATGTCAGCCGGTGATCAATATGAAGATTTGCACAGAAATTTTTGAACTGTGCGTTATCAAACTGCCTGCCATTGTCCGTTATAAATACTCTCGGAAGGCCAAACCTGCATATGATAGATTTCCGAACGAAAGATCTTAGTTTGGGCTCCGAAATCTTTGCTAGGGGTTCTGCCTCCACCCACTTAGTGAAATATTCAACTGCCACTGCAATGAACTTCAACTGTCCCCGTGCAATGGGAAAAGGGCCCAGGATATCAATTCCCCACTGTTCAAATGACCCCAGGCACTGGACAGCAGTTTGATCTTCAGCTGGTCTGTGTAAGATAATCCCATACCTCTGACACTTGTCACACTTCTTCACATAATTTATGTCATCTGTCCTCATGGTCAGCCAATAGTATCCGTATCTGAGGAGTTTGTGGGCTAATGACCTAGCACCCTGGTGATTCCCACACATGCCTTCATGTACTTCTGCAAGAGCTTGAGCAACTTTAGAGGCTTTGAGACATCTGAGGTAGGGCAGTGTAAAGCTCCTTCTGAAAAGAACTCCGCTTATCATGCAGTATTTTGCTGCTCTTTGTTTGATGGTCTTGGCCTCCCTCTGATCATCCAGGAGACTTCCCTCAATTATAAACATGGTGATGGGGTCCATCTAGGATGGCTCATGATCAATGTCCATGACCGTAGGCCTCGGGTCAATACTGGGATGTGACACATATTTCATATGAACTGTTCTCTCAAGATTATCAACACTTATGAACACAAGTCTAGAGAGTGAATCGGCCTTGATATTTTCCGATCGAGGTATTTTCAGAATCTCACAACTTTCGAACATCCTCTGCATGTCGTGAACACGCAAGCAGTATAAACTCATCTTCTCCTCTTTCTTCTCGAATGTGCCATCTATTTTCCCTACTACAAGCTGGGAATCACTGTACACCTTTACATGATCAAGTTCAAGGACGTTAGCAACCTCAAGCCCAATGATGACGGCTTCATATTCTGCTTCGTTGTTCGTTGTTTCAAATTCAAACCTCAAATCGCATTGTATTTCAACATGTCCGTCCAGGCTTGTAATTATGACTCCTTCACCCGAGCCCGAGGAGTTGGATGCTCCATCCACATAAATTTCCCAACACCGCTCAGGTGTGTTCGGGCTATTATCTGGCCCCCGAGGCCTTGGTGTGAGCTCTGTAATAAAGTACGCCAAGGCCTGTGCCTTTATCGATGGTCGGGGCTTGAACTCAATATCAAATTCGCCAAGTTCAATGGCCCATTTGAGCAATCTACCGGATACATCGGGCTTCTGAAGTATATGTTTCAGGGGCTGATTTGTAAATACCACGATCGTATGTGATTGGAAGTACTGCCTCAACTTCCTTGTAGCTACAACTAGTGCTAATGCCAATTGTTCTGAAAGGGTGTAATGGGTTTCGGCATCGAGGAGGACTTTTCTAACATAATATATGGGCTGCTGGGCTTGACCAACCTTCTTGACGAGGATTGCGCTTACTGAATTTTGAGAAACAGCCAAGTATAAGGATAGCACATCTCCTGGACTTGGTTTTGTAAGCACAGGAGGCATTGCTAGGGATTCTTTCAGATGTTGCAGTGCATGCTCACATTCCTCATTCCATTCGAAGTTCTTATTTCCCCTAAGTATTCTGGAAAAGGGGAAACACTTGTTAGCTGCTCTTGACATGAACCTGTTAAGCGCTGCTACCCGGCCTGTCAGCTTCTGAACATCTTTTCTATTTTTGGGAGACTCCATGGAAATTAGAGCCTGTATTTTATCGGGGTTGGCCTCTATACCCCGATGAGTGATCATGAAACCCAAAAACTTTCCCGACGACACCCCAAACAGGCATTTAGCTGGGTTCAGTTTCATCTTGTACTTTCTGAGAGTGAGGAACACCTCCTCGAGGTCCTGAATGTGTCTATCAACTTCTGTGCTCTTGACAACTATGTCATCAACATATGCCTCAATGTTTTTCCCAATCAATCCTACAAACACCTTGTTTATCAACCTTTGGTAAGTTGCCCCAACATTCTTTAGGCCAAAGGGCATGACCTTATAACAATAGATCGCTGAATCATCCATGAACGATGTTTTTTCCTGATCATCCTCTGCTATTGGAATTTGGTGGTAACCTGAAAATGCGTCAAGGAAGCTGTACATCCTATGGCCCGAAGTGTTGTCCACGAGGTTGTCAATCCGTGGTAATGGATAGCTGTCCTTGGGGCATGCTTTATTTAGATCAGTATAATCCACACAAACTCGCCACTTGCCATTGCTCTTCTTTACCAAGACCACATTTGCAATCCAGTCTAGGTAATGAACCTCCCTGATGAATCCTGCCTTTAAGAGCTTACCAATTTCTTCTTGAATCACAATTCGACGATCAGGAGCGAACTGTCTCTTCCTTTGGTTAATGGGCCGTGCCTCGGGATTCACATTTAGCCTGTGCGCGGCAATCTCGGGCTCAATTCCAGGCATGTCCTCAACACTCCAGGCGAACACATCAATGTTTTCTTTCAAACACTGTGTGAGCACGCTTTTTAGACTATCATCGATGTCCCGACCAATGATGACATTTTTCCCTGGTCCGAGCTCGACCTCCAATAATTCCTCAACTGGCGAAAGCCTACCTCGGTGCTCGAGGTCGGGCTCCAACGCATCTACCTGTGCAACTTCAGCTGGGAGGTTATTGACACTAGTAACATAACATTGTCTTGCTACTGTTTGATCTCCTCGAACAACACCCACACCTTCTACTGTCGGAAATTTCATGGCAAGATGGAATGTTGACACTATTGCTTTGATGCTGTTCAACAGTGGTCGGCCAAGTATCGCGTTGTACGTATTTGGAGCTGTCACAACATGAAACATCGTGATTTCTGTTACCATCTTGGGGTCTTTTCCCAATGTCAAAGGAAGCTCGGTTGTGCCTTCGGGCATGATGATACTCCCCCCAAATCCCTGTAGGGGAGTTTTGATAGGCCTTAAGCTGCTTGTTGATATCTCCATTTTAATGAAAGCCTCATGTGATAACACATTAGCTGCGCTTCCATTGTCTACCAGTATTCTCCTCACCTCATAGTTAGCTATGATTGTTGTAACTACCATAGCATCGTCATGAGGGGTGATCACTCCTTCCATATCATCAGACCCAAACGTGGTGTCCGGGTGACAAACATGCTCTGCCCCCGAGGACTGTCTGGCATATATTTTGAGCCCATTTTGTGAGTCTCCCCCTGAAGCGGTTCCACCAATGATAACATTGATCGTTCCAGCTGTAGGCTTGTTGTTCCTCGGCGGCAGATCCTGCTCATGATCACACTTTTTCCGTTTTTCATTCCCCACATATGTTTTCAGGAAACCCCTCTTGATTAATGCTTCTATCTCTCGCTGCAAGGCGTAGCAAGTCTCTGTGGTGTGTCCATGGTCACGATAAAAATCATAGTACTTGCTCTTGTCACGCGTATCTGGCAGGGACCTGATTCTGGCTGGCCACTTCAATTCCTTCATATCTTTGATTTCCATAAGTATGTCGGCCCGAGGGGTGTTCAATGGAGTGAAAGAAGGCCGTTGCTCAGCCCCTGTTTTCCCCCGATCATCTCGATCACGCCCCTGCCTCGAGCTATCCTCACGCTTTCTCTTTCGATCGTTTCTGCTATCATTCCGTTCAGATTTCTCGGGGGTTGTATCGCTCTTTGTCGAACACATAGCTTCCTACATATTCACGTACTTCTCGGCCCAAGTGAGAAGTTCTGTTACAGATCTTGGCGGTGTCTTTGATAGTGACATCTTGAAGGACTCACACCTTACAACCTGAGTAAGAGCTGATACTGCAGCAGAAATTTGGAGGTCGAGAACTTGCAACCTTTCTGCGTTGAACCTAGTCATGAATTCGTGCAGTGTTTCATTCTGTCCTTGGCTGAGTCTCATGAGTGAAGCAGCTGTCTTCCTTATATGCTTACTACTTGCAAAGAAGGTCGTGAATTTATTAGCAAGGTCTGAGAATGTCGGAACAGAGTTTGGTTCAAGAGTAGAGAACCATTCCCTAGCAGCGCTTGTCAAATTTTGGGGGAAAGCCATGCACATACCTGATCGGGGGCAACTTGCAAATTCATGATGTCAGTGTATATATTGAGATGGTTCACTAGATCGGTTGTACCATGATACTCTTTTATCCTCGAAAATTTGAACCTGTCTAGTAGGGGAAAGGCTAAGACATCTGGCGTGAATGGAGTGTTCGAGGTGAATCTTGCTGGGGCCTGTGTATTTTGTGGTATACCCGCTGCTATTCCTTCCTGGATGGTTCTCGCTAGTTCGGCCGGAGGCATGGCCACTGTTCTTGAACTCATAACGTTTGGTGGCGATGGTGGCAATCCCAAAGTACTGGCCCTTCCAGTGTTAGGGGCATGGTTCTGCGGCTGGACCCGTGAAACATTCCCCTCCTCGGGCATTGGGGTACCGCGTTGGCTCTGCTGCGTGAGCATTTGCGTAAGGGTAGCGACCTGTTGACTAAGCTCATCCAATGCTGCCTGGGTATCAGTAATGGGTTGGGGGTGTGATGTTTGATTTCCTGGTAACGTGGACTGGTCTGGTGGTGTTGCTTGGGGTACTTGCTCCCCCACAACAGTGTGATCATGAGCAGGTAAGTTTGCTTGCGGAAGTCCAGAACGTGTATTAACCATGGCTTCTAGTTATGGTTCCCACAGACGGCGCCAATGATGATGCAAAAAATCGTATCTCAATATTCCAGGCTTGAGCAACAAGCTAGCACGAACTGGAACTTCGAATACCTGCAATAAAGGCGAGGAGGTGTGTCCTCGTCGCCCCTCCGATGCTTAAGTCAGTAAAGAGGAAAGTAAAATTTATGCAAGAGGCTATAAATTGGAAGAAATAATTATTGTGTACCTGAATTGTGATTGACAGTTATATATTTATAGAGATGTATTGACAAGTTGTAATAGGAATGAAATACCATCACTGGTTGAGTCCTGTTAAGAGTCATTCTCCTATTTTCTAGGGATGACGTTGTAAACCCCAAATAGGATTCTAGAGGGGACCAGTTCTTTTAGGACTAGGAAGTTACAGGTCCCAGAAGCTAGCCAAGATCATACTCGAGCAACGATACCCCGAGGACATCATGAAGATATTGACTGAACTTGATTGCTCGGGGGTACATAATCCTCGGGGGACATATACAGCTCGGGGAGGAAGATACCAATTAATACTGTTGCTCGTGATCGGGCTATACATGGGTGATCGTGTTTGTGTATGAGCAGAATTATTGTCCATCAATTTTAAATTAAAATCAGAATTAGACTAAGATTTTAAATGATATAATTTCACTTAAAATGGCTAGACACACACGAGTTTTAAAAAAATAAATGGCAAAGTCGTAGCAACACGTTTTTTAAAGATAAATAATATTTATTTAAGTTACGAAAATTCTCGGTCACTACAACCCTACCTCCTTAAAATAATTTCGTCCTCGAAATTTAAACTTTCTTGATCTAAAATACTTGGGTACTTCAAAATTTCTTCTTTCTTTTCTCAGGTAGTTTCATCTCTACCATGCCTACCCCATTGGACTTTAAAAATAAATAATGAAAATGGAACAATTTAAAATCGAAATTTGGACTATAAAGATTTAAACGAATCTAAATTTCTTTTCTTAAAATCTTAAAATAACTAATATGACTAGACGAGAGCGCTAGTTTTTTTTTTTTTTTTTTTTTGAAAGTAATGATTCTTAAGGTTGGGGAGTCGTAGCGACAAATTTTGTAAAACAAGTCTTTTAAGCTTGAAAATTTCTCGGTCGCTACATAGACTATGAATTTAGGCCACTCAGGATAGACAGAGAGCTATGCCGATCAAATAAGGAATGACTTGAAATTTTATATTAAAGAGAAGGTATTTTTGATAGTAGCTCCTATGAAGGGTACTTTTCATTTCGGCAAAAAGAGGAAATTAATGCCTCATTTTATCGGACCATATGAAATATTAGAGAAAATGGGTAACGTGGCTTATCATTTGGCGTTGCCACCCGAGCTCTCAACTGTACACAATGTCTTTCACATTTCTTTATTGAGAAATTATGTCATCAATCTCAGTCACGTGGTAAATTTTAAGTCCATTATGATTCAAAAGAATTTATCTTATGAGGAGGAACATATGTGCATTATAGAGAGAAAAGTATGTCTTAAGAAATAAAGAGATTTCACTATCTAATGTCCAGTGGGGTAGACATAGTAGTTATAGAGCTACCCGGGTAAAGGAAGAAGAATTTCTGGCCAAGTATCCATATTTTTAGACCAAGTAAGTTTAAATTTTGAGGACAAAATTATTTTAGGTGGGCAGGGTTGTAGCAATTGAGAATTTTCCATTACTTTTTAAATAAAATATTTGTAAAATTCTTAAAGACTTGTCGCTACGACTTCTCTAATTTATTTTTAAAACGTGCTCGTCTAGCCATTGTTAAGAAAAATTAAATTTATTTAAAAATTAAGTTCAATTTCAATTTTGAAAATTGTCCAAGTTCATCATTTGTTTAAGTCCAAAAACATTTATCAAAATTATTTTTAATACCGAAATTCTAATTTTAATCCTTATTATTATCCAAATTAATTTTAATCCGATCAAATCCTTCCTTACACATATTTTGGAAAACTCGACTCAATAAGCAACATTTCAATCTCACGTTTTCCCTTTACACGGTGATTACTTTCCAAAACTTTTCCCTTAATTACTCATCACTCTCAAAGACCCATGTCTGAGATTACTTTCCAAAACATTTCCCTTAATTACTCATCACTCTCAAAGACCCATGTCTGCTTACCAATAATAAATCACAGCAATGTATTATTCTGTTTTGTTACCCACACTCATTCCTTATACAATTTCCCCTCATTCACGTTTCTCCCTTCATTACATCCTAAATTCAAAAATCCTCCAACACTTCTCTTTAAGAATTGACTCACATTACCATGATTCTCACTCTTTCCATAAACCAATAATTTCACCCTAACCTACCAAAGATAAATCATCAATCAATTTATATTTTCCCCACTCCCACAGCCGTTCACGACCCACACTGAACCAACACACATTTTCTGGGTAAGTTCTCGACACACACTGCATCCCAACCAAAGCCAATTCCGAACCCCATAACTGACTGCAAATCGTCAACCCACACCTACTGCCCATTTGGACTGTGAGCAACCACCGGTCAAACACCACTTTGTTCAACAGAATTGCAATAATTGAACTCCATACAACCACCACCTCAAATCACCGCATAATGCCACCATCACCACCGCATCAAAACCACTTGCACACCACCAAAACTGCCCCTGTCCTTGTTAGGTGTTTTCAATTTGTTTACCAAGTCTTTAGGGAGATCCCATGAACTTAGGAGTTGTTAGTTATGGGTAGTTGTTCCAGATTTTTTGCTTAGTTTGTTTTGTATGCTCTATTTATAGAGAGCTTCTTGCAATCAATAATAATATACAACTCCAATAATTCTTCTTTGTTTCATATCTTTCTCTTATTCTAACAATTTGGTATCAGAGCCCCACTAGGCCTGAGGTGAAAATCAGCAGCTTTGTCTGTCTTGTAGCAGCAAGGTTATGGCATTGGCAACAGAGAAAAACTATGTACAGCCTTCAATTCCACGCTTCGATGGTCACTACGACCATTGGAGCATGTTAATGGAAAACTTCCTGAGGTCGAAGGAGTATTGGAGCCTCATTGAGATAGACTTTTCTGAGCCTGCCACTGGAGAGGGGATGACAGTAGCACAGAGAAGGACGTTGGATGAGTTGAAGTTGAAAGATCTCAAGGTAAAGAATTACCTCTTTCAGGCAATCGACCACACAATTTTGGAGACCATTCTCCGTAAGGACACAGCAAAGCAGATATGGGACTCGCTAAAAAAGAAGTATGAAGGCAATGCAAGAGTAAAACGCTCTCAGCTCCAAGCACTACACCGAGAGTTTGAGACCCTTGAGATGAAGGTTGGTGAGTCTATTTCAGATTATTTCTCAAGAGTTATGTCAGTGGAAAATAGGATGCGAACCTATGGCGAACAAATGCAAGATGTTATTGTAGTGGAAAAGATACTTCGCTCCTTGACAGACAAGTTCAACTACATAGTCTGCTCCATTGAAGAATCCAAAGAAATTGATAAGTTATCAGTGGATGAGTTGCAGAGTTCGTTGCTTGTACATGAGCAAAAACTCAATCGAAATAATGGAGAGGAGCAAGCAGCCTTGAAAGTAGCAACAAATGGTGGTTTTTCAACAAGAGGCAGAGGTCGTGGGACTTGGAGAGGTAGAGGCAGAGGCTTTCGAGATGACAGTGGCAATCGGACCCGAAATGATCTTCAATCCTATGATAGGAACAAACATGATCTTCACTCCCACAATCATCAATCCTCAAATTCCCAAGGTAGAGGCAGGGGGCACTTTGATAAGTCCAAAGTTGAATGCTTCAGATGTCATGGGCTCGGTCACTTTCGTTCAGAGTGTTATGCAAAGCTTCATACAAGCAAAAGAATGGGGGGCAGTCCAATTTTGCAGAGAAAAAGGAAGAAGAAGAAGAGACACTTTTGATGGCATTTCATGTGAAGGAGGAGCCTGAAGCAAACACATGGTACTTAGACTCCGGATGTAGCAATCACATGTGCGGTAGTAAGTTATCTTTCTCTATTTTGGATGAAGCATTTCGAACTGTTGTAAGGTTTGGTGATAATTCTACTGTGAATGTTATGGGAAAGGGTGATATTCAAATTAGAACTAAAGCTGATCATATTGAAACAATCTCCAATGTCTTCTATGTTCCTGATTTGAAGAGTAACCTGTTGAGTATTGGTCAGCTTCAAGAGAAGGGATATGTGTCTACAATCAGGGAAGGTACTTGTGAAGTTTATGATCCTCAAAGAGGTCTAATTGCTCATGTAAAGATGACGCCAAACAGACTGTTTCCACTGCAAATCAAGAGTATTCATTCATGCCATTTGGCTGAGATAAAAGATTTAACATGGCTATGGCATTTTCACTATGGTCATTTGAATTTTAATGGATTGCAGACACTATATCTGAAGAAGATGGTTACAGGTCTTCCTCAAATATGTCCTCCCTCCAACAAAGTATGTGAAGATTGTTGTATTGGCAAGCAGCATCGTGAGTCATTCCAAAAAGGAAAAGCCTGGAGAGCTCGTGCACCACTCGAGCTAGTTCATTCTGACATATGTGGACCCATCTCTCCATAATCTAATGGTAAAAAGAAGTACTTTATTTCTTTTGTTGATGATTATAGTCGGAAAACATGGGTTTATTTTTTGTTAGAAAAATCATAAGCTTTTGCTACATTTAGAAGCTTTAAAATTCTAGTTGAGAAGGAGGTTGGCAGACCTATTAAGATCTTGAGGACTGATCGTGGTGGTGAGTACAACTCACAGGAGTTTGTGAGTTTTTGTGCTTTGCATGGAATTCGGAAGTAGCTTATTACAGCCTATACACCACAACAAAATGGTGTATGTGAAAGGTGTAGGGACCATGAATATTTCAATTTGCCCAATCACAAGCCCAAACTCCAGGCCCAAGTGAGGTTCCAACCCAAAACCAATTGGTAATGGGTGGAGTAGCCCACTTGGGTTATATGGTGGTTTATTTCCTTTCTTACAATCGATGTGGAATTGTTTGCATTTTCAACAATCCCTCCCTCAAACAAGGCCCACAAGGCACATATGGCACATCTGGCCCTCCCTCAAGATAAATTCCGTCACATCTCCTCATGCTCAGAGAAATCACCATTCACCGAAATAATCCACCATAGCCGCTGCACACTATGTTGCCATGGATCTTTCCATCTCGTGATAAACCACAGGAATTCTTCATCTTGAGGCTCATCATCTCGATTCATTTGCCATTGTTAGGGAGTCACATCCACTCAATCGTGCGTTCACCAGAAAATCAACCCGGCTCTGATACCACTTGTAGGGACCATGAATATTTCAATTTGCCCAATCACAAGCCTAAACCCCAGGCCCAAGTGAGGTTCCAACCCAAAACCAATTGGTAATGGGTGGAGTAGCCCACTTGGGTTATATGGTGGTTTATTTCCTTCCTTACAATCGATGTGGGATTGTTTGCATTTTCAACAAAAGGAAAAATCGTACTATTATAAATATGGTACGAAGCATGCTTGCAAGAGGAGGAATTGGGAAGTCTTTTTGGCCGGAGGCAGTAAACTGGATTATTCATATATTGAACAGAAGCCCCACATTTGTGGTTCAAAATATGACTCCACAAGAGGCGTGGAATGGAGGTAAACCTTCTGTTGATCACTTCAAAATATTTGGTTGCATTGCTTTTGCTCACATTCCAGATCAAAAACGAAAGAAACTTGATGACAAGGGTGAAAAATGCATATTTCTTGGAGTAAGTGAGCAGTCCAAAGCCTACAAATTGTATAATCCTATCACTAAGAAGATTGTGATCAGCCGAGATGTTGTTTTCGACGAGGAGAGCACATGGAATTGGGCAGAAAAGAGCACCCAACAGAAGCAAATACCTGTGAGCTTTGATGAAGAACAAGTAGGAGTGCAAGTACAAAACCCTCCTACTGTAGGAGTGCAGTTGCAAATCTCTCCTACCGAAGATATAACAAATGAGCAGCCTATACATGAAGCTCAAGCAGGAGCTCCAAGCTCACAATCTCAAAGAACAAACAGGAAGAGATCTGCATGGATGATTGACTATGTAAGTGGAGACAAATTTTCTGATGATGATCAACTTGCTCATTTGATTCTTTTTACAGACTGTAATCCTTTAACTTTTGAGGATGCGGTCAAAGAAAAGAAATGGAAAAATGCTATGGATGTTGAGATAAAACCAATAGAGAAAAATGACACCTGGGAGCTTACTGATCTTCCAAAGGGGCAGAAGACTATAGGAGTGAAATGGGTCTTCAAGACCAAGTTGAATGAAAAGGGAGAAGTGGAGAAACATAAAGCTCGATTGGTAGTAAAGGGATACAAGCAAGAGTATGGTGTTGATTATAGGGAAGTTTTCGCTCCAGTTGTGAGGCTTGACACAATCTGGTTGGTGATCTCAATTGCAGCACAAAATGCATGGCCCATCTATCAGTTGGATGTTAAATCCACTTTTTTACACAGAGAATTACAAGAGCAGGCGTATGTTGATCAACCCACTGGTTATGTCCAAAAAGGCAGTGAGAAGAAAGTCTACAAGTTGGAAAAGGCTCTTTACGGGCTTAAACAAGCACCTAGAGCTTGGTATAGCCGTATAGATGCCTACTTTGCTAGAGTTGGGTTCAAAAAATGTCCTCATGAGCATACTCTATACATCAAATGTGGAGCTGCAGGGAAGTATTTGATTGTTTGCTTGTATGTAGATGATCTAATCTACACCGGAAATGATGAGCTCATGTTTCATGATTTTAAGAACTCTATGATGGGAGAGTTTGATATGACGGACCTGGGAATGATGCATTACTTCCATGGCATCGAGGTAGTACAATCAGCAGCTGGAATCTTTATTACACAAAAGAAGTACGCACTAGAGGTGTTGGAGAAGTTTGAGATGAAGGACTGCAATTATGTTACAATCCCAGCAGAACCAGGATTGAAGTTGGCTAACGATCCTAAAAGCAAGAAGGTTGACAGCACGTTCTTCAAACAGATTGTTGGGAGCCTGATGTACCTCACAGCCATAAGGCCTGATATAATGTTTGCAGTAATCCTTATAAGCAGGTTTATGGAGCATCCAACTGAGCAACACATCCTCGCTGCAAAAAAGGTGTTACGCTACTTGAAAGGTACAATTGACTTTGGTATCTTTTATAAGAAAGGAGAAATGTCAAAACTTGTTGGGTTTACTGATAGTGATTATGCTGGGGATGTAAATGATAGAAGGAGTACTTCCGGTTATGTGTTTATGATGGGTAGTGGGCCTGTTTCTTGGTCATCAAAGAAGCAGCAAGTTGTCTCTTTGTCAACAACTGAAGCCGAGTTCATTGCTGGAGCATCATGTGCTTGTCAAGCAGTATGGTTAAGAAGAATGCTTGTAGAATTAAAATTTCCTCAACTATAAGCTACTACAGTTTATTGTGACAATAATTCTACCATTAAGTTGTCAAAGAATCCAGTGCTACATGGTAGGAGCAAACACATTGATGTAAGGTACCATTTCCTTCGTGATTTGACAAAGGATAACATCATTGAGTTGGTACATTGTAGAAGTGAAGATCAGATTGCCGATATCCTAACCAAGCCCCTCAAGATTGCTACATTTATGAGGTTGCGAGGACTACTTGGTATGTGTTCTTTGAAAGAAGTTGCTGGTGATTGACTTGCTGGAGTTTCTAAGTTAAACTGATGTCTTGATGACTATCAGTTTAAGGGGGCAATTGTTAGGTGTTTTCAATTTGTTTACCAAGTCTTTAGGGAGATCCCATGAACTTAGGAGTTGTTAGTTATGGGTAGTTGTTCCAGATTTTTTGCTTAGTTTGTTTTTTATGCTCTATTTATAGAGAGCTTCTTGCAATCAATAATAATATACAGCTCCAATAATTCTTCTTTGTTTCATATCTTTCTCTTATTCTAACAGTCCTTGTCCAAACGCACCACACTACCAGCAACCATCACTGCCCACGTCAACTCCCAATTGATACCAATCACCACCACATGAACCGCAACCACCAACAACAAAATCGCAACAGCCCTTCTCTAAAATTTTCCCCAAATCAAACCCAAAACCAAAAATAAACTTTACCCAATAATTTACCCTGACTCTCGCCTGCCTTGGCAGGAAAATACAACCCAAATACCTTATAATCTCATACAACCACCCAAATATCTTCCCCCCTTCCACATACCCACACCGCCCCTGTCACCTCCTCGAGATGGTAGCGCACTGCTGGCTGGTAGCTGACGGCCTTGGATCGAAAGGGGCGAAGCCAGGTCGCCTCCTCTCTTCACTCTCTATACTTGGATATATATATATATATATAGAGAGAGAGAGAGAGAGAGAGATTTTGATTTTGATTTGTTTAAAATTTCCTTTTCAGTCCCAAAGTTTAAAAAGTATTTATTTCAGTCCTTCAGTTTTTAAAACGTGTTAGCCGGCCCCTACTGAGTTTTAAAAATATTTCTAGTCAACCCTTGATTCCTGAAAAAGTTTATTTCAACCCTAAACTTTTAAATCCCAACTTTCTTTAAAATTTTAATTTAGTCCCTAAACTTTCTTTTATCACTTTAATTCTTCAATTTTTGAAGTACTAAATTAATTTGATTTTTCTTTTGGATAGACGAAGCATTTGGTGAATTAAGAGATTGACGTGCTATTCCCGCTCCACTTTTGAACTCGTAAAGTTTAAGGTAGACTCGCCCCCACTAATTAGTTTAAATTTTAATTGCATGTTTATGTGAATTTACGTTATTTAGATGCTTAATTGCATGAGACAAGACAAGAATATATCTTATGAGTTAAAATGAGACATTTATGATATGCATGTCATAACTTATATGCTTTATTGCATGAGACAAGACAAGAAAGTTTCATTTGCACTCACTATGTGATGCTTATGATTAAGAAGAAAATGTCACTGTATTATTTGCATGATTACGTGTTCAATTATTTTGTAAATTAATTATTGGTGATGAGTCTACTGAGTATTTTTTTGAAACGCTCACTCCGTTATTTTAATAATTTTTGCAGATTTCGGAGACGGTGGCGAACGATGGGCAATAATGACAAATAATTAATAGAAATTATTTTTAAAGTCGTGCTTTATGATCTTCGTTATTTTGAATTCATGTATTGCTCTAAATTATTTTTTTAAATTTGGGTTACTGTTACAATTTTCAATAAATAAATGTGATATTTGAGATTTAGTTATCTTCCGCAATAAATTTTTATTCAAAAGTTAGTTTCTAAATAACGAAGTGATGTCTCGAGTTTTTACGAAGCTTGGGGTGTTACATGAACTGATAAATTTTAGCCATAAACTGATTGGTCTAGCTCATGTACTATTCAGTCCTCTCCATCAAATTTCATGACCATCTCCTCAAGTTGAGGTTTCTTCTCCACTACCTGCTATGGAGGGGCTTGCTGGCCTATTCAATTTTGATTATCCTTCCATGAGAAGTTAAGGTGATTTCACCAATTAGGATTATAAGTGTTGGAATATGGATTATTTTGGCAGTATCCCCCTTGTATAATGTCTACTTGTTCATCTTGACTAGCCAGAATTGGACAATCTTATGTACTGTGATTAGCACCACTTTCTTCGCATCCAATTACTACATTTTTCACTAAATGGTTGGTTTGTATGAAATTCACCGAGTCTACTTTGTCAGATAGTGCTGAAACACTATCCATTTCATAGACTCCTGCTAGTTTCTTTAGGATTGTTCTCTCAGATGCCCACATTGTATTGATGTTGGTTGTTTTTTCAAACAGATCAAGTGCTCCATCTAGAGTTTGAAAAGTTATTGATCCATTGGATGACGAATCAACAAGACTCTTGTATTGAGGGAGCAAGCCAATGTAAAAGTACCTTACCTGCTCATTTTTTTGTAGTCCATGTTGAGGGTACTTTCTAAGCATGCTTATAAACCTGTTCAATGTCTCATCAAATGACTCGGACTCTTGTTGTTGAAAAATTGTTATATCATGTCTGAGGTTAATGACTTTGGCTAAGGGCATGAATTTTGTGCAAAATTTCGGGGCCAAATCATTCCAAGTTGTTATACTTGTAGGAGGACAAGATTCTAACTAATCTATTGCCCTATCTCTTAAGGTGTATGGAAAAAACCTAAGTCTCACGGCGTCATCTGACACACCCTGATATTTAAAATGGTCACACATGTCTAAAAATTTGAACACATGTATATGTGAATTTTCATCGAGTTTGCCATAGAATTGATATCCATTTTGAAACATATTAATCGCATTGGTCTTTAATTGGAAGTTTAAAAGACCAAAAGGTGGACAAACTATGCTTGATTGTTTTTGGAAAATTTGTGGGATCATGAAATCTTCTACAAGTTTATTCCCCTCATCTTCAGGCTCAACACTAGGTAAAGCCAGATTGTTTGCCATTTGTTCCTCTTTTTGGCTTTTCTGTTTATCTAGTTTCCTAGTTTCTCTTAACCTACGGTATAAAGTACGTCCTATTTTCGGGTCAACTTCGAAAAGATTCTTGTTCTTCGAACGTAACATACACAATTAAAAGAAAAACAACGAAACTAGTGACTAAACTAAAATTAGAAATTAAAATCCTAGAATACAATAAAAACAAAAACAAAAATAAAGAAAATAACGGTAAAAAGTCCGAATTAGTGAAAGTAATCTAAAAATAAATTTAAATTACAATCCTCGGAATGGCGTCAAAAACTTGTTCGCTGAACTGCAAGTGTACGGATCGCACAAGTAATAAAGTGGACGTGAGTACGAATATCGTTCTTACAGGGATTTTACAAATTGTATTTTAGATTACGGATCTTTAACCGCAAAAATGAAAAGCTTTGATTTGAGAATTTTGAATTAAAATAAACTAATTAAAACAAAATATTAGATTTTTGATATTAATGAGAAATACATGCTAGAATTGTGAATCCACTTTGTTCCATCATCCAAATTTTGAATTAGACATTTAACGGCAATTTATGGAAAATTGAAAATCCATGTTCCATATGTTTTTAAAACCCTCTTTCGAACGGTGAATTAAAACCTTCTCCTACAAGGGATTTGACTATATTTCTGACAAATCCAGACCTATAGATGAGCATTATCGATTTATGAACATTTTTTGGGATTACACAAAGTATGGGGGTATATTTCTATCCCCTATCAAACCTTGTGACAATTAACTTGGGTTTTATAATCTCCTACTCTATTGAACATAGAAAATTATCACAAACATCAAATAATCATGCGTCCACAATTATAGATGAAAATAAATACACAATCAATTGCTCAAACCCATAAAAAAAACTTAAATTAAATACTAAATCAAAATATTGAATATGGTTAACAAAGTATCATCACAATCCTAACAATTAAATCTAGCCTAAAAACATGATTGATGAATAATCAATAAAATAATTGACAGACATCACCCGATTTAAAGAACGTGATTAATTAGCATAAATGGTTGAGTGTGTTGCACTGAAAAACTCTCAAATTATGCCTCAGTTTCACCCGTCTCTGTGCCGGCTGCTCCTCCAATTTTTTGTCTCCCTTGTTTGCGGCTCTTCCTTTGTCGGCTCCCTCTCTATTAAATTTCTCTTCCATTTTTTTTTTATATATCAGCCACCATTAACTCCCTAATCCAAGAGGAGTCCATCCGGCCCACTACCAATTCCTTGTTCAAGAATGGGCTAATTAGGCCAAATCATATGTTTAAATTTTAAATCTTTAAAATCAGGTATTTTGAGACTATTCTATAAAACCCAGTAGTATAAAGAGAAATAAAGTTCTAATTTTACTCCCTCCTAACAATCCGAACATTCAATTGTTGCCGCCATCAAGGGATTCCTTTCCCCAACATGGTGAGTACCCTTTTCTTTTGTAATTTCTAATCTGAATCAAGGACTGTTGAATCAATTAGTTTCAAAAATGGTTTGATGCAAATGGAGAGAGCTTGAAACATTTTAGTTCTTGGCTCTCAAAGACCTATAGATTTTTTGCAGGGTGCTTCATAATTCCCAACCATTTGTAGTGAAAAATGGCATTTGACAAATTACTCCCTGCACTTCTTCATTTTCGGCATCGGCGAAGCCACTTTTGTGTGACACTGTGGCGGCTCAAGGTGGTGAAGGTCGGCGGAGGCAAATGTGTTGGATTTTGATGTGTAGGTTGTATCAGGTTTGTGTATGTTGCAGTGGTGGTATGTTGGCCTTGAAGATTTGACTGGTCGATAGGTTGTGGCGGTGGTGTGGTAGATTGTGGTGGTTTGTGGCAAGTCATAGATTTAGTTGTGTGAAGAGGTTGCTGAGACCTCCAGCTGACGCCTACACTCGGTGATGTTGCACGTAGTTTATTTCACTACAGTTGGCTCTCTTGTTATTTCACTACAATAAGCTTTTATTTAACAGCAGTTGTTGGGTTATGCAGTTGCTGTGGGCGAAGTGGGAGAGTTTTTCTTTTTTGGTAGTGATAGTCGGACATGGTGGTTATGGTTTACGAAATAGATTAATGTAATTAATTACAAATTATTAATTATATTAGTTTGTACAAATTCATAGTTATAATTGTAATTAATTACAACTGTAATTACAAAATTAAAATATAGTTACAATTGTAATCATTTGTACATAATGTAATTAATTTACAAATTTAGTTGTAATTAAAATAAATGTAACTAATTCAATTAACTTTAATAAAATATTTGTCATGTTTTAAGAATCCATTAGTTGCAAATATAATTAATTACAAAATTGAAATATTGTTACAATTATAATTAATTACAAAATTAAATGAAAATTACAATTGTAATTCATTATAAAATGTAATTAAATTGTAATTGCAGCTGTTATATTTTACAAATTCACTAATTGTAATTGTAGTTAAGTTACAATTGTAATTAATTACAATTTGTAACTAATTTAATTATTGTTAAAAGAAAAACGAAATTTTGAATGACTTGTAATGTACAATTAAGTTATAATAGTAATTAATTAGTTACAATTGTAATTATTTCAAAATTGAAATTAAGTTGCAATTGTAATTCATTAGAGCATCTCCAATAGTGGTGTATATTGGATGCAAATTTACACCTTGAAAACCACTTTCTACCTCCCAATATACATCAAGGTGGATCTAAACCAAAATAATGGTCCAATGATAAATGTAAATTAAAACTTATAAATTTCATTATTTTTTTAATTTGCACAAATATTCTTGCTCGTAAAGTTTCAATATTTTTTTTAATTTGCACAAATATTCTTACATCAATCCGGAAAATTGGGAGATGTAAATCACTAATTATATCCATTATACCCCAAAGATGCTCTTAAAAATTGCAATTCATTAGAAAATATATTAAGTTGCAATTGTAATTAATTACAAAATATAATTCATAGTTGAATGTTATTAAGTTGCAATTGTAATTAGGTTACAATTGTAACTAATTACATATTTCAATTAATTTTAAAGTGACAATTGTAATATTTAACAATATAAATCTTAAGTGCAGTAATAATTAAACAATACATATCTTAAGTGTAATATTCACTTAGATGATAATTTGATGGTGAATTGAAGGGGAAAAAAATTAATGCAATGTCAGGGAATCGTGGCTTTGTTGTAACAATGGCGGCAAGTGAAAATTTGATTGCAACAAGGAGCTCGTATTTTACACCTTCTCCTATAATGGTCGCCACATATTCCATCCACAAATTAAAGCACACATAGATTCATGATTTATGTTGAGATACCAAAATAAACTAAAAAGAAAAGTAGAAGAAATGAGACAAGAAATTGTCTACCCATAAAGCAATTTCAGAATTCTTCTTTGGAAATATTATTACTGCCATTAGAACCACAACTTTCAGCTTCTTTTGGTTTTAGGTCAAGGGCAGCAACTTCATGGTCCTCCATTGATGGTCGCCAATAGCTGGTAGAGAATAAGGTATGATTATATGCAATAACCAACCAGGCAACAACAAATAAGAATCAATCGATCTTCACGATGAGGATGAGGGTTTTGATTTAAACTTTTGAGAGTGCCTCTAGATGGAGTTAGTACTGTTTCAGTAAATTTAGTGGTTTCTGACTTGAACTGAAAACGAGATCATATAATAGCTATATGATTGAGTTGTAAGAATAGTTGGCACCACCACTTGTTGGGCGGAGATACTGATGGGGGGAAGATAGTGGTGGCAGTGAAATAGCACCAGTGGTTGTTTGAGATGCTGACTCAGTAAGGGTACCAAAAGGAACTCTATCCGCTCGAAGGTTGATTGAGAGGGTGATAGTGGTTTAAGGTCACTTGCGGCTGAATTTTTTTTTCTCCGATGGATCACACAGCATAGCAAGTGTTTGTACCCTATCCAGTGGATTTTACCTGATTTTCATAATTTGTTTTGTATTGTTCAAATATCTTTTAAGTTACATGATATTTTAAAATAGGTCCTTTCAGGTTGTGTATTTGTCTACTTAACCCTTCAAGAAAGAGTCCAATTCTTTTCCTTTTCAATGGTTGTTGCTGAATAAAAAATGTCCACTTAGCAATCCAACTCCTAATCCCATTGAAAACCTTTGTAAAGCCCAATTAGTGTATTATTTACCGTTAAGGCTTCAATTCTTCCAAAAAAATTAATTTGATCCTCGAGTTTCTTCAATTGTGCAATTAAGTCCTTGACCATTTGATTTCTTCCACTTTAATCCTCAAATGGCTCCATAAACTTTCATGTATTTACTTCAATTCTTGTATTTTCTTGACTTTGAGATTAATTTTGCAATATACACGATCTCGTCATCATACTCGAACAAATACATATTAGTAGCGATTGACTATGTTTCTAAATAGGTCGAGGCAAAAGCACTACCTACAAATGATGCCAAGGTAGTGATTAACTTTGTCAAGAAAAACATTTTCAATAGGTATGGGGCACCTAGAGCAAGAATCAGTGATGGTGGAACTCATTTTTACAATTCTTCTTTCAAGGTAGTTTTGCGAAAACATACAGTCCAAGACCATTTAGAAACCCCATATTATCCTCAAATGAGTGGGTGGTTGGAGACATCTAACATATAGTTAAAGAGAATTCTCAAATAAACTATGAACTCATCTTGAACAGATTGATCAAGAAAGTTGGATGATGCACTTTGGGAATTGATAAATGTATTTTAGACACTTATTTCCATCCTAAACGTAGGAATTTAAATGCTCATTTGAGAATATTTGTTGTTGATTTCTTTATTATGTGTTTATATTCCAGAAATAATCCCGAAGTCTAGAGAACAAAGGAATTGGAGCAACAATCAAGTTAATTGGATGATAAAAATAACAGAATGTGCAAATAAAGAGTTGATGAAGTTATTCAAGGGCTTAATTTTGAAGAAAATTAGAAAAAAGAAGTAGAATTGAAGAAATAAAAAATTTGGGGACTCAATTTTATCAATTGGAAGTTGATGGATTGAGATGTAATAAAGGTTTGAGGACCAACTTGTAGCAAATAAAAAAAAAATTGCATGGAAAATTTATAACCATACGGTTGCATGTGTAAAATCCATGATGTCGCATGACCGCATAAAAATGGAACGGGGTCGAAATTGTTATAACTATGATGTTGGGCCAATTTGTATAGTGCGGTCGCATGGTGGTTTGATTGGGTTGACTGATGGGCTTTTTGAGCAGACTTCAATAGAATTTTCATCTCTTTAACCTTGGTTTCGACTAAACCTATATATACGTAACTTGAGGCAGGAAATTAGGGGTTCCCAACTTATGAAATTCATGTCAAAACGCTGTGACATCATTTACTTTTCTTGAACATATAATTGCAAGAAGATGAATGGGGTGACATCCATTTACTTTTCTTGTTATTTATTTTTTTATCATTTATGTAGGCTAGATTTTTAATGTTAGAATTGTAATGAAGCATTAATTTCCGGATTTTATGTATTAGTTTATCGTTTAATTTATTTAATTCATGGGTTTGAGAAATTGATTTATGCTTTTATTATCATATGATTATTTTTCCAAATATTATATGATTGTTGTGATGTTTTTCTAAGTTTGAAAGATTAGGAAATCATTAGACAAATTTCAATTGCCACAAAGTCCGATAGGGGATAGAAATATACCTCTATGCTTTGTGTTATCTACAAAAATATTCACAAATCTTTTAATGTTTTTCTATAGATTCACATTCGACATAGAAATATAGTCCGGCTCAATTCAAAGCCTTTATAGATTCGTTAGGGTTTGTAATCCAAAATACAATTTAATCAATCCCTGTGGATCCAATATCGGAAATCACTGTCCACTCTATTACTTGTACGATCCAAACACTTGGGGTTAGCTAACAAGTTTTTGGCGCCATTGCCGATGATTTTAGTTTAAATTTATTTTTAGATTACTTTCACTAATTCATACTTTTTACTTGCTTTATTTTTTATTTTTATTTTAGGATTTTAATTTTTAGTTTTAGTTTTAGTTTAGTTATTAGTTCTTTACTTTTCTCGTAATTGTATATGTTACATTCGAACAATGGGAATCTTTTCGAAGCTGACCCAGAAATAGAACGCACTTTACATCGTAGGTTAAGAGAATTGAGGGAGCTAAATAAATTGAAAAACCAAAAAGAAGATCAAATGGCAAACAAAAATTCAAGATTGCTCCCTGCTAAATCAATTAATGAGGATGACATGCAGGTTGGTGACTTCATGACACTGCAGGTGGTTTAAAGTCAATCGAGCATAGTTTATCTACCATTTGGGCAAGAAAACTTCCTGTTGAAGACAAATGTTATCAACATGTTCTAGAATGGACAACAATTCCATGGGAGACTTGATGAAAACCCACACACACATGTTTGTAAATTTTTAAACAAGTGTCAACACTTTAAATATCAGGGTGTATCTGATGATGCTATCAGACTCAGGTTATTCCCTTATACTCTAAGAAATAGAGCAGTTGATTTATTAGATTCTCGCCCTGTTGCGAGTATCACCACTTGAAACGACTTGTTCCAAAAATTTTGCACTAAGTTCATGCCTCCAGTGAAGGTTTCCAAACTCAGACATGATATCACTGTGTTCCAATAACAGGATGCTAAATCTTTTGATGATTCTTGGAATAGATTTAAGGGCACGCTGAGGAAATGCCAAAACTATGGAATCAACCGAGGTGATCAAGTGAAGTTCTTCTATGAAGGATTACTTCCACACTTTAAAATCATGGTTGAATCCTCATCAAATGGTGCTTTAACCACAAAGACCATCGAGCATGCATTGGAGATTTTTGAAAGGATAGCAAAAGTAAATGCCATGAGTGGATCAGACAGAGTGGTCCCAAAGAAATCATTAAGAGTCTATGAAGTGGATGGTCACACTGCCATATTAGCAAAAATTACTCCTCGGCTGCAAAAGTGGAGGACATAGCACTGGTGAGTCATTCATCAAAAGGTGCAAAAGTGAGCAAACATCGAGGTGAACCCAAAGGAACAACTCAAGGCTATCAATGTAGTGTAGAATGAGATAAATGCAATCACTATGCGTAGTGTGTGCAACTTCCTGAGATTCAAGTCAAAAAAGCCAATTGGAGTTCCTGAAAAGATTGTCTAAGTTAAAGAAAAATGGATGAAAAGGAAGATGACCATGAGGTGACATTGACAATTAAGCCTCACGAGTCCCATATCTCATTCCCACAAAGACTCAAGAAAACAAAAGACAAGAAGTCCAACAAATTTGTCAATATGCTATGGGAATAGCAAATAATTATCCCCTTCTTGGAAGCCATCACACAAATTTCAAGTTATGCCAAGCTTCTAAAGAAAATGATGTCTAGCAAAAAGAAGCTCGAAGAGCTTGAAGAGATAACTTTGAGTGAGAAGTGGAGGGCAATGTTGCAAAAGAATTTGCCACCTAAGCTCAAATACCTAGGGAGCTTTTCTATACGTTGCATCATTGGAGACTTAAAATTTAACAAGGTATTGTGCGACCTCGGAGCAAGTATAAATTTAATGCCCCTATCTTTGTACAAGAAATTGGGATTGGGTGAACCAAAGGGAAGCAATATCATATTGCAATTGGTTGACCGATCAATCTGTTACCTATAAGGAGTTGTGGAGGATGTGTTGGTTAAAGTTCACAAATTCATAATCCCTACTAACTTTGTCATTTTAGACATGGAGGAAAATGAAAACTGTAACGTCTCGAGTTCTAAGCAACCAGAACGCCACGTCATCCTTTCAAACTGGTTTTTGAAATAATATATGAACTGAAAAATGACTAAATTTACTCACACTATTTTATAAAAATTGACTCCAACCGTCAATCCTTCAAATTTGAAATAAAATTGAGCAGAAGAAGTTAAAAATTTAATTTCATATAAAACTCAACGATCAATAATTCAAATGTTCATAATAACTTAAATAATAATAAGGAAATTCAAAATATCAAAATTATTTCAAAACATATTTAAAATTCTTCAATAGCCACAATCGCATGCTTCGTCGTCAACTCTGTAATTTGAAAATTTGTAAGTTTAAAGAAAGGGTGATCATTTCATAGAGATACTCAGTAGACTCAACACATAATAATAATTAGTATTACAAATAAAGTACATAATTATGATATTCAAGTAGCTCATGAACAAGTAATAAATACAAGTTCAAGTCTCATGCACTTAAGCAAGTAAATTCTTGTAACGCCATGCTTAAACAAGCAAGTAATTCTCAGTAACATCATGCTTTAAACAATCAAGTAATTCTCGTAGCATCATGCTCTAAACAAGCAAGTAATTCTCATTAACACAATCATACATGCAAGATCTATAATAAAAATAATTATTCATGCGCATTTTAGAAAATAAGTTTGTAAGTAGGAGTCTATCTTATTTCTCTAGTTTTTGAGCGAAGTGGGATAAATCTAGTGTTCTCGCGTTTCGTCTATCCCTATAAAATAAATAATTAAAAATTAGTCTTTTTGAATAATCAAGTCTTGGAAAGTAAATTTGTGTAAAATAAGGTTTTTAGAAGTTTTAGGGTCTCAATAGTGAAATTGGAAAATCAGGGACTGATTCATGCAAATAGTTAGGATTAAGGACTGTTTTGGCAAACTCGAAAAGTTCCTGGCCAAATCATATTTCAATAGAAACTCCTGGGTCGAAATAGACTGATTTGAAACTTGGGGTTGTACTAAAATCATTTTTGAAACTGAAAAAAAAAAAAAGATCGAAAGTACATATTTTATAATTGTAGGGGCTAAAGTGAATGTTTTGCAAAGTGGGGGCTAAAAAGGGTAATTGAATAAAATCAGATTTATATAGAAAAAAATATTCATATCTCTCTCTCTCTCTCTCTCTGTGTCTGCCAATGGAGGAGAAAAGAGAGAGGGGGCTGGGACAGGGCCCCCTTCGATTCCCACCGCCGGCCGCGAAGCCGGCGATAACGCCGCCGAGTCATGTCGGCAACGCGGTCAACATGGGTGTGAGAATATGAATTTTTTTGGGCTATGTTTAGGTGCGAAACCGAGAGAAATCCGAGGCTGAAATTGTATTTTTTGGAGCTGTGTTTTCCAACAAAAATGCTGACGGTCGAGGTAAGTAGTTGGGTTTTCTTGGTTTATGGGTTTTATTTTGATTTGGGTTGATTCTTGGTTTGATTTGGGATGGAGCCGTGGGCGTTCTAAGGTGCTGAGGTGGTTGGTGGAGGTGATTCTTGGTGGCATTGTGGTGGTTAGGTTGTGAAATTGATTTGGAAGTGGTGGTAGTTCTTGGGCAGATTGATGTGGTTGGGTTCGGTTGCTGCAGTCGGTGGTGATTGTTTGAATTTGGGTGCAGCTTGTGTGGTCTATATGTGTGGACAAGGTGGGCAGTGGCCGTGAAGGCAGCGAGTCGGGTGACTCGATTATTGTAGTATTGGTTTGTGAGTGGTGATTGTGGCTGTGGAGATTCGGCTATGGAGAAGATAGAAAGAAAACAGAAAATCTAGTAATTCTACCTAAGTTTTGTGATAGTGTCGTGACTGCGGATCTGATAATGAGTGCAGTTATAATGGCAGAACGAGTTAGCCTGTGATTAGAATTTGAACTGTGAAATCTTATCAGTTAATTCGTGGATGAAGGGATGATAAAGTTGAGTTTCAAGATAATTGGGAAATCAATTTTTGAAATATAACTGATAAACTCAAATATTTTCAAATTTTGAAAAGAAATAAGCTGGAATAAAATTGAATAAAAATTGGGTTTTAAAAATAGAAATTATGAATTTTCGAACTTAAAATCTAATTGGACAAAAAAATATGTTTATTGGCTCGAAAATAAATAACATGGCTAGACGACGTGCTTAAACTTTAATAATGGGTTAAATCATAGCGACATGTTTTGAAAAAAAATAAAATATTCATTAATAATCATATCGAAAAATTCTCAGTAGCTAAAAAACATTCCTTTGGTACTTGGTCTACCATTTCTAGTTACTACTAGAGCACTAATTGATGTAGAGAAAGGAGATGTAGTGCTTCGTGCTAAAAATCAAGATGTAACTTTCATAATAATGCAATTTCATGCCCATGAACCACAGCTAGAAAATTGCTCCAGGATCGATGTTGATTGGGAATTGAAATGTTGGGAGAGGTATGAGTATAAGGTTAGAGGAGATGAAGAGGCTTCACCGTCGAATCAAAAACCACCTTAAGAAGTTATTGAAAAAGTCTAGCTCTAAACTATAAATGAAATGCTTGTTGGGATGCAACCCAATCTCTCAAACCCTTCTATTTACTTGTTTTATTTATTGCTTTTGAGATTTTCCTTTGTTTGACATTGCATTTTAGGAGTACTAGTATGTTTAGAATGCATGCATTGAGTTATTATGTGCTTTAAGTACCTCTAGTATTCTATTTTGCATGTTTGAGCATTAAGAGTTGTTTTTAATTTTCATTACATTTTTAATTGGGTAGTTGCTCCACATTGCATGTTAGGATCACTAGCATGTTTAGAATTCACATTTTAACATGTTAGTTGCATTGAATATTTCATTGCCCTTATTTTGCATGTTTTAGCATTTTTAGGGTTTATTGCATTTTATTTGTTTTGTTGTTTAACATCACAATCTTCAACACGAGAACCTAGTTTAGGACATGTGGACATATTTTAGAACTTTGTTGCATGCATTTGAAGGCATTTAGGGATTGAAAACAGGGTCCAAAACTAAAAATATGAAAAATTTAAGGCTGTTGTTGGAAATGACCGTGATGTCGCACGGTAGTATTATTCAGCTTTAGTGGACCTAATTCACCATGCATTTTCATGACCCAAATGAACTCCAAATGTGATGATTTTTTGAAATGTTGTAGACCAAGTTATGTAATTGCATATGCCCGAGCATGTCTCGGGAAATTTCCACTTTTTCGAGGCGATGTCAAGGGCTGAATATCAGTGGTCGGCCATTTTTAAAAAATTCAAAATTTTCCTAAGTCCTAGTTTGAGGGTGTTTAGTTGATTTGTTTCAATTCTTATGCAATATATATGCATTCTAATTTTATTTATCTCTCTTTCGCATGAAAAACAATCAGAAAACATCTTGAACCAACAAATGGAAAAGCTAGAAACGGGTCCTATCATCCAAACTACATGAAGATCAAAGCTTCAAAATGGAAATAACGCCTCTCCAAATCAGGGAAGTACCTAACCTCTATTTGTTCTTATGTTTTTATTTGATTTATGTACTTGGAATACATGGAGGACAATGGACATGTCTAGATTGGGGGTGGAATCTCATTCATGCGTTTTTATTTACTAATACTTTTGATTTTGAGGGTAGAAAATTCATAAAAATTTGAAAATTTTTGTTGACTTATTTATTGCGTATGACATGATCTGGATTGGTTTTTGGGTGTTTTATGACCTATTTAATCTCTTAACTTGATTTAAGTGATGTTGGTATGTTTTGATGAATTTATGATTACAAGAGAATGGTCAATTATTGAAAGAAAGTGAGTACAACCTTAAAGGCAGAATCTGGAATTGATGATCTTTGATGATTTAGCAATTGGTTTTGAATTATATCTTGAGAAATAACGTATTAATCAATTTGAATGTGTTTATACATGAGTTTAAAGGTTTTTAAATGAGTTTTGGGGGTAGAACCTGACTTGAAGTATATAATTAGAGTGGAACTCAAAACAGCCTTTGTGAAATTCTTAGTTTGATGTACTGTGAAATGAATTGTTTTTGAGGCTCTAAGTCCTGAAATTTGTGTGATTTTGGGACGTGATTACCTTCACATACATGTCATAAATGTATGGTAAGAGTTTTGGAATGAATGGATATCAGTAAGGGTGTGAAAATAGAAATGAATCAACCTGCGCCGCAGCTGAAATTTAAAATCAGAATCTGTCCATTTTCAGATTGTACATAGTTTCACCCTTGCATGTTTACCATTCACCTCTAAAGCTTGGGATTTTTTTTGAATGAGTGTTAGGACATTATTGATGCAAAAAAATGTGTTTTACCTGCATCGAACTTGGAAATAGGGGGAAGTTTGGGGGTACTAAGTCCTAGTGTTATCTAGATTGTCTTGACATTAATGGTCCTAGTGAAGGAATGTGTGTATTAAGCTTGTGAACTTAAGAGCCTTGTTTGATACTAAGTAACGATACAGGTTGTTTGACGCCTTTAAGTAGAAAGGACTTGACTTACACCATAGAGAACACACAAACAGAGGTGAAAGGTAAGTAAAAATCCATTTACAACTACAATGCAAGAGCATAGTAATTGTTGGAAAGTTTTATATCTTATGTTGAACACAATGATTGAATATGTGTTCGAGACATCATTTTTATCATGTATTTTATGCATGAGCATTGGCATGTGCATGCACGACATACTATAAAGTTTGATATCTAGCATGCACGACATGATTTGAGAAGTGAATCATATTGCAAAATGTTTTATTGACCACTACTAGGGCACCGAGGCATGCGAGGCATGCTGTGATATTTGTTGGCAAGTAAGTGAGACCTCTTGGTGAACACAAGGAGAGATAGGGGGAGTCCTTGGCGGGTTACGGGAGGGTGGACCACTTGACTGTGCCTTTGTTATGTTATGATTATTGACACCGTGTGTGGGATACTTCTTGGGTGATCATAGAGGCTGATAGGAGATGTACCTCTAGTGATCACAGGGGGCTGGTCCACTCGACTGTGTCAATACCATATTGGCCATTGGATTATTGATATTGATTTGATATTGCGCAGAGCTCTTTCCGGTGCAAAGTAGATTTGTCAAGGGCACAGTGAAAAAGAATGATTTCAATCTAAATGTTTTGAGCTCATAATATTTGAATATGATACATTTATAACCTTATGTTGTTGAACGAAATTGCATGATTTTGCATGCATGATTTTTACTTATTGGGCATTAGCTCATGTAGTTCTTGCATTGTAGGAGAGCATGAAACTTCATAGATGGCCTTGCTCGCTGTGAAGCTCTTACAGGATTTCGAGGATCGATGTACATGGATGACGACCTGTAGGGTTATTTTGTGGGCTATCTTTTGGTTCTAAAGTCTTTTGTACTGTATTTTGGAATCTGGTAATGCATGTATATATGACTTATAAAGTATGGTTGTTTATACTTTTGTAACGTCAATGTAAAGTGTTTTCAGTAAGTCTATATAGTCTTCTTTTCTCTCAATATAATATTTTTATATTGTGAGAATACTTATGCCATATTTAAAAAAAAATTGATCGCATATTTAGATCGAGTAAATATTTTCAGCCTTTATACTTTTATACAAAATTATCTATTAAAAAGGGGTGTGACAGTTTGATGGTACTAATTATAATTATCGGAAAACTAGGATGATTATATATACTCAATCAATTGATTATAATATTTGGGATGTTATTGAATCCGGTCCTAATGAGCTTACTAAGGTTATTAAGGTTGATGGAAAACCGGATGTAACTATTTCAAAACCTAAGAAAGAATATGATGAGGATGATAAAAGAAATTGTCTTTAAATGCTAGAGCCAAAAATCTTCTCTATTGTGCATTTGGCACATTTGATTCCGCACATGATATTTGGCATGCTTTAGAAGTCACACACATGGGCTCAAATAAAGTTAAAGAAACTAAGATAAATCTTTTGTATAAAAATTTTGAAAATTTCTCCATGAAACAAGATGAACCCATTTCTAGCATGATTACTAGATTTACCGATATTGTTGGTGGTCTTAAAGGCTTTGATTGAAAATTTTCTAATGGTGAACCTGTTAGCAAAATGCTTAGGTCTCTCTCGAAAGATTAGAGCTCATTGATAGAAAACACCCAAGATGTCAACACATATCCCTTGGAAGAGCTCTATGGAACATTGATGACATATGAGCTAAATCATACCGAGACAAAAGAAAAGTCTAGAAAAGCAAAAGAGGAAGAAAGGAAGGATCCTCCTAGGAGACAAATTGCCTTAAAGTCATCAAATGATGAATAAGCCTCAAATTCTAACAAGAGTGATGAGGAACTCGATGATCTTGTTCTCCTTGTCAAAAAGTGGAGAGGCTTTTGCAATAACCGTAGATTTCAAAAGAAAGAAGACAAAGGCGAAGAGAAAAAGATTGTATGCTATGATTGTGACAAACCCAGTCGAATGTCCCAACAAGAGAAAAATCCTCAAAAAGAAAGCTCTACAAGCTACTTGGAATGATAGTGATGATGAGCAAGAGGAAAGTAAAAGTCATGATGAAGTTGCAAACACGTACTTCATGGCCATTGAAGATGAGGTAAATACAAATGACATTCCCTCCTATGTGAATTATCTACCTCATATGAAGAAATTATTGAAGCTTTTGAAAAACTTGTTTTTAAACATTCCACTCTTAAAAAGCAATACATTTTGTTGAAAAATGAAACCTGAAAGAATTTGGAAAAACAAAAGGCTATTGAAAAGAAGAATGATGATCAAAATGCCTTGAATGTAGAAAACCTATCACTAAAAGAGAAAGTTTCAGACTTAACATACATTGTTCACAAATTCACTCTCAAGGTAAGAAATTTTTTGAACTAATGCTTGGTAAACAACAATGTGTTTTTGATAAAGGAGGAATTGGGTACAAACCATTTTTGAAACAAATATCTCCCAAAAACACTTTTGTTAAAGCCTCTACTTCTTAATCCTTTCATCAAAATACTTTTGTCAAAACCTCAACTGCATGTAACTTTTGTAATAGAAATGGACATGTAGCTTTTAATTGTTTAGTGAAAAAGAAACTACACTTTGAAGGAAGGCATACGAGGGTTCAAGGAACCACTAGAACTAACTATCAAGGACCCAAAATTATGGGGGTACCAAGAAGTAAAAAATTAAGTCATGTTTTATAGGTATCAACAAAAGTAAAGAGCAATTGGTTCTTGGATAGTGGTTCCTCAAAGCATATAACCAGAGTTAAATCACTCTTATCAAGATTCAAAAGAAAGGATGGAGGTCATGTCACTTTTGGAGATAATGCCAAAGAAAAATCATTGGTATTGGAAATATTGATAATCATCTACCTCCCTCTACTGAAAATGTTTTATTAGTAGATAATCTCAAACATAATTTTGCTAAGTATTAGTCAATTATGTGATAAAGGTTATCATATTAAATTTGATTCTTCTAGATGTCTTATAAAAGATGCTACATCGAAAGAGGTATTTTTTATAGGAAGCTGAAGTAAAGATGTTTATATCATCAATATTGAATTTGAAAAAGAATTAAAATGTTTCTCAAGTTTTAAAGATGACACTTGGTTATGGCATAGAAGATTGGGTCATGTTGGTATGGACCTAATTTCAAAAATATCAAAAATTTGCTTTTTTAAAGGCCTACCAAGTTTGAAATTTGGAAAGGACAAGATTTATGATGCTTGTCAATTTGGAAAACAAACTAATAGTTCTTTCAACAATAAGCAATTTTCTTCTACCACAAAACCGTTACAACTTCTTCACATAGGTCTCTTTGGACCATCTCAAACCGTAAGTTTGAGTGGTAAACACTATGCTTTTGTCATTGTTGATGATCTCTCAAGATTTACTTGAGTTTTATTTTTAAATTTGAAAAATGAAGCTTTAAATGTATTTAAACATTTTTTGCAAAAAAGTTCAAAATGAAAAAGGATATTCTATTACAACTATAAGAAGTGATCGTAGTGGAGAATTTGATAACATGACTTTTGATGAGTTTTGCAAAATAAATGGGTATGAACATAATTTCTCGGCTCTTAGAACTCCTCAACAAAATAGTGTAGTAGAAAGGAAGAATCTCACATTGCAAGAAATGGCTACGACCATACTAAATGAAAATAACTTACCAAAATATTTTCGGGCTGAAGCCGTTAACACCTTTTCATATATTATGAATAGAGTTTTGGTAAGTCAAAAGAAAACTAAAACTCCTTATGAGATTTGGAAAAATATAATTCCCAATATCAGCTATTTTAAAGTTTTTTGTTGTAAATGTTTTGTTCTAAACAAAAAAAGAAAACTTTGGAAAATTTGATTCAAAATCCGATGTTTGTATTTTTCTTGGTCATTCATCTACTAGCAAAGCTTGTAGAATTTTTAACAAAAGAACTCTTGTAGTGGAAGAATCCATGCATGTTACTTTTGATGAAGCTAACTCTCTTGATCAAGAGAAAGGTGTTGGTGTAGGTTTGAAAATTCCTTTTGAGGAAATGAATATTCAAGACCGAAGCAATGAAATTTCAAAGATAATGAAGAAAAAGACTTGGAAGAACCAACTCCTCAACAAGAAGAAGGAGAATCTTCCAAAAATCCAAGTGATCAAACACTTCCTATTGAACGGAGGTTTCCTCCATCTCACCCAAAGGAGCTCATAATTGGTGATCCTTCAAAAGGGGTAAGTACTAGAAACTCTACTAAAGGATTCTTAAATAATTTTTCTTTTATTTCTCAAATTGAACCAAATAATTTCAAAGAAGCCAAACCTCGATTCTCCATCTGTGCCATGAGATTGATCCCGAGGTCTTTGTTCACGCTCTTCACCTCGATTCTCCATCTGTGCCATAAACCTCTCAAATTGTGCCCTCATTGCTGCAATATTATCATTACCCTGTTCATTCCTTCTATTCACACCCCCGAGCTGTTTTCTGTCTCCAATAGAAGATGAAGATGTGGAAACCTCTCTATCAGACATTTTTAAGACACGAACAAGGAAATTCGGAATATTTGGGAATTTTCGGAATATTATTTTTTTTAATCTGCCACAGAATTGGACTACGAGTATGGCAGAAAAAAGGGAACTGAATTTGGACGAAAAAAGAACAAGAAAAACACTTTTGAATTTTTGGGACTGACTCTTATGGATCAAACTGAAGAAAATTATGACTGACACAAAGAACGCGAAGAACAAGAAAAAAATCAAGAAAATCAAGAATCTGAAATAGATCCAAGCTCTGATACCAGATGACGCGATCCCAGTCGGGGAATCTCGTCGAACAACGCGGAATATCGACAATTAAAAAATCAAGAAAATCAAGAATCTGAAATAGATCCAAGCTCTGATACCAGATGACGCGATCCCAGCCACCATCACCACCACGACCGCGACCTCCACCACCTCCCCCTTGTCGCTGCACCGGTGGGTAACTCCTACCCTCTCACCCCGCGCGCACGCACACACTCGTACATCCACTCACAGTTCACACGATTTTCACACACACACTTGAATATACATTGTGATGTATGTGTATATGTATATACTTTGTATACTTTCAGATTTTGCCTTGCTTGGATTTCTGAATTTCAATTTTTGATTTAATTTGTATGTATATATGGAATTATATGTATATATTGTACTTATATATAAATTCAGTTTGAACTATCAAGATATTAGGTGTAGACATACATTACTGTGTATGTATATATGTAAAATTTTCAGTTCTATGAGAATGTAGATTTCGAATTTTAGGCTAATTTTGGGTTTGAGTAATGTTCATCATAGATGTATAAATGGGTATTGAGATTTTGAATATGTATACACTTTATGCATATGTGTGCAAGTGATTTTCAGATTTCAAAAATTGTAGATTTAAAATTTGTTTAATCGAGATTTTTAGTTTAACTTAAAGTTATAAATGTAATTTTCAATTCTGATGAAAAATGTATATATGTGTGTCAATCACGATTAAGTAATTTCTAAAGTTATGTAATTTTGAGTTTGAATTTGAATTTAAAAGATGAGAAGGCCTTCTAATGCGCATTGAGATTCATTTCTTGTCTCGAATATGGTTTTATGTATTTTGGTTATTATGTAAAGTCACGCTTGGGTTAAATTGAAGTTTTAATCTCGGTTAAGGTTTGATTATTATTAAAATGAATAACGAATGTGTTTGTGAACTAAAAGTTACACGTTTTGTCGAATGGTTTAAATCTTTCGATTTCGAGCATGGTATGGAAGTATTTAATATATCTTAATACCTTATTTGGAATAATTGATCACAAGAATGAAAAAGGAAAGAAGATTTATTGTTTTAACTTGTTTAATGTAATGTTGAAAGAATGATGAATATATCAATTTGAACTGAAAGCATATTTTATTAATGAATGGATACAACTAGGATTTTTGGTACATTGACGACACGGGCAGTCGAGGCTCCTCCACTTGCAAATTCAGATAACGGTAAATGCTAAGGACGTCAAGTAAGTAAACTTCCCCCCTATTTTCATGAAAGTAGAAAGTTAATGTGAAATTAATGTGCGTAAGTGATTTCGTGTTAATTACTTAATGTTGATGTATTTGAATTGCCATATGCAAGTATGTGTATTTAAGGAAATGTTCAAACATGCACATTATCATGTCATTGCATCATTAAGCATGCATTGGCATCGAAATGAGAAAGTCAAATGTTTTAATGAAAGGAATGTGTCAAAGTGCAATTTTTGTCAAAAATTATGTATCCCAAGTTTTTGAAAGAATTGGTGTACTTCTATGTCATGAAAGATCCGAGTGGGAAATGGGGCGCGGGGGACCGGCGTACCCGAATGTAATGAGCCGCTTTGCAGTGGAATGAATGTAATGAGCCGCTTTGCGGTGGAATGAATGAATGAACCGCTTTGCGGTGGAAATGCGCATGTTAATCTGGTTCCAAATAAGAATGGCCCACTGTTATCTGATTGACTAGAAGTTACACCAAGTGAGCTCACGATGGAATGAAGTGAAAGTTTTGAAATGTCAAGTGAAAGCTTGAAAAGTTTGAAAGTTTTGAAAGGTTAAAGTGAATGGGGATACATATTTCAAAGTTTAAAGCATTTCATGTCATAAGCATGCATTCATGCATAAAGTTTACTTACTGAGCTTTAGCTCACTCCAATCCCTCCCCAACATTTCAGGTGATGAAAGTTAGGTGATCCGAGGAGAGCACTTGGTGACAGACTCAGGCTACACAGCTTCAAGTTTTTAAAGAAAATAAAGTTAAATTTTGAAGTTAATTAAGTTTATAATTAATTATTTCTTAATTCATTCATTTTATGTTGATAATTGTTTGGTTGAGATTAGTTTTAAATTAGTTATGGAATTTCTAATATTGGTTATATTATCACTTATTGCATTTAATTGAAGCTTATTGATACAAAATGTTGTGTTGAGGAGTTTGGGGTTGAGTTTGAAATAATGTGGTGATGTTGGAGTTTGAAGTAGAATTGGGGTTGTATGTTGAATATTGGATTTCTATTTGAGTTGAGTTTATGTTGTAAAATGGTTTTGATGTCCCTCTACAGGTTGGTTAAGTCCAATTTATAGAGGAGACTCTGTCGAAATTTCTATAAGATTTTAAAATAGAAAATGAAAAGGTTGAAGTTTTTAAATGATTTGTTTTCCGCATTTTAATGTTTAAACGTTTTAAATTCCGCATTTAATGTGAATGGAAGTTAACACGCCTAGGTTTAAGGTTTTGAAACTTGGGGTGTTACACCATCTGTGCCATAAACCTCTCAAATTGTGCCCTCATTGCTGCAATATCATCATTACCCTGTTCATTCCTTCTATTCACACCCCCGAGCTGTTTTCTGTCTCCAATAGAAGATGAAGATGTGGAAACTTCTCTATCCGACATTTTTAAGACACGAACAAGGAAATTCGGAATATTTGGGGAATATTTGGGAATTTTTGGAATATTATTTTTTTAATCTGCCACAGAATTAGACTACGAGTATGGCAGAAAAAAGGGAACTGAATTTGGACGAAAAACGAACAAGAAAAATACTTTTGAATTTTTGGGACTGACTCTTATGGATCAAACTGAAGAAAATTATGACTGACACAAAGAACGCGAAGAACAAGAAAAAAAATCAAGAAAATCAAGAATCTGAAATAGATCCAAGCTCTGATACCAGATGACACGATCCCAGTCGGGGAATCTCGTCGAACAACGCGGAATAACGACAATTAAAACCTAGGAAAGATCTAAATCAGATTTGACGCGAAAATAACAAAAATTAAAAGATAGATTTGACGATAAAACCTTGACCCGACAATCACGACGCAATTAATTGACGATGCAGATTGAAGAACCAAGATTGGTGAACGCCACAAGGGTGGTCAATTCCTTGATAAGTTCGTTGAGTGAACGCCACAAAGATTGGATCTTTGATAAGTTCGAAATAAAAGGGAATAACTCAACCTCTCAATTTTGGAGAATCCTCTCCCAATAAATAAGCAAAATAACCTAGCCTCTAATTTACTCAAAATAGAATTCTAATTAGACTAAAATTCTAAAATAGGAAAATAACCTAAAAACCAAAAGGAAATAAAATAATTGGAAAATTCAAAAAATCTGGCCCGCTCCTCATTTACGGCCGTGAGGAACTCTCTTACGGCCGTAAGGGCCTCTCTGATCAAAAATCTGATTTATTAGTTACGGCTGTAACTTTCAGACTTACGACCGTAAGCCTGGTTCTGCTGAAATTCTGCCTTTTCCCTCGATAGTTGATTACGGCCGTGACAATAGCTTTTACGGTCATGAAGGATTTCCATTACGGCCATAATGCCTTTTCTGCATAAACAATTTCGTGTACTCGGCTCGACTTGATTCTTTCGTCTTCTCGGCTCGATTCCAACATGAAACTTACTCCGTTTTGCACGTAGATCACTGTCGTATTGTCGATGTCTCGACTTCTCCCTACGATGCTTGGTCTGGATCGCATCAGGAAGGCAACCCAATCTCACTTTCCCTTTAGTTAGTATGTCTTGTTTACAGCTTTACATTTAATTTTAGATAGGACTTGCATTTTTGAGATTTGATAAGTTAGCATGAAATCCCTTGCACCACATGAGTTGTTTGATAAGTTGATAGTCCACGTTTTGTGCACCACAACATGTTCATTGACACATATTGGATTTGATGCATTTGGAGGTCTCTATGTTACTAGCATCATTATTCTCTTGAAGTATGAATTTCTATACATGCTTGAACTTTGAGTTATGAATCATCATCTCTAGCACATACACGAGTCTAGGACATGATAACATACTTTGGGATTATTTGCACGCATCACGATGCTTTTGGGGTAAAAAAAATGGAGCCTAAAATTCGAATGGGGAAAATCTAGGCAACTGCCCAGATTAAGCTTGTGCGGCCGTGTAGTTACTCTAGCGTGCAACCGCATGCTTATAATCTGGGCAGTTTTCCTATATTATATGATATACGGGTATGTTAAGTTTCATCACTTATAACTCGTTTCCCCTCCTCAAATCACCCAAATTCGATTTATCAATCATGGCCCATTGTTTACAAATTATTCTAGTCCAAATTCTATCTTGTTATCACTTCCAAGGTATGAAATTCTATAACTTTATGAGATTATGCAATTTCTTGACAATTCTTGAGGTTTGTGGGGTTTCGGAATTGATGATAGTTTGGTATGGTTTTAGGATAGAAAGTGGTATTTGTGAATGATAATTATAGGTGACAGATTTTTGGATTATTCCAAGTTCCCAAATATATGTATTCTCTTGATTCTTCATCATGCATATCAAGTTTTCGATAAAATGTAACAATGGGTTTTTTCTTCGGGTTTTGAAAATACTTTTGAATGATCACCTTAAATACATGTTATACATCATATGTGTATCATTCATTCATGGGTTATAATGATTTAATGGATAAAACTCGAATTGAACATCATAGGCATCGCAATGCACTCACTATAGGGTCACTGCACCAAAATCAGCTTCAGGTCCCTACTATGGCACATCTTTTCATGAACCTATTGAACTCCAAATGCTCTGAATTTTTAACATGCCCGAAGGTCGCTTTTTTTAAATTTCTGTTTTTCGAGGTGAATATGGGTGGTCGGCCATGTTTGAAAATTCAGATTTTTGCTATGTTTTGGTTGGGGGTGTTGGTATTGATCTATTTCAGTTTATTAATGGTGTTTATGCTCCTAATATTCTTTATCTCTTCTTTGCGAGGAACACATCACTTGTAATACCTCAAACTGTAATACCTAAAACCAAGCTTGGAAACAAAAGAAATGTATCAAAATCATCTTAGTGGTATCAAAATAAAGCTTCAAATGATCACATTACACCTCTAAATCCAGGAAGTACCTAACTTCTCATTTTTGTACTATTTTTAATTGATAAATTTGTTTTTGTTTTTTTTTTTATCGTAAATGTAAAAAATTTATAGATCAACTGGATTACAAAATCTCCGGACATACCCAGGAAAAGACAATGGCACAGTAGCCAAAATTAGCCTATGAAGCTATACAAACTTGGACACAGCCAAGCAAGAGAACATACATACAAACACCAGCATACCCGGTAAAACAACAAAAACACCAACCCTGGAGTTAGTTTAAATACAAATACCTCCGGGCATACCTGGGGAAAAAATGAAAACTACAAGTTGATCAAAAATAAAATCAAACATCCCCCACAAGAGATTCAAAAAGATCCAAAACATGAGGATACAAATCAAAAATTGATTTGTATACATGTGTTTTGATTCTTCCAACAATGTTGTCTTCATTCGGCTTTAGGTCCTCAAAACGCATTCTATTGCGAGCAATCCAAATATGATAGATAGTGGCCGCAAGAGCAATATGTTTGGATGTTGAATGCCATGTAGTTCCTTTCGCTTCCTTCTTGATCCACTTAATTGCACTACAAAAGGTGCCCATTTGACGTGTAATCCCCAACCAAATTCTGATCCTTTTCCAAATTCTGCCAGAAAGTCACTGGAAGAAAAGGTGTAGCTGGCTCTCCGTGTGATGGTCACAAAACTCACATTTCCTATCAATGTCAAGGTATGTAAGCTTATCTTTTATGTGGATTCTGCCAAGAACAACCAGCCAAAGATTAAATGACATCTTTGGGGTGATACAGCTCTTCCAAACTGTGTTTGCTCAGGCTTTTTTCGTCCCTTGCTGCCTAAAATAATTGAGAACAATGTAACTTTCTACTTTTTGGGGTGGTATCTCATTTGCTCATATAATTCATTCATTCAACACCTCTTTTATTTTTGGGATATATAAAAAATGGTGAAAAATATGAAAATTCTGTTGATTTGTTTATCACCTATGATGTAGTTCGAATTGAATTAGGGTCTTGAATTAGATTGTTGGACAACATTTTAACTTAAGTTTACTTATCAATGATAGACTTGACTAAATTGAGCACATCGTCAAATTGAATTAATGCTTTTGTGAAATATGCTTGGCATATATGGGGGCAATATCATGCAATTTGAACTAGAATTAGAATCGAATTGATTGTTCAAGAAGTAGTTTGGGGGGGTGAAAAGGTTAGTATAGATATGCATGCATGGGTCACTACTACAAAAATGGGTTTTTGCAACATTTAAATGGCAACATTTGCTAATTGAATGTTGCTAAAAGTGGTCTACCGTAACATTTTGTAATTGAATATTGCATTTGATATAAATATTTGAGATTTATCCCTTTTTGCAACATTTAAAAATTGTTGTGATAAGTTGAAATTTTTGCAACACTCAAATTAAGTTTTGGCAACTTTTTTTAAACGTTGCAATAGGCTGCCTGTTGCAACATTTTAAAAACGTTGTAATAGGCAGCCTATTGCAACGTTTAAAAAACGTTGCAATAGGCTGTCTATTGCAACGTTTTTAAAAACGTTGCAAAAGACTCAATTAAAAAAAAAACCCCGAAGGACATTTCAAATTACCAAAAATTTAAATCAAAACTCTGAAATCCCAAAACCCATCCCTTCAGCACCGCCCACTAGTCCAGCACCGCGCCTCTTTCTTCGACCTTCAGCACCGCCAATTCTCTTCTTCCAAACTTCGCAACTCAAACTTCTACTGTTTCTTTTTCTTCTTCTCAGCCTTCCACGGTCCAACAACGTGGGCGAGAGGAGGAGATGTGTGCGATCTGGGTGCTGAGATTATCTTAGAGGAACCCTAATTTACTGTTTATGTTCAATTCAGAGAATACCTTCCTAACTAGTTTTTGAAGAATCGTGCTTAATGAGTGATGGTGTTCTGTATATGATGTTATTCTCTCGATGAATTTCGAAACTATATTGTTTTCAATCAAAAGTAAGGTTTGTGTTCCGTTTTTATGCATTTCATTCCATTTATTTACTTTCACCTAAAAATTATGGATTTAATATGTTTTGTTAAATATATTTTTAATGCTTTCAATTCTTGCTTCTCTACGATCTATGCTGGGTTTCTGAATCCCATCTACAAACCTTTGGATACTAAAATTCACTCATCTCCCCCTCTATTTTTATATTTCTGAAATCCTTGTTCGTGGTTTTGAAGTTGTTGAACAGGACCTTGCTTTCGATCTGAAGAATTTTCAATAACTATACATTTCCTTAATTGAATAAACTAAATATGAGACGCCATTAATTCAGAGCGATGTGCTTCCCATAGTTAAATGAAAGAATGAAATATGGTTGTGTCGAGTTTTATTTCTAATTCATTACTATTCTCTTGTTTCATAGTGGTCTTGTTTATGTGAGTATTCATGTTATATTTTATGGGGTATTAGAGCTACAGACTGCTTTACACATAAAGAAGTAGAATGAGAAGCTAAATTTTTAGTTTGCTTTACACAATTATGATTCAAGCGACGACACTAGATTAGAGCCTTAAATTTAAGTAACTACTAAGAAAAGGAATAGTAAGGTTTTTTTATACGCTTTTTTTGGTTAATAAATGTTGACAACTCTTATCATTTGCAGATTCTTGGTTTAGTAATATAGATTTTCTAACATGCATGCTATTATGGCAAGTGCAAGCTATTCATTAATGGGGATAGGAACTGCTACGGGTATGGCTTAGTTGCCTATAATCTTCCCCTTAATTTGATAATAATAGTGTATAAAAACTTATTGAAGAATGAGATAGAAAGTTTTGGGGCAGAGACATAATGTGGCACCCATGGACATTGTCCAAGATGTGCCTCTTTACTTCTTAAATTTTCTAACTTCCTAATCAATTATGAAGAACTAGGACAAATTAAATTTTCTAACTTCCTAATCAATTTGCATCACAATAACCTTATAGGGTGGAGAAGAAAAGGACAAACTCAACAATCAGGAACACCATGGATTTTGTCAAGTGAGTAAAGGTAGGAAGAAAGTTTCTAATTCTTTCTCTTGACAAGTAAGTATTATAGTGTGCCTTGCATTTTTTAAGTTTGCCTATTCTATGTATAATATTGCTTTTTGGAGCAGGTACCGTTTCCAGTACTTATTTGGGCATAATAGGTTGCTATAATGATTATCACAATATTGGTATTTACCTTAATATCCCATAGCAGTAGTCTCTATTTATTCACCCTAAGAATGAACTAGCCTTTGTTTCATGTGATGAATTTAATTAGCATGGGTAGACAAGGATATAAAGACCGCATAAGGGGGGGGGGATAGAACAAAATTTCTTGTTCCTCTTTTTTCTTCTCCTCTATTTCAATTCTACTTGTTTGAACATGCATATTGAATTTTTCTATCGTTTCCCACTATTGTCAATGAAAACAGAGTGCTAAGTTTAGGGCATTCTTATCCATTTGAGTTAATTTTTGGTTTGATTCTATGTTTTTCGTTTTTTTTAGTAACTTATCTTACTTTTCTTCCAGAATCTTAATTACTCAAAAGAATAGTGGTTCCTTCCGAGTCATTGAGAATTATGAATTCTCATGAGTTGAATAAATCAACACCAAATTGTTGTGACAATTCTTTGGTTCCAAAGGTGCAGCAGGGAAAGGTATGTATTTTTGAATTCATTTAATTTATATATATCCTTTCTTTTTTCCTTTGAAAAGAATAATCGAAAATAATCTTTTATTAGTTTAGAAGATGCAGCTGTTATAATGACAAGGAAGTTTGATTGCTATTGTGATAGCACTTGTGCACGCTATTACATACTTAACAATAATAGGGCACGTGCGTCAAACTAGTATAGCTTTAAAGAAATAAAGAGATTAAGGCAAGATGGGAAGTCAGGGTAATAAGAAAAATGTCTTATTTTCTTACTTTGTTATGCAAAGTTTCTTATGTTGAAACAGGGTGAAGTTAGGGAGAACTGGTTAGAGTTGGGAAGACAAAGAAATGACTGAGATTTCTACTTAGGAGTTTGAAGAAGGGAAGTAAAAGTCCCTAGGAGGGGCTTCTATTTGTTGGCAACATCAGTAGTGATTATGATGGTGGTATGCCACTTGCCTCCTTGAGTTAATGATAATTTTTTCATCAGTAACTCACTTCTTGATATGCTTTTGAAATGGTCACTATAAGTTTAGGTTTTACATTTTGGGTGAAAGCTCATTTTCCTTGGTGGTAGATAAAGCATCTAACTGACATCTGTCATCGATGCACTTTCACGTCTCTGGTCTAGTAGATTGATTTAGGACAAGTCATATCAATTTCTATGAAATCGCATTTGAAAGATATAAATGTATTTTGCTTTTAAATCTATTTTTTTTTTTCTACCATTTATTAAGTAAAGCGTGACATTCACTTATAACTTTGCTAAAATTTGTTATAGGTGTAACTTTGAAGATGGACCGAATTTAGCAATCTAAAGGTGCGGTTATATTGCGGGTTGAAGTTAATATTCCCGTAGTAAAATATTTCTTTTGTCAAATGATGATATTCTTTTGCGAATTTGTTAAACATTATCAACACTTTCTTTCGTGGATTTGTTATTCTGTATTGTGGATTTATTAGACATTATCAAGACTTTATTCTGTACGAATTTGAAAATTCATAATGTATTTACTTTTGTTTTTATTTAAAGTACCATTTTAATGAAGTAATTACAAAAATTTGGGTTTTATAAATAATTTGTTCAATAATATTTTTTAAAACACATATATATATATAGCAACGTTCAAAAAACGTTGCAAAAGGGTCTACGGCAACACTCAATAAATGTTGCAAAAGGTTGGGTTAAAAGTTTTTGCAACACTTTAAAAACGTTGCAAAAGGGTTTACGGCAACACTCAAAAAATATTGCAAAAAGGTCTACGGCAACACTTAATAAACGTTGCAAAAGGGTCTATGGCAACACTTAAAAAACGTTGCAAAAGGGTCTACCGCAACACTTAATAAACGTTGCAAAAGGATTTACGGCAACACTTAAAAAACGTTGCAAAAGGGTCTACCGCAACACTTAATAAACGTTGCAAAAGGTCTATTGCAATGTTTATTTCAATCTTTTTGCAAAGTTCAAAAAACGTTGCAAAAAGTTTTTTCTCTACGGCAACTCTGGGATTTGCAACACTTGTGATAGGTGTATTTTATACACTTGGGAATATGCCAAAATGAGAGTTTATCGTGTTGATTTATGAATTTATCCTACCTAAATTGCATTTAATTGTTGTTATTTCAGATTTTAGTCAAAAAGAGGAACAAGGAAGCAATTATGGGAAATAATGGTCAAAAGAAGGAGAATTAAAGAGAAACAGAAATTCTAGGGTCAAATTGATCAAATCAATAGTGGGGGATACATTTCGCAAATAAAATTAGAGGACCAACTTGAAGGCCAAGAGAAAGATGGCGAATCGCGTGGAAGTCCTCCAGGTCGCGATCGCTAAGGTTCAAGGCTAGTGATCGCTGACGTTCCAACCACGCGATCGCGTGGGTGTCCGACTGGGCCTGTACTGGGCTTTTGTGCGCGATTTTAAGAGGAAGACTCGGGAAATTGACCTAAGTTGTAACAGAGGCGTGAGGAACAAAAAGGGCAGTTTTGTGCAGAGCTGAAGACGAGAGGATTCTTGGCTATTCAACATCGAATTGACGAGGAGACTCAAGCACAGAAAAAGCACAGGAGATTAGTAGCTAAACACGGGAAAGCAAATCTTGGTGCAAGACTTCTTTTCTCATTGTTGAACTCATAAACTCCAGCATGTTTAATTTTAATTCAGATTGCTTTTATTATTCAGTTATTATGTGTAACTAATCCTAACGTTGGGAATCACGATGTAGCCTAGTCACATTACTTTAATTCCATGTTCCTTGTTTTAACGCCGTAATGCATGTGTTGGTTTATTATTGCGTTTAATGCTTGAATGAATTGGCCACTTATTCATGACTTTATGTGTTATTTCCATAATCCGAGAGGCGAGTTAATAACATAGATCTAGGTAATAAATCCATTAATTGAACGAGAGATATAGATATACTTTCGTGATTAGTGCGATCATATTTAAGTTCTTGCATGTAATGCATTTAGATAAGGAATATTCGGACCCGCTGTAGAGATACAAGGTTGACTTATCTAGGTAGAGTTGATTTAAACTCGAGAGAGGAATCTCAACTTAATTTAGTGAACTTGATCGATCACATATTTAGAAAATAAAATCTGGAACAAGAATTGATTTAATTGGCTAGGTGAAATCGTGAATCCAAACCACTTTCAATCATACTTACAAACAGTCAGCAATTGCTAAACCTCAATCTTGTGCAAAGTTTTAATCTGTTAGTCATAGTTATAAACATTAGTTTCGAAACAATCAAAAAATTTATTTCTTTGTTCAAATAGGGATAAGAATTTACACATTTCGGTACTTACTAAACGGTCCTTGTGGGAACGATAATCCGGACTCTTAGGTCCATTTTAACTACTCTTCACGACCCGTTCACTTGCGGGGATATTTCGTAGTGCGAGATATCGGTGAACAAATTTTTGGCGCCGTTGCCGGGGACTGTTTTTACAAATATCGATACATATAAATTCTTACTTTAATTTGAATTTTGTTTTGCTTTATTGTTATTTAGTTTAGTCTTAATTTTTTTCGATTTATCTTTATAAATTGATGTTAAGAAGGACTAAATCTTTTGAATTGCTTCCTCTTGATACAGAAATTGAACGCACTTTTCGACAAAGGCGCAAACAACAGTTGAAAGCAGCTCAACACACAAATTTAGCAATGGCAGACAATCCAATTCAGCAAAACCAAAATAATCTGCCAGCAGAAATTGTAGTTCAACAACAAAATCAACCGAACAATGGGAGGCGAGCATTAAGGGATTACATGATTCCCCCAGTGGGAAATATTGGAACTTGTATAGTGCCGCCTGCTATACCTGCCAACAACTTTGAGATCAAGACTTCTTTGATTTCTCTGATCCAAAACTCTGCCGTCTTTCATGGGCTGCCGTCTGAAGATTCACATGCACACTTGAGAACTTTTCAAGAGTTATGTGACATGCAGCGAATGAATGGAGTTCCGGGTGACGCTGTAAAGCTGAAACTATTTTCCTTCTCATTGGCAGACAAGGCAAAGGCATGGTTTTACACGCTGCCCCTCCATACAATCACTACTTGGGAAGTAATGAGTCAAAAATTTGTTGACAAGTTCTTTCCACCTGGCCGGATGTCAAAATTAAGGCGCGAAATCCTTTCGTTCAATCAACAGCCAGGAGAGTCCATTTTTGAGGCTTGGGAGAGGTTCAATGAGGTAGTTCGTCAATGTCCTACTCATGGAATAGCTGATTGGATCCTCATACAAACTTTCTACAACGGGTTGACCAACGATAACAAGAAGCATGCAGATTCGGCTGCAGGTGGATCAGTGATGGACTTGACTTACGAAGAAGCCTCCGAAATATTCGAGAAAATGGCAGCAAATAGTTATCAGTGGTACTCCGATCGCACCGCACAGAAATCTGGTGGAATAGCTGCGGTAAATGAAATTACAGCTATTAATGCTAAACTGGACGCATTGACAAAAAAATTTGACAGCATGAATCAGCAGCCAGTGCTTGCAGCTCAGGCAACCATAGTTTGTTATTACTGTTTTGAGAATCATGCACTATCAGAGTGTCCAATGGCAAATCAAGGTCAACCGGATAAAGAGCATGCAAATTTTGTTGGGAACAATCAGAGGCAGCAAGGAGGTATGTACTCACAAACGTACAACCATGAATGGAGAAAGCATCCCAACTTTTCATGGGCTAATAATCAAAACACCCAACGACCACCAGGGTTTCAGCAACAACAACCACAGCAGCAACAACAAGTGAAAAAGACTTCTAGTGAAGAATTGATACTGCAGCTGCTGCAAAGCCATAAAGCTGATATTAAAGAAATAAAAATTCAGTTGGGACAGTTGGCAAACGCAAGTTCAGAAAGACAACAAGGTAAATTGCCAAGTAATACAGAAACAAATCTATGAGAACAGGTACAAGCCATTACAACCAGAAGTGGAGTTCAATTACCAGAAATTAGCGTGAAAGGAACAGATAACTCAGAAATACTAACAGAAGCAGTGGAAGGGAAAGAAGCTGATCACACGGAGAGTGAAAAGTCAACGGAAAAATCTGACAGGGCAGAAGAAGCGGAGGTGAGGAAGGCCCCGACCCCAGTTAAAGCCTACGTACCTCCCATACCATATCCACAGAGGCTGAGGAAGCATAAAATAGACCAGCAGTTTGCAAAATTTATTGAGAAAATCAAGCAGCTGCACATCAACATTCCCTTCGCAGAGGCTTTAACCCAGATGCCGAGCTATGCGAAATTCATGAAAGAAATCCTGACAAATAAACGAAAGCTGGACGAGCATGAAATAGTGATGCTCACCGAAGAATGTAGTGCAATAATCCAGAAGAAATTGCCTCCCAAACTGAAGGATCCAGGGAGTTTCACAATCCCTTGCACTATTGGTTCCATTGAATTTGAATCTGCTTTATGTGATTTAGGAGCCAACATTAATCTAATGCCTTTATCTATTTTAAGGAAGCTCGGGATTGGAGAAGCAAAACCAACCACTATTTCCTTGCAATTAGCAGATCATTCGATAAAATACCCGTGGGGGTTGCTTGAAGACGTACTGATAAGAGTTGGGAAGTTTATTTACCCTGCGGACTTCGTTATACTGGATATGGAAGAAGATAAGACAATTCCTCTCATCTTGGGACGACCATTCTTGAGAACGGGAAAGGCTTTGATAGATGTTCACGAAGGAACACTAGTGCTTCGTGTGGATGAGGAGAAGATCACCTTCAACATTTTTAAGTCTATGAAATATCCCTCGTCATTGGATACGTGTTTCACGGTGGACACTGTGCAAGAAGCAGTTCGTAGTGTATATGATGAGGAGCATCCTAAAGATCCATTGGAGGCGTGCATAGTTCAGTCAGAATCTGTAAACTCGGAAAATGAGGAGGTGGCAAGGATGGCTAATGAATTGGAGGCATCACCAAGGTTCACGTTGAGGGCAGGTCGTTATTTTGAACCATTAGGTGAAAATTTGCAGAAGTCTCGACCATCGTGTGAAATTCCTCCCACTTTGGAGTTGAAACCTTTACCAGCCCACCTGCGATATGCATTTTTGGGGGAGTCATCAACACTGCCTATTATTATTTCAAGCCACTTGACAGCTTTGGAAGAAGAACGGCTGCTGCGGGTGGTGAAGGAACACAAAACCGCAATAGGATGGACTATTGCCGATATCAAAGGTATTAGTCCGACTATCTGCATGCATAAAATTTTGATGGAAGATGATTCCAAGCCATCAGTAGAAGGACAGCGTAGACTGAATCCTACTTTGAAGGAAGTGGTGAGAAAAGAGATTTTAAAGCTACTTGATGCAGGTATTATATATCCGATATCAGACAGTGCTTGGGTCAGTCCAGTTCATGTAGTGCCAAAGAAGGGAGGCATGACAGTAATTGCGAATGAGAACAACGAGTTGATCCCTACAAGGACAGTGACCGGTTGGAGAGTATGTATTGATTACAGGAAACTAAATGTTGCAACCAGAAAAGACCACTTTCCATTACCGTTCATCGATCAGATGTTGGAAGCGGGTCATTCACACTATTGTTTTCTTGATGGATATTCGGGGTACAATCAGATTGCCATTGCCTTGGCCGATCAAGAGAAAACTACTTTTACCTGTCCCTATGGTACATTTGCCTTCAGGAGAATGCCGTTTGGACTGTGTAACGCTTCAGCAACGTTCCAGAGGTGCATGATGGCAATATTTTCAGATATGGTGGAGAGATTTATTGAAGTCTTCATGGATGACTTCTCAGTCTTTGGTTCCTCGTTTGATGAGTGCCTACACCACCTATCCCTAGTGATTAAGAGATGCACGGAAACAAATCTGGTGTTAAATTAGGAGAAGTGTCACTTCATGGTGCACGAGGGAATTGTGCTAGGGCATCGGATTTCTGAAAAAGGAATTGAGGTGGACAGGGCAAAAATTCAGGTAATTGAAAAACTACCACCACCTAGCTCAGTCAAAGGAGTCAGAAGTTTTTTAGGACATGCTAGATTCTACAGGAGATTTATAAAAGATTTTTCCAAAATCACGAAGCCTTTGTGTAGTTTATTGGAGAAGGATGTAGTCTTTAATTTTTCTGAAGAGTGTTTGTCATCCTTTAATACACTCAAAGAAAAATTAACTACCGCACCAATTATCGTGGCACCGGACTGGAGTTTGCCTTTTGAACTCATGTGTGACGCGAGTGACTACGCTGTGGGGGCAGCATTGGGGCAACGAAAGGACAAAATTTTCCACGTAATTTATTATGCCAGCAGAACTTTAACTGATGCCCAGATTAATTATGCCACAACTGAGAAAGAGCTATTAGCAGTGGTGTTCGCCTTTGACAAATTCAGGTCTTATCTTATAGGATCAAAAGTAGTGGTGTACACAGATCATTCGGCGTTGAAGTACTTATTTGGGAAAAAAGATGCCAAGCCTAGACTGATCAGATGGGTTTTACTGCTTCAAGAATTCGATATTGAAATCCGGGATAAAAAAGGTACAGAAAATCAGATTGCGGATCATTTATCCAGATTGGAGCAGGTAAATGAGGAAAATCTTGAAGACATAAACCAAGTATTTCCAGATGAACAGTTAATGCTGCTAGCCCATATGTTGCAGGTAGAGAATAATAAGGGGCCCTGGTTTGCAGATTATGTAAATTACTTGGCCAGCAACGTTTTGCCTCCTGATTTTACTTACCAGCAGAAGAAGAAGTTCTTTCATGATCTGAGGTTCTTTTATTGGGAAGATCCATTTCTGTACAGAAGGGGACCTGACCAAATAATTCGACGGTGCATTCCAGATGAAGAGATTTTATCGGTTCTAGAGAGGTAACACTCAGCCCCATATGGTGGACACATGGGAGCCACTAAAACAGCAGCTAAAGTCTTGCAATGTGGGTTTTATTGGCCAACAGTGTTTAAGGATGCCTTCTCGTTTGTCAAGGCGTGTGACCGGTGTCAACGAACAGGTAATATATCATCCAAGCATGAAATGCCGCTTAACAGTGTTTTGGAAGTGGAAGTGTTTGATATGTGGGGAATAGACTTCATGGGTCCGTTCCCACCTTCATACAACAACAAATACATACTGGTGGCGGTTGACTATGTATCAAAGTGGGTCGAAGCAAAGGCATGCCCAACCAATGATGCCAGAATTGTGGTTGAATTTATACGGAAAAACATTTTTACTCGCTTTGGAGCACCAAGAGCGATCATAAGTGATGGGGGAACTCATTTCAACAACAGGTTGTTCAAGGCAGTATTGGCCAAGTGTGGAACTCGTCATCGCATGGGAACAACTTATCACCCGCAGACTAGTGGGCAAGTGGAAACTTCAAACCGGCAGTTGAAACGGATTTTGGAGACAACAGTGAGGTCATCCCGTAAAGATTGGGCCAGCAAATTGGATGATGCTCTGTGGGCATATAGGACAGCTTTCAAGACTCCCATCGGGATATCACCATTTCAGTTAGTATATGGAAAAGCGTGTCATCTGCCTGTTGAATTTGAACACAAGGCATACTGGGCTTTAAAGCAGTTGAACCTGGATATAGACTTGGCCAAAGATCAGAGATTCTTGCAGCTGAATGCATTGGATGAATTTCGCTTGGGAGCCTATGAGAATGCTTCCATCTATAAGGACCGGACTAAGAAGTGGCATGATCGCTACATTCACAAGAGGGAATTTCGAGTTGGGGATCAGGTGCTCCTGTACAATTCACGCTTGAAGCTTTTTCCGGGAAAATTGAGGTCGAGATGGTCTGGTCCATTCACAATTGCTCAAATATTTCCATATGGCACATTCGAGCTTCATCATCCGACTAAAGGACATTTTAAAGTTAATGGGCAAAGAATCAAGCATTACTATGAGGTGGATTTTGATAAGGAGAAGTCACACATTGACATCACCGTTCCAGAGTAAACAACGCAGAAAGTCGGGCTTGAGACTATAAACGGAGCGCTTGTTGGGAGGCAACCCAATTTTTCTTCTCTTGCATTCTTATGTTTTATGTTTACCTTAGTTTCGTATTTTTATCAATTCTTTATCATTGGTGCATTCATGACATTTGCATTAGTTAGTCTTTGGATGTTTTCGTATTTGTTCAAACATTTTTGTGCACGTTTCATTCATGTCAGTTCCGCTTTGCATGATTTGGCATTTTCGGCATATTTTCAGATTTCTATGTAATTTTGAGCATTATAGATTTTAGTTGTCGCTCCCGACCCCCTCACGAGTTGAACAAGGTATACTGTCGATATTCATGATCATCCACGCTTTTCTATCATTTTGTGGCTTTTGTTTCATATTAATTTAATTTCATATAAAAATAAAAAATAAAAAAAATGGTTAAGTCGCGATCGCGATTTTACCATATAGGTGATCGCGACTCGCGTCAAATTTTTCAGCAGATTCTTTTTGAGAAAACCACGCGATCGCTACTAGGATTTCCACGCGATCGCTTGGGTGACCTGGGCGCGAGAATTCACTTTTTAAAACCCGGCAGCAGTCACTTGGTTCTTAATAACGCTGCCGGGTGAACCCTTTCTCTCTCGCCACCAAGCGGTCGTCTCTCGAATCTTGAAGATTACCACCATCATTCTCGTGCATCATCACGATTTTCAACACCCCTAATCACATTATCAAGGTATGCACTCATGTGAATTTTTGTATTTTCCTCTCTTTGACCAAATGTACCCTATTGATGAGAACGTGCGTATTTGATCGAATGGAGTTTGGGCTTAGGGTAGATTTTGGATTGGATATGTGTGGAAATGATGGGTGATATTTTTGGGTAACTTCCTTTTGCCCAAAGTTGTGATTTATGCATAAATTGAGTAATGCCTTCAATGTGTTCGATGAAATGTCCCAACGAAATTTTTGATGCAATTTGGGAAATCCGCTCAAGCACATATCTTTCTTACATGTTTTTCATATATTTTGTGCTATATTCTCCCTGTTTGACTCATTGCCTTACATCAATTTGCATGTTTCATTACCTAGCACCATTGCATTCACTGCAGGGCCATTGCAAGGACGCTGCAGGACCACTGCAAGGCCACTGCAGGGCCATTGCATGCTCACGTCACCACTTCATCCTTTCATTTCTATATCCATCTGTTATCAGTTTGCTTCTAAGTTTAAATATGTTACTCTTGTGGTGGAATACTTTATTGTGCTCGGGACACTTTTCCATAATTTTAATTTTTTCGGCACGATAACCGAGGTGAAAAGGCACCAGTCAGGCTGATTTTCTTTCTCTCTTATTGAGTAATTTCTCCCAAGTTTGGGGGTTTGTGCAATCTTTCTTATACTTTTTCCACTCTCACATTGGTTCTAATGATGAGTTTGCTCTTTGTAGGTACAATAATGCCTCCGAAAGCCACCGCTTCACAGAAAGGGAAGGGACAGGCTGGCCCTTCTAAGCGAAAACGAGGAACCTCCTCTGCGGATCCCGAGGGTGATCAGGGTAACATAGGAGATATACAAAGGTTTTTGGGGAGCGAAGAATTGCACAGATATGATGTGCTGCTTAAGGGGAAGAAAATGTGGAATGAACGTGAGGTAATTGTGGCTGATTTCCCGGATACCGAGCTAGCCCATCTTATAGAGAGGGCCGGTTGGCACAAATTGGCGGGCACACCGCACAAGCCATATCCACTGTTAGTCAAGGAGTTCCTAGCCAACTTCAACCATGCCATCGAGACAGAAGGTGCCCCTCACAGGTATAAGACCTGGGTGCGTGGTAAATGGATCCGATTTTCTCCGGCTGTCATTGAGCGGGTTTTGGAGCTGACACAAGAGGGGATTGAGCAGGTCCCTAATGATTTGGACATTGATATGATTACTGACTTCTTGTACGGCCAACAGCATGTGGAGTTGGAGAAGCCAGGGCGCTTTGAACATGGGGAGCTCACAGAGAGTATCAGGGTCCTGCACGTCTTCATGTGCCAGGGGGCGCAAGTTGGATTTTGGGAGGCACATCTTTGATTTTATTATCACACTTGCCTCCCAGCTGGACTCCGGCCGCCAGATCATGTTTCCTTGTTTGATCAGTGCGATCTGCGTGGCCGAAGGAGTGGATATTTTACCCCTTGAAGAACCTGCACCTCTCGGGGCCATTATCAGCAGACGCACCCGAGAGAGCACGAGGCCTAGGGTACAGCGAGGTCCACCTGCTCCTCCACCAGCCCCAGTGGTTCCTGTTGCCCCTGTTGCCCCAGCTGTACCAGCAGAGCCAGCAAAACCATTCGTACCAGCCGCTCCAGCAGCACCAGCACATGTGCCAGCTCCTCTTGGAGATGAGAGGCTCCTACGGCAGATACTGTTGGAGTTGACTGACCTGACTCGCACTGTTAACTTGAGGAGGGAAGCTGAAGTCGCACAGCACAGGCAGTTAGAAATCTTGGAACAGCGACTTGACCGTCTGGTTCAGGGTAATATCGCTGGGGAGCAGCGCATCATGCGCCATACGATGACAGAATTCAGCGGTCAGTTGTCACGTATACAGGCCAGGCTCTTCTCTATGGAGAGCCGACTGGAAGGGATCGAGCGGAGAGCTGAGGGCATTGAAACAAGAGTGGAAGGAATCGAACGGAGGGCTGAGGGGATTGAGGCGAGATTGGAAAGGATAGAAGGGAGATTGGATTCAGACGCAGCAGGACCATCTCAGCCGCAGCCGCAGGACCTACCCCCAGGAAGTTCTTGATCTTTTTTCTTTTTACCTTGCCTTCCATTTTTGATTCTTTCTTGTTTTATTGTTTCATTGAGGGCAATGTAATTTTTAAGTTTGGGGGTGGACTTAACTTTTAGGCTGTATTTACTGTTGATCATATGGGCCTGTATTAATTAGTATTCTGTAACTCTTCAATCCTCTGTTAATCAATGCTACTACTTGGTCCTTTATTTGATGTTTAGGTCACACAAAAAAAAAAACTTTAGTTAAAAAAAATTGTGTTGACACACTTATTGTCTAGGAAATAGTATGAATCAATTTACGCTTGGGCTTGAAAATTGAACAACATGAAAGCATGAACTTATTTTTGAACTAGTTATGTTTTGCTAGATTCATACTATCTGCGCACATAGCCAGTGTTTGATAATTGCTTGTGTGTGGGATTTTGTTTAATACATGTGGGGTAGAGTTTATGCAAATTTGAACTTAGGAATACCTCAAAATCCCAGAACTTAGATCATTGGAATTTGTGTGTATTGACGGGTTGGAGGTCTGTGATTCTTGGTTTTGCACTTTAGTCATTACAGTTTGGTCAATAGGTATAAACCACTTCCAGCATAAAAACAGAAAAATGCTGAAGGTCTTATTCCGCTCTTCAAATGCCTTTTTGACTCGAGTAAGTAAGTCCGAGGGGTCCTTCAAACCTGGTGCCCTAAATCCAACTGGCTTGGGGTTTAATTAGAAAGCAAGTACGGAGAGTGGACTTACACATAAGACATTTTGACATCTTTAACTTTTCTGTTTAAGCCTTTATGACTCGGGCAAGTACGTCTGAGGGGTTCTTTGAACCTGGTACCCTAAAGCCGTCTGGTTTGGGAGTTTCCGATCTGAAAGCCCGCTACAAGGGTCATATAGAAAGCCCGTATGAAAAGTTCTGCACAAAGATGGTAAAAGACAGGGACAATTAAAAGAAAAAGTCGTCCATCATAAAAATAATATATATATATATATATATATATATATGTATATGTATCTATTATTGCATGGTATAAGCTTAGTTGACTGAGCTGTGATGGTTGATGTTGTAGAATTGGGGCCCACTTGCTTTTGATTTGTTATACACGCACATTTCTGATTCTGACTACCTTGTGTGGAAAAAGCTAAGAATATTTTTAGAACCCACATAGATAAAAACCTAGGATGCGAGAGAAAAAGCAGAAAGTGGTGATCATCCATGAGCGTTGAAAGGAATTTTATTAGAAATCATAGATTGACCACATGGGATTCGGGCTGGATTATGCATAATGAGCCACACAGTGTTGAGCACATCTGTTGCATAAGTATGCGTTTGACATTGGCTATTCACACACACACTTGAAACTCTGGCATGATATAACTAGAAATTATTTTACATTGTTGTTCATAACTCGTGCTTAGAGCGTAAATTGATTTGGACTTATGGAGGCATATGGTAAGCATGTTGGCACAACAAAAATATCTTATATCTTGTCTATTTGATTTTGTAAGTCATTATCCGCTGTTCGAGGACGAACAATAATTCAAGTTTGGGGGTATTTGATAGGTGTATTTTATACACTTGGGAATATGCCAAAATGAGAGTTTATCGTGTTGATTTATGAATTTATTCTACCTAAATTGCATTTAATTGTTGTTATTTCAGATTTTAGTCAAAAAGAGGAACAAGGAAGCAATTATGGAAAATAATGGTCAAAAGAAGGAGAATTGAAGAGAAACAGAAATTCTATGGTCAAATTGATCAAATCAATAGTGGGGGATACATTTCGCAAATAAAATTAGAGGACCAACTTGAAGGCCAAGAGAAAGATGGCGAATCGCGTGGAAATCCTCCAGGTCGCGATCGCTAAGGTTCAAGGCTAGTGATCGCTGACATTCCAACCACGCGATCGCGTGGGTGTCCGACTGGGCCTGTACTGGGCTTTTGTGCGCGATTTTAAGAGGAAGACTCGGGAAATTGACCTAAGTTGTAACAGAGGCGTGAGGAACAAAAAGGGCAGTTTTGTGCAGAGCTGAAGACGAGAGGATTCTTGGCTATTCAACATCGAATTGACGAGGAGACTCAAGCATAGAAAAAGCACAGGAGATTAGTAGTTAAACACGGGAAAGCAAATCTTGGTGCAAGACTTCTTTTCTCATTGTTGAACTCATAAACTCCAGCATGTTTAATTTTAATTCAGATTGCTTTTATTATTCAGTTATTATGTGTAACTAATCCTAACGTTGGGAATCACGATGTAGCCTAGTCACATTACTTTAATTCCATGTTCCTTGTTTTAACGCCGTAATGCATGTGTTGGTTTATTATTGCGTTTAATGCTTGAATGAATTGGCCACTTATTCATGACTTTATGTGTTATTTCCATAATCCGAGAGGTGGGTTAATAACATAGATCTAGGTAATAAATCCATTAATTGAACGAGAGATAGAGATATACTTTCGTGATTAGTGCGATCATATTTAAGTTCTTGCATGTAATGCATTTAGATAAGGAATATTCGGACCCGCTGTAGAGATACAAGGTTGACTTATCTAGGTAGAGTTGATTTAAACTCGAGAGAGGAATCTCAACTTAATTTAGTGAACTTGATAGATCACATATTTAGAAAATAAAATCTGGAATAGGAATTGATTTAATTGGCTAGGTGAACTCGTGAATCCCAACCACTTTCAATCATACTTACAAACAGTCAGCAATTGCTAAACCTCAATCTTGTGCAAAGTTTTAATCTGTTAGTCATAGTTATAAACATTAGTTTCGAAACAATCAAAAAATTCATTTCTTTGTTCAAATAGGGATAAGAATTTACACATTTCGGTACTTAGTAAACGGTCCTTGTGGGAACGATAATCCGGACTCTTAGGTCCATTTTAACTACTCTTCACGACCCGTTCACTTGCGGGGATATTTCGTAGTGCGAGATATCGGTGAACAACTTGCCAAACGTTGCAAAAACCTTTTGGCAACATTTTTTGAGTGTAGCAAAAGGCTATTTTTGTTGTAGTGGGTTGAGGGTCAGAAGTTCTTGGGTTTGTACCTTTGGTTGAAGGGATTTTGGTCAATAGGTATAAGCTAACATTTAAAAAAAAACTTGTCTTATTCTTCTCCTCATAGCTTATGTCACTCAAGCAAGTAAGCTTTTAAGTTTAAAACCTGATACCCTAAATTCATCTGAGTTAGGAGTTATTAGCCTAAAGCTCGTTAAATGGGTCACTTAGAAAGCTTAAGAGAGAGAGAGGAAATACACACCAGAAACTAAAACATCTTTAACTTTTCTTTGTAGCATTTATGACTCGGGTAGTTAAATCTTTAAAGGTTCTCTGAACCTTGGAGTCACTGACCCAAAACTCGCTACAAGGTCACATAGTGTAACGCCCCAAGTTCGGTAAAGTTCGAGAAGCTACGTTGTCCTTTAAAGCTAACTTTATTGCGGAAATAATTGAATTCTAAATATCACATTTATCATTTGAAAATTGTGGCGAAAACTTAATCAGATGAATTCTAGAACAATTCATAAAAACTTAAATCTCAATTTTCCATAAAAAGTAACGACAAGAAAATAAAATTGACAATGTCCACAAATCATGAATTTCCAAATAGTTTCATTTATTAATTTGCCACAAATGCCCTTCAAATACCACCGTCTCTGAAATCTACAAAAGCTGTTAAAAACGGAATGAGCATTTCGAAAGAAATACTCAATAGACTCATCACCAATAATTAATTTACAAAATAATTGAACAGGTAATTATGCAAATAATATAGTGACGTTCTCTGATTCTCATCATAAGCATCACATAGTGAGTCCAAATGAACATATTCTCGTCTTATGCAATAAAGCATATAAGTTATGACGTGCATAACAACATAAATTTTTCAATTTATCTCATAAGAGATATTCTCTTCTCGTCTCATGCAATTACGCATATAAATCACGTAAATTCACATAAAACATGAAATTATAATTTAAACTAATTAGTCGGGGCGAGTCTACCTCAAACTTAACGAGTTTACAAAAAGTGGAGCGGGAGTAGCACGTCAATCTCTTAATTCACCAAAATCTCCGTCTAGCCAAAAGAAAATTAAATTGCTTTAGTATTTTGAAATTTAAAGATTAAAGTGATAAAATAACATTTGGGGACTAAATTGAAATTGAAGTTTTAAAGAAATTGGAATTTAAAGGTCTAAGATTGAAATAGTATTTTTCAGAAACTTAAGGGCTGATTAGGAACCTTTTAAAACTGCAGGGGTTGAATAAACGTTCTGAAAATTGAAGGACTAAATTAATTGATTTAAACTTGAGGGACTAAAATGGAATACTTCTAAAATAGGGGGCTGAATATAACGTTTTTCAAACTTGGGGTTTAAGGGGTATTTACCAAAAGTCAATCTTTAAAATAAAACATATATCTCACTCTCTCAATTTCAATAACAGAGAGGACAGAGAAATGGCGACCGACCCATCTCCTCCCGGGGCTGCAGGTCCCCTTTAACCGGCGTTGGCGCCGCCATGAACGGGTTTGGGAGTGGGTGTGTTAAAGGAGAAGGTTTTGGGTCGATTTTTGGTGTGATTTAGGTGCAACCGACGATAATCCAGGCTTGGATTTTCCAAGGATATTAGTGGCCGGTGATTGAGGTAAGTCTATGGGTTCTGTTTATTTTTGGTTTGTTGTTGTTTTGGGTGTGGATTTGATATGGATTTGGGGCCGGTAGTGGTGATCAATGGAGGTGGTGGTCGTGGTGATTCGGGTGGCTTGTAGTGGTGTGAAGATTGTGGGATTTATTTTAAAATCTGTGGTTGAAAACTCAGTTTGGCAGCGTGGGGAGTTCGGATTGTGGCAGTGGGAAGGGGCGGCCATGGAGGTTTTGGAGTTGATGATTGTTGGTTTATGTGGGTTGTTTTACATTTGGCCATTGGCTTGGTCATTGAAGGAGTTCGGCAGTGAGGGCGTGGCTGTTTTTGTTCGGGTGGTTCGGTGGTTGAGGTTTTTTTGGCAGTGAACTCGCAAATGGGGGTTCGGGCATTGATTGGGAATCTGAAGATTCTGTGTGAACGTGAGGAGGAAGATATGATATATTTACTGGCTTGGGATGCATATTTTGGTAAGTTAGGTAAAATCTTTAATTGGTAGTGATTTAAGGAAATGTTTCTGAGAATTGGTTCAGTCATGGGAAAGGTTTGGGAAATCAAAATCTGTATGGAAGACAAGAACCGTTATGTAAGGATGCTTTGGAAGGGATTGAAACTTGAAATGAGGATTTTTTTTTTCATTTGGTTGGGCTTTTAGATTGGGGCAAGGGGGTTTGATTGGATTAAATTGAATTTGGACAATAAAGCAGAAAATAGGATTTAAAAAGTTTGGATCTAAAATAATTAAAATTTGGACTTAAAATCAAGAGTTTGGACAATTTCTAATAATAAGGGAACAATACATAATTACCACTTTTTAAAATTAACAAACTTGTGTAATTTTTCTAAAAATCAGGTGGTAAATACAATTAATATAACTAATAATATATAATATAAATAATATATAATATATATTAGCTGTTAATAACACACAATTTCATTAATAAAAGAAACTTACCAACGCAAGAACAACTCTCCCTATAATATCGCCCTAAAATCTGCAAAATTAATTGAAGCTACAAAATCGATTGATTCTTCCCGAAATTAAAGATTCTATGCAACAATCAACAATTGAGGTAACATTACTCTCATATACCATGAAACATCATCATCGTTTATTGGGTAAATCGGAAGCTACTGTTCATTAAATTGAATCTGAAGCTACGGATCCTTGAATTAGAAGCTACGGATCCTTGAATCAGAAGCTACGGTTCTTTGAATTGATTCTGAAGGTAAGCATATTGGCTACCATTCTGTTTTCCATATGAAGTTTTCTTCAAAACTCGAAATGTGAAATCTAGATTTACGAGGTGTTTCATGTTTAATTAGAATGTTGCTGCATAAATACCAATAGCACATCAAAAAAAATTGCCTTGACGTGTTTGATTTCATTGCACTAAATATGATTTCATGAATAACATGTACATTCGAATGTACAGAATCACAATAAATACCGTGATCAAATTTGTCAACTAACTGTGACTAGTTTTGAACTAAATGTGACCAATTTTTTTTGTGTTTTCATGTAATTTTTATGTGTACACTGTGACATGAAAAAGGTATGGTAGCTCTACACATTCATTCGTTGTGCTAAATATGATTCCATGAAAGCATTGGAATGTATAGAATCACAAGGAAACACTGTGACCATTTTGTGAAGTAGCTGTGACTTATTTTGAACTAACTGTGACCAGATGTCTTGTGTTTCATGTCATTTTTCTGTGTCAGCGACATGAAAACAGGATGGTAGCTGTATGCATTTGTTTGTTGTGCTAAATATGATTTCATGAAATTACACGTGCATTGGAGTGTATAGAATCACAAATAAAACACGGTGATCAAATTTTCTAGAAGCTGTGACTTATTCTGAACTAAATGTGACAATATGTTTCGTGTGTGACCTTAATTTTATGTGTAACTGTGACATGAAAACATGACAGAATCTTTTCACGTTGTGTGTAAAGTTGTTTTAAACTAAATGTGACCTGTTATTTTGTGTATGAACAGGATGGTTGATTTACACGTTTGTTTGTTGTACAATGGTCAACCATCCCTTATTCTAGTGGAGGAGACTTGTAATTACACTGAACTTGTTGAGAATATAGTTTCAGAGTTGGGATTTCAGCATATAAAAGTATCGGTTAAATTGACATATTTGTTGAATACTTCTTTGCCTCCCGTTCGTATATTGAATAACAATAATGTCTACACATATTTGAGGCTAAAGTCTAAGAATGGAGACATTTCAAGTTATCCCATAAATGTAGATGTTGAAAGTGCACTCACTTTGCATTCAAGTGGTCTTTTACAGTCTTCAGAATCCTCAATAGGAAATGAGGTATCATCTTCCAACATGCTCTCTTTACAACAGATAGCGTCAGAAATATGTGAATCTGTTATGATTGTTGACGAAGGAAACACTAAAGAAGATTTCACATTAGTCTCCCATGCAGATGCAGCAGAAATTGTGGAAGGAAGGGTATTCCGCAACAAGGAAATACTAAAAATGAGCATGACGTTTTACGCAATCCAAAATAAGTTTAAATATAAGGTGAAGAGATCTGACAAAAAAGAGTATGTACTCAAATGTTCACATAGTGGTTGTATTTGGACATTCAGATCTTCGCGGTTGGGAGAAACCAATATGTTCAAGATTCGAGAAATGGGTATTGGTCACACATGCTCAACAAACATTGTTTTGGGGTCACATGACAAGTATCTAGCTCCATTGTGTCAAATTGCATCAAGTATAAGTATACGTCTTCTAGAACCATATACACTCCTAATGATATATCTAACGATATTTTGCATACATATGGAGTTTCAATTAATTATGCAAAGGCTTGGAGATCACGTGAGCAGACATTGAAGTTGATAAGAGGTGACCCGACCACATCTTTTCAAAGACTGCCATCTTATTTTTATATGTTGCAACAAGTGAACAGTGGAACAATCACAAGCATATTAACAGATCATGGAAACAGGTTTAAGTATTGCTTTATGGCTTTGGGTGCATCTATAGTTGGGTGGCAATTTTGTAGACCAGTGATTGTAGTTGATGGTACATATTTGAATGGGCATTATGGCGGGACACTATTTACTGCATGTACAGAAGATGCAAATAACAACATCTTTATACTTGCATTCGGGGTTGGGGACAATGAAAATGATAGGTCTTGGACGTGGTTTTTTCAAATGTTGAAAAGGGCTTATGGATCAAGAGAACATTTATGTATAGTGTCAGATAGACATAATAGTATAAAGAACGCCATTGAAGTAGTATATCCTGAGGTAATGCATGGGATATGTTCTTACCACTTGCTTCAAAACTTGAGGACTCAATTTGGGAGGTCAAATGAAAACATCACACATGCCTTCAACTGTGCAGTCCGAGCATATACCTTGAACGAGTTTGAGTATCACATGCAACAATTGTACGCAATGCATCCAGGAATCAAGAAATATATGGTATTTCCCATATAATTCTGTCAACTTGTACTGTGTGTGACCAATTATGTGTTAGCTGTGACTGTTTGTAACCATTTATAAGTTATGTTTTTTATTAACTCTGTGTGACCAGACTTTAGTAAATGTGATCTACTGTAATTTGATCTTACTGTAATTTGATATGTTTTATGTATGATATAATCAGTAGTATGCGTGACATATTATGTATTAACTGTGACTAGTTGTGACCTTTTATAAATTATATTTTTTATTAACAATGTGACCTACTGTGACTAGATCTATTTCACGTGTGACTAGTTTGTTGTGTGAAAGATACTCAACTGTTTTTGAAAACCTAAAGTACATCAATTGTGATATTTTATTTCTTTGTAGGATGGTGTAGGCAATGAAAAATGGTCACGGTTGCACATGCCAACGAACAGATATTCCACCATGACATCAAATATTGTGGAATCCGTGAATGCAGTCACAAGAGCTTCAAAAAACTACCCAATTCAAGCACTTCTAGAGTCATTGAGGCAAACTTAGAAGCGTAAGAAGGCAGTAGAGTTGTACTAGCTCCTATTCAAAAGAGATCTTCTGGACGTCCAACTTAGAAGCGTAAGAAGGCAGCATGTGAGAGGTCACAGGTTGTTAAATGTGGAAGGTGCGGTGGACTTGGTCACAATCGCCGAACATGCAACAACATGATACCACTTAACCATGAAGAAGGGAAATTGAGAGCAACCAAAAAGCGAAAACAAGACAGATAGATCGTTCTATTATGAATTTGAAGATATTCATTGTATTGCCTTATTATTACATTTTTTCATATAAACTGTGTTCTCAGATATATTGAATAAAATACTACTCATTTTTCATCCTGCACAATGTGAATGATTATAACCATTTTTTGTGCACACCATAACTGATTGTGACCAATGATTAAACAAACTGTGGCTAATTGTTACCAGTTTTTTTATCACACTGTGACTGCTTGGTATCAACGATGATTCAACCGTGTAATCAATTCAGACAGAATATTTATTAACTGTGACCTTTTGTGACCAAGTTCAGGCACACTGGTTGATTATTTTGCACACTATAACTGACTATGACCAATGTTTAAGCAAACTGTAACTGATTATTACCAATTTTTTGAGCACGCTGTGACTGCTTGACATGAACAATGACTCAACTCTGTAATCCCGTGTAATCAATTCAGACAGAATATTTATTAACTGACCTTTTTGTGACCAAATTCTGGCACCCTTGTTGCATATTGTGCACACTATAACTGATTGTGACCAATGCTTAAGCAAAATGTGACTGATTGTTACCAGTTTCTGAACACACTGTGACTGCTCGAGATGAAAAATGTGACCGTCTGTGACTAATTTTGTGGACACTGTGACTGAATTTGAGCAAAACTGATATAGCTTGAATATAGATAAATCAATTGACTGTCATTCCAAAAACATATTTACAAAATCAACAAAGGTAGTGAGACTAAATATGAAACTACTTACTGAAAAGCAAAATGTGAAACTAGTGAATATCCCACGCGTCAGTTACAACGTTACACCAAAAATAAGTAACTAATCATTATCTAGCATAGAAAAATATGAATAATATGAATCAAACTTCCATCTATGCTTCCCCTTTCTTCCCAATCGGCCTGATATACTTGTGCTTGAACAACAAAGTTGCAATTTCCATCCGTGCTGCTGTTGTATCAAATTTCATTGGCATATTTGCAAGATCATTGTGGAGCAAGTATTGAGCATATTTTACCACAAAAATGCCACAGTCATCCCTGTACAAATATGAAACAAAATGCATTACAGAAAGTACATAAGATGTTTCCTAATTGTCATACGGGTGTAATATACAATTATAATACATACCCATTTTGTTGATGCGGTAAACCACTTACAATGGTAGTTTGCAACTCACTTGTACTATCATCTCCACCATCTGCGCTTGAGACCCACAATTCTGTCATTTTCATCAACTGTGTAAGAATCTTGATGTGAGGCACAATACCCTCTCGAACCATGTTGTCCCGATAAGTTTTGTAGCTTGAATTGAAAATGTACAGGACACGGTTGTTTAGGTCGAGTTGTCCAAGCATCCAATCTGCTTTATTTGTAGGCATGATAGGCAAAAGCACATACTCAACCTCTCTCCAAGGAGTATTAAACATCAAACGTTCTCCATTTATAGTTTGCATAAGGCCTTCCTGGTCATTTATGATGCTTGGATCTTGGACGTACTTTGAGTACATTGTGCGGATTGTGGAGTCAAATAGAAAGTCTGTGGTTATCGCCTTCATCTTCACCTTATCTCCAAACTTGGCAAGTTGTCGCACATAATAAAAGCATGCATCGATATGCTGTCAACAATTAATTAAGAATAAATAACATGTTATTGTGCGATATACTATTTAAAATTGCCTAAACATGTAAACAAATTTACCGTGCTGTTTAGTGATGATCCAGTATCAATTAAAACATGCCACCAAGTTTTGGAATGCACGGGGACAGTGCCGCAGACATAGGCTGGACTAATCAGATCATCAATTGAATTGAACTTAGTCCTGAAGAAACATTAACATATCAATCTTTTGTTTTCCCACACTGTGACCTTATATACATAATGTGACCTCACATCATATGCATAATGTGACCTGATATTCTAGACTGTGACCTGTTTGAGATATTTCAATAAAAAAAATACCTGTTCCTTGGCTTGTAGCCTCTGTTAAACCAATTGTAAAATGCGATTTTGTTCAAGCCCTAGTTTAATATCTATCCAAACCTCCCTCACAGTTGGGATTCAAGTCTTATGGCTAGCAGCTGCTCCTTTTATGCCCCTGTCAAGTCTGCATTATCCACACCATCCAAACATCCATTAAAAACAATATTTTGTGTATCGTAGTTTGTTCCAACAGCAGCTTGGCGCCCTTCCACATTAACAAATGGAGAGTGTAAAGTCTTCGATGGCTTTGGTGCCCTTTTCACAGGAAGACCGGATGAATCATGAGTAGGATTAGATTCCTAAGTCACCCAATAAAAGTGTATAACCACGGTCAGATCTAGATAAATTATTATGTTGAGACAAATCTTTATCCACATTAACCTTGAGTCACACACTATCTATATTCATACATGGTTTTGAAAAAACATAAAAATCTATCTCACCTCAGATAAGTCACCTTCAGTCATAACTTGGAGATCACTCAACTTCAGAACAGATGTTATGACCTCATCAACCTGCTCCTGCACTTGATCAGCCTTCAACTTTACATCATCACTCCTTGCAGGTGTGGGAGTGCAAACACCAAGATCAAATGAAGGTGTTGGTATCATGTAGAAATCTTCATCGTCATTTGAAGGATCAGATCTCATGGGGGCTTTCCCTTTTTTGTCCACATCTTCATCCACCCTAGTCTCGTCATTCTATAACAAAAGAATTGAAACATATCTGGTCACATTTTGTAATTCTAGTCACAATTGCCCAAATTCGTAAAAAATTTGTAAATCACATTCAGTCAAAACTCACCTTAGTTTGTTCGACTTCAGATGACTTCGGGTCGTTTGAGGGATCTGGTTGCATAGGTGCCTTCTCATTTCTGTCTAGATTTTCATCAACATTTGTCCCTTCATTCTAAAATAAACACAAATGTGGTCAAATTTTGTCAGTCCAATAAATGAAGATACAAATGTCACGTTAGAACATATAATTTCACCTCATCAGCATGCTGCTTTGCTTCATCGGCCTTCTCTTGTACATTAATCCCTTGATTCTACAGTGACAATATTAAGACAAATGTGGTCACATTTTGTCACTTCAATCAAAGCCAAATGCAAAATCACATTCATATGTTTTTAGTCACTCACATCTTCATTGGATACATGTTCTGTTTTCAACATTGTTTTAACCTCATCGGCAAAAGAAGATATCAAACCAGCCACCGATTCTTCAAGAATCTTCATGTTTGACCTTAAATCACTAATTCCAACTTTCAATAACTCTTGGTTATTAATGACATCATTCAGCTTCATAGCGCGGTTGGAATTCCTCAAATCATCATTTATTTCGGCCATTCGTGACACAAGTTGTGCAATCTCTGTTTTCAAACCTCTATTCTCACTTCGAAGATCAGAAATTTCATCATGAAATATCTTCTTTAAGCGGTCACATTCCTGATGAAATAAATATAAATATTCATTTTCTAAAATATTATTGAGGGTTAAAATATTAGGAATCAAATAAATTACTTACTTCAACACATGAACATTGAGGATCATGTGTTGTGCGATGCTGTGCAGGCGTCCTGTGACTGTCATCCTTTTGTCTGTGTAATGGTGGGTCCACAAAAATATCATCATCGTGTTTTTTATCAACCTTTGAACGTGGCACATTAGTATCACCGGGAGGAGCAGCCTCGCCTGTGCCAACTTGTGTTGTTGATCTTTGCACGGTCTCACGAGGCTGTCTTGGTTTCGAGTATTGGACCCCTTTCATACAAAATATGTACAAATACAAACAATTGATCACAAATAGCATTAACTTGGTACCACATCATGTATTCATGTCACAGTTTATTTATAGAATCCTAACATATACTATCATGAAATATTGAGAATGTCTGTATAGTCACATATAGATATATAATATTGGTCACAGTATAAATATATAAAGTCACAGATACCCATGAACATTTGTCCCAGTTTTGTATATTCAGTTCACAGTTTACACAATATTGGTCACAGTTTATACAATATTGGTCACAGATACAATATTGGTCCCAGTATTGTATATTCAGGTCACAGTTTATACAATATTCAGGTCACAGTTTATAAAATATTGGTCACAGTTTTTCAATCAGTTTACAGACTGTTCTCAAGGTTTATAAATCTCATAGAAATAAATTCCAACCTCTCATATACGGCATACCAAGCTCTGCAATGGAGGGTTCAATATCATTTATCTCAACCTGTTACACATACAAATGTAAACCTTATCACGTTAAAACAAATATAATTATTTTGTACCTCCACATAAAACATGCTTTAATCTTTACCTCATTCTTAAATACTTTTCCATCCAACAATGGAACGGATGGATGCTTGTGCGCTGTCCAATTTACAATCCTAGGATAATTCCTAGCAATTCTTGTTGCAACATTTCCCTCCATACTCGGTATGCACTCGTACAACCACACATGGAAAGCAATGAGAAATCCATTCAATCTATAATGTGATATCTGCTTATCTAATCCTTTCTTCAAGGATGATAAGGTCATATCAAAAAGAATCTTCCCCCAAGGAAACACTTTCATCGAATCGAAATCTTCTACCAATACAAACATGTAGTGGTCAACCACCTTAGTGTATGAGGTAGAAAACAAAAAGCACGAAAGCAGGTACAAAATCTCAATCCTAACAAGATCGTGCTCATTATCCACTTTATCCCCAAGGAACATATTTCCTATATCATCACTAGTTACTACTCTTAGATCACCAAAATATTTCTCCTTCAGCTCGGACGGTTTATCCTCAAGACTCTCCCGTTCATCAACCCCCTCGTATCTTAAACCAGTCACAAGAAAAAATTCAGCCATAGAAAATCGAATATATCTGTCATGAATTTTGAACCACATCTCTTGCCTGTTGCGCTGTTTTACCTGACGCAGAAGTACATAGTGTAACAGTTGAGGCTGCACAACAATCTCTCTGCACTGTAGGAAGTGTGAGAAACACGTCTCTTCAATCATCCGTTTCTGTTCAGCAGTGATGAAATTCAGGATCACATTTTTATGCAACTGGTAGTGATTTTACCAGTAAACCACTTGTTTGGTTTTATTAAAAATTTCCATTCCTGCAAGTAATACTGTGAAATTATTGACTGTTTGCTTCAAACATTGTTTATGTCGCCTTTACCACAAATAATGCTAATTGTGAACCCAAAAAGATAAAGTCACATCTATACATAATTGGTCACATTTAGGGGGGAAAAACAAAATAAACTTCACACATAGTTGAATTCAGGTCACACAAATAGATCAGTTTTAGACAAACCAAACATACACATGCAAGTCTCATTATCCCCAAAATAGGTCACAGTTAGAAAAAAGACATGTCCCATTTAAACGACATAAGGTCCCACAATCCATCAAATTCATACACACGAACTAACAACTTGATAGGTTACATTTGAAGGCAACCCAGGTCACAAATAATAGGAATCAGGGCGCGCAAATCAATCTACTAAGTAATAGGAAATTATCCTTCCTCAATGATCTCCCTCCATTCAATAAAAGATTTGAAATGAACTTATTTGCACATGAAATGAAAAAATCAAGATATTTTTTTAACCTTCCCTGTCGACCTCCCTCCGGTAGCAGACATCTTAACCCTCTTCCGCGTAGATGACTCTCCGGCGCTAAACTTCCTCTTTCCTTTTTCTTCTTCTTCTACGTTCTTAACATTAACGCCACGGGATCTCTTTCCTTTTACTTCTTCTTTATTCTTAGCCTCTGCACTACGGGTTGTAGTCATTTTGACAGAAATATGGGTTGTTGAAGAAACGAAAATGGCGATGGTGAAGAAAATTTACTCGGTTAAACGAGTATAGAAGAAAATGAGAAGAGTAGCGGCGAGGATAATGGTCAATGGGGATCGTAGAGAAGATGGAGAACGTGGGTTTCTACGGAAAACAATGAACTGATACAGAAGGAGAGAGATAGATAGCGACACATTTAAATCACGTTTTGTAATTAATAATTATGTTTAATTAATTAAAAAAACTTAATTAGCACCTGAAATTTGAAAAACTTTTCAGCGGCCCCTTAGGTTTGAATTGTAACTTTAAAGTACATGGTTCTACGTAATTTTCCCAAATAATAAGGGGAAAATTACATAAAACCTTGTGTTTCAAAGATGCAATTCAAAAATCATGTGAAGGAAATATTTTTTTTTTTTAAATTCAGGTGTTAATTCATTTAGTTAGGTGTTTAATAATTAAAAATAAATATAATGATATATATATGATAAACATAATTATCTACTATACATTATATTAAAACTAATATAATATATTAAATCAAAATTTCAAATTTTGAAGCCACAATGTACCACCACCCCACCCCGCCCGCCCACCAACTGACCCACCCACCCTAACCTACCCCACCCCACCCCACACCACACCACACCACACCAAAAATAATTTTTATTTTTTTCCTTTCGATGTTTTCCTATCATTCCCCATCTCACCCCCATCCCAACCCCAATCCCACTTAACCTTACTCCGCCTCATTACAAAGTGACAAATTGATATCACCCTAACCACATCCCCCGCCCCACCCACCCAGCCCACCCATATCCTGCCCACCCAAAAAATAAGTTTATTTTAATTTCTCTCGATGTTTTCTTACACTTCCTCATCCCACTCCACCCCAACTCAACTCTACTCGACCCCACCCCACCCCACCGCAAAGTGACAAATTGATCTCACCCTCGCCACATCCCCAGACCCCACCCACCCACCCTGCCCACCCATACCATCTCACCACCCATATCCTACCCCACCCTAAAAATAAGTTTATTTTTATTTTTTCTTGATATTTTCCTACACTTCCCCATCCCACCCGAACCCAACCCCACTCCACTAAACCCTACCCTACCCTACCCTACCTCATCGTAAAGTGACAAATGATCTTATCCCAGTCACAGACCACAACCCCACCCCACCCCACCCAATCCCACACCAAAAATAATTTTTATTTTTTTTCCTTTCGATATTTTCCTATCATTCCCCATCCCACCCACCCCACCCTATCCCACCTCATCTTAAAGTGACAAATTGATCTCACCCTAACCACATCCTCCGACCCCACCACCCACCCCGCCTCACCACCCATATCCTACCTCACCCCAAAAATAAGTTTATTTTTATTTTCTCTCGATATTTTCCTACATTTCCCCATCCCATCCCACCCCAACCCATCCTAACCCCACTTGACCCTATCCTACACCACCTCATCGCAAAGTGATAAATTGATCTCACCCTAGCACATCCCCCGACCCCACCCACCAACCCCACCTCACCACCCATATCCTACCCCACCCCAAAAATAAGTTTATTTTTATATTCTCCCGATGTTTTCCTACATTTCCCCACCCCAACCCAACCCCACTCCACTCGACTTTACCCCACCTCATCGCAAAGTGACAAATTGATCTTATCCCAGCCACAAACCACGACACACCCTGCCCGTCTCGCCACCCACCCTACCCCACCTCACAGCAAAAACGATTTTTTTCCTTCTACTTTTCCATTTACCACCACCCAGCCCGACACCACCCTACCGATCCCACCCCACCCCACCCCAAAAATGATTTTTTTCCTTCTACTTTTTCATGCCCCCACCCCAACACCACCCTGCCCACCCCACCCCACAAAATGAGTTTCTTTTTATCTCTCCATGTTTTTCCACCCTACCCTGCCACCCACCCCACCCAAAAATGATTTTTTTCTTATAATTTTCCACACCCACCCCGCCCCTACCAGCTACCCACCCAAGCAATCGACCCCACCCCACCCAAAAATGATTTTTTTCTTCCACTTTTTCACACCCCACCAAGACCCTACCTTGCACCAACCCCACCATACCCACCCATCCCATTCCTACCCACCCCCCCAAAAATGATTTTTTCTTCAATTTTTCACACCCCCACCCACCTCGGTCTAGACCCTACCCCGCCACCCACCTAACCAACTGACCCCACCCAAAAATGATTTTTTTCCTACATTTTCACACTCCATCCCGACCCTACGCCTGCCACCCAACAACCCCACCACTACCCACCCCACCCAAAAATGATTTTTTTCTTTTCCACACCCCGTCTCAACCCTATACCCGTCACCCACCAACCCCACCCCTACCCAAAAATGATTTTTCTTCTTCTAATTTTCCACACCCCGTCCCTACCCCGCCACCCACCCAACAAACCGACCCACCCAAAAATTATTTTTTTCTTATACTTTTTCTCGTCCAATGATCACAAAAAGTTATAGATGGTCACAACTTTTAATATAATTGGTCACAATCATTTATAGTTGGTAACATATTATTTATTTATTGGTCACAACTTACTCGTTTTTTCATGATTAGTTAATATTTTTTTTTCATAATTACCTAATAATTGGTCACATTCCCTACTCTTCATAAGTCACACAAAGTCACATTTAGTTGACATTTTGGTTACACTTACATAATAATTCGATCACCCCACCCCACCCCCACCTTACCCCACCCCCACATGCAAAGTCACAACATGTCACACAATTGGTCACACAATGTCACATTACAAATTAAGTTGAAAAACCTCACCCACCTACCCACAGATTCCTAAAGTCACAGTTGATCACACAAGGTCATAGTTTGATCACACAAGGTCATAGTTTGGTCACACGAGGTCACAGTTAGATCATAATTGGTTTAGTTGCAAAATTCGGTCACACAAAGTCACAATTCGATCACATAAAGTCACAGTTGGTCACACGAAGGCACGGTTCGATCATATAAGGTCATAGTTTGGTAACACATGTGACCGAACTATGACATCGTGTGATTGAACTATGACCTTGTATGACCGAATTGAGACTTTTTTTGATCGAACTGTGACCTTGTATGTTCAAATCGTGACTTTGTGTGATCAAGTACGGGATGTGACCAATTATTAGGTAAATGTGACCAAAATATTTGCTAATTGTGACTTGTGAGAAATGGAGGATGTGACCAAGAAAACTAAGATTACGGAATGTGACCAAATATTAGGTAATTGTAACAAAAATGTTAACTAATTTTGATTGAGGAAACGTGTAAATTATGACCAATAAATAAATAATACGTACCAATTATATGATAATTTTGATCAATTGTAGGTAAATGTGATCAAAATATTGACTAATTGTGAGTTTGTGCGACTTATGATAAGTGCGAATGTGATCAAGAAAACAAGTAAGTTTTGATCAATCAATAAATAAATTGTGATCAATTATTGATGATTATGACCAATTATTAGGTAACTATGACTAATAAATAAATAATATGTAATCAATTATGGATCATTGTGACCAATTATATAGATTGTGACCAACTGTGACTTGGTGTGACCATTGGACGAGGACGTGATGTGATCTACAATTGTGTCAAATATAACTATGTGTGACCGAACTGTGACTTTGTAAGAACGAAGCGTGACTTTATGTGATCGACCTGTGACCTCGTGTGATCTAACCATGACCTCGTTTGACCTAATAGTGACCTCCTGTCACCTCGTTTGACCAAACTGCGACTTTGTGTGACCGAACTTTGACCTTGTGTGACCAACTGTGACTTTGGAGGGGTGGGGTTTTACAACTAAATTTGTAATTGTGACTCTGTGTGACATTGTGTGCCTTAACTGGGATCTCGTGTCAACTTACGTGACTGATTGTGATTTTGGGGGTGGGGATAGTGGGGTAGAGGTTGGGTGGGGCTAGAAAAAGTAGAAGAAATCATTTTTTTTGGTGAGGTAGGGTCGGGGTGGGGGAAAAGTAGAAGAAAAAAATAATTTTTTGGAGTGGGGTGGGTAGGGTGGGGTCGAGGTCGAGTTAGGGGTTGGAAAAAGTAGAAGAAAAAAATTATTTTTTGGGTGGGTGGGGTGGGGTAGGGTGGGTTGAGATGAGGTGGTTGGTGTGAAGTGTGAAAAAATAGAAGAAAAATAATTTTTTGATGGGGTATGGTGGGTGGCGGGGTGCGGTGCGGTGGGATGGGGTGGGGCGGTTGGGGGAAGTGTGAAAAAATAGAAGAAAAATCATTTTTGGATAGGGGTAGGGTGTGGTGGGATAGGATAAGGCGATTGAGGTGAAGTATGAAAAAATAGAAGAAAAATCATTTTTGGGTAGGGTGGGTTGGGTTGTGGTGGGGTTGCTAGGGTGGGGTGTAGTGGGGTTGTTAGGGTGGGTGTGAAAATATAGAAGAAAAATCATATTTGGGTGGGGGTGGGGGTGGGGGTGGGGGTGAGGGTGGGTGGGTGGCGAGGTAGGGTCGGGGAGGGTGGGTAGGAGTGTCGAAAATTAGGAGAAAAAAATTAATTTTAGTTGGGGATGGGTGGCGTGGCAAGGTCTGAGCGAGTCGTGAAAAAGTAGTAAAAAAATCATTTTGGATGAGGTGGGTTGGGGTAGGGTCTGGGGCGAGGCTGGTGGGAGAGTTGAAAATTAGAAGAAAAAAATTAATTTTGGGTGGGGTGGGTGGGGTTGGGGTAGGTGGCGGGGTAAGATAGGGTAGGGTCTGGGCGAGTTGTAGAAAGGTAGTAGAAAAAAAATCATTGTTGGTGAGGTGGGGTGGGGTGGGTGGGGGTGGGTAGGTGTGATGAGATGGGACTAGTGGGTGGGTGATTGGGTGGGTGGGGTATGGTTGGGTTGGGGTGGGTGGGTGGGTGGGTGAGATGAGAAAAAAATAGAATTAAAATCATTCTTGTGGTGGGTGAGTGGTGGCGGGGTGGTTGGGTGGGTGGGCGGGGTTGGGTTGGGGAGGAGTGGGGGTGGGGTGGGTAAGGTGGTGTTGGGGTTGGGGGTGAGTGTGAAAAAGTAGAAGGAATTTTTTTTTATGGGGTGGGGTGGGATGGGGGCGTTGGGTTGGGATAAAGTTGTTGTGGATTATGTATTATTTTGATTTTATTATTTGATATTAACCTTTGTTTGGCAACTCATTATAATTATTATAATATTGTATTAATTAATTGACTAATTAGCACCTGATTTTTTAACAAAAATCTTAAGTTTGTTATGTTTAAAAAGTGAAAGTTTTAGTTGTATAGTTATGTACTTTTTCCAATAATAAATAATGAACTTAGATACTTTTAATAAAATTGGAATTGGAATTTAACTAAGATTTAAATAAATTTAATTTTAATTAATAATGACTAGACGAATACATTTTTAAAATAAATGGGAGGAGTTTTGGAAAGTAATCACCGTGGAAAGGAAAAACGTGTGATTGAAATATAGCTAATTGAGATGAGTTTTTCAAAATATGTGTGAGGAAGGATTTGATTGGATTAAAATTTATTTGAACAATAATAAGGATTAAAATTTAGAAGTTCGGTATTAAAAATAATTTTGATAAGTAAATAATGTATTTTTTTTTTCTTTTTTGGACTTAAAACAAACGATGAACTTGGACAATTTAAAATATAAACAGTGACCTTGGAATATTTTAATAAAATTTGGAATTTGACCGTGATAAAAAAAAAAATATAAAATGAAATTAAAAATATATTTAATTTCACATAATAATGGTCAGACGGATACTCTTTCAAAATAAATGGGAGAAGTCGTAACGACACGTCTTTACAATTTTAAAATATTTTATTTAAAAGTAACGAAAAATTTCTGGTCGCTACACATAGAAAGCAAATAAGAAAAGTATTGCACATAAATGTTTAAAATACATGGACATAAAAAGAAAAATTCGTCCACTTATAATAAAGTGCATGGTATAAGCTTAGTTGATTAGAACCTTTGAGATTAGAGGTGTGAAATTGGGAATTGATTACCATCAGTTTGTTGTGCATGCTTATATTTAGTTTTTTCCGCCTTTGTGTGTAAAAATGATGTGGATAAATATTTTGAAACCGCATGAATAGAGGGAACCTCAAGATATGAGAGAAAAACATAATTTTGTGATCATCCATGAGAGTTATAAGGAAATCAAAATAAATCATTATTTGACCACATGAGATTTGAGTTTAATTACGCAGGATAAGTCAAAGTATGTTTGGTATATTTTTATGCGAGTATGGATTTTATTTTGACTATTTACACACACATGCACGCATGCACGCTCGCACGCAAACGCACACTTGAAAAGTCAGGCATAAGATAAGGAAAATGATAAGTGTATTTTATAAACTTATTTATATGTCTAAATGAGAATATTATGTTGTCTTTTTAGAATAATTACTGTTTAATTTGTGTTTATTTGTTTACTTTTCAGAAAATATTCCAAAAATGAGGAATGAAGAAATCGAGGGAAGAAATGCATAATTGAATGCTAATTGGAGCTAAATTGAGTTAGAGTAATTAGCGAATCAAAGTAACTTTATAGTAAATAAATTGAGTTGAATATTCTAATGAAGAGAAATGGAAAAAAATTAAGTTATAAATGATATTAGTTGATTTCTAATGGTTGATATGAATGATTTTTATACAAAGGATTTATATTGTTATTTCAGGAGGTATTTAGAGATGGGACAAGGCCTATACCTCAGTCTGATTTCAGTTCAGTCAATAGCTCCGTGAGTGGAAAACTTTATTTTTCCATAAAATAAGCACTTATTTAGTTTTCAAAATTTAAATGGATGTTATTGATTATGTACTACTTATATTATATCATATAAGTTGCTAAAAATTATTTTAAGAAATTATTTTAAGGTTCTATTCGATTCAATTAAATCATTTCATTGGAGTAATATATCAGTCTTACATGTCTCAGTGAATTATTTTAAAACCACCAGAAAGTACCCATGTGATTTTACTCGCTCTGCACTGATGTGAATTCGTTTCCACAGTGTATGACCAGATATGGTGATTTTACCCTCTCTGCACTGATTTGAATTCGTTTCCACGGTGTCTGACCAGATATGGTGATTTTACCCACTCTGCACTGATGTGAATTCGTTTCCACAGTGTATGACCAGTGACCAGATATGGTGATTTTACCCACTCTGCACTGATGTGAATTCGTTTCCACAGTGTATGACCAGATCATCAGATTATTAGAGGTCTTTGGGACCCACTCTTGTGCACATATAGGCTTTGGGCCGTGCACCAGGGTGCTTTAGCCTTTGGGGCAGTCTATGCGCATATGACACATATTATCAGATTATCGGTTTATCTGATTTGAATGGCTTTGTCTTGTACATCGAGATTACTCTGTACATGAGTAAAGCTGTTCTTCTGGTACATTTTGGTGTGATTTTTTTGTATTATATTAGTTTATCAGATTTCAGATAACAGACTTCAGTTCTTCTTTATCAGATTTCAGTAACAGACTTCAGTTTATCAGATTCCAGATAATAGAATACAGTTTCAGTTTATTCAGTTTACAGAATAGAGATTTCAGCTTATAGTGTAATAATAGTTTGTCCTTATGTTCCATGATATTAGGTTTCATATACTCCTTATGCTTTACACATGCTCATTTAGAATAAAGAATAAAGGATGTTATGATTCCAGCACGTTTCATTCTTAAAAGCATTTATCAAAATTTAGAATTTCCTAAAGTTGAAATAGAATAAATACGATTGATTTGTAAATACGTATTTACGAGAAAATTATCCTTATTTTCAAATTATCCACTTACTGAGTTATAAACTCACATTTTCCCCCATATTTTCTTAAAGAATGCAGGTTAATTTGAGTTAAGAAGAAGTTGGAGCTTGTTGATCTGTAAAGTCACGCCACAGACTTAGTTAGAGAGTATGATTTATGCGATTAAGTTTGGTCTAAGTATCTAAGTGTATGGGTTCATCGCATTTTAATAGATGTATATTCATTTTGGTTATGCTTGTATATAAAGGAGTAGACTAAGAGTTTCTAGTTATCTTATTATATCAATTGCCATGCTTAGAAGATTTAGGAAATGCTATAAATATTTAAGCGTGGTTGTTTGAGGATCTGTATCTTTTTACAGGCTGGTTATGTCAACATTATATGGAAAACTCTATTAAAATTTTTAGAAATTAATATGGGATTATAATGATTTATAGTGAGATTTTGAAAGATAAGAAAAGTCAAGATTGCCTTGATGGTGGGTTCAACCTTTTGTTGGCACCTGTCATCGGCACACGTCACATTCTAGGTCCAATAGGATGATCTGGGACAGGTCGTGACATATTATCCATATAATCCTGCCATTGAACTTAAAAACTTTCTTGCTCCAACAAACATAACATAAAGAAGCATGCGGTTTTCAAAGAGGACACCTGCAAACATTCCCAATAGCAATCATATGACAATTCATCAAAATTGGGTGCAAATATAAAATTCTCTCCACCATTTAAAAGATGAATGGAATTAAAATTAAAAATCCAACTAATGAGGCAAACCTTTCCGAAATCCCGCAATAATGAATTGATATCAGCATTCCATTCCTAGTCATACGTGCTCAAAACCCAAATTCGATCCACCTAAAACAACTTAGGGTGATTAATGATTTTCTTTTTCCTTCTAAAGTTAGTATTCAAATTGTATCTGTATACACATTATGATTAAATAGTGCAACATTCAGTGGAAATAAACTCTTACCTTAACCTTTAAAGCTTGAAATTTTTTTGAGAAATTATAATAAAGTGAAGACACAGAAATAATTTGTTACCTTGTCTCATAACCAGACAAGAGCCCATCAACAATAGATGATAGAGCAAGTCGCACAATATAAGGTGTTTTCCAATTTATTCTCCAACATTCTGTGAATTACATTTTCTCCGATTTAGAAATAGCATCTTCCATTTTGTTCTTTTCTCCAAAATCGAATACTACAGAAGGAAAATGAATTCAAAATTTAGAGAACACGAACCCACAAACAAATATGAAAATTGTTAGTTTTATCAGATATCCTAATTTCGTGTAAATGCCTATGATCATCAAATTATGCTTCTTTTGACTTGGTAATTTGAGTAAATGATACAGAGCAATATATGTTTTCTACCTGTTTTGAACAATTCTATTATCTTATTGTTCAACTCTCCAAAGGCTACTAATTTAACAAGCATGTGCTTATTTTGAATTAGCTTATTGTTTAGCCCCCAAAGGCTCATAACTTAACAAGCATGTACTTATTATAATTTTTTTTTTTTTTTTTTATGTTTCAAGAAAAAATGGAAAAAATGTTCTTATTTTAGACATCTAAATGATCCAATATGTATAGTTCACAGTTTCTTTGACCTAACTAGAGTTATTTTCTTCAAAAATCTCATATATTGAATCCCAATATTTATTCTGAATGTAAAAATAACGAAAATAACGCTATTATGACCTATGTAATCTATGAATGGAAGAGCGAGTTGGCATGTTAATAACTCACATAACGTAACAAGTTAAGTATGATAAAACGAACAAATAAGTCATTACATATGTAGCTAAGAAGAACCTGTTAGCGCGAAAAAAAAATAGTGCAAAATGAACTGACATAAGCATCATAACAATGGACATCTGAATGGTCCTCTATGTATAGTTCACAGTTCCTTTGACTAACCTAGAGGCATTTTCTTCAAAAATATCATATATTGAATCCCATTATTTTATTCTCAAAGTAAAAATAACAAAAATAACGCTATTATGACCTATGTAATCTAAGAATGGAAGAGCGAGTTGTAATGTTAATAACTCACATAACGTAACAAGTTAAGTATGATAAAAAGAACAAATAAGTCATTACATATGTAGCTAAGAAGAACCTGTTAGCGCGAAAAAAAGTAGTTCAAAATGAACTCACGTAAGCATCATGACAATGGTAATTGTGTGGCTGAACTTTATGGAAGCAGTAACAGCACGTCTTTTAATGCATGAAAAGGAAAAGGAAAATGAAAGCTGCAAAAGAAAATAGTAGATGTATATAATTAAATAGAAGTACAAAAAATTTTATATTTAAGGTAGGGAACTTAATTAAATAAAAGAAAGTAAACCTTAGTAACTAGATAATCTAAACAAAAATAGAGATTTCCATTTTTTTCATTTTGTAACACTATATAGGTATTATGAATGGATTAATGTATGAATTTCTTTGTACACTACATTTTTCTTTCAGTGTTCATGTCCGGTATCCGCTTTAATGTTTCTGCTTGTCCTTGCTCTTGAAAGTGCTACATATAATTAACCGTGAGAGAATACTAGTTCAGGACGACACAAGCCAACAAAATCTATAGTTTGTCCTTGTGCTTTGTTAATTGTCATTGCAAAACATGGACGGATTAGGAATTGAGTTCTTTTAAATGGAATTGAAGTTTTATTGGTACAAAAGGAATCCTTGGCAAAAAAACATGTTTTCCATTATATTCCCCGATTATGATTTCTGCAACCATAACATTATGTTCAAATTTCCTACAAACAAGTCTTGTTCCATTGCAAAGACCTTCAGATTATTTATATTACGCAATAACATTACAAGGCAATTTAGTTTAAGATTTAATTCATGTGGTGGAATATCATTTGGAGAAAGACTATTTAAAAAATCTTCTTGTAAACTTTGTTCTTTCCTTTCAATCACTTCATCAAAACTATAGTAAGAGAAAATTTTAGCAAGAATTTGGTTCAACAAAATATTGTTTATTTCATAAACACATTCATTTTTTACTGTCAAAATAACTCTGTTAATTATTTGATGTAAGTTGTTTGCATACATTTCTATATTCGGGAAACCTATAGAAATGAGTTCTTTCAACGAATTGATCTCATCTTCACACGGTACAGTTATATTTGATGGAAATTTTATTGAATCGCATGCGTGTTCTTTCTCAGTTCCATTTCCAATATTCAATAAGTAACAACAAAATTCTGGGCCAAGATTTGCTCCCCTATTTTCGACCAATGGCACTTGTATGAAAGACGCCCATAAATATGAAAACACCAAGCTGGCTTTGATAATATCATCTTTTATACCCTATCATACAACTAGTAATACTTGATGAAAATATCCTCCAAACTCAATCACTTTCCCACCAAAAATAAGTTAGCAATCCATAATATCTTGTAACAATTTATCCAAAACTTCTATCATGCAACGATTCACCATTGGGCCTTCATCCCAAATAATTAATCTAGACATTTTCAAAAGTTTTCCCAATGCCGATTGTTTACTTACTAAACAACTTATATTGCCAACTGTTTCTAAAGGAATTTCGAATATTGAATGAATTGTTCAACCACCTGGTAGCAAAGAAGCTGTAACTCCTGAAGAGGTAGTTTGCTAAAGCAATATATTTCTTTGATCTAACAATTGATAGAAGGGCTTTATATAAGAAATTTTTCACTAGGTCCATCAACAAAATATACAAGTTTCCTTAGTCAAACTTTCCAGAATTCTATCAAACGCAAATTATTGTTCTTTATTTAAAATTTTCCCACATTTGTACTCTCCTCTACAATCATTCTATGCATCCTTTTAGTTTCATTTATATGAATAGCATATGATACAATTCCATAATAATGCCACTTCTCGATGTGTCAACACAACTACTCCGTTGAGGGATTTCAAATCTTCAAATGATTGTGGCCCTTTTATATGATTAAGAAGAACACGCAGAAAGTAAGGTTCACCTTCATTTGGACTTGCTACTACAACTTGTCCTATGACTATTTGTTTCTTGCGAGTTGTCCAAAATTTCTATTTGCATTCCAAACATAATGTTTTGGGAAATCTCTATATTTTAATGTTCGAGCAAATTTACTTATCTTATTGATGAGAAAGAATTAAGTTAACATAGTTCAATTCAACTTGACTTTGTTTAATACATCTGATAGGTAATCTTCATTACTATAAGTTATTAGCTGTTGATCTTGAAGGTGAAGTTGTAAAGAGAAAACATATGGATATATCTTTGACAAAGTGAATGAGAATACTCTCCATATTGCTTCGGGTGGAAATATCCATCTAGTGGATTGGTATTCAGAAATTTCATCAATTTGAATAGGTTGTTGGTCCTTTAACATCGAAAAACTGACACTGCCATGGCCTTTGTATACATACTTATATAAATATTTAACAGTTTTTTCAGAAGAGCATATCTCAACATTAATATGGAAATCGAACTTCGCAGTTAGATAACGATTATGCTAGACAACCCATCTATTGTCCAGAAGATGTCCCCTCACTTTAACAGAATGCCCATTAGGGCAATGTTTGTAAATTGGATATTACATAACAAAGTGCATGAAGAGTAATCTCTTTAGTACTTGTTTTTATAGCAATTATGAGTATCCATGCAAAACATTTTTTTGGATTTAGTAAACCACATGGTCCATACATCATATGTTTGGCAATAGTCGAATGCAAATGAGGAAATAAGTTTTGGTCCGGTAGTTCACATGATACAATGTTATCCACTTGATTTGATGTACAAACTTTGTGCCCATTTTGGAAGATTAGCAAGAAATGTCCATGAAGAAGACCTTTTTTTTAACTAAATTAAATAAATGTAAGCAACCACTAGGCTTAAAACATGTTCTTTAACCAAATCATTTTTCAATTCGTCAAGTTTTGCTTTAAATGCACGAACAACAAGGTCAGGATGATTTTGGGCTTCATTATAATATTTTAACTCTTGTTTATATTTCAAGTCAATTAGGATTGCAAGTCATAGTGTAAAAAAAAAAAAAAAAAATCAGGCTTTCCAAGTTGTTGCACGAGAGCCATTGCATCCCTATAGTTCCTTTGCATATCTCTAGGACCACAAGTAAATGATTGTGGCAAAATCATTTTCTTTCCTATCATATTCCCTCAATTTTCTCCATTTTCAATACTATCTACTATTCCTCCACACAATTCAACATGTGTTTATTTTTGGTTATGACGGAAATAATCTAACTAGGTTGTTTCAATTTTAACGTATATTTTAACAACATACTGCTGAAATAATCTACTAGTATGAAGCAATTGCGATTTACCTTGAGGTCAAACCTGGAATTTCTAATAGTAATACTCTCTACAAGAGATTTGGAAGCATTTTTTTTTTACCATGGTTAAGTGCTACATAGATAGACAACAAATGAGAAACAAATCAGAACTTGATGTATATAAATTAAATGAACTATCAATTTCAATATGTATTTAAAAAACTATAAAAATTACCTTCGAATTCTATTTGGATGATTTCTTTTGAAGAACCTACTGTGTTGAGATCCCATAATACTTCGGACACACATCGTGGTTGCTCATTAGCATTCCTACAACGCTCAATACCTTAATACCAGCCAGGTTCACCATACAGAAATAGCAAAGGATACTATAGAGTAATATTAATGAACTCTATGTGCCTCACCTTAGTGGCCATAAATAGAGATATCATGAGCCCTAGCACTAGCAAATGGATCTTCCTCTACCCAAATTGCAACTACTTGAGAGGCTATTGGTGTATTGTAAACACTCTAGTCAAGTCTTGGATGACATCCGATTTAAATCTGGTGGTCATGCAAGTTTTCACAATCATTTAATGATCTAAAAAATCATGAATAAGGATCCATCTTCAAACTGTGAATAATTCTTACAAAACTGCTTAATGTAATTTCTTCGGATTTTGAAGTCGATTTTACAATTCATTTTATGTATCATAAAAATAGAATTGCATATATGAAGGATTATCATCATGAGGTAAAAGAGAGTTCATATAATGATGTACTTGTCCTTGAACTCTGAATATGTAAAATCCTTCGTTCGAACAAATCATCATTCGTTCGAACAAATCATCAGGTGTATTATGTAAATGTAATTTGACCTTCTCATCAGAGCAACAAAATCCTTTTCTTTTTGTATGAAATTTCTTAGCATCATAAAACTTGTAAAAAAGTAAATCTGGGCAGGATATAAGCAGTCATAGTAGGTATGTGTAACTAGGTGGAATATTCAGGTGTTTGTAGAACTTGTATTCAAACATTTCCAAAATGCGTTTTCGAAAATGGTAAAGTGAACGCGTTTTTAGCATTTTCGAAAATAAAAACAAAAAACGACCTCAAAACAGCAAAGAAAACAGGGCCTAAATCTTTGATTGGAGAAGATTAGCTAGAGTTTTGGAAGTGAGAACATAGGTTGTGTAAGGACGGACGTGTGAAGGGGAAAAATTCCAAGTTGGTTGAGTTTCCAAAAATAAATGGATTAAGGAAAAGCTAAATTAATTTAAATTGGTCAAAACAATAAAATTTGGATTTTTTAACTAGAAGATAAACGAATAAAATTTGGTCTAATGTTAACTTGAATTTAAATTTTAAAGTTATGGGGAAATTGTGATTGATGGTAATTGGGGAGAATTTTGGGGAAAATAAAAAATCTTTCATGAATTGAAAAAAATGTGGGAACATGATGCTTTCAAATTGATGGGTTTTCAAAATTAGTGCCAAAGAATTGAATTTTGATGTGCTTAACTTAAAATTGGATAAGAGAGAAATTTATTGGGTTGTTCACAAAAATACCCTACTTTTAGGGATCAAACTGAAATTTACTTCAATTTTATGAAATTTGAAAATTACTTATAATAAAATTGTAAAAACTGAAAAATAATTATGATACTTCTCAAGTAGGTTAGTATCATATTATGATACTTATGACTATGTTAGTATCATATTATGATACTTATGATACTTTTCAATTTTTTTAATATCACATTATGATACTTATGATATTTTTTCCATTTTTTGTAGTATCACAATATGATACTTATGATACTTTTCAATTTTTTCTAATATCAAAGTTTGATACTTTACAATTTTTTATGATACTTTATCTCAAACATAAAATCAAACAGTTTTCATATATTTTTTTTTGAAGTATCACAGCTTGATACAATACGAAACTAAACACTTTTCATACACTATTTACTATTTTTTAAGTATCATAGTATGATACTTTACAAATTTTTATGATACCTTGTTTCAGACATAAAATCAAATACTTTCCATTCACTATTCTCTACACTATCATCTGGTGGATGCTTAGCACATTGGTAAATTGCAGCCACAATGGATTTTCTGGAATATTGGCAGATTTGCTCGACAAAATACAAGAACCATCATCGCCAAATGCAAAGTGCAAACCACAACACAGTCCACCATCATCATTACCAAGTGCCAACCATAGCAAAGAATTTGAGATGCTAATTTGAAATACGAAATATTAGATCTGATTTTTTTCTCTTATGAAAATCGCCCTCAGATCCAATTTTTTTCTCTCAAAAATCGCCTCTGCAGGTGACCTGAAGAGGCGTCAACGGTCGACGTCCACGGAAGGCATCGGCTGGCATCCATGGTCGGAGACACTGTTTGAATTGTGTAATGACTAGGAAAATAATCTGTAATCTTAGCAACAGGTGTTGGAGGGCAGCGGTAGTTCGTTGGCGCTGTGGTGGTGGTTCGGTTGTGGTTGATGTGGGTGGTGGTGGTGGTAGTGGTGTTTGATGTGGCGGTGCTTCAGTGGTGTTCGTCCGGGTGGTGGTGGTCGTCCGGTGGCAATGGGGAGTTTGTACAGAAGCCAGACAGCGGTAGTAGGTCGGGGGAGAGAGTCCGTATTTTTCAGAAAAAAATTCTTGTCTAGTAAATATCAGTTTGGTTGGTTTGAAGAAGTAATTTGTGCAATTAACCCAATTTATTTGATTGGCCGGATTTCAAAGTGGGTTAAGGAAAGATTTGATTGGATTGAATTTAAATTTGATAATTATACAAATAAAATCTAAATTTCTGATCCAAAATAAATTTGAATCCAAATAATTAGAATTTGGAAAATTATTAATATTGAAAGTTGAAATTGGATTTTTTTCAAAAAATAATTAATGAACATGGGACACTATTAGTAGGATTTGGAATTGGACTAAGCTTTTAAAAATAAATTTAATTTCATTTAACTGGCTAGATGAACACTTTTTTTTAAAAAAAAAAATAAATAAATGGGCAAAGTCGAAGCGACGCGTTTTTAAGAAATACATTAATATTTATTTAAATAAGTAGCAAAAAATTCTCGGTCGCTACAATATAAGAAATTGAAAAACTCGTGTATTTGAGATTTAAATGTGAGAAGATCTGTGTATTTTTAGTTCTATAAACAAGAAAAAGAAGATCTTGGCATAATAAATTATTAACTTTGTTCCAGTAAGAAAAAAAATAATAATCTACAAAAGTAATATAACTTCACTATTGATATATAAAAATTTCCCAAAGTAGGAGTCCAAAAAATAAGTCCAAAAGGGCCTACGCAGAGGCCCATAACAGAAATATTGAGCGAAAGTCCGGTATCGCTCAAACCTTAAAGATGTCTAAAGCCTGGGTGAATGGAGCAGCCCGCTATAACTTAAAGTGACAGTTATTAGATATTTAATGGGTAATCTTATCACATCCCGTGATCCAAAAATATTGGTCACAAGCAGTTGGACAATGGGATAATGACAGCAGTTATATCAGCAATTTTTTGACAAATCATCCATCGTGGGGAAAATGAACACTTATTGAGTGATAAATGGCCGTTGAGCGAGAACAAGGGAAATCGTTAATGAAGTATAAAAGGGAAAAGAGAATGTTGAGACAAGGATTCGAAAAATCACTCTCAAAATAGAGAATTATATAATTTCTTGTAAGATTTATTTACTTTACATTTTCGTGTTCTTGGGCATCTTGTAGGCATTTCGTTTGAAATTGTAATCTTCCTAAATAAAACACCCCTTGTTGGGACTTTGTCTCAAAAGGTTGTTTTTCCTTACACATTGTCAAAATCCTTTTAATTGTCAGCGAAAGTACAATTATGGGCAAAAAAATTTGGCACACCTAGTGGGACAAACTTTGGTGCTGGAAATACAAGGAGTGAAGAAATTTTCCTCATAAGAATTCTGATAAGGAGGCAACCAGCCAATGACTAGTCCATTATGTAATTGAGCGATTTGAGGAGTAGCAAAGTACTCCAAGAACAGAGGGATAAAACCAAAGTCGTTATGAACTAATGATAGAATTGAGCCCTCGTACCATGTGTGCATTGCTTGGTGAACTCAGGCAAGATGTTAGTGGATAGGAAAATTTTTAAAATGTTCATAATATGGAAAAGTTTACTCAAAATGAAAATACACATTATGATAATATGATAAAAAATTGAGCAGTTTAAACGAACTTATGAATAAGTTAGTGGGCCAGATTTTTCAACCAAATTTGCACAGTATAGGAAATCATTTCCAAGAGAGAACGATTGTAGAGCATAACTCTCCAGTCTTAAATTCAAGTCAAGGAATAGAACTACATTTTGAACCGTCTACTTCAAATTTGGGGGGTGGTGGAATGACAAACTTTGGTAATGGAGTGTTAAACCTGGGGGGAGTCTGAATCTAGAGACAATGTCCAAAACACCAAACAGAATACCACACGTGTTAATGATGGGGGAAACACTCACATTAATGGCAACAATGGATTATATAATGATACTTTTACTAGAAATTCAGGGCCAAATATTAGGTCTCAAGTGATACCGCCAACAAACCAACCTATAGGCGTCCTATATAATCTTAATGTGGTGTTGAAAAACCAATCACAAAGATAGTACAAGATCAGATGGCTTTTGGAATGCGTCCTGTTATTAGGCCAACTTACAGAAAGTCATACCCTGATTGGGTAGATCAAGCATACCCGTAGCCTAGAGAATATAAAGTACCAGAATTTTTGTTGTTTACCGGTCTACTAGAAGTTTTTACTCTGCAACAAATAGGGCGATTAACATTACAATGTGGTGAAGTGAACTATCACAAAATGTGATTGTTTCCTAGTTCACTAACAGGGGTAGCATTTTCATGCTTCATTAATTTGCCAGCAAAATTTGTTCAAACATGGAAAAAATTATAACAATTATTCCACGCCCAGTTTTATAAAACTGAATCTGAAGTTACTTTGGCAGATTTGGTAAATTTACTTCAAATTCCAAATAATGGGCAGAGATTTCCTTCAAATGTTTAAAACAACTAGGAGAAAATGTCTTGTACCTTTACCTGAAAAGAATTTTTTAAAATCGCTCAAAGTTGTTTAAGCTTTGATTTCAAAAAGAAATTTTAGGACAGGGAATTTCCTGACATTTTTTAATTGAGTGCTAATGTGATCAGGTATGAACATTTATTAAGAGAGGAAGAACAAATGAAAAATTCAAGCAAAGGGACTTATTACAGAGACCAAAATTTTGATGTTCGTGCTGTTGATGAGTATCATGATCAGATCGAAAAATGTTTGGCCAAATCGGTTAAGGGAGATGCATATGTTTTCCCTTTAATGAACAAATTAGGAACATTAATTAAGATCAGCCTATAAGAGACGTAAATAAAAAGGTTAGAATATTCTCTTTTGATATGACAAAAGCTGATATCATATTTGATAAGCTATTTAAAGACAATCAAATAAAATTGAGTGACAAGCATAAATTGCCAAAACCTGAACAAATTAAGAGTAAAAAATATTTTAAATGGCACAATGCATGGTCTCATATGACTAATAATTGCTTGGTTTTTTCATCATATGTTATAAGATGTCATTGAATCAGGGTGAATCACTTTAGAAGCTAAGAGAAGATGGCAGTGGATAAAAATCCTTTCCCGCAGGCACTTGGGATTAATATGGTAACAACTGGCTTTAAAATGGATTGTAAAGTTCAAATTGGTGGGAGAGGATGACCATGAGCTACATCCTAGTATCTTTGAGTATCTCAAAGGAAAGGAAGTCAGAAGAGACGAAGGGATTTTATGCGCTAGATGTAAAAGAGGAGTGAATGAGAATTTGAAAAAAATAGGAACATGGGGACAACATTATAGTCCTAGTAATGTCCCAAGTTTCCAGCATGTTGGAGGACGAAGCATACTGTTCTATGAGAGGCCACCTTTTGATAGGTAGTTAAGACTAATATACAATGGTAGAACATTCAGGCCACAACCTCGTCAGTCAAATGTGTGGCATTCATTCTATTATAATGCAAGAAGGGTTGCACTCTTTTATAAAATGACAAGGATGCAACAAAGGCATTATCAAAAGATTTATGGGTAAATTATGAGATAATAGTAGTGGACAGCATATCCTAAAGCACCTAATTTACTTAAGGTGGAAAAAAATGTTCTCAAGGATTAAAAGGAAGATAGTATGGGTGAATCAATGGAAGAATTATCATAAAATTCTTTTGGGAAGTCAAATTTTGAACATGGTATGAGGGATGATGATGAGGAAGATCCAGGGCGATCAATAACTATCCAGTTTGGAACCATCTAGGCGTTATTTCAATTATTACATGAGCGTTATTTTGATTATTACGTATTGTACGGGACACCTAAGAGAAAAGTAAGAGTACCACGTTCTGAGAAGTATGGATCACTCCCAAGAATATTACCTCCGCCTACAGGTTGAATAACAAAAAATGAAGCAGAAGAAGAAAATAAGAAAGAAGTTCAAAATGCAGAAGCTCAACACGAAATACTGCACGTGGATCTATCACAAGAAATTGATTCTACAAAAGACAAAAAGAATTGGAAATAGATGCGGCAGAAAAAGTCATCTTTAAGAGACCTACAGTGAAATTAACTAAACACCTAAGGCCATTGTATGTAAAGGCTGGTCAATGGCATTCCTGTAGCTAAGTATTTACTTACTGACAGTGGAGCAGCCATAAATACTATCCCATCCAGGACGATGAGAAAATTTTCAAAGACATAAAGTGATATGATCCCAACAGAAGTAATTCTTACTAGTTTTAATGGAGGAGCAACTTTAGCTAAATGAATGATGGGACTGGACATAACAGTGGGAACTACTACTAGGACCACGATTTTCTTTGTAATAGATGGTCCTACTTGTTAAAATGTGTTGTTAGGAAGAGATTGAGTTCATGGGAGTCGATGTATCCCATCATCGCTCCATCAATGCCTAGTTTTTTGGAATGATAAAGGTGAAGCAGAGGTGGTGCAAGGTGGTCATAGACCTTTTGTTACATAAGCAAATTCAAAAGAAAGATTCATGTATGAAGGAAATTATGACCTGTCAAGGTAGTTCAAGATGGAGAAGAAATTCAAATCGTCACACATAGTGAAGAACCATTTTTGGTAGATACACTCACTAAATATTCAATCAAATGAGGCCAAACATAGTGGTCCTTTAGGAGCCAGTGATTGGAGAAAAGACAATCAAGGAACTAGAGAATTGTAACAGCAAAGGAGTCTAGACGATATTCAGGCCTTTAAAGCCAAATTAATAGCTTTCAATAAAGAATGTAAAGAAAAAATGGAAGAAAAAACATCACTGATGATATTGAAGGACAGATTAGCAGTGTTCAAGTTAGAGCACAACATTGGCTGAGAAATTAACAAGGTGGATTGCTTAGAGGAGGTAATCTTTGCAAAAATTCTAGACGATGAAGTGATGAGTATTGCAAAACCTAGGCATGCTCAAGCACAAGATCCTTTAAAACAGGTAAACATTGGAGATGAAGGAGAAGATCGCCCAACATTTGTCAGCCAAGTGCTCAGCAAAGAGGTAGGAGACAAATTAATTGTTTTGTTAAAAGAATACAAAGATTGTTTTTCTTAAGAGTATGAGCACATGCCTGGTTTAGACAAAAGCTTAGTAGAACATAGATTACCTACTAAATCGAATTTTAAGCCTCATAAACAACTTCCTAAGCATTTTGCCCATAACGTATTGCCTGAAATAAAGAAAGAAATAGAATGATTGCTAAAGGCATATTTTATTAGAATAGCCAAATATGTTGAATGATTATCTAATATTGTGTCTGTGTTAAAAAAGAATGGTAACATTAGGGTGTGCATAGATTTTAGAAATTTTAATTTAGCAACACCTAAAGATTAATACTCAATGCCAACGGTGGACTCTTTAGCTGACTCAACTGTCGGACATGTGATGTATTCTTTTATGGATGGATATTTAGGATACAACCAAGTTTATAAAGCTGAAGAAGATATACATAAAATTGCCTTTAGGTGCCCTGGTGCTTTAGGGTGTTTGGAATGAGTAGTTATGCCTTTTCGACCTGAAAAATGCAGGGCCACTTATCAAAAGGCAATGAAATTGATTTTTCATGATATGATAGGTGAATTTTTTTAAATATATTTGGATGATATAGTGGTCAAATCACTTAAATAAGAAGACCATTTTCAAAAATTAAAATGCTCATATGAGCGAATGAAGCGATATAAGTTAAAACTGAATCCTTTGGAGTGTGCGTTTGGTATTAATGCAAGAAATTTCCTTGGTTTTTTAGTGCACAAAAGAGGAATTGAACTTGATAAAAATAAAGTGAAGGCATTTTGGAGGCCAAACCACCTAGTAAAGAAAAGGAATTACAAAGGTTTTTAGGCCGAGTGAATTTTTTAAGATATTTTATCTCTAACTATGCAGGGCAAAGAAAAACTTTTTCGCTTCTTCTAAAGCTAAAAAATCAAGACAAGTTCATCCAGGATGAAGAACACCAAAAGGCTTTGATAGCCTGAAGACATACAAGTCTACTAGTGCTAGTCTGACCTATCCAAGGACGGCCAATATACATGTATTGGCTGAATGAGAATCAATAGCTGGAGTGGTCACTCAAGAAGACCAATTTGGTGAAGAAAGGGCAATATATTATCTTAGTAAACAATTAACTAAATGCGAATGTAATTATTATTCTATTCAAATATTTTGTCTTGCTTTATATTTTACATGTACAAAACTAAGGGCTTATCTGTGGCCTGTAATAGTTTATCTGATTTCTAAAATAAATTCAATTAAGTACATGTTTTCTCGCCCTATTTTACATCAAAGGATTGGTCTTTGGACTTTAGCATTATCAGAATTTGAAATACAAGATATACCCCAAAAGATAAAAAATCAAGCGTTGACTAACTTTTTGGCCAATCATCCATGCCTTAATATACCTAAAGAAATTGAGTTGGAAGTTGATTCATTTCAAATAAAGCCTTGGGTTTTATATTTTGATGGATCGAAAACTGCTGGAAGGGCAGGAGTAGGAATAATATTAATAAATCAATTGGGAGTTTATTACAAGTTTTCTTTACTTTGGATAAAGTGTGTAACTAACAATCAAGCGGAGTATGAAGTGCTTATTGTAGGTTTAGAATTATTACTAGAGTTGAGAACCAAGAATGTAATCATCATAGGAGATTCCCAATTAGTAATTTATCAATTGACTGGCAACTTTAAATGCCAAAGTAATTTTGTCATAAACCAATATGAAATCGCCCAGGAGTTGTTGGAAGAATTTGATAAAGTGGAACTTCAATACAATAATAGAATGTACAATGACAGAGGGAAAGAATTAGCCCAGATGGCTTCGGGCTATTCAAAAATGCTAAATGTGGATTTTACTTAGTGATGGCAAAAAAATTCGATCCGCTCCATCGACCCGCCGAACCATTCCGTCCCGATCCGCGGATCAATCTCGATCCGCCCCGTTTCAATAAAATAAATAAAATTTAATAAAAAATTAATTTTAATTTTTTTTAAAAAGATCTATTTTGAAATATATTTAAAAAAACTAAAAAAAAATTCTAGTTGATCGGTCCGTGGATTAGTGGATCGATCCGTCCCGTCCTGACCCGAAAAGTGGCTGGTCTCGGGGCGGATCAGGGCCCGATCCGTCCCATTGTCAGCACTAATTTTATTTGTAAATATGGGGTGATATTTCTCGTAGTACAACGGAGGGTGATAAATGTGCTTTACACATATATTTTGGTCTTAAATTGACATTTTAATTGGCAAATTAAGCGAATTTCTACTTATAAATTTTGTTTATCATGTAAAATTAGGTACAACCTCAATTGAAAATAAAATAGACAAGATTGAAGAGCAATTGAGCTAAAAGAAGAGCAAATTTGATGTCCAGTGACCTAATTGAAATAAATCAAATGTTTGGGGACTCAATTGCAACATCTCATAAAGTCGAAGGACTAGAAATGCAAATATTTTAGGGGTATTTTTGTAATAAAATAAAACTGTGAGGACTAAATTAAAGACAACCAGAAATATACTCCTATCCTTAGGTGATCCATTGAGCTATTTCCACAAAGAGTTAATGCAATTGATTGAGTTTTAATCGACATAGAGATATAGTAGGTTAAACCAATTTATTAGGGTTAATTTCACTCGAGAGAGGTATTTTGCTAAACTTGGAAGATCGTGTCTAACATTGTGATGAGCGATTTGTAATTTGTATGTTGAGAAATTAATTAGGCAAATGTTAAGTGATATCATGAATCCCAACTATTTTATCTTCAATTCTCCTTATTTTAAATTAGTTTAAAGTTAATTTCTCTAATTTAGAATTTACAAAAATCCATCTCTTTAATTGTGTTTTTGATTTGCTAAGATAAAATTAACTAGAGTGTAATAGAGTATACATTCCTCGTGGGATTGACAATTCGGACTAAAAAAAGTCTACTTTATTACTTGTATGCAACCCGTGCGCTTGCGACATTTTTAGCGAATAGAGGGCAAGAGGAACTGATATCCACTGCATACAAAATGAGGGTGCAGTAGATTGGAGAGAAGAAATAAAAAGGTTTTTGAAAGAAACTGATGAATAGAATGATAGAAAAATGAAGTTACATTCACTAAATTATGTATTGATAGATGAGGAAATATACAAGAAACATCCAGATGGTGTGCTAAGATGGTGTGCTACTAAAATGTGGAAGTTTGTAAGAAGCTTAAACAATCATAGCAGAAGTACACGAAGGAATCTGCGGAGCTCATCAAGCTGGTCAAAGAATGAGATGGTTAATTATTAGGAGTGAATATTATTGGCCTGAGATGGGTAAGCTGTGCTTTCAATATGCCAAGAGTTGTTTAGCATGCCAAAAACATTGTCCAATCCAAAATGTGCTAGCAAGAGAAATGACACCCATTATTAAGCCTTGGTCATTTAAAGGTGGGGCTATAGATCTGATAGGAAAATTTATTTCCTTCATCCAAGCACACACTTTTTTTAATAGTTACAACAAATCTTTTCACCAAATAGGTGGAAGCGATACCTATAAAAGAGATCTCTCAGAAGAGTATCATAGAATTCATTCAAGACCACATTATTTGTAGGTTTGGGATATCATAAACTTTAATGATGGATCATGGAACTTCTTTAAATGCAGATCAGGTGAAGGAATTCTTAAACGAATTTGGAGTTAAGTTGGTAAACTCAACGCCTTATTACGCCCAATCTAATAGGTAGGCAGAATCTTCCAATAAGACTCTTAAAAATATCATAAGGAAAATGATTAACAAAAATGCTTGAAGATAGCACAAGTGTATAAATAAAGCTTTATGGGCTTATAGAACATCTCCACGTTCAAGTACCAAAGTAACTCCATTCCAACTCACTTATGAATAGGAAGCAGTGTTGCCCATGGAGATTAACATGCAATCAATTAGAGTAGGCCTGCAAAATAACTTAAATGATGATGAACATGCAGAATTGCTGGCCCAAAATTTATTAGAATTGGGCAAACTAAAGCTAGATGTCCTGGATAGATTGCAAGTTCAAAAATGAAATTTTTTTTTTAGCTTGGGTGATTTAGTTTGGAAGACAATACTCTCTTTGGATAGCAAGGATCCAAAATATGAAAAATGGTCGCCTAATTGAGAAGGACCATATAAAGTGAAAAATGTGTTTCCTAATGGAGCTTACTATTAAGAAGATTTAAATGGTACAAGACATATGAGGTTTATCAATGTCCTTTGGTTTCCAATTTTGAGCGATTTGAGATTTAACATTTTTACGTACACAACTATTATGCAAATGAATGAAGCCCATTTCATTAACAAAACTGGCTATCATTACATTAAAAGAAATTTTCTACCATTATGAATTAGATGAGTGAATAAAATAAATAAAAGATTAGATCGTCCTGTAAAACATTAAGACGTTAGCATCCTAATTACAATCTGCCCCAAATAGACTGCATATGCTCCTTGAGTTTTTTCCATCCATCTCGTTGATCGATGGAGGCAGCAGATAACTCAGTCATGATTTCTTCATCAACATCCAAACTTGAATAATGCTCAATTAAACATTTAGTTCGTTCAACCTCCTGGGAAGCGTTACGTTTTTTGTAGCCAACTTAGCCTTACAGTCATCCATTCTTGCTTGGAGCTCCCTCATTTCAGCTTCTAAACTCATCATCAAGGAGTCTTCGACGACAATGTCAGATGAAACTTCATCCAAGTTTTTCTTGGCCTTCTCAATCTCATGATGCAAGGACTTTTTTCCGTTCATGGCACGTGCATATTGAGTCTTCTTGGCCTTTAAATCCATATTTTTGTCCAACAGAGAACTTATCAGTAACAACCAAAAAATTTTGTATCTTATTCGTTTATTGATAACATTGGATTCAAATATTTTCTTAGGAAAGAGCCAATTTCACATGTTGGACAACGAGTTAATATAGAATTTATAAGAAAAGAGGAGAAATTGGCATTATTTGTAACTTTGGAGACTAAATTGGCATAAAATAAAGTTATACATGATGTTTGAACTCAATTGAATTATATTTCATAGTTGAGGACCAAGCTGGGAATTTTAGAAAGTCCTACTAATTATAATTTTGTCATTATGATGAACACGATTTTGGGATCATTTTTTGGATTATGTAGTGATCTTTAGTCATTGCAAGTTATACCATTTTATAGCTTGTGATGAGATCTAAAAATTGGTATCAATTTTGGATACATTTGAGTTCAAGAAGTACGTCAAAAATTGAGCTAAATTTGCATGTGATAAGTAGTTGAAATGTTGAAAATCTTCAAAATAAGTGTAAATTGGTGGTCGAGTAACCATGTTTGAGAGGATGGTACGAGCACCATGGTAATCCGACGTCTTTGCATGCGATACTACCGTATAGTCCACAATGAGATGTACGTATTTGTATCAAATTTCAGCACAATTAAGTTCAGGAAGTACTTCAAATATCTAGTTGAAGTTGTATACATGAAATGGTAAGAATGCTGAAAATTTGGCAAAGTGTTGAAACAATTCGAGAAGCCATTTTTGGATGAATGGTACATGCGGTATAATGATCCATTTTCTTTGCATGTACAACCGTTATGAGTCTTGAAGTGTGAACTTTACAATTATATAAAGATTGGCCAAAATGGAGCTCGTCTTGACCTTCAAATATTGACCGAAAGGTGACACCTTGAAAAGGAAAATTTGGAATTTTTGGTATTAAAATATTAGAAGAGAAGACACTTGTCATGTTTTATCTTAAGGGTATGTTTGGCACCTCAACTTTTTTTGATTAGAAATACTTATTTACCAAAATTTATAGGCCTCGATGATAGAAATAAACTTTTAAGGACTTAGTTTGCAATTACAGAAGGACTAACTTATGCAAACTTAAAAGTTTGGGGTTGATTTGCAAATATATCTTGTATCTATCTATATAACACAACACTACCTCATTTCTCCCTCAAAATGTCGACTAAAAATTTAGAGAAAGGAGAGGAGAAAGTGTCTTGAGTGAGGAGAGAATAGAGGAGAGGAATTGATGGATTTTTGTGAAAATGATGATCTTGAGCTTGGATTTTGAGTACTTTCTTCATTTCCTTAAGGAAAGAAGTAATCTCTTCTTCATGTTTAAGGTTTAAAATTGGATTTTTGGATTTATTACTCAATTTTAAAGTTAATAAGGTTGAAAATGATTGATACTATTGATTCTAGGAATGATTGAAGTCGGTGAAGACAAGAGAGGAACCGAAACTGGACAGATTCTAGCCAAAAATGGAGAGGAAAAAGGAGAAGAAAAAGAGGGGAAAATAGGAAGAAAAGAAAAGGTTAAGGAAGAGAAGAGGTAAGAGAAACTTTACTTGAAGTTTGAGTTCTCAAAGTATGGTTTTTCCTTCTTAGAATTCAAGAGGTGAGTGAAACTTAATTTGTGTAATATTGTGTTAAGTTTTTCATATGATGTTGAAGTATTATCCTTAAATTTCAGAATTTAATATGTTTCTTATTGATTAGGGTTGATTTGATAAATATGTTATAAGATTTAAAGTTAAGAACACAATTGCCTTCTAAGTGTTTGATGAAATGTTGAATAAAGAAACAATGATTTTGTTGAGTTATGTTGATGCCGTATTGTAATTTAGATGTTGGGAATTATGTTTAAAGATGATAAAAACCATTGGATATATTTTTTAATATGATTATAAGTGGAAAAATGTTTGGATGGAGGTTAAGAAGCATTAGAAGTTGAAATTGACAAAAAGTTTAAGTGCAGATTTTGAAACTTAAATGAAGGTAATTACATGTTTATATGGGAGTTATTGAATCTATAAATCTGGTTTTTGAATGGGGATATTAAATTTTGATGATGAAAGCATTATGTGAAAGGATTGAGTAAAGAAGATATATTTTAATGACTTATTTCATAACTTGTATGAAACTAAGTTGTTGTCATTATGATATATGAGCCTAAAACACCCCTTTAAATTAGAGTTATTCATACCTTAAAGCTAATTTTAAGTTGGGATGTTGATTCAGGCTTGATGATGAACTCTTTGATGTAGTTTATGCTATTTTTGGTTGGTTATGATGATATGTATTGATTGAATGAATGTTATGCCAAGACTAAGGTTAGAATTGCAAGTTCTTTCTAGGTGTTTGATGAAATGTGTAAATGAAGTATGCCTTAGCAAGTCCTTATGGAATTTTATCTATAAGTTAGATGTTTGAATTAAAGAATGTGAAGATGCAAAGATGAGGATTAGCACGAGGTTTTAAATTGCTAATTTTGTGTAAAGGATCTTAGAATTTAAGTCTTTATGTCATCTAGTGTATTGCCAGGTTATTGATAGTTGCCTGCAGCATGTCATCTAGTGTATTGCCAGACTATTGATAGCCGTCTACAGCATGTCATCTAGTGTATTGCTAGCCTATTGATAGCCGCCTACAACATGTCATCTAGTGAAGTGTCAGGCTATTGATAGCCTCCTGCAGTTTATCATTTTTATTTTGAATATTACATTAGAAAGGGTATTTTAGCATTTTAAGAAATTCAGATTCTTGAATAATGTTCTTTGAGTATTAAAGTACCTTCATATTCTAAAATTATGATTTTCAAACATATTTTTATGTTAACTCAGATTCCAAAAGCCAAGTTGTGAGTACCTGAAGTTGTTTTCAGATTATAGAATAGTTTATAAACTTCCTAGTTCAATTATGTACTTATGTAAATGAATTAAAACATATGAGAACTTATTTGACATACTTAGTTGTTACAACTTCTATTATGCTAATTTTAAGGAAATATACCTGCATGTATTATATTGAGCAAGATTAATTGCTTTTATGTGGAGGAAGTGATGTACTTAGAAGTTTTATATTAATGTACATCAAATATTGAGAATATTATAAAACTCTTACATGCATCTTCTCTTATACATCTTGGATGTATGGCATTCAGTTATGATGCATCATTTATCCTCCAAGCATGCACTTAAGTCTAAGAAGAATGCTTAAAATTGTGCATAATTATGAAGCAAAACCCTAAGCAGTTAAGTATTCACCAGTTGGGATTCTAGATGCCCAATGGATTATTCTCATAGTTATGGTCACGGAAGTAAATCAAGTTTCGATTCTAATACTTCCAACAGTTATTACTGTTTACATCAAACATTATGCTTCAGACTATCACGAGATGAGATGTTTACATTTTCACAGTTTTATGTTATGAAAAAGTTACGTGATAGGTGACCTTTGTACCTTAATGGTACCAAATTTTGTACCGAAATGGTACCAGAAATTATATTGATCGCTCTGTGAATACCTACTCTTAGGGTAGGGGCCCAAAGTAAAATGAAGAAAGAAAGAAAGTATGAGAAAGCGAAAAATATTAGCACTCATGCATATCACTTCATGCATTACATTCATGTTATAAATATGATAATGGTTGCTTGAATTTAGTTGTATGGAAATAAATGTTGTGAATGTGATATGAGTAAAATTATCAAATGATATGTTGATGTCATTATAATTTCATTCAGTTATAAGAGAGATAATGTCGAAGTGAAGAGGTAAAGTGTATGATTTATATCTATTCTTGAAAATGTGAAAGTTTAACAAGAAAATAATGAGAATGATAGATGCTTATATGAATTCATACACTTTATGTTAAAATTAACCTCTTATTACATGTATCAAGTTTTATTCACTGGACCATGTGGTTCATAGTTGTTTCTTATCTATTTTCTATAGGCAATGAAGAACTAATTTTTGTAGTATGAATTCCCTATCTCATGTCGGTCGAAAATGAAGAGTACATATTGGTAACCAAAAGAGAGGAAAGATTATGCCCTTTTGTACTTAAACTAATGTTGAACGAAATTTTTATTCTTCTAGTATTTAAAAGTTAAATATTATTTGGGGCTTAATTTTGAAATAAATAAGTATATTTTTTGTAAATAAATGGGACTTGTATTTTAAAGTTCCGCTTGATGTTTAAATATTATTCTTATGAAGTGTTGAAATTGTTTTTGACTCGATTGACATTAAAATGTTAAATTCAAAAGTAAGTATGATGATCCTAAAAGTGTAATAGGTTAAACTTACTCTTTGTGACAGTAGGATTTTAAACAAGTTTAGAAAGGGTTTTGGAAATTGTAGTAAATTTGCACTGTTTCTAAAAGTATGATAGTAGTTGCCGCCTGCAGCTATGTTCTAAGTTCGAAGGGAGGCTACTAGAAGCCATCAGCAGATTTGAAAAAAAATAAATAAATAACCTGAATTTTGGGGTCGTTACATTTTCTTAGAATGGATGCTCTTCAAAGTCAGTTTAATATCAATTGGGAGTTTGAGCGTAGGAATCTCAAGTGCTTGAGCCATATTTACACTTAAATGCTCAAGTTTATCTCGTTGGCCGGCAGCACTAGCACTAGCTATATCCATGTCCATGAAAGAAGTGTATTCAAGTACTGATTGCTTGAGAATATTCATATTTTCCATGGAAGGTGAAGATGAAAAGGAAGGATGACTAGCCGAAGAAGACCAATAGGTATTGCCAGACTTGTTCCCAAGAAGTGAACAGGTCCTGGATGGAGCGTAAAATAACATCAACACCCTGTAAAGAACATGCAATTACTTAGGTGGCGTTCTGTTTGTATTTTATTTTGTATTTTCATTTTCGAAAATGTTTTATGTTTTATGTTTTTATTTTTGTTTTCAAATTTGCTGAAAAATCGTTTGGTTTGTCATTTTTGAAAACTGTTTTTGAAAATGAAAAGCTGAAAAACACGTTCTGTTGGAAATTTTGCTAAATACTACTTAAACTATTTTTAATTAATTTACTTGCAAAATACTACTAACTCAAACTCAAATTTTCTTTCACAATATACTGAAAACATGGTTATCCGCAACACACTAATGTGTGCACTAAGAGTCTACATTAACACAGCTTGATCAGGTTCGAGATTTGAGGAAGCTCTGGTTCTATTAAAATCCAGAAAATGCAAGTTTTTTCAAAATCACCAGAGTCCATTTATCAAGGTATTTTTTAAAATATAACTACAAGAATTCTCAATTAATTAATTTTTTTTTTTTTTTTTAATATTGAATTCAATAAAACTTTATTTAGGCTTAGTTTCAAGTTAGGATAATTCTCCAAAAAAAAAAAAATTTATTTAAGCTTAATTCCAAGTTAAGATAATTCTAAATAAAAATAAATATATAAATAATTATTTTAAGCTTAGTTCCAAGTTAGGATAATTCTATTAAAAAAAAAAATTCCAAAACGTATTTTCCACATTTTGAACATTTTTTGTTGAAATACACACAAAACGCCCAAAACGAGTTGGGAGTTTTTCGTACAATTTTTTTTTTCCAAAATGTGTTTTCGAAAATGGTAAAGAAAACACGTTTTTAGTGTTTTCGAAAATTAAAATCGAAAACGAACTCAAAACAGTAAAGAGAACAGGGTCTTAGCATTTTCATTAGAGTGATGAAAGAGTGAAATGAACACGAGAGATAAAACAAAGATTACCTTACTAGTGGCTTTGACAAAAGAAGAATGGGGTACATTACTAGATGATTCAATCACCTATGAAGACTTCTCTTTCTCTAGGTGAATAGGCTCTCTCACGATAGGTAAATCTGTAGGAAATTTTGCAAAGAACAAGTAATTATGGGTGAAAAGATCAAGAATGCAATAGGAGAAGAATCATGAATGTATGTATTACCTTTTGGTTCCATGTGCAGAGAATCAACGCCCTAAATGGTGAAATCTCTTCAATTGGCTGGGCGATTAAAGGTTCTTGACCTTTAGTTTTCTTTCGGATAAAATTCCCTTGTTAGATGGTATGATAAGAGGAATGGATGAAGGAGAACTTGAGGGAAGTTGTGGAGCAAGAGCCTGTGAAAGAGGGGTCTTTGAAGGAGATACAAAACTTTTTTGAAGAAATACAGATGAACATTAATTCATCATAATATTTCATGTAAATCCTATCAGATAAGTAAATAAAAGAGTATATACTCAAATACCTTCCTTCTGACAATAAGGGGGCATCATCATCATCATCATCATCATCAGATTGCTTTGATGGATCTGAAGCTAGCCATTTCTTGCTAGAGACATCTCTGGTAACTCCAATTTAAACAGGTGGAGAGCTAGATGGAGGAAAAGCCATTGCAAGACGCTTAACGTTAGCACGAGCAGGTGGAGATCTTGATGGAGAAGAAGAGGGTACTGCAGGGATAGGAGTAGAAATGGAGGAAATGGAAGTTTTAGAAGTTCACGGCCTCTTAAGTAAGTGAAAAGCGTGATTGACATTAGTAGCAAACAACCTACGCTTTACAGATGGCAAAAATTGCTCAAAAAGAGGATGAACAATGGAAATAGGATTAAAGGAAGCCATAGAAAAACCATTCATCAAAGAAGCATTTCGACCATCAATGGCATGTGCTTCTACCTTGGTAATGGTATGGAAGCGCTCTTTGAGACTTTTTGAATAGGAAGGAGGGATCAGCCAATTTTGGCCAAACTCAAGTTGGCAAGCAAAACATTGGGGAGCATAAATTTTAACCCCTACCTTAGCATTTGTTCAAGTCAATATATCATGAAACAATTCTCACCCAACTAAATACTGAGCCCAAATAGACAAAATGGTACTCACATTATTCAGAGTAGGAGGAGACTAGACATATATTGGGATTTGATGGTTTGAGAAAGGAAAAAAAAAGGTAGGTATTGAGTTTATATTATAAAAGAAAGTAAAAATATCCCTATTTGACATATCAACATGGTTCAGCTGATTGACGATCAGCCCGTAACAACTAATTGAACGAGTAGAAACTGAGGGAACACCAAATTGTGGAAAATATACTCTCAACCACATTTGAGCGATCCAAAGAGGACTACTACCAGTAGGAGATGCATTTTTTTTGGAATTGAAGATAAGAAATAAATCAATAAAAGCCAGCCCAAAATAGAGAGCAAAGGTTTAGAGACCAACCATGTGTGAGTTCATTCATAATGAGTAAATAGGCCATAGAAGGTTTTGAGGCTGGGCACAAAGAGGACATACTTAGAGAGCCAAACCTGAAGGACGGTCACGTGCTCTGAATGAGTAGGATCAACACCAGAATTATTTTAAAGTTCATGCATCCACGAATAAGAATCTGTGAACTTTATATCATATTTGGGGGTAGTAGAAAATAGCGACATGGTAGGGAAAATGGTATCGCCCAAAGGTGGAAGGTTAACCTAAGCTCCAACATCCCTCAGAGTAATTAACATTGGGTCAAGTGTAAAAATAAAGGTATTATACTCTGAAGACCAGAAACTCAGAGCGGTGGAAAAAAGCACAGGATCATAAATAGGGGGACGTGTAGCGATTTCTACTAGGTCATAAATTTTAGCACAATAAAAAATCGCCTTAGTAGGGCCATGCTTCATCATATGTGCATGCCAAAGACGAAAAAGTTGTATCAACCTTGGGCCAAGTATGGATACCTTTATCACAAATTGACTTTAACATGAAAGGGTCTAGAAAAGGAGTTTCTTGAGTATAAGTGTAATACCACTTTTTTGTTTTACGTATTTCTTGAAATTTACGTAATTATTCTGTTTATGTTGTTGTGAATTATTTAATTGATAAAATTATTGTTTAAAGTTTGAATTATTTTACAGTGGAAGGACTTGGACATTATCTTGATCAATGTACCAATTAGAAATTTTATAAATTGTTTCTATGTCTAATTGTTTATTTTATTTGTTAAACTTGCTAAATTCTATTTCTAGTAAGTCGTAGTGGCAAATTGCATTTAATTTGCTATTGGGGGGTCAAATAGAAGTTTTGCACTTAAATTACCAACTTATAAGAGTTGAGGGATTGATTTGCTTATTACCAAAAAAACCCTTAAACCTAAAAGTCTACACTCCATCACTCAGCCTCTCTCTCTCTCTCTCTCTCTCTCTCTCTCTCTCTCTCGCTCGCATCTCTGTCTCGACTCTCCTCTCACCTCCATCACTCTTGGCCGGACCCAACTCTACTACCAACACCACCACAACCACTCCCTCACTACGGTAAAGCCACTCTTCTCCCCACCCTACACACGTACAGTCTCGAACACACGATTTTCACATGAAATGTTAAGTATATATGTACGTATATATTTGACTTATTTATTGGAATATATGTATAAGTTTTTATACGTGTGTGTATATAGAGAAATTGCAGATTTCGAATTTTGGGAATATTAGTTTGAATTTTAGTTTTGGATGTTTGATTTTGAGTTGGGAGGTAGGTAAAATTTAGATTATTTGTTATTGGGATTCCAAATGAAATTTTGAATATTTGGTTTAAGTTGGTAAATTTTCAGATTTATAAATTATGAACATAGTTTAATTGAAATTTTTGTTAGTTTAGTTTTGATATATGTTGATAAATTTTAGATTTTAAGTTTATATGGACAAATTTTTAGATTCAAAATTCATGAATTAGTTAGTTTAATTGAAATGTTTAGTTTCATTTTGAATTAGGAATGGTAGTTTTCGAAATTTGGGAAAAAATTGTGTGAATGTGTATATCAACTTCAGATTTTGGAAATATGATATTAATCGTTTAATTAACTGCTTCCGTTTCAATTTTGGAATTATGATGTTTTCAAATGTGCGAAAGATTTTATAGTAAGTTTTAAATTTTGAAAATTTTAAATTAGTTTAATCGAAGTTTCATATTAAATTTTAGTAAAAACTATATATATATATATATATATATATATATATATATATATATATATATATTTATTTTTATTTGGGTAATGTATATACATACAAGTAAATTTTTGATTTTTGATTTAGTTTAGAATTTAAGCTTTTATTTGTTAATTCAGTTTCATGATTCAATTTGGTATTACAATTTAGGGATTTAAAAAAAGCTGATATTTATGTCAATTGTATACTGAATCAAATTTGGTACTAGTTTTGACTTTTGTGTAAATTGATAAGTAAAGTTCCAAATTGTGCCCTTGAAAATTTAAGCCTTGTTTGACATAATTTATCACCAAGGAAGAGAGGGGAAAGGAAATTCATTTTTGGGACTTGTGTAGTGTTAAATAAAAGAAAATGATAATGATTATGGGTTTTTGATCGGAAGTTATATTTTATTCAATGAATGATTATAATTAGGACTTTTGGTACATTGACGTCATGGACATCTAAGACTCTTCCACTCGTAAATTCAAAAATGGTAAACTTTAAGGATGTCGGGTAAGTAAACTTCCCCTATTTTCATCACAGTTGAATGTTTAATGTGGAATTAATGTGCTTAAATTATATTCTTGCAATTTACTTGCTTGTGATGTTTTTCATTGACTTTATACATGTATGTGTTATTAGGGAAGTGTTTAAGCATACATGTTATCATGACATTGCATCATCAAGCATGCATTGGCATCGATTTGGGAAGTCTAATATTTTTTTTAAATGAAAGAAATGTGTAAAGGTGCAAGTTTGTTAAAAGTTATGTATCCCAAGTTTTTAAGAAAGAATAGGTATACTCCTATGCCATGAAATGTGTGAGTGGAAAATGGGACGCGGGTGACAAGCGTATCCGAATTAAAACGCTTTACGATGGTGAATATTAAACTGCTTTGCAGTGGTGATTGCCAAACCGTTTTGCTGTGGCAATATTAAACCGCTTTGCAGTGGTGATTGTTAAACCGCTTTACGGTGAAAAAGTGATGACTTGGTTCCATATAAGGCAAAGTGCCCACTACATTCTGATTGGCTAGATGATACACCAAGTGAGCTCACGATGAAAATGAAGTAAAAGTTTTGAAATGTTTAAGTGGAATTTTGAAAAGTTTGAAAGTTCTGAAAAGTAAAGTAAATGAGGATACATATTTTGAATTGTTTAAAGCATTTCATGTCATAAGCATACATTATGTGCATAAAGTTTACTCAATGAACTTTAGCTCACCCCAATCCCTCCCCAACATTTCAGGTAATGAAAATTAGATGATTTGAGGAGAATGCTTGGGGACAGACTCAAACAGTATCGCAATTATTCTCTTCTAAAATTGAATTAAAGGCTTTCTAAGTTTCTCATTGGTTATTTTTATTAGTTTTTCTTTAAATTATTTTTGTTGGATTTAGTTAAAATAAGTTATGGTATTTCCATGTGATTAGTTTATTTCATATTTCATAAGTTGAAAAAAAAAAATACTTACTTTAAGATATTATTGTGAGGAGTCCGGAAATTGATATTGAAGTTTGATTTTGAATTGTTTTTGAATGTTTAATTTTGAATATCAAATGTGCAACACCCTAAGTTCAAAATTTTAAACCTGGGCGTGTTAACTTTTCTTTACTTAAATGCAGAAAAGAAATCATTTAAAACCTCAGCATTTTCATTTTCTATCATAAAATTTTACAGAAATTCCGACAGCGTCTCCTTTATAAGTTGAACATAGCCACCCTGTAGAGGGACATCATAACCATTTTAAAACACACATTTCAACTCATTCAATCCTAAACATCATCAAAACCACTTCAATAAATCCCAAACTCCTCAACGATATAATTCCAAATAAATAAACTCTAACAAATGAAATAAGAGGTAATTTAACCTCTAATACGACACCCACACTTATTCTAAGCTAACTTCAACCAAACAATTATTGATAATAAATGAATGAAAGAATAATTAATCCGAAACTTAAACAAATTCTAATTTAACGTTATTTAAAAAAATTGAAAGCGGGTATAGCCCGAGTCTGCCACCGAATGCTCTCCTCGTCTCATCTAACTTTCCTCGCCTGAAATATTGGGGAGGGATTGGGGTGAGCTAAAACTCAGTAAGCAAACTTCGTGCAAGTGATTCGTGCTTATGACATGAAATCCTTTAAAGGATTTGAAATATGTATCCCCATTTATTTCTAAAAAAAGCCTGGGATACATAACTTTTGAACAAATTTGCACCTTGACACTTTTTTTTTGGTTAAAACATTTGACTCCCAATTTCGATACCAATGCATGTTTGATGATGCCATGACATGATAACGTACGTGCTTGGACGTTACTTAAATACTCATACTTGCATATCATAAATAAAAAGCATCAAAATTAGGTAATCAACACGAATGTCAATTAAACACATTAATTCCACATTAAACATTCAACTTTGATGGAAATAGGGGAATTTTACTTACCTGGCGTCCTTTGTTATTACCGTTTCTGAATTTGCAAGTGGGAAAGTCTCGAATGCCCGTGATGTCAATGTACCAATTCTCCTAATTATTTTCATTCATTAACAAGATATGCTTTTAGTTTAAAAAAAAAAAATCACAAATCCTATTCTTCTAATATTAACAGAACTTTCAATTAAGATCAAAACCTCAAATTAAACTAAGTTTGACCTTCAACAATGAAAAACACACATTATCATATTTGAAATAGGGAATTAACTATGTATACTTTAGAAAGTTATCTTATCTTTTAAATTTCAAATTCAAATAATTACATCAAATTTAAACAAAAATCAACAAAATTTAACATGACTTTACAAATTTATTTAATTAGAATTGTAACTATTCCAAATCTACAAATTCCTCAAAATGACAGTAAACATTTCAATTGAATTAATTAATTCATAAATTTTTTGAAATCTGAAATTAATCCACATAAGTAATAAATCTGAAATGTATACATGAGAATCATATATATATATATATATATATATATATATATATATATACAAGTCCAAATATACATACATTTATGCACATTATTCACAGACTGAAGTTAACTAATGGTAAGGATTCTATGTGGCTCACAATTTAACTCAAACGTGTACTTAGGCCATGTCTAACACAATATAATATCATACTCGAAACGAGAGGTAAATTTCATTGCATATTTGAAAGTTTTCTTACATTTTTATTTAAACTCTAATTTCAATTTTACATAGTTTAACATAACTTTAAAAATTTACCCAATTACAATTCTAACCATTCAAAAATTTTAAAAACTCAAATTTGAAGTTCCAAATTATACCTAAAATCAACCCACAACGCTTGAATTATAGAATTTCCAAAATCTGAAAATTTATGAATATTTACATATACAATGTTTCTAAACCTGAAAACAATAACTAAAAATTAGCATTTAACCTAAATTTAAAATTCCAAATTAAACTTTACTAGGATTCAAAAATCTGAAATTCCTTCTATACATATCAAAAATTTGGAAAATAATATAAACAACAATACATACATAAAAGATATATATATATATTATTCCACATACACGTGAAGGTGTGCGTGACTGTGTGCGTCAGCAGTGTGTGTGTGCGCGCGCCCCCGCACGCGTACGTGTGGGTCGATGATGTGGGTCGCGGGTGTGATAGAGCCAGAGGAAGGAGCGTGGGCTTACCGAGGTGATGACCGGTGCTACCACCGGCGACGTGAGGGGGCGCAAGTCGACGGGCGAGAGGTGGGAATTGCGTCTCTTGCGCGAGAGAGAGAGACGGAGAGGCCGAGTGATAGGTGTTGAACGAGAGAGAGAAAATCGGGTTTGATGTAGTGAGATAGGTTTAACCATAATCTTTTGGAATTTGCAAATTGATTCCTCATCTCTCTCTATGTACATAATTAAGTCCACATGTTCTATTTACTCTCCAATTGCCACCAGACTTTCCCCCAACTGTCAATTTAACACAATAAAATAGAAAATAGCATGCTTAGGCAATAAGATAAATAATCACATAAATTTGAACGTAAAAATTTATAAACTTTATAATTGGTATATTGATCAAGATGGCGTCCAAATCCTTCCACTGCAAAATAATTGAAATTATTGACATTAAAATTGTCAATTTAAAATTTATAATATCATTAACATAAATATTACGTGAAATTTTAAAGGTGTACGTAAAAATGAAAAACGGTATTACAAAATGAGTTGAGATTTATACTTTTAAATTTGTTATGATGTCTCTCCACAGGTTGGTTAAGTCCAATTTATAGAGGAGATTCTGCCGAAATTTCTGTAAAGTTTTATAATAGAAAATGAAAATTTTGATGTTTTAAACAACTTATCCGCATTTAAGTAAATGGACGTTAACACATCTAAGTTTAAGACTTTGAACTTGGGGTGTTACAATAAGGAAACAATTGGCCACAGCTGCATGTTCAACAAAGTCCGAATTATTGAACGCTGGACCAAGATAAAATTCATGAATCTCAGGTTTGGCTAGTAAAGGACAAATTGGATCAACGTGAGGTGTAGATAAAAGAAGTTGAAGATCTTCGAAGCTAGTAGAACTGTCTGAGGGGTTTTTTGAAGTCGCCCTTCTTCACAACCTATAAATATTTCAGAGAATTTTGGAAGTATGAAGGTTTGAGTGTATGAAGGTTTGAGTAAAGAAGCAAGAAGATGAATAGTCCCTTTTATAAAGGAAGGAGACGTGGGCAACGTGACAGAAGGAGAACATGGTTTTCAATGTAATGGTGCGACGTTATGATACAGCTTTCAGAATAGGGAGGGTCACTGAAAAAAAAAAAAAAAAAATGAATGATTCGAGTTTTTTACCTTTTTTGGACTCCAAATGTCGCAGGACAAGTATTAAATAGTGAATAAGGCACAAGATTAATAACATATATTAATTTGGAAACATGGGGGGGTAATTGTTGACAAATAAAATTTTCCCAACGTAGGAGTCCAAAGAATAGGTCCAAAAGGGCTACGTAGAGGCCCAAAATAGAAGAATGGAGCGAAAGTCCGGCATCGCTCAAACCTCGAAGACGCCCAAAGCCTGGGTGAATGGAGTAGCCCGCTAAATGATATTAGCTATTTAATGGGCAATCTTATCACATCTCGCGATCCAAAAGTATCGATTTCAAGCAGTTGGATAATGGGGGTAATGATAGCAGTTATATCAGCAGATTTTTTACAAATCATCCATCATGGGGAAAGTGGGAAACTACTAAGCGATAAACGGCCATTGAGTGAGAACAAGTGATAAGATTCGAAGTGGGGAAGAAACGCCGAAAAGTTCCGAACTCAGGTTGTGGTTGGAGGGATGAATCATGACCCGATATTCACGATGCGATGGCTCGACGATGCGGAATAAAGAACCACGACTTTCGAAACGCCACAAGGATTTGCTCAATCTCCTTGATGAGTTTCTGGTTTTGAACGCCACAAATATTTGATAAGTTCGGGATGAACACCACAAGATGATAATCTTGATAAGTTCTATAAAATATAGGAATCCACCTATATGTTTTATTGAATCCTCAATAAAATGTTTAATCAAAATCAAATCTGAATGTTTCATTGAATGAAAGAGCGTATAAATAATGAAAAAAGACCTAACAAAAACCCTAGTCGCTAATTGACTCAAAATAGAATCCAAATTAGAAAAAGGAAATAAAATAAACAAGATCCTGTGAAATCTAATCCGCTCCTCGGTTATGGCCGTGAAAGCTCCAATTACGGGCGTAAGCCGCTTGCTGATGAAGAGTTACGGCCGTGACTTCATTATTTACGACCGTAAGTGTAAAAACTTGAAATTCTGCATTTTAACCCGAGACTGGATTACGGTCGTGATAATCTTGACATTACGGAAGTAAGTACAAAATTGATCCTTTTTGCCTCGTTTTTGCTCCAATTTGGATTGAATTGTAGATTTTTTTCCGTCAAGCCTACTATGACTCCGATTGTCAAGGGTCCGAAACACATCATACCCTCCTTCTTTAGGATGATTCGTCCAGAATCATAGCTTTGTTCCTATTGTTTCACTTCACCTCCTGGATCAAAAGGAAAATTTCTCCTGCCATTGCACATGATCAACCAAAAATATTCTGCAACGGGGGTCACGTGAATGACTTGAAGTTGAAACACCTTTGGACATTGGTGGTGTTGCCCAAATTTCCAAGTACCATTAATGACGCGATCCCAGTCGGGGAATCTCGTCGAACAACGCGGAATAACGAAATCTAAAACCCTAGGAAAGATCTAGATCAGATCTGACACGAAAATAACAAGAATTAAAATACTGGAGAGATAAACTTGACGATAGGACCTTGACCCAAGATTCACGACGCAAGAAATTGACGATACGAAATCGAGATCCAAGGTTTTCGAAACACCACAAGGACTTGTCAATTTCCTTGATAAGATTCTAATCGGGCACGCCACAAATATTCTCGCGAATATTTGATAAGTACAACGCCACAAATATTTCCACAATATTTGATAGGTCGGATTTGTTCTTGAAGAACACAAAAGGGACTCCTCAACCTTTCAATTGGAGAAAACTCTCTCAACTATATTAATCTCAAAATCAATCTTGTCTTCGTTTACAATGATGAAAAGAAATATAAATAAGCAAGAAAACCTAAACTAGGGTTTGCCGCTAATTGGGCTCAAAACAGAATCCTAATTGACCTAAAATACTAAAATAGGAAAATAAATAATTAAAATTGGAAATTAAAATTAACGCGTGAATCTGAAACAGAATGCAGGTTACGGCCGTGTTGCAACTCTTACGGCTGTAAGAGTTCCCCTTTTGTTGATTTACGGCCGTGACTGAGAGATTTGCGGCCGTGAGTGACAATTTCTGCAATTCTTTATTTAAACCCGAGGCGGAGTTACGGCCGTGAGGATTTTTATTTACGGCCCTGAATTTGAGTTTTACGGCCGCGAAGTTTATTCGTACGGCCGTAAGTGTCTTTCTGCACAATTTCTTGATTATTTGCCTCGGCTTGATCCTTTCGCCTTCTCGGCTCGACTCCAACATAAAACTTACTCCGTTTTGCACGTAGATCATTGTCATATTGCCGATGGCTCGACTTCGCTCCTCGATGCCTGGTCCGGATCACATCAATTAACCTGCAATAAAGAATTAAATAGAACGGGGAGGGGAATGTTAGTTTCATGAGGTACAAGGTATGGATCCATCTCCAATTCTTCTTTAAGAACCACGAGGCCCTCCTCTTCACCTCGTTCTTCCTTTCCATCTTCAACCACCTTTTCAAAATTTTTACTCTCAAATACAACCACATCTCCTAGCTCCACATTTTTATCACCACGCTCGTGCACTACCTCATTGCTACCCAAATGTGGATCGTCCAATTCAACGCTCAAATCTTGAACTTCCACCTCAACTCCCAATTCATTCCTAATCAATTCCTCGCTTCCCAACTCCACATTTTCCTCATCAAATTTTTGAGTTTGTTTATTTGTTTTTAATTTCAACTCTCCCTCCTTCTTTTCAATATCCTTATCCCCACGATGCCTTCTATTACACCACTTTTCACTCTCCTTCCTTACCCTCCGTGAATCTTCTAGTACTTCCTCTAATGTCAACCCATATAGTACGCCTGTTTTCCCTTTCTTAAGGAATGGTATATGTGCATACTCTTATCATAAACAGCCCCCTCCTATGTCTCCAAGGTTTTCCCAATAAAATATGATAAGATTTCAATGGCACTACATCACACCATACATCCTCACTATACCTTCCATGGGTGATAGGCACTAGAATATTTTTGGTTACTTTGAAATTCCCAAACTCCCTCATCCACGTCATCCTATAAGGTTTATAGTGTGGTTCTAGGGGTAATCCTAATTTTTCAACCACGGTGCTACTAACGAAATTAGTAAAGCACTTTCCATCAATCGCCAAACTGCACCCCTTATGAACCACATAACATCTAGTTTGGAATAAAAAGCCCGGATCATATTCCATTCCTTATGTGGCGTTAAAAAAATTCAAGAATGAATAGGATTTAGACATCAAATAGCAAGAACGACTTTTATTGACTTGGAAGAAATGAATACCAAGAATTTTAAAAAACTCAAGAAAGTGGTTCTTGAATTTTGGAATGACTTTTTTTTTTTTTTTTTGAATAATGAATTTTCGGAATTAAATAATAAAAAAATATATCTTTTTTTTAAATAAATCCGAAAATTTGACACGAACGCAACAAAACAAACGGAACAGGATTTGGATAAGAATCGAATAAAACAAACACTTTTGAATTTTTGTTGTATTTTTATATGGATAAAAAACTGAAAATTTTTACTGACACGAAGAACAAAAAAACTCAAAAAATTGAAAACAAAACACTCAACAAGATATGGATGATTTTTATGGGACTCGATGATAAACATAAAAATCAAACTGGATAGAAAAACCGGAATTCAGAGTCCAGCTCTGATACCAGATGATAAGATTCGAAGCGCGGAAGAAACGCCGGAAAGTTCCGAACTCAGGTTGTGGTTGGACGGATGAATCATGACCCGATATTCACGATGCGATGGCTCAACGATGCAGAATAAAGAACCACAACTTTCAAAACGCCACAAGGATTTGCCCAATCTCCTTGATGAGTTTCTGGTTTTGAACGCCACAAGATGATAATCTTGATAAGTTCTATGAAATATAGGAATCCACCTATATGTTTTATTGAATCATCAATAAAATGTTTAATCAAAATCAAATCTGAATGTTACATTGAATGAAAGAGCGTATAAATAATGAAAAAAGACCTAAAAAAAACCCTAGTCGCTAATTGACTCAAAATAGAATCCTAATTAAACTAAAATAGCTAAAATAACTAAAATTCGAAAAATTTAAAATAAAATAAACAAGATCCTGCGAAATCTAATCCGCTCCTCGGTTACGGCCGTGAAAGCTCCAATTACGGCCGTAAGCCGCTTGTTGATGAAGAGTTACAGTCGTGACTTCATTATTTACGATAAGTGTAAAAACTTGAAATTCTGCATTTTAACCCGAGACTGGATTACGACCGCGATAATCTTGACATTACGGCCGTAAGTACAAAATTGATCATTTTTGCCTCGTTTTTGCTTCAATTTGGCTTGAATTGTAGATTTTTTCCGTCAAGCCTGCTATGACTCCGATTGTCGTGTGTCCAGAACACATCAACAAGGGAAAACGTCAATGAAGTATAAAAGGGAAAAGAGAACGTAGAGACAAGGATCCAAAAAATCACTCTCAAAACAGAGAATTATGCAATTTCATTCCTTTTTAATTTCTTTTAAGATTTGTTTACTTTGCATTTCAGTTGCTTGTGCCCCTTCGAGACATTTTGTTTGAAATTGTAATATTCCTAAATAAAACACCCCTTGTCCGGACTTTGTTTCAAAAAGTTGTTATTTCTTACACATCGTCCGAACCTTTTGAATTGTTAGCGAAAGTTCAATTCTGCGCGAAACACTTACTTACAGTATTGTTAATTATTTTCGTTGTCGGTAACCCTCTAAGAAGAATTTTTTTTTCTGTTAAATTTCTACATCTTGTTTGCTGAAATATTTTTGTTTGAAAACAAAAAATGTAATATTTTCGAGATAAAATATGTGGATTAAAAGTAATTTTAAAAAATGGATGTAATTAAAAGTAATTTAGGAAAATGAGTTATTTATAAACTTGTTTACTATAACTCTTTTCTTTAAAACAATAACCAATTTATAAATAATACAATTTCCGAAAATGCTTTTCAACCAATTAAAATTTTCTATCCATTTTCAACTACACATTTAACCTTGAAAATATAAACAAATATATTTATAATTGTTATAGTGTTATCTAATAAAACCAAGTTATCGAACCGGGGCTTATTGTTTTGCCCGAGACCATTATTTTTAATAACGTGATTTGTAATAATAATGTGTGATTAAAAATATAAAAAAAAAATTGAATTTATGTATAGATTATTTTATGCCTTTGTTTGGTAACACTGTTGGGTTTATAGATTGGCTTATTTATGATTTTAAGGTAAAAAGTAGAGATTGAAAATTGAATAGAGAAAATGTATGTGATTAAAAAATAGGATGAGAAATTGTTTAATTTATAAACAGATTTATAAATCAATTTCTTTTGGTTACCAAACATAGAATGTGTGATGAAAAACTGTTTTTAGGTTGTTTTCTATTTTCATTTTTTCAAAATAACAAAAATCCTTTCTCTTCTTCATTTTGAAAAATGCATTTTCTAAAAGTGTTAATAGCACAAAACGTCCCTACCTTTAACATGTATTGTGCAAAACGTCCCAACGTTGTGATTTTTAACGCTAAACGTCCCGATCTTTACATTTTCTTGTTGGAGACATCATTTCTGTCAAATTTAACCCCATTTCACCGTTAATTTGGAAATGAACAGTAAACATTTAACACATGCAAGGGCATTTTCGTCAAAATCAAAAGCAGCCCATTCATATTTGAGTAATTGGCACAAAACGTCCCTACGTTTGACACTCATTGTGGAAAAACGTCCTTACGTTCATTTTTTTTACGGATAACGTCCCTACGTTCATTTTTTTGGCTAATAACGTCCCTACCTATAGATTTTCTTGTTGATTAGTCTCCAAATTTTACTTTTCTTTCAATTTAGTCATTCCGTATTTGATTTAAAGGTCAATGTCTTCAAACGTGTATAACTTTTGATCTACAATTCCGAATTGCACTCCGTTTTTTGCGTTGAACTCCAAATTCAACAATCTTTCTTATGATATATCATATGATCATTTATTAAACATTTCGTTTTGATTTTTGTATATTAGATACTTATTTTTTTAGGGCATCATTGATTAACATAAATTTATTTCTGTAAATTTTATTGAAACAGTGAAATTTTAATTTTAGTATGTGTTCGACGGCCAACGAAATTTATAAATTGGATTGATTTGACTTTTTATTTTTTTAAGGTAAAATGTTTGGTTAAAAATTGTTATGTTTAGCCTCTGTTTGAATCATATTATAATTTCAAATCACTTTTTGAACAACACACATTTTCTCTCTTCAAATCACTTTTTAAAAATTGAAGAAAGAAATTGTGTGTTGTTCAAAAAGTGATTTGAGATTATAATATATCTCAAACAGGGCTAAACATACCAATTTTTAACCAAATATTTTATCTTAAAAAAATAAAAAAGTCAAATAAATCCAATTTATAAATTCCGCCGACCGTCGAACACACACTAAAATTAAAATTTCAAATTTACAGAAATCAATTTATGTTAATCAATGATGTAGCGCCCCGAGTTCCGTATACCCGATTCACTACGTCATTTTCTGTCTAAAATTTTTCGAATAATACTTTTGCGGAAGAAATAGTTGAAATTCATTTTTGGCAACATTAAATAAACTGTAATGGCCGATAAAATTGAAAACATTTATGAAACCATTTGAACATGTAAATCGAACCTTTAATTTTGTAAAGAAATTGACAATGTCATAATTTCTCAAATAAATGAACTTCTCTAAATTATTCGATTGCTTGGAAAAAATACGGAAATCATTAACGTCAAACTTTCAACCGTTTAACGATTATTGCCACCATCATTCATCGCTCGCCACCGTCTCCGAAATCTGCAAAACTGTTAAAAAGTAGGGTGAGTATTTCATGGGGGAAATACTCAGTAGACTCATCGCATATTAATTTAATTTATAAGATGATTAAACACATAAATCCCGGCTCTTTATAAAACGGGCATTGATAGAGCTTCTTTATAAAACTGCTCTTGATAAAACTCATATTGTGCATTACAGCACGGGACATATTTTGCAAATCATAGGCTCTTTGAAAACAGCTCTTTGAAAACCATATACTTATAAAAATATTTTAATTATGCCAAGCATAATTTCTTTTGAAAGCATAACATAAGATATGATTGAAATCCTCATAAACATAAGAAGACACAAGAACTTTACCGAACTTAGGTGGCAAGAATTCTTATGCAGTAAAATCATAATAACAGTAAGTTTTCATCATAACATAGGATAAGATCGAAATCCTCATAAATATAAGAATTTTACCGAACTTAGGTGGCAAGAATTCTTATGTAGTAAAATCATAATAACAGTAAGATCATAATAACAGTAAGTATACCAAAACATAATTCATGAAATTCATAGGGATCATTTCCATCATAACATAAGATAGGATCGAAATCCTCATAAACATATGCGACAGGAATTTTACCGAACTTAGGTGGTAAATCCTCATAAACATATGGAAAGACAGGAATTTTACCGAACTTAGGTGGTAAATCCTCATAAACTTATGGAGATACAAGAATTCTACCGAACTTAGGTGGTAAGAATTCTTATGTGCATAGCAATGATCCAAAACATATAAAACATTATCGTAAAAACATAGGGTATACTTACTTTTCATAAAAACATAAGGTATATTTACCTTTCATAAAACATACTTAATTTTCTTGAAAATTGACTTTCACAAGTCACATGACATTCATATGAAATCATAATTTAAATCAATTAATAAGTGCGAGTCTACCTCAAATCCGACGAGTGCAAAGTTGAGCGGGAATGACTTCAATTTCTTTAAATTCTCCGTACGCTTCGTCTTAGCCAATAAGTCACTTTAGTCTATCGAATATATAGTTCAAAATGATAAATTATAATTTGAGGACTAAAATTGATGTTTTGAAAGTTGAGGGACTAAAATGAATACTTTTGAAAGTTCAGGGACTAAAATAGATATTTTGAAAGTTGAGGGATTAAAATGAATACTTTTGATAGTTGAGGGACTAAAATAGATATTTTGAAAGTTGAGAGATTAAAATGAATACTTTTGAAAGTTGAGCTTAAAATCAAATTAATAAAATCAGCAGGGACTGAAATGATAAGTTTGAAGCTAAAAGGGCTGGATTAAAACATTTCAAAACTTGAGGGGCTGATTTGAAATCTTTAAAACTTCAAGGACCAAAAAGCAATTTCCGAAAGTTTAAAATCAGATTATCTCTTCTCTCTCTATCATTTCACGACATTGAAGAAACAAGAGATAGAGAGAGCGAGGCGAGGCAGAGACAGAGAGAAAAGGGCGAGAGGACGAAGGTTGCGATCGACGAAGAAATCCGATCTACTGCCGGCGCAACACCGGCGGTGTACAAAAGGTTGGGCTTAGGCACGGGATTTTGGTGTGAGATCGTGATTGTTGGGTAGTTTAATCAGAGTTGCGATTCCGACTACAACTTCGATCGAAGCGGCCTGTGTTCAAGGTGAGTTGTTTGGTTAGTTTATTTCTTGATTTTGGGTTCGATTGGTTGTCATAATCGAAGTGGCCAGTAATTTGTGGCCGTGGTTCTATCGGCGATGTGGGCTGTGGTGATGGATTGTGTGGTTGACTAGTGGTTTCGAAGGGCAGAGGAGATGATGTTCGCTGTGGTGAAGTGAAAACAGCCGAGTGATTGTCTTCGGTGATTGGGTGTTTGATAGCAGCAGAATTGTTGAAACTTTGTTTGGTGATGAATCGATGAATTGAATCAGGTTGATGGAGGTAGAGGGCAGTGTTGGTGGTTCTTCTCCAACTTGGTCGACTGAAAATGGTGGTGGTATTGAATATGGGTGATGGCTTCTGAAATTGATAATGGACTGAAGGCTGATGTTTGTGGTTGAACATGGTTGTCCTGGAATTGGTCGTTGATGGTGGTTGCAGGATATCAGAATTATGATAATGGCTGGAATTGTTGATCTTGCAAATGGAACTTGCTGAAAAATGGAAATTAAATTGGATGGAGTTGAAATGGAAGAAACTGGCCGGATTGATGAATTGGTTAACTAGTGGTTTTCTCCGATTTGTGGTATGGGGTGATGGTGATATAGTGATGGAGGCTTTTGGAAAGAATAGTTGGGAGGTGAAGATGGAGCTGTAAAGTGTAATAGCACATGGAAGGTTTTGATGAGTGCAGACACGAGGCTGGAAATGGAGTGGAAAGGAAAAAGAAAATGGTTTAATGATTGAGACAAAATGATAAAATATGTGGAAAAGAAAAGAAAGATGAACCTCACATGATATAAAAATTTATTTGAAGTTGATGATGATGAAACCGTGTTCATGATACCATTTGGTGGAGATATAGGTTGGATTGATGGAGGAAAGGGAAAAGGAAATTGATAAGTGGAAGACACGAGTAATCTTTGATTAAGAATTGTATTTAAAACAGATATATTTTGGACTGAAAAATACATTTGAGAAGTAAGTAAATTTTGAGATAAAAATTGAATTACGTATTTGGAATTGAAATAATTTGAATAAGGAAAATTGAGATATTTTAATAAATTTGGAATTCAAAATGATTTTGAAAATAATACTTTGAATAAGTAATTAAATAACATAATTTTAGAAATTCAGATTTTAATTTAAAATCGAACAAATTCGATATTTCTTGACTTGGCTAGACGAATCCGTCGCGGCATTAATTTCAAAACAATAGCGACTCAATTTTCTAAATATTAAAATAATTATTTATTGCATAAAAATTCTGGGTCGCTATAAATGATGCCCTAACAAAATAAGCATCTACTATACAAAATTCAAAACTAAATATTTAATAAATGAGCACATGATACATCATGAGAAAGATGGTTGAATTTGGAGTTCAACGCAAAAAATGGAGTGCAATTCGGAGTTGTAGATCAAAAGTTATACACGTTTGAAGACATTGACCTTTAAATCAAATACGGAATGACTAAATTGAAAGAAAGTAAAATTTGGGGACTAATCAGCAAGAAAATCTAAAGGTAGGTGTTGAATCCAGGCCCAAAGAAAGGTACAGTGATCCACTAGCAAGGGCCCAATAGAGGCCTAATGGACCTTGACCTATGGCTAAGGTCTAAAATATCATCTTGGATCAGGTGCCGAGGTGGTGCGTCAAGCGAACCTCTTTAGCCGAACTGGTTTACGACTGGCCGATGTGCTTTATACTTAGCTGGGGCGCTTTACGGCAATGACCAGAAGAGAGATGGAGTCAGAGATGTGACACTGCCTTTACCAAGATGTGATAGGCGCTCATCCCCTACGAAATGTAGCAATGATTACGGTCAAAAAGCAAGGTTGTCACCTCCAAGAGCTAGGGTGAAGACAAGTGTAAAGTATGCCACGTGTCATGATCCGAGACAAAGAGTTCCGTTATAAATACGGCACTCCTCCCACCTAGCAAAGGGTTAGCATTTTGATACTCTTAACTAAATATATTTCTCTCACTCCCTTTTCTCTCTTTTACACATTTATATTTCCCGCACTCAAATTACATTCGTTGAACATGTCTGCTGACTTTGGCATCGAAGTGCAAATGGGAGCCACCTCGGCCCCCTTTGCAAAATGATTGTTTGTCACAGTGCGCAGGAGATCCACGTGTTCAAGAGGGAGGAGCTGAGACGTGTTGGTCCAAGGTCCAACCGGATTTTGTGGTCAACATTTTGGCGCCGTCTGTGGGAAACCACACTTTTAACCATGAAATCACGTGGTAAAAAGCTACATAAAACCTTGAAAAATGGCTGATGATCTCTTGAAAAAGAGTGAAGAACCACAAAAACCTTGAAAAAGGTAAAGAACTTTGAAACATAAGTCTGGTAACCTTGAAAAAAGGTAAAGAACTTTGAAACATAAGTTGGGTAACCTTGAAAAAAGGTAAAGAACTTTGAAACACAAGTTTGTCCACCTTGAAAAAGGTGTATAACTTTGAAATATAAGTTTGATAACCTTAAAAAAGGCTTAAAACTTTGAAACACAAATTTGTTCACCTGGAGAAAGGCTTGGAATTCAACAACCTTGAAAAAGGCTCGAAGCATTGAGACAGAAGTCTATCTATCCTTGAAAGATAAACTAAAGCCAAGAGATTTCTCTAAACATGAACGAAAGTGATGGCGATATTAACCCCCGTAGGGGAAGAAATGAAGGGCACATCGAGGAGGAGGTTCCTTAAGGGCCTCATGGGAACGCCAATGAAGGGGTGGTGCAGCCTAACCCACCACCCCTGCACCGTAATCGCCGCATGTTGCGAGACATGACTCGCATGGCGGCCCAAATGCTAGAAATGCAGAAGCAATAGATAGAACAGACTGCTGCAATGAAGGCCTACATGGCTAGAGGTATGTCGTGAATTAGCCCATGATTCCTCCGCAATACCCACATTCACATTACTCACCATCCGAGGCGGCCACTGCCTTGTATTATTATCAAGACCCACAGGCATACGCCGGGGGAATCCGAGCCCTTCTACGAGGAAGGCCCGGAGCATGAAGCACATGGAGAACAAGACCAACTCCCAGCCAGATACATGGAGGCCTCGCCCGCAAAATCTGGCAGTGTCTTCAGCCGGATAGGAGGGTTCTTCAGAGGCAGGCAAGGGGGTCGGAACAATGCGGTTGAGCCTATAAATATGCAGGAGCGACGCGCTGAAGAAGACTTGTCGCGGAGCTAAAAGCATAGAGACCAACATGTTACGGGGGAAGAAAGATTCGCCCCCACCCATGAGCCTAGGAATAGGCAGGAAAGGAGAGCCGAAGCACTTCGGACCAGGTCCCGTAACGAATTACCGACCCATGAAAGGCCAAACTACGGCCGCGTTCTTCCAACACAAAGGCAGGAGTACGCCCCGCCACCTTATGACCAATACCATAATCCAATGTATTCCGGTCATGATGAGAACAGTGAACTACCCTCATACGAGCTGGATGACGAAGAGGAAATAAGTCCCTTCACGGAGGGCCTCCGTAGGTGCCCAGTGTCTCATGACTTCGAAATCCCAGAAATAGCAAAATATTCTGGCCGAGGTGACCCTAATGATCACCTGTTAAACTACCGCGCTAGCATGGAAATAGCCAGAGCAACTCCGGCACTAAAATGCAAAGCCTTTGCCCTAACCCTTGAGGGAAGTGCTATACGATGGTACAAAAAACTTCCCCTAGTAGCATCCACAGCTGCAGAGATCTGAAAACGGCCTTTAAAATTGGCTTTATTTCCTCCAGGCCTGGCCAGCTCCCACTTCAACGCCTTCAGGATCTAAGGTTTCCTCCAGGCCTGACCGCTCCCACTTCAACGCCTTCAGGATCTAAGGCAGGGAAGGGATGAATCCCTGAAAAGTTACCTGGCTCGGTTTACTGAAGAGATGCACATCTGTGAAAATATCACTGAGGCGAAGATGTTTTCTGCTTTGAAGGGGGGGCTAGATATGATGAGCATGTTTTAGAGGGATGTCCGAAGCAGGAAACCAAGGGATTACAATGCTCTGGTAGACCTGATGAAGGAGGAAATTGTATCGGAGGAAATGGCTAGGGCCAGTGACAACCACCCCCAAGGGAGATACAACCTTGGGTATTTCAATGAAGCAAACCTCAAGAAAGGAGGAAACAAGGACAGGATCGACGGTAACCGAGGTGGAGGGCCGCGTCCGTTTCCGGGGACAGGGTCTAGCTATGCGGCAGAGATCACGGAAGCTATCCCCCACTTACACTCCAACGCTCCTTCTCAGAATCCTCCGACGACTCAAGGAAGGTTGGAAAGTAGCCGAAGTGGAAAACAACCCATGATTGGGGCTTACTGCACCTACCACAGATATTACGGTCACGCAACAGAAGATTGCAGGGAAATCCATATGTTAGCGGACCAAAAGGCGCAGGGGAGAAGGGGAAGTGACTTCTCCCCCGACACGGGTAGAACTCAAAGATCCGCCTCGGCACACACTAAGGATACACGGGAACCACCTATGCCTGTGGCCGACCTTCCTATTCGTGAAATCGATACAATATTGGGAGGCCCCCACCCAGGTGGGAGCACAAACAACTCTCAAAAGAGGTATATCAGAGAGGCCAACCAGCCCGCCAACATGAATTACCATATCCATTCGCATCCTGTTGGGATGCCTCGGATGGAACCTATCACATTCACCCAAGACGATGCCATTGGAGTGCACTTCCCACACAATGATCCGTTTGTTATCATGGTAGTAGTGGCTCGGAATGGGTTTTCACGGATGATGGTGGATGATGGTGCCTCGGTAAATGTGATTTACGGGGTAACTTTCGATAAAATGGGGATCAGCGCTCCACTCATTCCAGTCCCGGATCCAATATACGGATTCACGGGGGACATCATAACTACCAGAGGATCCATAACCCTTATGACTGAAGTAGGGCAAGCACCAACTCTCTCCAGAATCCCTATGGAATTCCTGGTTGTTGACAAAATCTCCTCCTATCATGGTTCAATTGGGAGGCCAGGTCTCATTGATTTAGGAGCTGTAACGCATACAAAATACATTTGTATGAAATTCCCCACGGAGCATGGTGTTGCCACTGTAAGGGGGAGTCAAACTGAATCACGGGCCTGTTACACAAATGCAATCCGAAAATTTCAGGATCGAAGCGTGAACATGATTAGCGATGTGGCGATGGTAGAAGCCGCTCCGGACCCTGAAAGACTGGGTGGACCCTCAAAAATTGAGGATGTTTCAATGACGCCGGAAGAAGATCTGGCAGATCTGGACCCACGAATGGCAGGGAGCAGCTGCCCCACTCCGGCTGAAATGTTAGAATGCTTCGGTGTAGATCCTCTTGATCCAATCAAGGAATTGCAGATCGGATTGGATTCACCGATTGAATGCAAAAATCAGCTGAAGAGCTTCCTACTTGAAAACCTCGATCTATTGGCTTGGAAGCATGGTGACAAGATTGGGATCGATCCTAAAGGGGCCTGTCATAGACTCCAACTTGATCCCCGAAGTCCTGGGCATAGGCAGAAGAGAAGACCTATGAGTTTTGACAAGTACGAGGCCTTGAAAAACGAGGTCAGGAAGCTATTGAAAAATGGCTTCATCAGAGAGTCCCGTTATCCGAAGTGGGTATCAAACCCCGTTTTGGTACCAAAACACAATGGGAAACTGAGGGTGTGTATTGATTTTTCAAACTTGAACCAGGCATGTCCCAAAGACAGTTTTCCACTACCTCGGATCGATCAGTTGGTCGACTCCACAGCGGAACATGAGCTGCTGAGCTTCATGGATGCCTACTCCGGGTACAATCAGATCCCCATGTGTGAATCGGACGAGGAGCATACTTCGTTTATTACAGATAGGGGGCTCTATTGCTACAAAGCTATGCCATTCGGCTTGAAAAATGCGGGAGCTACTTATCAGAGGCTGGTAAACCGCATGTTTTTAGAGCAATTAGGAAACACCATGGAGGTATATGTAGATGACATGTTGGTCAAAAGCATGGTCGCCACGGATCATATCCGCCATTTGTCAGAGGCCTTCGATGTCTTGAGGAAATATCGAATGAAGCTCAACCCAGCGAAGTGCGCTTTTGGGGTAGCATCTGGAAAGTTTCTTGGGTTCATGGTGAATAAGAGGGGAATAGAAGCTAATCTCGACAAAATCAATACTTTGATAAGCATGCAATCGCCTCGAAATCCAAAAGAAGTGCAAAGCTTAACGGGGAGGATTGCAGCCTTGAATCAATTCGTCTCCAAATCCACTGAAAAATGGTTGCCATTTTTTAAGGTCCTAAAGGGGGGAAAGCGATTTCAATGGACACCGGAATGTGAGCTGGCGAGCCTCTCTACCTGTATTTAGCTGTATCCAAAGAGGCTGTTAGCTCGGTGTTGGTCAGAGAGGAGGATGAGAATCAGTTCCCAGTGTATTATGTAAGCAAAGCCATGCTGGATGCTGAAACACGTTACCCAGATATGGAAAAAATTGCTCTCTCGTTGATTGATAAGTGTGCTTTACACACTTATTTAGTTCCTAAATTAGCAATTTAATTGACAAATTGAGCAAATATCTACTTATAAATTGTGTTTATCTTGTACAATTAGGTACAAACTCAATTGGAAAGAAAATAGACAAGATTGGAGAGCAATTGACCTAAAAGAAGAGCAATTTCGAAGTTCAAGGACCAAATTGAAAGAAATCAAAAGTTTGAGGACTAAATTGCAACATCCCAAAAAGCTGAAGGACCGAAAGTGTAATTTTAGAAAGAAAAGGACATGATAGCATGGCTGGGAACGTGCTTTACTGCTGGAAGGATGGGAGATATGAAAAAAGAATAGACAAGGAGAGTGGGGAGCAGATGGAAAAGCTGGAAACAAGGGGAAAAGCTGGAAACAAGGTTGGAAGAAGAGAAAACAGGCTGGAAACATGGAAGAAAGCATGGGCAGCTTGGTGGATGAGTTGGGGCACGCTGGAGATTCGAAGATATACATATACACACAACCAGACACAGAGAGAAGAGGGGGGAGCATATAGGAAAAGCAGAGGAGGAACCGGGGGGTTGAATTACAGGGTGACACTGCTGGAGGGAAGGAAGCCGCTACTGCTTCTGCCTGAAAGTGGGAGTTGCTGCTGGTTCAACAATTGTGGTAAGCTGGTGACAGCAGCTTGCTGGTTAATAGAAGAGAAGAAGGAACCGGATGGAGGATCACTGTTGGTGACAGCAGCAGTGGGAGCTAGGAAGAAAGTAGATAGATTGATACATATACTGAGATATATAGAAAGAGGAGGACTGCAGAGGAAAAAGAGTGAAATCGGTGGATTGCAGCTGGTGACAGCAGCTGCTATTTCTGGTTAACTGCCAGGAAGTGCAGGCTGATACAGAAAGGAGACTCAACTGAGACACTGCTGCTGGAGGGAAGGAAGCCGCTGCTGCTTCTGCCTGAAAGTGGAAGCTGCTGCTGGTTCAACAGTTGCAGAGAGCTGGTGCCGGACTGCTACTGGTGCTGTGCTGAAGAAGGGCTGGTGCTGCTGGTGCTGGAAACCTGCTGTGCTGGAAATCTGCTGGTGCTGCTGCTGTGCTGGAAATCTGCTGCTGTGCTGGAAGATAACTGCTGCTGCTGAACCCAATTGCTGCTGGTTGCCTGTGCTGGAACTGAAAACCAGACTGCTGGAAATCTGCTGGTTACCCGTGCTGGAACTGAAAACCAGACTGCTGGAAATCTGCTGAAGAGTGCTGGAAATCTGCTGGAAGAACGCTGGCAGCTGGAAATTATGCTTGATTGCGGCTGGACGCATTCAAGCGGCGATGCAATCTTCAAACTCCGGGTTGTAATTTTATCATCTATCGCATTTTCTTCCAATATGTTTAGCTAAATTTTAATGTTGGGATGATTGATGGAATTTAACCTAGTTTGAATTAATTTTAATATTTTCTATTTGATTAAATGCTTATTTCATGTGTGTTTGTTATTGAGATTATTACATGTGTTTGCTTGATCACCAAATATGTGTTTTGTGAAGTGTATGATAATCGAGAGATATTATGCATTTTAGACCAAATAACAAATGCTCTAGGTTCTTGTTAAGGATAGAGATATACCTTAAACCCTAGATGATCCATTGAGCTATTTTCACAAAGAGTTAATGCAATTGATTGTGCCTTAATCGACATAGAGATATAGTAGGTTAGACCAATTGATTAGGGTTGATTTCACTCGAGAGAGGTAATTGGCTAAGCTTGGAAAATCGGGTCTAACATTGTAAATGAGTAATTTGTTAATTTGCATGTTAAGAAATTAATTAGGCGACGGTTAAATGAAATCATGAATCCCAACCACGTTTTATCTTTCATTTTCCTTATTTTAATTCGGTTTAAAATTAGTTTAGTTAATTTAGAATTGTCAAAAATCCATCTTTTTAATTGTGTGTTTCTCTTTGTTGTTAGAATTAAATTAATTAAAGTTGTATAATCTAAAGTAAACATTCCTCGTGGGATCGACAATCCGGACTCAAAAAGTCCACTTTATTACTTGTACGCGACCCGTGCGCTTGTGGTACATTATTTTGAGCGAACAAGTTTTTGGCGCCGTTGCCGGGGAATGATTTTACTTTGATTATTACTTTAGTTAATTTTAGTTTTAACAATTTGTAATTATTTTTGTTTTATGTTTTATTTTATTATCTTTGGTTAACCACCACAATTCTAATCTCTCTTGTATTTGGTTTTCTTTCTATGCATATTTGATTCTAACATTGGCAAAATAGGAACGCAATTGCAATGAACAATCTCAACATGGGTGATGAATACACGCTTGAAGAATATTCAAGTTGTGAACTTTGTTACAAGATGCATTGTAATGGACAATGTTTGTTTTCGGGGAATAGTTTGATTACGTCGTAGCTTATTAAGTTTAGACAATATTTGAAATGCCGAAAACAAGCTATTGATACATTGGATGTGAGTTACATGCTCTTGGGGGATTGTGTACCGGATGATTGGGATGAGGACATCACTCTTGTGGGAGATGGCCCTCCACTATTGAATGAGAAGGTACTTGCAAAGTATTACAATGAGCTTGCCAATCTGGATGAAGAGGATATGCTTATGGGGGATGCCATGTATTGGGAAGGATTTCAAATGTGGGGGTATAACCCACTCTTGGGAATCAATAGGAAAAACTTGTCGTTGCCCATGGATTCAACTTATGGATCGGTCATTCTATCCGAGGAGACATCAACTAAAGAAGATGAGCTTGAAGAGAATGACAATTTAATCACAAAAGAATCGCTTGGAGGAGTGGCAATTAATGAGGAAGAGATTAAATCAAATTCTCTCAACTTCATTGATTGCCCAATAATTGATTTTGTGATTAAGCCACTTGAGGAGGTGCAAGTCTACTTAGTTGAGTTTGAATTGGAGGGAATAGGCAAGTCCCATGACTTTGCAAGGAGCAAGGTGCAAGTGTTTAGATCAAATGAAGAGTGGGGCAAAGCCAAAAGAAGAAAAATGGGGAAGGCATCAAAAGCTATATTTAGAGTGCCATGAAGAATTTGTGCGGAGAGTCGAGCTAATGACTTTAAAATAAGCGCTTAATGGGAGGCAACCCATTCTCTATCCTTTACTTGCTTTATTTTTTTTTTTTTTTTTTGCATATTATTTACTTTCTTGCATTTTATTTACTTTCTTGCAAATAAGTTAGCTAGGTCAAATCTCTATCTTCCATAATTATTTTCCTCAAGTTGGGTATTGTGAAATAGCTCTAATACATTCTCATTTAATTCTAGCATATACTCATATCAAACTTTCAAAGTCAAAATTTGCTTAAAACTCATTTTTAAATCACTTGGTTCATATTGTCTTTTATCTTCAAGTTTGATTTAATATTGATGTGGATGAGCAAATTATATTGGATTTATGAGTTAGAATTGAGATGTTGAATGTAATTTTAATTTTTGGATCATTCACCATATAATATCTACTCTTTTCTTGTGTTTTCATAGGATGCTCACAAGGTGTTCGGTGAAATGCCTCATTGGAGAAAATTATGCTCAATCGATTGGAGGTTTCAACACAAGTTTGGGGGTGGATTGATGGTGCTTGCCATGAGATTTTCACATTACCCAAGACTACTTATGAGTACCCCCACCACTTCTTGGGATGTCTAGTAACTTCTTTCCTCTTACTTTGATTTTATTTTACACATTGAGGACAATGTGCATTTCAAGTTTGGGGGTGATTTCTTATTGTGTATTGACATGTTAGATAGCCTTGCCGTGGCCAGGATTACTTAGATGTTTAAAATTGTTATTGATTCATGATTTATGACCAATATGCTACTTGTGTCTACTTTTACAAAATGCTTATCCATGCAAGATCATATTTATCTTGAGCACAATAGTCATGATTGATTGTTGGTGAAGTTTAGGAATTGTTGAAGGGTGATGAGGTTAATGGAGTAGAAGAACTAGGTTGTGAGCTTGTATTGTTAATTTTTATCAACCTATCAAATGTTTCCCAAAACTTTAAATCTCTTTATCCTATTGTAAGACAAGTTTGGGGGTGGTCGACCCGGTGAAGGAGACGGTCTAGACGTGTGGTGATTCCATGCATGTTGGAAATAAATTTTGTGTGGAGTGTATTTTGCCAAGTATAAGCTAAGTAATGACTGTATGCTAAAGTTCTAAGCCCATTTTAATTTTTGCATTGCATTGCCCTATCTCGAAGCCTTTTTGACTCGAGTAATTAAGTCCGTAGGAGTATCTTGAAACTTGGTGCCTTAAGTTTGAAACTTGGGAGTCACCGGCCGAAAGCTCGCTACATGGGTCAATTAGAAAGCTTAATGAGTAGGGTACTCACACACACACATGAAAAAAAAAAAAAAAAGCACATTATCATTGCATTCGCTTAATAAGTCTACCCCACTTCGTAGCCTTTTTGACTCGAGTTAATAAGTCCGTAGGGGTATTTTGAAACCTGGTACCCTTTGATCTAAAAAATCGGGGAGTTGCCGACCTAAAGCTCGCTACATGGGTCAATTAGAAAGCTTAAGGGAGTGGGGAAAACACGAGCATTCATCACGTTAGTTTTTAGAAATCATGCATTTGTACTTGCATAAGGGCTCTTAGATGAATAGTGGGTTTGAATTGCTTAGTATAAACTTGAATGTCGAAACACTCATTAGTGGAGAGTCACTGCATTTCTAGGTTATCGAGATTGTCGGTAAAACACACCCATACTAGAGTGGAAAAAGAAAGATTGATTTGAGAGTACCCTCTAGAATTGCATCCCGGGAGAGGAAAGAAAAATATTTATTGGGGGATGAATGTCACGAGGGGGAAAGAAAAAGAATTGACCACTAATGGTGGGTAGTTTTGACTTGAAATCTCTTCACTCATCAATATTCTCAAAACTAAATTGACAATTGAAAGTGACTATGCACACACACACTGATCGAACATCGGATAAGCTAAACTTCTTTTTGGTAGCATTGTTTGGAATCATACTTTTGAATTGATTATACAATTTTGCACTCATGAGTAATTTGCAAGTCATCTAACATTGTTGATCTACATTTCACGTTACTTGATTGCACTAGTAGATAATTTTGCTCGAAACGAGCAAAAGCTCAAGTTTGGGGGTGTGATAAGTGTGCTTTACACACTTATTTAGTTCCTAAATTAGCAATTTAATTGACAAATTGAGCAAATATCTACTTATAAATTGTGTTTATCTTGTACAATTAGGTACAAACTCAATTGGAAAGAAAATAGACAAGATTGGAGAGCAATTGACCTAAAAGAAGAGCAATTTCGAAGTTCAAGGACCAAATTGAAAGAAATCAAAAGTTTGAGGACTAAATTGCAACATCCCAAAAAGCTGAAGGACCGAAAGAGTAATTTTAGAAAGAAAAGGACATGATAGCATGGCTGGGAACGTGCTTTACTGCTGGAAGGATGGGAGATATGAAAAAAGAATAGACAAGGAGAGTGGGGAGCAGATGGAAAAGCTGGAAACAAGGGGAAAAGCTGGAAACAAGGTTGGAAGAAGAGAAAACAGGCTGGAAACATGGAAGAAAGCATGGGCAGCTTGGTGGATGAGTTGGGGCACGCTGGAGATTCGAAGATATACATATACACACAACCAGACACAGAGAGAAGAGGGGGGAGCATATAGGAAAAGCAGAGGAGGAACCGGGGGGTTGAATTACAGGGTGACACTGCTGGAGGGAAGGAAGCCGCTACTGCTTCTGCCTGAAAGTGGGAGTTGCTGCTGGTTCAACAATTGTGGTAAGCTGGTGACAGCAGCTTGCTGGTTAATAGAAGAGAAGAAGGAACCGGATGGAGGATCACTGTTGGTGACAGCAGCAGTGGGAGCTAGGAAGAAAGTAGATAGATTGATACATATACTGAGATATATAGAAAGAGGAGGACTGCAGAGGAAAAAGAGTGAAATCGGTGGATTGCAGCTGGTGACAGCAGCTGCTATTTCTGGTTAACTGCCAGGAAGTGCAGGCTGATACAGAAAGGAGACTCAACTGAGACACTGCTGCTGGAGGGAAGGAAGCCGCTGCTGCTTCTGCCTGAAAGTGGAAGCTGCTGCTGGTTCAACAGTTGCAGAGAGCTGGTGCCGGACTGCTACTGGTGCTGTGCTGAAGAAGGGCTGGTGCTGCTGGTGCTGGAAACCTGCTGTGCTGGAAATCTGCTGGTGCTGCTGCTGTGCTGGAAATCTGCTGCTGTGCTGGAAGATAACTGCTGCTGCTGAACCCAATTGCTGCTGGTTGCCTGTGCTGGAACTGAAAACCAGACTGCTGGAAATCTGCTGGTTACCCGTGCTGGAACTGAAAACCAGACTGCTGGAAATCTGCTGAAGAGTGCTGGAAATCTGCTGGAAGAACGCTGGCAGCTGGAAATTATGCTTGATTGCGGCTGGACGCATTCAAGCGGCGATGCAATCTTCAAACTCCGGGTTGTAATTTTATCATCTATCGCATTTTCTTCCAATATGTTTAGCTAAATTTTAATGTTGGGATGATTGATGGAATTTAACCTAGTTTGAATTAATTTTAATATTTTCTATTTGATTAAATGCTTATTTCATGTGTGTTTGTTATTGAGATTATTACATGTGTTTGCTTGATCACCAAATATGTGTTTTGTGAAGTGTATGATAATCGAGAGATATTATGCATTTTAGACCAAATAACAAATGCTCTAGGTTCTTGTTAAGGATAGAGATATACCTTAAACCCTAGATGATCCATTGAGCTATTTTCACAAAGAGTTAATGCAATTGATTGTGCCTTAATCGACATAGAGATATAGTAGGTTAGACCAATTGATTAGGGTTGATTTCACTCGAGAGAGGTAATTGGCTAAGCTTGGAAAATCGGGTCTAACATTGTAAATGAGTAATTTGTTAATTTGCATGTTAAGAAATTAATTAGGCGACGGTTAAATGAAATCATGAATCTCAACCACGTTTTATCTTTCATTTTCCTTATTTTAATTCGGTTTAAAATTAGTTTAGTTAATTTAGAATTGTCAAAAATCCATCTTTTTAATTGTGTGTTTCTCTTTGTTGTTAGAATTAAATTAATTAAAGTTGTATAATCTAAAGTAAACATTCCTCGTGGGATCGACAATCCGGACTCAAAAAGTCCACTTTATTACTTGTACGCGACCCGTGCGCTTGTGGTACATTATTTTGAGCGAACATTGATCATAGCCTCTCGCAAACTTTGTCCCTACTTTCAGTCGCACTCCATACGTGTGCTCACAAACTTTCCTATGAGACAGGTGTTGCAAAAACCAGATGTATCAGGGAGGTTAATGAAATGGGAGATTGAAATCAGCCAGTTCGACCTACATTACGAGCCTCAGACCGTGGTAAAGGGTCAAGCGCTGGCGGGTTTCATAGTCGAATTCACACATCCACCGGAGGTTGAGATGATTGATAACATGGATGACAGCCTAGAGTGGAAGTTGTTCGTTGATGGGTCCTCGGCTGAGGGGCGATCTGGTGCAGGTATAGTGCTAATAAGCCCAGAGGGATTCAAACTGCACAGTGCGATCCGCTTTGACTTTAAAGCCTCAAACAATGTTGCTGAATATGAGGCATTATTAGCTGGGCTAAGACTTGCGAAAGCTTTGAAAATTAAGTCCATAGTGGCGAATAGTGATTCACAGCTCATTGTGAGCCAATTTAAGGGACAATTTTCTGCCAGAGAGTCAGCTATGGTCGCTTACCTAAAGAAAGTAAGAGATTTGGCTGTGCACTTCGGAAAGATGGTGTAACACCCTAATTTTAAATGCTTAAAACTAGGCGTGTCAACTTCCATTCACATTATATGCGGAATTAAATCGTTTAAACATTAAAATTATCATTTATCTATTATAAAATTTCTACAAAAATTTCTGCAGAGTCTCCTCTATAAATTGGACATAGCCAACCTGTAGAGGGACATCAAAACCATTTTAAACTACCCATATCAACTCATTCAATCCCAAACATTCAACATTCAACTCCAATTCTACATCAAACTCCCACGTCACCACACTATTTCAAATTCAATCCCCAAACTCCTCAACACAACATTTTATATCAATAAGCTACAATTAAGTGAAATAAGTGGTAATAGAACCAATATTAAAAATGCCATAACTCATTTAAACTAATTTCAACCGAAACAATTATCAAAACAAATGAATTAAGAAATAATTACTTAGAACTTAAATAAATTCTAATTTAACTTTATTTTCAAGAATTGAAAGCAGGTATAGCCTGAGTCTGCCACCAAATGCTCTCCTCGTCTCATCGAACTTTCATCACCTGAAATATTGGGGAGGGAATGGGGTGAGCTAAAGCTCAGTAAGTAAACTTTATGCATGAGATGCATGCTTATGACATGAATGCTTTAAAAATTCTATATATGTATCCCCATTTACTTTACTTTCCAGACTTTCAAACTTTTCAAACTTTCACTTCATTTCAAAACTTTCACGTCATTTCCATCGTGAGCTCACTTGATGTAACTTCTAGTCAATCAGATAACAGTGGGCAATTCTTATTTGGAACCATATCACATTTACAAGTAAAACCGCAAAGCGGTTAACATTCATTCCACCGCAAAGCGGCTCATTCACTTCATTCCACCGCATTGCGGCTCATTACATTCGGGTACACCGGTCCCCCGCGCCCCATTTCCCACTCGCATCTTTCATGAACTAGAAGTACACCCATTCTTTCTTGAAAAACTTAGAATACATAACTTTTGACAAAATTTGCACTTTGACACATTCATTTCATTAAAACATTTGACTTTCCCATTTCGATGCCAATGCATGCTTAATGATGCAATGACATGATAACGTGCATGCTTGAACATTTCCTTAAATACACATACTTGCTTATCGCAAATCAAATACATCAACATTAAGTAATTAACACGAAATCACTTACGCACATTAATTTCACATTAACTTTCTACTTTCATGAAAATAGGGGAAGTTTACTTACTTGACATCCTTAGTATTTACCGTTATCTGGATTTGCAAGTGGAGGAGCCTCGGCTGCTCGTGACGTCAATGTACCAAAATCCTAGTTGTATCCATTCATTTAATAAAATATACTTTTAGTTTGAAAGCACATTTCACTATTCATTTCAATACTAAACAAAACCTCTCAACTTAACTCAAATGTGACCTCACGTTATGTCCAACACATATAATACCATACTCGAAATAAGAGATAAACTCGAAGGCAAAAATTGAAATCTCACTTATCAAATTGGGTAAAACTTTTAGTTCAAAACACAATCATTATCCTTTTTGAACTAACCATACCCCTAACCAAAGTTAAAACTTCAATTTAATCCAAATGAGGTTTAAAGTTATTTCAAACACCTAGCATGCCATATTTTAAACACAAAAATCCAATTTCATTGCGAGTTAGAAGACCTTTTTTTTCGCCTTTTAAATTTTAACTCAAATAAATATATCTAACTTAAGCCAAAATGTACCAAAATACTCAAATAATAACTCTAACCATTCATGAAATTTTCTCAATTTAAAAATTTACAATTTTCAACTCATAATTAGGCACGAATAATTAATTAACAAACTTAAATTCCTACTTTATCAAAATCTGAAAATTCACATACATTGACAAGTTTGAAATGTATACATACATACACAAATATGTATACACACATTACTCCAAAACTGAAGTTTAACAAATTTAAAATTCGAAATCAGGCTAAAAATATCAATTAACCAAACTAATATTAAATTTTCGAAATCTGAAAATACTGTGAAAATTATGCACATATATATACACATATATGCATCAATACATACATACATACATACATATTGCCCAAAATCTGGATTTAACTGTTTAAATTTCGAAATTGAATTATAACCCCAAACCTGAAAATTCTGAAATCTTTACTTACATATATAAACATTACCCATTTTTTAAATTTCACATCTAAGACAAATAGAAATCCAATTTCCCAAATTCAAAAATCTGAAATTTGTTTCATAAGTTAAAAATCTGAAGATTACAGATACAGGTAATATATATATACGCAAACACACACTCCCTAATATATACATAAAATTTCATATATACATACAATAGTGTGTGTGGGTGTAAAATCATGTGTGTGGAATTTGTGAGTGCGTGTATTGTGTGTGTCTGCGTGGTGTGTGTGCATGCGAAATTGTGTGCGTGTGTGTGTTCGGGTCGGGGGAAGGTGGGTGCCTTACCGGTGGTGGTTGGTGACCGGTGGTCGGCGACAGTGAGGGAGGCAACAACGGTGTCGTCGCCGTGAGAGGAGAGGAGAGTGAGTCACGAGAGAGAGAGGCGTGAGATAGAGAGAGATAAGAGTGGGAGAATTTAGGTTTAAATGTTTAAGATTTTGAAATTTGCAATTTAGTCCCTCAACTCTCATAAATTGGTAATTTAAGTCCACGACCCTCAAATAAAATTTAGAAAGTGTTACCAAACTTTTTCCACCTTCAATTTATGAAATCTAAGTCGCCACCACCTAATACCAGTAGAAATCAACAAGTTTAACAAATAAAACAAACAATTAGACATAGAATTGTACATAAACAATTTATCAACATTTTAATTGGCACATTGATCGTAACGGCGTCCAAGTCCTTCCACTGCAGATTCATTCAAAACATTGACGTAAGATTCATTAAATTTTCAAATTTCAAATAACATTAACATAAATATTACGTGAAATTTTAAAGAGCACGAAAATGAAAAACTGTATTACAGATGGAGTTGCAGCACATTCCCAGAACAGAGAATTCCAACGCCGATGCTTTGTCCAAACTAGCAAGTAGCAGTGATTCAGAGTTCCACAATCTGATCCCAGTGGAGCACATGCTGACTTCTTCCATTGGACCAGGACCGGAGATTTTGGCAATAGAAGAGGAAGAATCCTGGATGAATCCCCTGATAGCATATTTGAAGCATCAGACAATACCAAACGAGCTGGAAGCAGCTCGGAAGTTGCAAAGATACGCTGCGAATTTCATACTCTTAGAGGACCTGCTTTACAAACGGAATTACACCTCCCCTTTACTGAGATGCATGGGGCCAGAGGAAGGACGGTATGTAATGAGAGAAATCCATGAGGGCATATGTAGCAATCATGCCGGGGCGTTATCACTAGCTCGGAAAGCCATCAAACAAGGATATTTTTGGCCTACTATGCGAAAGGACTCCTATGACTTCGTTCGCAAGTGTGATAAATGCCAAAGACACGCAACCATACCACATCAGCCACATCACAAGCTAACTGTGGTTACTAGCCCTTGGCCTTTCGCAAAGTGGGGGGTTGATATTATCGGTCCTATGCCTAAGGGCGCTGGTAACAATTGCTTTGCGATAGTGGCAATTGATTACTTCACCAAGTGGGTCGAAGCGGAACCTTTGATGAGAATCACCGAGGCCAACACCACCAAGTTCATTTGGAAGAATATCATATGCCGGTTTGGAATACCACACTCGCTAGTTAGTGATAATGCGAAACAGTTCAAAAACAGAAGCGTCGATGAGCTATGCGACGATTTGGGAATTAAGAAACTGTTCTCATCTCCACATCACCCACAGGCTAACGAACAGGTCGAAGCTGTGAACAAGACCATAAAAAATATCCTGAAAAGGAAGTTGGAATCCAAAAAGGGCGCATGGGTAGATGAACTCCCACAAGTGCTATGGGCGCTTCGAACCACCTCGCACACCGCTACTGGTGAAACACCTTTTCATTGGCATATGCAGCTGAGACGGTATATCCCGTTGATACTGGGATCCCTTCACTTCGTCAAATTCATTACGACGAAGTGAGAAACGAAGAAGCACAAAGGGCCAATTTGGATTTCCTCATGGAAAAACGGGGGTTCCCAAATGGTGATGGCCATGTACCAGGAAAAAATGGCTCGATACTAAAACAAAAGAGTGAGAAGTCGACGCTTTAATGTTGGGGACTTAGTCCTCAAAAAGGTTCTTCCTTCAACACAGGAACCAGGAGTAGGGACTCTAGGTCCTAACTGGGAAGGTCCGTACAAAGTAACTGCCGAGGGGGTACCTGAATATACATGATTGAAGACTTGTCTGGGATACCTCTATGTAATCCTTGGAACACAGATCACCTTCGTCGTTATTTCCAATAAATAAAATTCCTCCTCAATGGGTACAATATTCCCCTACACTATTTTGGTTACAAAACCGCGAGTCTCCACCATGCATAAAATTTGTTAAAAACAAGGGACTTTTATCAGCCTACGCTACGATCACTTCGTAAGGGTCGAAAATGTTAAACACCATTAATAGAAGTCCACATGAATTCATAAATATAAGAGCTACAGAATACAAAAAGAAAAATGCCCAAAAGTTGGTCAAAATCAGGTCTAATAAGCAAACGTGGATGCATTAAGCTAGTTCATACACACAGAGCGCTTTCTTTTGCGAAGTGTTAAACGTTTCCGCAAAGTATTTGATACTTTCATACATATATTCAGACAAAGCGTTTGCAAGACATATGCGTACTAAGTACTGTGCAAACAAGCGTAAAGGATAAACGTAAAAATATTATTTTGGTTGCGAAACCACACGCCTCCGCCAGGCATGAACTTTGTTAAAAACGAAGGACTCCTGTGAACTTACACTACGACCACTGCTTATAGATTGAAAATGTTCACGCCATCAACAGGAGTTCATACAAATTTGTAAATGTAGATGTTGCAGGGTATAAGGTAAAACTGCTCCAAAGTTGGTCAAAATCAGATCTAAGCAGCAAACGTGGATGCATTAATCTACTTAGATCTGAGGGACTAGAGGGTGCACATATTATCATACAATTCAAGTGCGTTTTACATCATCATACAAGACATTTACAATTACAAGGCATCCGTGCTGGGAAACATTCATGTTTGAACAGTTTGAAATGTTGCTGCCAAAATACTGGGCAAAATATGAATAAGTCATTTCATTCATAAAATCAAGGCATTTACAATTTGAAATGTTACATTTACAGTATAAAGCGCCATTGGCGCCACAAAAAAAAAAAAAAAAAAAAAAAAAGGAGAAAGAGAAAAAAACCAACAATAAAGCAAATACGGAAGAGGATTATTGCGGAGGAGGGACATCTTCTGAAGAACCCTTGCCAGATGCATCCAGAGGATCCGTAGGAGCATCATGAGGCTCGGGTATAAGGCTTCAATGGAGGACAGGTCCAAAGTCAGAAAAGCTTCCTTCACGTCCCCCAAAGCCATCATGGCACCTAAGTTCCCAAAGACCCTCTGCATAGCCTCGTACTCTGGGGTCTCTTCAAAAGTGTCTTTGAAGTTCTGGACAGCCTCAGACACTCTGGTACTCAAAGCATTCTCCACCATTGTCATAACAGTCTGCTCCAGAACCTCAGTGATCCTTGTTTGCATATGCCTTTCCAAAGAGGCAAGGTCCTCCTTTGCCTTCCTCCTAGCTTCCACCTCTCTCTCCAATTTTTCGCTGGCTGCTGCCACCTCGGCTTCTAGTTTAGAGTTGGCTGCGTTAGCTGCGGAAAAAGCTTCAGAGGTGATTGACTGCGCTCGGTTGGAATCATCTAGTTTTTTGCACAGAGCCTCCACGTCTGATTCAGAGGACCGGAGATCATGCTTCAATTTATCATTGTCCTCCTAGAGGCGCTTCGCATTAGCCCTCTCTTCTGAAGAATATTTACGAGCTATGGACAGCTTGGCCTTGAGGTCATTGATCTCCTTGAGCATATTGTCCGCATGGCGGAGAGTAGTCTCAGCGTCCCTCTTGTCCCATTGAGCTACCTCCACGGAGGACTCTACCTTGTCAATGAGGGCCAGAGCTCAAGCGTTCATAGTCTTGGCAGCAAGTAGCTTCCGAGACGGAGTGGCGCTGGAGGAGAATGCAGCCCAACCCTCTGTCCAAAACTGCTCAGTAATTAAGGCCGCCCTGGAAGGAGGAGAACCGGGGGAGTCAAAAAGAGTAGGGCTGAAGGTAACATCCTTGGGGAGAACACTGGCTTTAATGCACCTCAGCTCTTCTGCCCCTTCAGGCGTAACCTCATAGGCCAGATCAGGGAGGGATACAGATGGCTCATCCTCCAAGCCTTGGATCTCTAATGGCAGAGGTGCAGAGGTGGATTCCTTTCCCTTGCCTCTTCTGAGCCTCTTTAAAGGGGCGGGCTCCTCCTCAGGTGCGTGGTCAGATATGTCCTCGGGCAAGGAAGGTGGCACCGGGGCATCCTTAGTCTCCCTGTCCCTCTTGGATCCGCCTCTATCCGACCTTTTCCCCTTCCCTTTGGCAATGCCTCTTTCAGGATCTGTCTCCCTTTCCATGATGGGCTGTTGGGGACCCACTAGCAGCAAGTTGGGTGGTGGCAGCAGTACTGGAAGAGGGCCCTAAAGTTGGGCTGTAGACGCCTCAGATACTTCCTTTGCCACCCCAACTTGCAGGTTGGCCAGGACCGTTTTCTGCCTTCTTTCGATTTCACTGCCGTGGCGCAGGGCTGGGGGGATCTTTTTAGCCATTAGACCCTTCAGAGAAATCTTCGGGAATTCTTTGGAACCTAACCATAAAAGAAGTAAAATGAGGCTATGAACAACAGGGAGCATGAGATATAAAGGCAGTAACAAAACAAACTCACCCATGGCTCGCATAAGACCGTGTTTGACTAATAATTTGTTTTGTTGAATAACCCCCTGAAAGGTGCCCTTGTAAGAGAACAAACGCCTAACGACCGCTAAATCTGCGTCAGGGAGTAGGCGGGCAAAAGTGTCCCCTGTCACAAATCGGTAACATGTTAGAAACCAGTAAAGAAAGGTGAATGGAAAATAAAAAACAAGTGACGCATGACACTTAAGGACACTAAAGTAAACATAAGACTCATTAGGAAGGGAAAAAGTTCGGGGAACCGAAATTTCTGGACTAGGGTCCACAGGAGAACTCTGCACTCCCCAGCCACCCAAAACCGCTGATTCCTCCAGTTCTTTATAGAGGTAGGTTGGCCAGTAATGACGAGAGGATATGAGCCTCTAGGAGATAAGTAATACCAGTCTTTCACATCTGGCCTCACGTCCCTCTCCCTTCTCACTGATTTCTTCAGAGTGTACAAAGTATGAATAATGTGTAGTGAGATGGGATGGTCGGGATTGACCTCTTGCCACACTAGCCAAGTGCCCACGTCCTGTGTCCAGAAGTTGGGTCCCAACTGGTAGGGGCACAAGTTATAACTCCTAAGCAAGGCCCTGAAGAAGGGATGCAGATGTAACCTCATCCCGCAGGACAGAGCATCGTAACATATGGCCGCTTGGCCTGAAGGAGGACTGCATGGTCGGCAAGAAGGTGTAGGATGCACTAAACGGACCCCTTCTGGCATCCTGAATTTCGCCGAGGCCCCAGCCAAATCAACTCCTCGAATTTCAGTAGCGACCTCGTTGCTCTCCCACAAATCTTGGTTTGGATTAGGGTCCACGTGATATCCTGATATTTTGTTCACCAGGTCCACCAAACCTTCGACCTGGGCTATCTCCTCCTCTGAGAGCCCCAGCTCCTCTCTATGCGCCCGGAAAGGGGTCCTGGTGCCCAAATCAAGATCCTGTGGACCAGAAGAAGAACCAGTTGCTCCCTCTCTCCCCATGTCTCTATCACGTTTGCTTCGGAGTTCTCTTAGCGCGGATTCCTCTTCGGATGACAGATGGGCCATGTAGTTCTGGTTTCTCTCTTCTTCGCTGTCAGAATCACTCAAATAAATTATACCGCTAGTTTTCATATTCCTCCTCTTAATCTGCTCCCTCAAGAAGCGGGAACTAAAAACCGACAAAGATATTGGGCAGAAACCTCTAACAGGAATCACCATTGCTAGCATTTCCTGTAAACCCGTTCCCCCAACTCCTTCCATTTATTCTTAAAAGTGGATCAGACACACCAAAGAAAAACAAATATACAAAAACAAATTTTTTTTCTTTCTTTGCATTTACAAAGGAGAAGAAGTATACCTTCAAAACTATGCACACAGGGTGAGCAGCGTGCCAACGGAGAGTACAGAGTGATGTAATCCGGATGCTGAGTAAAAAAAAAAAAAATCTCGAATAAATACTGAAAATGTTGCCGTAACGAAAGAGATGCTAAGTTCTTTCGAAAATGTTGCTACGAGATACTCTGAGGAAATGGCAAAGGAAATACAATAAGAAGAAGGAGGCTTTATAGGGAAACTTGTGACCTAGAACCCTTGATCTGTTAGCCGCATAATTAATATGGTTAATCAGCATCCTTTGGGAAATGGGCTAATCAAAGCGCCAGCTGTCAAAGAAAGGGATAAAACCGTTCAGCTACCACAGTGAATGCCACGCGTGGCAGAAATGCTACTTCCATCACCTTTTATATTCCTTGGGAACCGATACCAATAGCCCCCTTTTCATTAAACACGCCACCTAAAATGCGCGCTAGTACATCCCCAACCTTCACACAGAAGAGAGAGCCGAAGTAGGAGGTCGGCTTTACTCCAAATCCAAACCTCCAATAAGGAATGTCATCCTAGGCTTCAGGTCTACAGCATCATATGAAAGCCACCATAACAAAGTTGGTGCCTCGAGCGTACAACAAATCCTACACGACCATGAATGATCCCTTCGGATTTGAGGGACTAGTGTTGAATCCAGGCCCAAAGAAAGGTATAGTGATCCACTAGTAAGGGCCCAATAGAGGCCCAATGGACCTTGGCCCATGGCTAAGGTCTAAAATATCACCTTGGGTCAAGTGCCGAGGTGGTGCATCAAGCGAACCTCTTTAGCCGAACTGGTTTACGACTGACGGATGTGCTTTATACTCAGCCGGGGCGCTTTACGACGATGACCAGAAGAGAGATGGAGTCAGAGATGTGAAACTGCCTTTACCAAGATATGACAAGCGCCCATCCCCTACGAAATGTAGCAATGATTTCGGTCAAAAAGCAAGGTTGTTAACTCCAAGAGCTAGGGTGAAGACAAGTGTAAAGTATGCCACGTGTCATGATTCGAGACAAAGAGTTCCTTCATAAATACGGCACTCCTCCCGCCTAGCAAAGGGTTAGCATTTTGATACTCTTAACTAAATATATTTCTCTCACTCCCTTTTCTCTCTTTTACACATTTATATTTCCCGCACTCAAATTACATTCGTTGAACCTGTCTGCTGACTTTGACATCGGAGTGCAAATGAGAACCACCTCGGCCCCCTTTGCAAACTGATTGTTTGTCACAGTGCGCAGGAGATCCACGTGTTCAAGAGGGAGTGTCAAACGTATGGACGTTTTGTGTCAATTACTCAAATTTAAATGAGCTGCTTTTGATTTTGACAAAAATGCCATTGCATGTGTTAAATGTTTACGGTTCATTTCCAAATTAACGGTGAAATGGGGTTAAATTTGATAGAAATGATGTCTCCAACAAGAAAATGTAAAAGTTGATACGTTTAGCTTCAAAAATCACAACGTTTAGATATTTTGCATAATACATATTAAAGGTAGGGACGTTTTGTGTTATTAAAATTTTCTAAAACATAGAAAAAAACTACCCTAAAAACATAGGGCAAAAAGCAGTTTGGAATGCTTTCTTTACAAAATGCCCAAGTGAAAACGCGGCAAACGCTGGATCTGTCCTCATCAGAAATGGATATCTTGGATTAAGCGATCGAACAAGAAAGCGATTCAAGTAATTGGCCTCTCGTTCAAATCATCTGCACCAATACATTTGTCCTTGATCTTCTCTCCACCACCAAATCCCAGTCGGCGGCGATAGAAACTCAGATGGGCCGATGGCGGAGGAAGCGAAGCACCACAACCAGCAAACCCAGCCAGTAGTGATTAAGAAGACCACGATCTGCAACTCCTAGTCCTCTAGGAAGATGACGATCTTTAGCGTCTTGAAGCCCAGATCAACTAACTCAACCCTGAGGTTTTCCTTCCTCTTTTGATTTAGAGTTTTATTACAAATTGTGCAGCTGAGGGGCCGACTTTGAAATCTTTTGCTTTTATTGGGAAGAAATTGGGAGACAGACATATGCACTTGATTGAGTTTTTGGTTAATTTGACTTTATAATTAGGGTTAACAGTTCATATTTAGGATTTCTTTTGTTATTTTAGAAGAATTTACATTTTTTTTGGGAATATTTATGATAGAATCTACTTGATTGAGTGTTTGGTTAATTTATCTATATAATTGCGTGTGTATATAAAATGGAGGGAGGAATTTTGTAGTTATTATTTTACTGGATATTGGATTGGTTTAGGGAAATGATCCCTGGGGGACCTTAATTTGAAATTTTGATTTATATTTGCGGTTTGGGCATTTCTATTAGAGTTCTCATCTGTATTGTGTGCATTGTTCTCATGAATTTTGCTCAGTTAGCTTGGATTTGTTGTGAGCTCATTAAAAGGAATCATTGTATTCTTATTATGACCTTCTTTGCTGCATTATATCAATTTTCTTGGAACATTCGGCTACTGTTCTTTGCAGACATATATGCCCAACAGATATAGGAAGCTTTTTGTTGTGGGTTTCATTTGATTCGTAATATCTAATGGAAAAGCAGGGAAGGAGACGAAGAACTGTTTTATTTAGCTTTCAATTAAAAAGGAAATGAAAGTCTTACATTTATAGAAAAGAAGGAAAAGGCTAAACCAATGGAAAAACGACAGCTAAGCAAAGGAAAAAAAAAAAAAAACAGACTACTAGCATCACTAATTAAAACGTAAAGAAAACCCAAGAAATACGTAAACACGACTTCTGCTTCCAAACCAGCAAATCAAAAAAGCAAGAAGATTGCTGTTGCATGTTTCTTCATCCCCTCCTCAAGTTGGTGTTTGGTGAAGATCTGCCAAACCCAACTTGGAAACTAATAGATGAAATTTAGATGGGGTAAGTGCTTTAGTAAAAATATCCGCAAGCTGGAATTGAGAACCCGTAAACTGAGGAGAAATGAATCCTTCCTTGAATTTATTTCTAACGACGTAACAGTCAATCTCCAGATGTTTAGTCCTCTCATGAAAAACTGGATTAGCGGTGATGTGTAAAGCCGCTTTATTACCGCACCAAAGGGGAATAGGTAAATGCACAGGAAAAGAAAGATCCTGAAGAATGTATGAAATCCATGTTAGTTCACAAACAGTTGAAGCAAGACTTCGATACTCCGCTTCTGCAGATGATCTAGAGACGGTAGTTTGCTTCTTAGTCTTCCAAGAAATCAAGGCACTTCCTAGGTAAATGCAATAACCGGTCAAGGATTTTCGTGTATCCAAGCAAGATGCCCAATCAGCATCTGAATACCCCTCCAGTTTAAGATCATTCTAAGATGGAAAGAATAGACCTTGCGAAGGACAACCCTTTAAGTATCTCAACAGATGCAAAGCAGTATCCCAATGATTTTGACACAGTGCATTAACAAATTGACTCAACTGTTGTATTCCATAGGCAATATCTGGTCTTGTAAGATTAAGATAGAGTAACCGTCCTACCAAACGCCTGTATCTCTCTGTTTCTGCCAACAATGGACTGCCATGCTCTATTAATTTAATACCTGTAGGAAAAGGGATGGTTACTGGTTTGGCCCCCTCTAGGCCAGCATCTTTAAGGATATCCAGTACATATTTTCCCTGATTAATGTATATGCCATCTCTACCTCTGGCAATCTCTAGTCCCAAAAAATGTCTTGCAATTCCAAGATCCTTAATGGTAAACATGTTATGTAAATACTCCTTGGCTTCCTGAATATCTGAATCAAACGATCCTGTGACCAAGACATCATAAACAGACTAACAAAAGCAAAATTCCATGTGGACCATGTTTCGCAAAAAGGCAGTGATCATGCTCAGATTGATGAAAACCAAATTTCTTAAGTTTCAAGCAAAGTTTTGTATTCCATTGGCGAGATGCCGTTTCAATCCATATAAACTTCTCTTCAACTTACATACCATCCCTGGTGCTGCTTTAGAATAACCCGGAGGGGGAGTCATATAGACCTCCTCATCCAAAAACCCGTGTAAAAACGCATTATTTATGTCCAGTTGATGAGTATGCCAAGACCTTGATGAAGCAATGGCAAAAAAGAGTCACAGTTACCAACTTTGCGACTGGGGAAAAACTATCAAAAAAATCAATCCCTTGCAATTGATGGTAACCCTTTGCGACAAGCCTAGCCTTGTATCGATCAATGGTGCCATCTGAATGAAGTTTAACTTTATACACCCATCTAGATCCAATAGATCTTTTCCCTTTAGGTAAAAGGACTAAATCCCACGTTTCATTTTCCTCCAGTGCCTTTAGCTCCTTTTCCATAGCAGCTATCCATTCTGGATATTTACTGGCCTGTTGATATGAATGGGGTTCCGGATAGTTGACACATTTGCTAAAAAGGTGGTATATGTGTGATGCAAATTTGGGGATTTTATATATGGATAGGTGGGTGGTGTGTAAGGAGAAGAAGAGCCTTTAGTGTACCTGCAGTCTGAATTTTCCATGGCAGTTGGCCTAGACTGTTCAAGAGACATATTTGTTATAAAATCTTGCATCCAAATTGGAGTAGATTTAACTCTGGCACTTTTTCTAGGATTGACAGTAGGTTGTGTAGAAACAGATGATTCATTTGATGACTCTTGAGGGTCAATGAGGGGAACATGAATTAAAGGTAAAGACTCAGGATTTGTTTGCTTGGAGGAAACAGAATAATCATGAGTTTCTTGATTTATATCACATGAAATGTTCCTTGAAAGTTTTTGGGACTGAGAAGTTGATAAAATTTTTTCTAAGTCATTAAGATGAGTTAAGGGTGTATTCATTTCTTTGTCAGAGAGTCCAGTTTCATCAGGAAATATCAAGGGTAAAGGCAGTGAAGTATTCTTATCTTTTTCTTGTTTGAAAGGGAAAACATCTTCAAAGAAGATAACATCTCTGGATACATGTGTCTGTTTTATGGAAATGTTGTAGACCTTATAGGCTTTCTGTCTCAGGCTAAATCCAAGAAAAATGCACTCATGAGCTCTAGGTTCAAATTTATCCTTGTGAGGCTTTGTGTTGGTAATGTAGCAAAGGCAACCAAAATTTTTGAATGTGGAATAGTCTGGTTTATGTCCATAAAGTTTTTCATAGGGGGTCTGCCAGTTTAGGACTGATAAAGGGATCCTATTTATAATGAATGTAGCCATCAATAAAGAGTAGGACCAGAATTTTTTTGGTAGATTGGCTTGAGACATCAAAGCTCTTGCAATTTGAAGTAAATGTCTATGTTTGCATTCAACAACTCCATTTTGTTGAGGAGTGTAAACACAAGATTTTTGATGTATGATTCCAAGGTTTTGTAGAAGAGTTTGACATTCATGACTAGTGAATTCGGTTCCATTATCTGTCCTGATGGTTCTGACCTTTTTATCAAATTGAGTCTGAATCATTTTAAAAAGGGAATCAAGAGTCTTTACTACCTGAGTTTTATGAATAAGAAGGAAAGTCCAGGTAGTCTTGCTGAAGTCATCAACAACTGTCAGCATGAAAGGTGTCCCTGTGATAGAGTATTGTTTATAGGGCCCCCATATATCAATGTGTAATAATTCAAAAATGGAGTTTGAAATGGTTTTGCTGATTGGAAAAGGAATTCTAGACTGTTTAGCTTTATGACAGACTGCACATTGATCCAATAAAGCAATTTCGATTTTGTTACAGGCACCTTTAATGAAATCCAAATGCTTCATTGCTTGACTAGAAATATGACCAAGTCTGGTGTGCCAACATGTTAGTGAATCAGTAGAGACTTTATTGAATGGAATAGATTTGATACAAGAGTTTAATTGACCAAGAATTACAGAACTTTCAGAACTACCAGACAACTGATTACAAGTATTAGTAGAATTATTTTGAAAGCAAGATCTATCTAACAAATATAGTCTCCCTACAAGTTTTCCAACAGCCAAGGTATCTTCATTCTGCAGCCCTGCACAAGGCAATGAGTTGGATAAAAGGTGAATTTCACATGTGCAGTTGTATGAGTTTAGGGACAGATAGAAGGTTGTATTTGAAGCTGGGAACAAAGAGTGTATCAATTAAGATTAAGTCACGTGTGAGATTAACATTTCCAATACTTTTAACATTTTTCATAGATCCATCTGGTAAGCATACATGTGTTGAACATTTTGGCGATTTGGGCTCTGTCAACATGTGAAAGTTATTGCAAATATGGTTACTAGCACCTGTGTCAATGATCCATGTACCTTTCTTCACATCATCTAGGACAGTAAAATCAGAATATATTTGTTTCATACCTTCATAATCCTTCAAGTGTGCTAAATTTGCTTTGTTTTCATCAACCAGTACCTTTCCCTTCAAAGCCTTCACCAATTCTTGTCTGACTATTTCACTGATGCTTGCAGATGGAAAGTTATCAGCTTGCTTAGCTCCATTCTGCTCCTCTTCCGTTTCCAGAGGTGATTCAGCCATATTAGCATTAAACCTTCCATCTCCTATGCTCCTACCTCTCTGATTTCTATGCCAATCTGGGAATTCATGTAATTTGAAACAATTCTCCCTGTTGTGACCACTCATATTGCAGTGATCACAGTAAGAGTTTTCTTTATCCATTGAATTATACCTTCTAGTGCTTCCCCTTCCTGCTCCAAAGTATCTTCTTCCAAAACCAGCTCTATTATTCCAATTTCCTTTGTTAAATCCAGATCTACCAGAATGACTTCCTCTGTTACTTTGTGTTCTAATCATTAATGCAGAGTTATCAACTGTCTCAGGGTATATATTATGCACTTCTCTTTGTTTCTCCACTCTCAGCACCATTGAGTATGCCTTATTCACCGAGGGCAATGGATCCATCACTAACATTTGATTCCTCATATTGTCATATGTATCATTTAATCCCATTAAAAACTGCATCAGTCTAGTAAATGAAGCCAGATCTGTCACAGTTTTAGATGCATCACAGGTGCAGATTGGTATAGGCATCAAACATGTTATCTCGTCCCAGAGCTTCTTCAATTTTGTATAGTATTTTTCAACTGACAAAGTTCCTTGTGAGATATTGCTGATCTCTCTTTGAAGTTGATACAATAATGGCCCATTACATTCACCATGCCTCTCCTCCAATTCACTCCACAGATCTTTTGCCGATACTGTGTATATAAACGCCTCCACAATTTCCTTTGAAATAGAATTTAAAATCCAACTCCTGACCATACAATCCACTCTTATCCATTGCTCCAATTTATTTGGATTATCAGTAGGTTTTTCACAAGCTCCCGAAATGAAACCTAATTTCATCTTAGCTCCTAATGCAATTTTAATAGATCCACTCCAGCTTAGGTAGTTATTACCTGTTAATGGCGTGGTCACCAAAAGCATCCCAGGATGGTTTGAGCTTTGTAAATCCAACGGGTCTTTTTTGAAATAATCCTTTGCTGTAATTTCGACTTCATCTGCAACTCCAATTCCATCCGCTACTTTACTGGGTGATTCTTCAGCCATTGTCGAGAAATTAATTTCTCAAAGAAATGTGTTATATGAACTGCTGCTCTGATACCATAATGGAAAAGCAAGGAAGGAGACGAAGAACTGTTTTATTTAGCTTTCAATTAAAAAGGAAATGAAAGTCTTACATTTATAGAAAAGAAGGAAAAGGCTAAACCAATGGAAAAATGACAGCTAAGCAAAGGAAAAAAAAAAACAGACTACTAGCATCACTAATAAAAACGTAAAGAAAAACCAAGAAATACGTAAACACGACTTCTGCTTCCAAACCAGCAAATTAGAAAAGCCAGAAGATTGCTGTTGCATGTTTCTTCATCTTAATAAAGCCTTCTTTAAAATGAATTTTATCTTTTTCTCATGGTTTTCCGCACTTAGTTTATGTTTGTTGTGAGCTCATAAAAGAAATGCCTACACCTTTACTTTGGTTTGCTTTTTTTTTTTTTTTTTTTTGACATTTCTATATACAACTACAAGCCCAGCCAAATTCCCTCAGGAGAATCGAACTCAAGACCTCAATCTTGGGTAAAGGATGTCCCCCCACTTGGACAGAGCCCTTGTTCTCACTTCGGTTTGCTATTTAGCAGTTTGAAAAAATGAACAACCTTCCTCCCAAACCAGTAGCTGGTCAGGTTTAGCATTAGTTTGTTTTAAATATGCATTATACCTTCTGGTCTTCTTGTATGATAATATATATTCCCTTATTTCATTGACCAGGGAAGTGAAAGATTTTACTCTTAAGAGACTGGCTTGAAAGAATGCAAGAGATTCTTTCTATGGGATTAAATGGCGATAACTTTCCAACTAAAATGGAAGTATGTCTATGTTTGATGTTTCCAAAGAACTCTCGGTGAAATTCATTTATAGAATGAACTATTGTGGGAAATGAGTCATGTGGTGAAGGAAGAAGGATCAGTCATACAGGAAGTGGATGATTTGGTGGGAAATGAGTCATGTGGTGAAGGGAGGAATCAGTAGAGATGCACATACACAGGTGTTGAGCACTGATGATGTATTTTGACTGTGGAACTTGCTACTATATTTCGAGAGAGAGATTGTGTAGCCCAGGAACTTGCATTGAATGCTACTTTTCTAGCTGATAGTTGTTTTTTGGTTTATCTGTAATAAAATAATTAATGGCTTGATCTATTTTTGTAATATTGGATCTAATCATTGTTAAATTAGTCCAACAAAAATTATATAAACTAAATTTTAATAATATAGAGTAAATATTCAAAACACAAGAAATTTTATAATTTAATTCACAAGTAAATTAATTAAAAATAGTTTAAATAGTATTCTGTTAAATTTCAAACATAACGTGTTTTTCAGTTTTTGATTTTTAGAATCTGTTTTTAGAAATGACAAATCAATTGCGTTTTTTGCAAATTTAAAAACAAAAATAAAAACATAAAATAATTTTGAAAATGAAAATACAAAATAAAATACAAACAGAACGTCACCTAATTCTTGAATAATGGTTACCAAACAAAGTAGGTAATGTTTGTCCAGTGGCGGACCCAGGATTTTTGTTCAGTGGGTGCGAAACAGAATAATGTAAAAAATAATTTCAAATAAGACAACGATAGTATTCAAAATGTAGTACATTTTTTACAATTGTTCCTTACGACTTTTCATACTTTGAAAACGTCGTATAATAGTCTCATTATCAATTTTATTAAATACATCTTTTTCAACATATAGTACTAAGCTATCATTCATCCATTGATCTCCAGTCCGATTGCGCAATCGATTTTTCACAATATTCATAGCAGAAAATACCCTTTCAACTGTAGCAGTAGCAACTGGAAGGGTTAATCCTAAAGTCACGAGCCTATAAACCAATGGGTACACTCGATTTTTTTTTGTCATAACCAACTTGATTGCAAGTTCACTAAGGCCCCGTAATTCTTTGAACTCCTTGCTAGTGTGCATATCAACAATATAGTTTCGAAGTTGATCATCAAGTGACATAAGATGTACTTTCGAAAAATCTTCAGGATAATGCTTAGCAAGACTGATTAATTTCTCCTTGTCAAAAGCATAGAAAGAATCATCGGGACATAAACATGCTAAACAAAGAAGTAATTCTGTACTTGCCTCAGAAAAACGATCAGTTCCATCAATGTTTGCTTCATCGATTTCATCAATAGGTGCTTCATTTGCTATTGCTTCATCGATTTCATCAATATCATCAATACTTACTTCATTAGCTTCAATGGTTTCATCAATATTTGCTTCATTTGTTTCATCGATTTCATCAACGAGTAATTTCTTTGCCTCAACCTCTTCTTCAATAGAATCGATTTCATCAATATCATCAACACTTACTTCATTAGCTTCAATGGTTTCATCAATATTTGCTTCATTTGTTTCATCGATTTCATCAACGCGTAATTTCTTTGCCTCAACCTCTTCTTCAATAGAATTTTGAGACATTCGTTTAAAATATCTCAACATTTCTTCCTGAAATTGGGAAAATCATATTTAATTATCTATTACTAATTTACTATTAGAATTTAGAAAAAGAACTTACAAGCTAGAACTTACAATTTACAATTTACAAAATAAATGAAACTTAAAAAATAACAATTCAAATTCAATACTGGAAAATTGGAAATTGAAATTGGGAAAGGGAAATCCAGTTACCGTTAGACTTAGGCTATTAGGCAGTTACGGAGTTACCCATTACTTCATAATCTCCATCATTAGTATTAATTAAGGAATCCATTAGTATTAATTAAGGAGTTACCCATTACTTCATAATCTCCATCATTAGTATTAATTAAGGAATCAAGGGACAAGGATTACAATTTAAACATTTTCACTCAACCACTCGGCGGATCGGCACACTCCACAGTCCACTCCCAGAGTCCCAGTCCGGTCGGCCAGACGGCCAATCCCAGTATCCCACTGTCCAGAGCTAGAAAAGTATGAAGAACTGAACTGAAATGCTTACAAGTTACAGCAACAGCAGTGTTTGAGTTTCTGACTTTCTGGTTCAAGTTCAACTGTCGAGACTCGAGCGCGAGCCGTCGAGGAGCTGTCAAGGCTTCAAATAGATTTGCCATTGATGTTTGGTGTTGGTCGAGCGTGAGCCGTCGAGGAGCAGTGTTGATGTTGCCGTTGGTGTTGCTGGCGCTTGCTGCTGCTGTTGCGACTGCAGCACCCGCCGACGCCGCCGTGAAGCCGAAGGTAAGGTACGGTACTAACTACTACGGTCTGGACTCTGGGACGGGTGGTGCTCACTGCTCTGGCAGGAGGACGGCGATGGGTTGGAGTCGTTGACTCGTTGGACACTTGGATTTCTAGCTTCTAGGTCGATGGAGAGCGAGTATTGGGCGCAGGTCTCTCTGTTGGACTGCTGCAATGTTGAAATGAGAGGAAGGCAAAAAAAAAAAAAAAAAAATTGGGCGCTGAATTGGGCCAAAAAAAAATTTGGGCTGGATCCAGTGGGTGCGGCTGCACCCACTGGACCCTTAATGGGTCCGCCCCTGCTTTGTCCATTGTGAAAAAGTTTGATAGTGACAGATCGTTCACTTGCGTCACATTTCAACCATGCTACAGTCAAGTGCCAGACAATTGGACTCGTATTCTTGTTTTTTACCCTAAACTTGCCGAACAGAAGCTATATGCGTTTTATTATTTGAAACCAGACCAGATACGTGTGAACATGATGCAGAAATAATGAACACTTAACCTCTATTGCAAGACGTAATACACAGAGAGTATGAGAGTAAACACCTTTTCTTCTTATTTATACTGATATTACGCTGCTCCAACTATCCTACTTCTTTTTCATCATAACTTTTTAGGAAGCAAAAAACAGGAAAGGGCTTTCACAGATATATAAAGGTATAGTGGTTCTCAATTTATAGCTTATTATTTTCAAGTGTATCTTCATATATATTCTCTTTTTGAAATTAATTCTTTTTCTATCAAAAAACAGGTTTGTTACGATGATTTCACTGTCTGCCTACAAACAATACAAGCACAGTCCCTTCTAATTTTTCCGAGTGGAATTCACAAGATTCAGTTATTCCACGGCGCCGAAAGGACAAAGTTGTTATAGTAGTTGGTGCAACGGGACAGGTAATTCAAGACTTTCCTTTGATTTAGCCACCCTTTTTATTGCAAAGATTTTGAATTCTGATAAAATGCAAGTGTACAAAGGTCTTGAAATAGTAACTAACGAAGTGATGCAAAAGGAGTGTCGTGGAATTTCCCATCATTTATTAGAAATCATTTATCTTGATATGGACTTCACTTTTGATGATATGCATCACTAGCAGTTTATTCAATTACGAGAAAAGGCCGGTTGCTGATCATTGTCGGTGGCTCAAATTCATACATCAAGGCACTGGTTAATGATGATATAGAGTTTCAATCAAAATATAAATGTTGCTTCCTTTCGGTGGATGTATTTTTTTGCAATCCTGCATTTATTTGTGTCGAAACCTGTTGATCAAATGTTTGATGCAGGTTTAGTAGATGAAACTAGCGAATTTTTTGACCTCAAGGCAAATTATACACAGAGAATCAAACGTGGCATTGGTGTTAGGATATTAGGATCATCAGAAGTGAAGTCTATACTAGGATCAATGATTCCATGGGGAATTCCACGACACTCTTCTTGTATCAGTTTTTTAGTTACTATGTCGACAAGACTTTTGAACACTTGCATTTTATCAGAATTCACAATCTTTGCATTAAAAAGGAGGGTTAAATCAATGGAAAGTCTTGATTTACATGTCCCAGTTGCACCAACTACTATAATTACCTTGTCCTCTTGGCGCCGTTTAATAAATCGATCCACGTGAAACAACAATCTTGGCGAGCACAGGAGCATCATGGTGGACTTGAGTAAGGAAACAAATTGGAGCTACTTGATTCAAGCGATTGAAGAGGCCAAAATCACAACCATATGATCGCGTGGTAGAAGTTAGCCGCGTTCGCCCAAGGATGACTTTAACAACATGAGAGTAAACAACATTTCCCCAAACGATCACCAGATTGTCCAGATTAGGCATTTTTTTGAAATTTTGATAATTTTACATTTTTAATTTCTTTTCTTAGCCATTTGTGAGGTTAGAATCCTAGTTCAACCCTTACTCATATAAAAGGGTTTATTTTATTTATTTCCTAATTAGATTAGATTTTATTTTGTTTCTTAATTAGACTAGAATTTTTATTCTTGTAGCCTATATAAAAACATCTTTTGTTGTAACTTTAAAAAACAACAATTTTTTAGAATATATTTCGAGAGGGATAATTGCTTTCAATCTTTTTTTGTTCTTCATTGAACTAATTCTTAACTTCTTCAATTTTTTTTTTTTCACCACCTAAGACATATCAACATAAACCTGATTCCTTCCTATAAGATCACCACTGACACTCTGTAACGCCCCGAATTCCGAGGAGCGCGTGAACGTCACTTTTCTAAATTCTTGAATAAACTTTGTTGCGGAAAATGACTAAATATTAAAGTGCGCATTTATTGAATAAAAGTTTAGCGATAATTCAAATGGAATAAGTAAATTCGTACAATTTATAATTATGACAGTTCTTGATAAAATGAAATAATTATTTCAAAGTTTACGACTTTAAAAAAAAGTATCAATTTGCAATTTTCCGTCATTGCCCATCACTCGCCACCGTCTCCGAAGTCTGCAAAAATGTTAAAATAACGGGTTGAGCATTTCAAAAATGAAATACTCAGTAGACTCATCGCCATTAATTAATCTACAAGATAATTGAACACGTAATCATGCAAATAATGTAGTGACATTCTTTTCTTATTCATAGGCATCACATAGTGAACGCAAATGAACACATTCTTTTCTTTTCTTGGCTAGCAGATAAGTTATGCCCAGCATAACATAAATTATTTATCACAAAAGAGATATTCTTTTCTCATGCAATTAAGCATAAAATCACACAAATCCACATAACACATGCAATTATAGTATAAATCAATTAGTGGGGGCGAGTCTACCTCAAATTCGACGAGTGCAAAGTTGAGCGGGAAACGATGTAAATCCTTTAAATTTCCGTACGCTTCGTCTAGCCCATAAGTTACGTTTGTCTTTTGAAATTTATAGTTTAAAATGATAATTTACAATTCGAGGGCTGAAATTGATGATTTGAAAGTTGAGGGACTAAAATGGAAATTTTTCAAAAACTTAAGTTGAAACTCAAAAACGAAATATTTAATTATAGGGCTGAAATAATAGATTTTAAAAAATGAAATGGCTGATTAAAACTTATTTAAAAACTTAAGAGACTGTTCTTTTAAAATATAATAAGACTAGGGACTGAATTGAAACCTTTTAAAACTAAAGGCGGAATTAAAACATTTTAAAACTTGGGACTAAAGATAAATATTTTAAAACTAAAGGATCGAGATAACCTAATTTAAGAGTAGGGGCTGAAATAAGGCATTTCGAAAATAAGTGGGCTGACTTATAGGAATTAAGGAATACATGGACTGATCTGTCAAGTACCGAAGTCTTTGGAACTGAATTAAAAACATCTTAAATTTACAGGAGCTGAAACTGAAACTTTAAAAGAGCGAAATGATTAAAACATTCATTCAGAAAATTGGGGGGTTTAAAAGGGCAATTTTCAAAACTTTAAAATTAATAAAATAAAATTTAACATTCTCATTTCTCTCTCAAAGTCGAAACCGAGGGAGAGAGTAGAGAAAACAGAAGGGGCGACGCCCCTTCTCCCCCCCGCGCTGCCGGCCAGGAACCGACGATGGAGCCGCCGTCAACTGGCGGCGAGGAGCATAGGTGAGCGGTATGTGTGTACAGGCAGTGGAGAAGATGAATTTTATGTCCCTGTTTGGGGTGGGTTCTGGGGTTCGAGAACTGAGGTGCACCGAAGCTTGGAGGTCGGATTTCTTGGGTATTTTCGACGAAGAAATACCGGAAACGAAGGTAAGGTATTCTGGGTGAATTGATTCTTTGTTTTTCGGTGTTAATTGGGTGTGAATTCGTTGGAGGAAAAATGAGGCAGTTGTGGGTTTTCGCGTGGTGGTGGTATTTTACGGTGTTTTGAGGCGGTGGGGATTTGGTTTGGGTGATGGAGATGATTCACGAAGGAGGTGATGGAAGTGGAGTTGTGGAGATGATGATGAAGAAATAGGTGGTGATAGATTTGTGGTAGGTTGAGGGAGTCTTGTTGATTGAGGATGAAGTGTAGGCATGCTGATTAGTTGAATTGCAGGAATGAGGATGGATTGCAGGCATCTGCCATTTCTATTAGGGAAAAGAGGGAGAGAATCAAGGAGTTTGAAATCTGAAAATGGAAGATGGCTTGCTGAAGTTGGTAGATTGCTGTTGCATTTTGGTAAGTTGCGGATTGATTGCTAATTGAGGATGGATTGCAGGGAGCTGGATGCAGAATTGAGGGCTGAAAGAGGAATACAGATTTTGGAAAGCTGAAACTGAATTCTCTTGATTGAGGCTGATTTGCAGGATTGCAGTAGGATGAAAATTGTGATTTAGGGAAGAGGGAGAGAATTAGGAATGTGAGGATGGAATTAACATGTGGGGGAAAATGGATTTTCAGAATAATTCCATGTAGGGTTGGAGCTTGAAATCTGAAATGGAATATTTTGCAAAGTGTTAAATGTTGATTTAGGAGGTAAATTTATGGAAAGTATGGGGAAATGAATTTTTTACTAATTGGGGGTGCTGATTGTGGTTTAAAAATGGAAAAACAGAGGCTGAACTTTAATCGATTGATAATAAGAATAAAGTTTGATCTTGGGCTTTAAAAATCATTAAGATTTTGAATTAAGATTTAAAATGGTGACGTTGGGATCTTTTGAATAAGATTCTGAAATTTAAATATGATGAAAATTTAATTTAATTTCATTTATAATTTGGCTAGACGAACACTCCTTTATATTAAATGGAAAAAGTCGTAGCGACGCGTATTTGAAGTTCTAAAAAAAATATTTTAGAAAGAATCGAAAATTCCCGGTCGCTACAACCCTACCACCTTAAAATAATTTCGTCCTCGAAATTTAAAATTTTCTTAATTTAAAATAATTGAATACTTGATCAAAATTTCTTCTTTCCTGAACCAGGTAGTATAGCGATCCAGAATTTTTATGCAATAAATAATTATTTTAATATTTAGAAAATCGTGTCGCTACTATTTCACTCATTGTTTTGAAGTTAACGCCGCGACGGATTCGTCTAGCCAAGTCAAGAAATATCGAATTTGTTCGATTTTAAATTAAATGTCCGAATTTCTAAAATTATGTTATTTTAATTATTTATTCAAAGTATTATTTTCAAAATCATTTTGAATTCCAAATTTATTAAAATATCCCAATGATCCTTATTCAAATTATTTCAAGTCCAAATACGTATTTCAATTTTATTTCAAAATTTATTTATTCTCAAATATATTTTTAGTCCAAAATATATCAATTTTAATTCTATTGCCTAATCGAAGTTAGTGCAATATTTATCATAATCAAAATTAATCCTACATAAATTCCTCACACATGTTGTTCTTCTTTTCCACCTCATCATCCATATCCCACATGGTCATCTCAACCAAATGTGTCATGAAACCACGTTTTTTGCTCCTATCTTTATTTTTCCTCCAAATTCTTCATCATTGTTGTCCACACCAAAATTCCCATACTTTACACCATTTTTCCCACTAACCCATTTCTTTTCTTTTCTTTTTTTCCACCACTTCATCATTTTATCATCCACCATCAAACCAACACCTCAATTCCACAATCCGCACTAACCAACTAATCTATTATCATTTCCATACCAACCCAGTTATGATGATTTCCACTTAATGATTCCCCCCCAATCATGATGTCTCCCATTGAATAATTTTCTCATCACTTCATCAATTTAAGTCAAACTTCCTCCCACCTCCATTTTTCCATCAATCCACTCAATGTCAAGCAACAATACTTCAATCCCCAATTTTTGCAATCAACCAAGAACCCCTACAAACTCACCATCACTCTGTTAACACCCAATTCACCAAAACTGTCGATACACCATCATCACATTGGCACCAATTTGCAGCAATAGCTCCACAGCCCTGCCTCCATCATCAGTCACCACTGTTTCATCAATCTGCCCATTATCATCAATGTCAAAAACACCAATCATCATCAATCTGGCCAGCCAAATTCTGTTTGAGCCATCACCACAATGCCAACCTGCACCATCATCACCGAATCAAACAGCAACCATGACCATCTCCATCATCAAGTCCACCATTGTCAAGCCACCAAAACAAAGTTTTCAATTCAACATTTAAACTGCAAACACCCAAACCACCCCATTGAAATTCACTGCCTTCAGCCTCCCCTAAACCACCATGATTCAACCACATCGCCACTGTAATCACTACGGATCAGCCACCTCCATGACTTCCAATTCACAGAGTCACTGCACTACCATTTTCATCACTACCAATTCAAACCGTCAGCAACTCCATCATCTTCAACCATAGCCATGAATGAAACAACCCAATTTTCATCATCAATCTGCCATAATCGACACACCAAAACCACCCACTGCCCACTTCAGTTTTGACAAACAATCGAAACCCAAAACAAGAAATAAACCAAGCCCAAGACTTACCTTCGACCGCCGACTGATTTACCGGCACGACCACCGGATTTCGCAGTCAAGACCTTCGAACTCTAATTTCGGTTTCAACCTAAATCAATCCCCAATTCATAAATTTTTCCTCACACTCGCACCATACTCTGACCGCTACCAGTCGTCACACCTAGCGCCGGTGTTGCGCCGGCGAGTCACCGGCTGAAGGTCGGATTTGGCTTGAATCGTCGCCTCCGCCTCTCTGTGTGGTCTCTCTCTCTCTCTTCGATCTGAATGAGAAAAAGATATATTTGATATTATATTTAACTTTCAGAAATTACAGCTTGGTCCCTGAAGTTTTTAAAGGTTTTCAAATCAGTCCCCAACTTTTTAAGTTATCCATTTCAGCCCCAAAGTTTTAAATGATTTACTTCAGCCCTTTAACTTTAAACTATTTTATTTCAATACCTGCTGATTTACTTTTAAGCCCAAGTTTCAAAGTATTCATTTTAATCCCTCAACTTTCAAAATATCTATTTTAGTCCCTGAACTTTCAAAAGTATTCATTTTAGTCCCTCAACTTTCAAAACATCAATTTTAGTCCTCAAATTATAATTTATCATTTTGAACTATATATTCGATAGACTAAAGTGACTTATTGGCTAAGACGAAGCGTACGGAGAATTTAAAGAAATTGAAGTCATTCCCGCTCAACTTTGCACTCGTCGGATTTGAGGTAGACTCGCACTTATTAATTGATTTAAATTATGATTTCATATGAATGTCATGTGACTTGTGAAAGTCAATTTTTAAGAAAAACAAGTATGTTTTTATGAAAGGTAAATATACCTTATGTTGTTATGAAAAGTAAGTATGTTTTTATGAAAAGAAAATATACTTTATGTTTTTACGAAAAGTAAGTATACCCTATGCTTCACGAAAATGTTTTTTTGGATCATTGCTATGAAATCAATCTACCAAGATTGTTTTGGGTCCCATATGATAAGTTATGATATGTTAAGGGGACCGGAGTTTTAGTAGCGCTACACATAAGAATTCTTGCCACCTAAGTTCGGTAACATTCTTGTGTCTCCTATGTTTATGAGGATTTGCCACGAAGTTCGGTAAAATTCCTATGTTTCCATATGTTTATGAGGATTTGCCACCTAAGTTCGGTAAAATTCCTGTCGCATATGTTTATGAGGATTTCGATCCTATCTTATGTTATGATGCAATTGATCCCTATGAATTTCAGAAAATTATGCTTGGTATACTTACTACATAAGAATTCTTGCCACCTAAGTTCGGTAAAATTCTTATATTTATGAGGATTTCGATCTTATCCTATGTTATGATGAAAACTTACTGTTATTATGATTTTACTGCATAAGAATTCTTGCCACCTAAGTTCGGTAAAGTTCTTGTGTCTATTTATGTTTATGAGGATTTCAATCATATCTTATGTTATGCTTTCAAAAGAAATTATGCTTGGCATAATTAAAATATTTTTATAAGTATATGGTTTTCAAAGAGCTGTTTTCAAAGAGCCTATGATTTGCAAAATATGTCCCGTGCTGTAATGCACAATATGAGTTTTATCAAGAGCAGTTTTATAAAGAAGCTCTATCAATGCCCGTTTTATAAAGAGCCGGGATTTATGTGTTTAATCATCTTATAAATTAAATTAATATGCGATGAGTCTACTGAGTATTTCCCCCATGAAATACTCACCCTACTTTTTAACAGTTTTGCAGATTTCGGAGACGGTGGCGAGCGATGAATGATGGTGGCAATAATCGTTAAACGGTTGAAAGTTTGACGTTAATGATTTCCGTATTTTCCAAACAATCGAATAATTTAGAGAAGTTCATTTATTTGAGAAATTATGATATTGGCAATTTCTTTACAATATTAATGGTTCTATTTACTATTTCAAATGGTTTCATAAATGTTTTCAATTTTAGCGGCCATTACAGTTTATTTAATGTTGCCAAAAATGAATTTCAACTATTTCTTCCGCAAAAATATTATTCGAAAAATTTAGACAGAAAATGACGTAGTGAATCGGGTATACGGAACTCGGGGCGCTACAAGTTGGTATCAGAGCTAGTCTGCGTTTCTGTAGACTGGAAAAATTTTCAAAAAGAATTTTCAAGAAATATTTTCCATTATAAAATTTTATTGATGAAGATTACCACTGCCATCATTCGTTCCACCAACTCCGAGGTAAAGAAGTTTATGATGTTTAAAGTTATTTCAGTATTTCGAATACTCATTTTACTAATTTATGAGAAAGAATGAAGAGTATTTCGGATACTTATGATTTATGAGAAATAAGAATGTATTTCTTCGAAAATAATGATGTTGTTATGCTTTGTCATAACTTATATGCTTTAATGTATGATTATGAGAAATTTTTTAAAAGAAAACGAGTGTTGAGCATAATGGGAATAATATGATTTTATTGAGAATTAAGTAATGGATATTATGTTGAGTTAATTTATTATGCCTCTATGTTGAAGAGAAATTTATTATGAAGTTTGGCTTTGTGAATAAATTTTGGGAATATGATTTATGGCATATATTTATAAGTATGAGTAACTTTTGAGCCAATTAAGGTATGGAAGGAAGTAATATTGTGATATTGAAAAATATGATTTGAAATTTCTATGTTGAGGAATTATGAATTGAATTTTGGGATATTTTGATGATATTGAAGTGTTGGAATCATTTTCAATATTTTTAGATCGTTGTGATCAAATGTGGAGTTATTTATTATTGTGAGTTATGAAGTATGCTTATGGTTTGGAATAAGTCCAAATTACAAGGGAGACTCTGTCCAGAATTTTATCATTTGGAATTAAGAGCATAATATGATAAGCATCCACTAAAGGAATTAAGGTTAGACATGCAAGATCATTTACATCACAAACGAGATTTAGTAGATGATAGCAGAGATTTTATTATTTTCTCATAAGGAGAACACACAAGAGTCACACTGGAAAGGAATACATGAAACACACGAAAGCATAAGAGAAAAACATGGAAAGATCCTCAGAATGAGAGATGTGTTTCCGGAGTAGCCGTATCCTACCACCTCTGATCTTTTGAGGAAATAAAGAAACCTTCAAAGAGGTGTGTTTCGAGAGTAAGAATACTCCGTAATCTACCACCTGGAATCTTTGAAGTACACACAAGATTTAAACATTAAGGAAATCCTAGTAAATGGAGGGGTGTCTCGAGAGTGAGAATACTCCGTACTCTACCCCCACCTATTCTAAGATTCAAAGAGTTAAGTTTACATTAACCGGACTCCATTTTCGCTTGATTCCCCTTCCTTGCGACCAATCTATCTTAACTCCTGCTGGATCTTGTATTGAGATATATGACTGCAGCTTATCCAGTAGTTCATCAATAGTAGGAGCAGAAATAAGAAGCCTTCTGGAAAATGGAGAGATGAATCCCTGTTCCACAGCATAATCAAGAAAGGTTAACAAACCATCAAAGAAATTGTTAACATTCAGAAGCCCAATAGGTTTAGTATGGAGATCTAGTTGAGCCCACGAGGTAATGTTAAGAATTTCTTCTAAGGTACCAAAACCTCCGGGCAGGGCAATAAAGGCATCAGAACCATATAGCATACAAGTTATGCGTTCATGGATGGATAAAGTTTGAACTTCATGCCCTCGTGTTTTGCCTGCAACATCTACCAAAGGGACAGGTATAACACCGATTACTTTTGATTTCTCTGCAAGAGCAGATTGGGAAACACAACCCATTAGACCACTGCTACCACCCCCATACACAAGAGTGATACCTTTTTCCCCCAGTTTCTTTCCAAGATCTACAACCGCTTCTAGATAACCGAAGCCTTTCCCTACTTTTGATCCACAAAATACACAAATAGTTTTGATCTGTCGAAGTTTTGGTGCTTCCATCTTTGATAGTAAAGAAGGGAAAACTTACGAAGAAGATGTGATTTTGGGATGCCTGAACTATGAAATATGTTTGGCTATTTAAAGCCGGAAAAATTTACTGTTTTTGATTGATTCTGAAAAAGTAAAGATTCACTTTTTGACAAAATCGGCCAACTTTTGACTATTTTATCAAAGATATCACCTTTCGGTGATTTATTTCCAGCTTTATCAAAACTCGAGAAAAGGAAAATATATTTATTTCCAGCTTTATCAAAACTCGAGAAAGGAAAATATTTTTTTATTTCCAAAACGCGTTAAAGAAAACAGAAAAATATTTTTAAAAGCATATCAAAAGATTTACCTTATATCATTGCTGAACTGCCAGAAGCCTCATTTTGTAAAACAGACTGGCAAACAGGATCTTTTGCTATTATATTTTGGAGACTATAACGATTTTTGTCCTCGTTAAATTGAGCGTATAAGGAGAGAAGTTCACGTTGCACATAACCACTTGGGTGCGTCTCAAGAGTCAGTCGAATATCATCCAAAGACTCCTTACTCAGTCCACCCTTTATGAATTCGATTTTATCATCCCGATTAGTAGAAGAATATCCTACTGATTTGCAACGAGTATTACAGTTCCAACGAGCACATTTGTAGCAACCACCCAGTCTTTTTGCTCTTCGTTTCTTTGCAAACGTGCTTTTTCCTAAACCAGGCATGTGCTTTGGAAATGTTGATGGTAATTCACCAGATAGTCGAACCTTTGCTTCTATCAACCAGCGAACATCTTCTGGAATATCATGAGCCATTAGCAACCTCAATCTTTCGAGCCTTATTTTATAGATCTTTCTCAGATCATTCATAGGAAGACTGGAATAATACTTGCGAATGTTAGAAAGAATGATATCCATTGTTTGATGATTCAACCTCTTCTCAGCATGAACTATTTAAAAGCGCAAAGGATCTGAGTGAATCCGCGTGATGTTGTGACCAGCAAGAAAGCGCAGGATTATTTTAATGAAAAGAGGAGACAAGAAGTAATGCGCTGTTAAATTTTATCGATAAAGGAGATTTGATTGGAGATTTGGAATATTTTCTTGGATTATGGGTACTGATATTTTGTTTTAATAATGATAATCTTGGTATAGTGTGATGATACGTGGAAAGTAAAATGAGTACCGTATTGAATTAGAATTCATACGTATATACAAGTGAAAGAAATACTTTGCAGGAAATGTGGTGATATTTAAGTAAAGAATTTTAGTTTGGGAGATATTTGTTTACTGAATTTTGAGTTACAAATGTTGGAAAGATAAGTTGATGATATTATGTTGATATGTTTGGGTATTTTACGTAGAGAAAATATTCAGGAATTGTTTTGATTATTTTGAGAATATTCGATGATAAGAAGAAGAGATTCTGATTAAGTATTCAGAAATTATAAGATTAAGTAAGTTTAATTTCGAGGACGAAATTATTTTAAGGAGGTAAGATTATAGCGATCCAGAATTTTTATGCAATAAATAATTATTTTAATATTTAGAAAATCGTGTCGCTACTATTTCACTCATTGTTTTGAAGTTAACGCCGCGACGGATTCGTCTAGCCAAGTCAAGAAATATCGAATTTGTTCGATTTTAAATTAAATGTCCGAATTTCTAAAATTATGTTATTTTAATTATTTATTCAAAGTATTATTTTCAAAATCATTTTGAATTCCAAATTTATTAAAATATCCCAATGATCCTTATTCAAATTATTTCAAGTCCAAATACGTATTTCAATTTTATTTCAAAATTTATTTATTCTCAAATATATTTTTAGTCCAAAATATATCAATTTTAATTCTATTGCCTAATCGAAGTTAGTGCAATATTTATCATAATCAAAATTAATCCTACATAAATTCCTCACACATGTTGTTCTTCTTTTCCACCTCATCATCCATATCCCACATGGTCATCTCAACCAAATGTGTCATGAAACCACGTTTTTTGCTCCTATCTTTATTTTTCCTCCAAATTCTTCATCATTGTTGTCCACACCAAAATTCCCATACTTTACACCATTTTTCCCACTAACCCATTTCTTTTCTTTTCTTTTTTTCCACCACTTCATCATTTTATCATCCACCATCAAACCAACACCTCAATTCCACAATCCGCACTAACCAACTAATCTATTATCATTTCCATACCAACCCAGTTATGATGATTTCCACTTAATGATTCCCCCCCAATCATGATGTCTCCCATTGAATAATTTTCTCATCACTTCATCAATTTAAGTCAAACTTCCTCCCACCTCCATTTTTCCATCAATCCACTCAATGTCAAGCAACAATACTTCAATCCCCAATTTTTGCAATCAACCAAGAACCCCTACAAACTCACCATCACTCTGTTAACACCCAATTCACCAAAAATGTCGATACACCATCATCACATTGGCACCAATTTGCAGCAATAGCTCCACAGCCCTGCCTCCATCATCAGTCACCACTGTTTCATCAATCTGCCCATTATCATCAATGTCAAAAACACCAATCATCATCAATCTGGCCAGCCAAATTCTGTTTGAGCCATCACCACAATGCCAACCTGCACCATCATCACCGAATCAAACAGCAACCATGACCATCTCCATCATCAAGTCCACCATTGTCAAGCCACCAAAACAAAGTTTTCAATTCAACATTTAAACTGCAAACACCCAAACCACCCCATTGAAATTCACTGCCTTCAGCCTCCCCTAAACCACCATGATTCAACCACATCGCCACTGTAATCACTACGGATCAGCCACCTCCATGACTTCCAATTCACAGAGTCACTGCACTACCATTTTCATCACTACCAATTCAAACCGTCAGCAACTCCATCATCTTCAACCATAGCCATGAATGAAACAACCCAATTTTCATCATCAATCTGCCATAATCGACACACCAAAACCACCCACTGCCCACTTCAGTTTTGACAAACAATCGAAACCCAAAACAAGAAATAAACCAAGCCCAAGACTTACCTTCGACCGCCGACTGATTTACCGGCACGACCACCGGATTTCGCAGTCAAGACCTTCGAACTCTAATTTCGGTTTCAACCTAAATCAATCCCCAATTCATAAATTTTTCCTCACACTCGCACCATACTCTGACCGCTACCAGTCGTCACACCTAGCGCCGGTGTTGCGCCGGCGAGTCACCGGCTGAAGGTCGGATTTGGCTTGAATCGTCGCCTCCGCCTCTCTGTGTGGTCTCTCTCTCTCTCTTCGATCTGAATGAGAAAAAGATATATTTGATATTATATTTAACTTTCAGAAATTACAGCTTGGTCCCTGAAGTTTTTAAAGGTTTTCAAATCAGTCCCCAACTTTTTAAGTTATCCATTTCAGCCCCAAAGTTTTAAATGATTTACTTCAGCCCTTTAACTTTAAACTATTTTATTTCAATACCTGCTGATTTACTTTTAAGCCCAAGTTTCAAAGTATTCATTTTAATCCCTCAACTTTCAAAATATCTATTTTAGTCCCTGAACTTTCAAAAGTATTCATTTTAGTCCCTCAACTTTCAAAACATCAATTTTAGTCCTCAAATTATAATTTATCATTTTGAACTATATATTCGATAGACTAAAGTGACTTATTGGCTAAGACGAAGCGTACGGAGAATTTAAAGAAATTGAAGTCATTCCCGCTCAACTTTGCACTCGTCGGATTTGAGGTAGACTCGCACTTATTAATTGATTTAAATTATGATTTCATATGAATGTCATGTGACTTGTGAAAGTCAATTTTTAAGAAAAACAAGTATGTTTTTATGAAAGGTAAATATACCTTATGTTGTTATGAAAAGTAAGTATGTTTTTATGAAAAGAAAATATACTTTATGTTTTTACGAAAAGTAAGTATACCCTATGCTTCACGAAAATGTTTTTTTGGATCATTGCTATGAAATCAATCTACCAAGATTGTTTTGGGTCCCATATGATAAGTTATGATATGTTAAGGGGACCGGAGTTTTAGTAGCGCTACACATAAGAATTCTTGCCACCTAAGTTCGGTAACATTCTTGTGTCTCCTATGTTTATGAGGATTTGCCACGAAGTTCGGTAAAATTCCTATGTTTCCATATGTTTATGAGGATTTGCCACCTAAGTTCGGTAAAATTCCTGTCGCATATGTTTATGAGGATTTCGATCCTATCTTATGTTATGATGCAATTGATCCCTATGAATTTCAGAAAATTATGCTTGGTATACTTACTACATAAGAATTCTTGCCACCTAAGTTCGGTAAAATTCTTATATTTATGAGGATTTCGATCTTATCCTATGTTATGATGAAAACTTACTGTTATTATGATTTTACTGCATAAGAATTCTTGCCACCTAAGTTCGGTAAAGTTCTTGTGTCTATTTATGTTTATGAGGATTTCAATCATATCTTATGTTATGCTTTCAAAAGAAATTATGCTTGGCATAATTAAAATATTTTTATAAGTATATGGTTTTCAAAGAGCTGTTTTCAAAGAGCCTATGATTTGCAAAATATGTCCCGTGCTGTAATGCACAATATGAGTTTTATCAAGAGCAGTTTTATAAAGAAGCTCTATCAATGCCCGTTTTATAAAGAGCCGGGATTTATGTGTTTAATCATCTTATAAATTAAATTAATATGCGATGAGTCTACTGAGTATTTCCCCCATGAAATACTCACCCTACTTTTTAACAGTTTTGCAGATTTCGGAGACGGTGGCGAGCGATGAATGATGGTGGCAATAATCGTTAAACGGTTGAAAGTTTGACGTTAATGATTTCCGTATTTTCCAAACAATCGAATAATTTAGAGAAGTTCATTTATTTGAGAAATTATGATATTGGCAATTTCTTTACAATATTAATGGTTCTATTTACTATTTCAAATGGTTTCATAAATGTTTTCAATTTTAGCGGCCATTACAGTTTATTTAATGTTGCCAAAAATGAATTTCAACTATTTCTTCCGCAAAAATATTATTCGAAAAATTTAGACAGAAAATGACGTAGTGAATCGGGTATACGGAACTCGGGGCGCTACAGGTAGCTTCATCACTACTAGGTCTACCTCATTGGACTTTGACTAATGGAAACTCTTTGTTTCTTATGACATGGACTTTTCTCTCTACTATGCACATAGATGCCTCTTCATAAGTCAAATCTTTCCGGACTGCAATAAACTAATAATTCACCATATGATTTGAATCATAAACATACTTTCTCAGTAGGTAAATATGAAAGACTTTGTGAACAGCTGTAAGTTCTGGTGGCGAAGTCAAACAATAAGACACATTACCTACTTTCTCCAATATTTCAAATGATCCGATAAAATGAGATCTTAAATTCTCTCTCTTGTCAAAGCGAAAGGTACCTTTTATAGGATCTATAATAATATCTAAACCACAAAATATTCATTGATCCAAATGCTTAACCTAAAAAAAATCAAGAAGATTGATCAAGAATAAATCCTTATGATCCAAAATATATAAGCGCGATATCAATTCCAAAATATTGAGTACAAAACCCAAACTTGGTAGAATCTTTTGGAAAAGATGTACCAACGAAATCATTTATAAGTTCGACTGAAATTCCCTTTTCAAAATTGGAGAATTCAAACTTAAATCCTTTAATCCATACTTTTAAATCATGCATCAAGTACTCGGTATCACATGCTCATTCTAACTGAGGGCTAAGATACTAACTTAAAGTAGCATCATAAGGATCATATATGATATTCTCAAACTTAAGAAACCTCACTAATTTCCCAATCTGGAGTTCAAGATTCAATTTTTTTTTTTCCCGTTCTCCCAAAACTTCAATTCATGTCACACTATGAACAATACTCTGATTAAGTCTATCACCATTGAATAAGACTTCTGTGAATCATATAGGATTTCTCATCAAGTTTGCTTAACCTAAAGATACAATCCCATTATAAGTAAAAGTCACATAAATAATCTTCTCCGATTTCTTATTTTCGTAGCAAAATACTTTACTCACCTCAAATGTACAACCGATAATAATTAATCGAAACTGCATCACCAAAACTTTAAATAAACCCATATATTATGACTCAAAATGAAAATTCCCAATCGTATGTAATATTTCACCATATCTCGTAGAAATCATGTAACCTGTCAATTATCATCGTATCATATGACCTCAAATATTCATATCAATCTCTCTAAGATTTCAATATAAATACCATCATACCTATCACGTGAAACTTATACGTCAATCTGCTCACTAAGATTATATATCAATCTCTCAGACTAATAAACCTTGAATTCTGCCATATATCACTCTTTTTGCACACTATTCCAAAATAAGTCATCACTGTGAAGTCTTATCCCTATTTTCCACAAATTCTTTCCACAAGAACAATTACATAAAATTTCATTCCTTATTTTCTAAACAAGATACCATCATTAAAAATCTCCAAAATTTCAAGATGTGATAAATCATAAGCCTTTCTCTGATCAAATGCATTACTTCATCAATACTTGTACAAATCTAGGACCTGATAAAGTTTCTTTCATCAATATTGAAAACTTAATGTACATCAGTGAATCATTCATATTACGAGGAGATCCTAATTTATTTTCCATGACTGAGATTCATTATTCTTTGAATTCCACTTAGAACCAAATACAACATAACTTATTCATGGATGGTCAACTTATTTCATAATCTCAACACATTATCACCTTAAATTCTCGACCTAAGAAAATCACATTATTCCTTATAATTGTCTCTTGTACCTTTTGTATTCAAATGACCTTATGACCATCATCATTATCTCATATAATCCCAAACGTTCAATCACTTGTTCCCAATTTTTCACTATAAGATACTTCCAATATCTCTCATTCATGATAACTGACTATTCCCAATAATTATATTACATGTAAATTCAACAAACAGTAAATGGTTTTCCTAACCATCACAAAGGTCTAAAATGTCAGCTCTCAGCATAACCTCTAAACTCTGTATAAAGAAATATTTGCTGACTACTTAAGTCATTATTCAATAACCTAAATGACATCACGTCTCTTCACTAATCTCTGAAAACCCGTTACAAAAATCCATGAAAAATTCTCTCCAAATCTTTACTATTTCTTTAAAAACATATCAAACCTTAATAATTTGTCATCTCTAAAACTTCTTATCATCAAATATCACCAAAATAATTAAAAACAATTACTTGAATGTTTTCTCTATATATTATACCCAATAACATATTATTCACAAATCAACATGATATCATCATCTTATCTTTTAACATATCTACCCGATCAAATTCCAAAATAAATCAATAGTATAATCTCCTATCCTCATAATTTATAATATTCTCCAATACAAGTGATCATTCCTTACTAGTGATCAATTTGTTCCCGAGAATGATTAAGATTCTTCCCAATAACGCCATAATACTTGTCTTCACTCATCTTTCAAAGTATAACTTATCATTTACTAAATCTCGCTTATGGTGTAAATGAACTTGTCATTCTAACCTCAATTCCCTTAGTGGTTGCATACCATATTATGCTCTTAATTCCAAATGATAAAATTCTAGGCAGAGTCTCCCTTGTAATTTGGACTTATCCAACCCGTAGGTATACTTCATATCCAACAATAACAAATAACTCTACATTTGACCACAACGATTTAAATATTAACAACAATTCTAACACTTCAATATCATCAAAAATATCCCAGAAAATCAATTCATAATTCCTCAACATAACAATTTCAAATCCTATTTTCAAATATCAATATCTCAGTTCCTTCAATACATTAATTGGCTCAAAATACCACTCATACTTATAAATATATACCTAAAATTATAATCCCAAAATTTAATCACCAGATCAAACTACATAATAAATTTCTCTTCAAAATAGAGGAATAATTCATTTACTCAACACAATATCCATTACTTAATTCCCAATAACTAAGGACCAAATCTTTAAACCTCAAATTTCAAAATTCTTCTCATAAAAGTCTCAATAAAATCACATCACTTATAATCTCAACATCTCATCACAACTTCATAAAAACTGGCTTACTATTTCTCGTTTAATCTAAATAATAGATATTCCGAAAATTATTGTCTAATCCTTCCTGTTGACTTCTCATACTTAGTGCCATGTCTAAAATCAATTTTGCAAAGTCCAGGTCGGGTTCATCATTTCTAAGTTCGAGGGCAAAAATTATTATAAAATCATTTTTATTCCCATCATGCTCAACACTCGTTTTCTTTCTTTTCTTTTCTGAAAAATTTCCCATTATGCTTCAAAACCCATTTCTTTCTCATTATTTCGGATACTAGTTTTCTAATTCTTTCTCGTCTTTTCTTTTCTTTTCTTTTCTTTTCTCGTCAAATTCTCAAAACATTTATTCTCAAGTATCCGAAATAATTCAATAAAGTAAATATACTAAACTTCCTTACCTTCGGAGTCGGCGGAAAAATGATGGCAATGGCAAAAAGTCGTCAAAACATTATTTCTATTATTTTGTAAAAAAAAAAAATTTGTAAGTCTACAGAAACGTAGACCCGCTCTGATACCATCCTGTAACGCCCCGAATTCCGAGGAGCGCGGGAACGTCACTTTTCTAAATTCTTGAATAAACTTTGTTGCGGAAAATGACTAAATATTAAAGTGCGCATTTATTGAATAAAAGTTTCGTACAATTTATAATTATGACAGTTCTTGATAAAATGAAATAATTATTTCAAAGTTTACGACTTTAAAAAAAAGTATCAATTTGCAATTTTCCGTCATTGCCCATCACTCGCCACCGTCTCCGAAGTCTGCAAAAATGTCAAAATAACTGGTTGAGCATTTCAAAAATGAAATACTCAGTAGACTCATCGCCATTAATTAATCTACAAGATAATTGAACACGTAATCATGCAAATAATGTAGTGACATTCTTTTCTTATTCGTAGGCATCACATAATGAACGCAAATGAACACATTCTTTTCTTTTCTTGGCTAGCAGATAAGTTATGCCCAGCATAACATAAATTATTTATCTCAAAAGAGATATTCTTTTCTCATGCAATTAAGCATAAAATCACACAAATCCACATAACACATGCAATTATAGTATAAATCAATTAGTGGGGGCGAGTCTACCTCAAATCCGACGAGTGCAAAGTTGAGCGGGAAACGATGTAAATCCTTTAAATTTCCGTACGCTTCGTCTAGCCCATAAGTTACGTTTGTCTTTTGAAATTTATAGTTTAAAATGATAATTTACAATTCGAGGGCTGAAATTGATGATTTGAAAGTTGAGGGACTAAAATGGAAATTTTTCAAAAACTTAAGTTGAAACTCAAAAACGAAATATTTAATTATAGGGCTGAAATAATAGATTTTAAAAAATGAAATGGCTGATTAAAACTTATTTAAAAACTTAAGAGACTGTTCTTTTAAAATATAATAAGACTAGGGACTGAATTGAAACCTTTTAAAACTAAAGGCGGAATTAAAACATTTTAAAACTTGGGACTAAAGATAAATATTTTAAAACTAAAGGATCGAGATAACCTAATTTAAGAGTAGGGGCTGAAATAAGGCATTTCGAAAATAAGTGGGCTGACTTATAGGAATTAAGGAATACATGGACTGATCTGTCAAGTACCGAAGTCTTTGGAACTGAATTAAAAACATCTTAAATTTACAGGAGCTGAAACTGAAACTTTAAAAGAGCGAAATGATTAAAACATTCATTCAGAAAATTGGGGGGTTTAAAAGGGCAATTTTCAAAACTTTAAAATTAATAAAATAAAATTTAACATTCTCATTTCTCTCTCAAAGCCGGAACCGAGGGAGAGAGTAGAGAAAACAGAAGGGGCGACGCCCCTTCTCCCCCCCGCGCTGCCGGCCAGGAACCGACGATGGAGCCGCCGTCAACTGGCGGCGAGGAGCATGGGTGAGCGGTATGTGTGTACAGGCAGTGGAGAAGATGAATTTTATGTCCCTGTTTGGGGTGGGTTCTGGGGTTCGAGAATCGAGGTGCACCGAAGCTTGGAGGTCGGATTTCTTGGGTATTTTCGGCGAAGAAATACCGGAAACGAAGGTAAGGTATTCTGGGTGAATTGATTCTTTGTTTTTCGGTGTTAATTGGGTGTGAATTCGTTGGAGGAAAAATGAGGCAGTTGTGGGTTTTCGCGTGGTGGTGGTATTTTACGGTGTTTTGAGGCGGTGGGGATTTGGTTTGGGTGATGGAGATGATTCACGAAGGAGGTGATGGAAGTGGAGTTGTGGAGATGATGATGAAGAAATAGGTGGTGATAGATTTGTGGTAGGTTGAGGGAGTCTTGTTGATTGAGGATGAAGTGTAGGCATGCTGATTAGTTGAATTGCAGGAATGAGGATGGATTGCAGGCATCTGCCATTTCTATTAGGGAAAAGAGGGAGAGAATCAAGGAGTTTGAAATCTGAAAATGGAAGATGGCTTGCTGAAGTTGGTAGATTGCTGTTGCATTTTGGTAAGTTGCGGATTGATTGCTAATTGAGGATGGATTGCAGGGAGCTGGATGCAGAATTGAGGGCTGAAAGAGGAATACAGATTTTGGAAAGCTGAAACTGAATTCTCTTGATTGAGGCTGATTTGCAGGATTGCAGTAGGATGAAAATTTTGATTTAGGGAAGAGGGAGAGAATTAGGAATGTGAGGATGGAATTAACATGTGGGGGAAAATGGATTTTCAGAATAATTCCATGTAGGGTTGGAGCTTGAAATCTGAAATGGAATATTTTGCAAAGTGTTAAATGTTGATTTAGGAGGTAAATTTATGGAAAGTATGGGGAAATGAATTTTTTACTAATTGGGGGTGCTGATTGTGGTTTAAAAATGGAAAAACAGAGGCTGAACTTTAATCGATTGATAATAAGAATAAAGTTTGATCTTGGGCTTTAAAAATCATTAAGATTTTGAATTAAGATTTAAAATGGTGACGTTGGGATCTTTTGAATAAGATTCTGAAATTTAAATATGATGAAAATTTAATTTAATTTCATTTATAATTTGGCTAGACGAACACTCCTTTAAATTAAATGGAAAAAGTCGTAGCGACGCGTATTTGAAGTTCTAAAAAAAATATTTTAGAAAGAATCGAAAATTCCCGGTCGCTACACACTCCCTTACAGAATTCCTAAGTTAATTAATTCCCTTTCTCGAGTATCAAAGGATTCTCAAAGGCTCACTTCGGCCAACAATCCTCACAACTCTGGGTCACTCAGGATTAACCTAGAAACAGTATGACTTCTAAAAATCAAGTTATGCTTTTATGATATGCATATGATGTAATGAATTATAATTTATCAGATAATTCACAACATATAAATGACTGAAATTAAAAATATGAATACAAAAATGTAAAACAGAAATGAAGATAATTTTTGGAGATTTATTAAAATATCTTAAAGATAATACAACTAAGATTTCCCTTTTGGGAAGTCCCCTAAAGGATTTAAATAAAACTTAGGAAGAAAAGTACCTCAGAGGTATTCACAAGTTCTTATTTACTATACAAGATTTTTTGGATTGAGATTTTCTCTGGATAAGGAGGTTTCAAATGATTTAAGCAAGGAGTACACAGGGTGTAAACTCTTGCCTTCATAAAATGAAAACGTCTTCCTTATAAAGAGAAATTCTAGGGAGCAAGTTTACAAAAAAGTCTCTAAAGGAATCTGAAAAAGTAAAGCCTATCCTAAAAAGTCTTCTCTCTTCTTTCTTCTGTCTATTCTTCTTTTACAACTGTTTGTCCTTTTATGACACGCGTTTCACTGAAAAACTTCTAGTAAAAAAGGATTGTCCAATCTTGGTCCACGACATCTTTCTTTATTAAAGTTTTTTGTCTTCTTGTGTCGGCAGCATCTTCTGTCTTTCTACGTGTTCAAATTATGTTCGACGATGGAGGAAAATGACATCCTACTATCTGAGTTATTATATCCGTCTCTTTCATCACTGTTGCCTTGGTTAGAATTATCTTGTTCTGGTAAATTTTCTTTTTGTGGACATTCTTGAATCTCTGTTTCTTTTGTTAATTTGTCTTTTGCCAAAATTCTTTCAAAAACTTTGTTAATTGCTTCGTCCATTTTTTCTTTTATATCTTTTTCTTTCTTTTTCTTAATAGTTAGTTTCTTTTTTCTTCTTGATGGTCCTTCACTGCTTCCTGTGGAAATTCTTCAGGACGCTCAAGACCCAGATGATGATGTTATTTCTATTAATCGTTTACTTTCTCAAATTCAGAAACTTCAGAAATCCACAGGAAGCGGTGAAGAACCATCAAGAAGAAAAAAGAAACTAACTATTAAGAAAAAGAAAGAAAAAGATATAAAAGAAAAAAATGGACTAAGCAATTAACAAAGTTTTTGAAAGAATTTTCGCAAAAGACAAATTAACAAAAGAAAAAGAGATTCAAGAATGTTCACAAAAAGAAAATTTACCAGAACAAGATAATTCTAGCTAAGGCAACAGTGATGACTTTGAAGAACATGAAAGAGACGGATATAATAACTCAGATTGTGGGATGTCATTTTCCTCCATCGCCGAACATAATTTGAAACGTAGAAAGACAGAATATGCTGCCGACACAAGAAGGCAAAAAACTTTAATAAAGAAAGATTCCGTGTACCAAGATTGGACAATCTTTTTTTACCAGAAGTTTACCGGTGAAACACGTGTCATAAAAGGACAAACAACTGTAAAAGAAGAATAGATAGAAGAAAGAAGCGTAAAGACTTTTTAGGATAGAATTTACTTTTTCAGATTCCTTTAGGGACTTTTTTGTAAACTTGCTCCCTAGAATTTCTCTTTATAAGGAAGACGTTTTCATTTGATGAAGGCAAGAGTTTACAGCCTGTGTATTCCTTGCTTAAATCCTTTGAAACCTCCTTATCCAGAAAAATTCTCAATCCAAAAAACCTTGTATAGTAAATAAGAACTTGTGAATATCTCTGAGGTACTTTTCTTCCTAAGTTTTATTTAAATCCTTTAGGGGACTTCCCGAAAGGGAAATCCTTAATTGTATTATCTTTAAGATGTTTTAATAAATCTCCAAAAATTATCTTCATTTCTGTTTTACATTTTTGTATTCATGTTTTTAATTTCAATCGTTTATATGTTGTGAATTATCTGATAAGTTATAATTCATTACATCCTATGCATATCATAAAAGCATAACTTAATTTTTAGAAGTCATACTGTTTCTAGGTTAATCCTGAGTGACCCAGAGTTGTAAGGATTGTTGGCCGTAGTGACCCTTTGAGAATCCTTTGATACTGGAGAAAAGGAATTAATTAATTTAGGAATTATGTAAGGGAGTGCTAGTGGTGACCTTATAGGAAGGAATCAGGTTTAAGTTGATATGTCTTAGGTGGTGAAAAAAAAAAAAATTAGGTGAGATTTTTAAATCTCGTGATCAAGAGATGGACATATTTCCGGAAATTATTGGATGCTTGGTTAAATACTCATATAATTTTTTTTTTTTTTTTTTTTTTGGTGTTCAAACAATTTTGGGTGAGATTTTTAAATCTTGTGATCAAGAGATGGACATATTGTCGGCAATTATTGGATGCTTGGTTAAATACTTATTTAATCAAACTTCAAGCTTTGATTCATTGGTTTCTTGGGTTATGATTCAACCTTGCTTGGATTTCATAACTACAACTGTTACGTGAGTTTGCATCAATTGATATCAAAACTTAAACTCCAAAAATCAAGGTTATATTATTTTTTTTGTTGTTGAGTCTTTTTTTTATACTTTAGCTGTGTTCTACACGTTCTTTGTTTTTTGAGTTTTCGATCCATAAAAATACCAAAAAAAAGTTCAAATGTTGTTTTTGTACTCATTTAGAATCAAAGTTAATTTTTGTTTGTTTTGCTAGTTTCGAAGTTGAATTCCCAAGCAAAAAAATCGTATTTCAAACAAACAAATAAATTATTATTCCAGAAATTACCTGCAATAAAGAGTTTTCAAATTTTTAGTAAAAAAAAAAAATTCAAGAATCACTTTCTTGAATTAATCTTAGTTCTGGTTAAAAAATTGTCAAATTCTTTTCTTTCCAGTCCTTCATTGAGTCTTTCTAAATTACAAATTTCTCAATCACATGGTAGTTTAAATTGTTCGAGAATAATACTTAGTTGAGTTCAAATTTGTTGGTGTTTTTGAAGCACTTGGGGGGAAAGTAATTGAGTGGAAAAGGGCAAGAGCAGTGGGACTAATAGAGGGAAAAAAGTCAAATTTGAGTGGTACATGAGCGTAAACACATGGGACATATATTACTTAGATTTAGGATGTCTAACAACTCTACTTCAAGTACGAACTATAATCAAGTCAACATTTCATTTGAATGGGTACGACGATTCGAACGTTTGTTTGGAGATGTGAATGATAGGTTGGATAAACAAGAGGCGTGTATGGAGAGACATGACCCATTACTTGCTAATTTATGGTGCGAATGACCTTAGGGAGTGGCCAAGGTAAGGAGGCAAGGTAGGCAGAAGTCTAGGGTGGATAATCATGATGAATATGAAGTGGGTAGTGACATTGAAAATGGGACATTAGTGGATGATAAGTAAGGAAGAATAAAGGATAGATGAGTTAGGCATGAAATGAGGGATAGAGATTGTTACACCGCTGCTGACGTGGTCTCAGATCATGCCACCTGAGTGGAAGACCCACCACGCGAACATCTTCAGATAAGAAACTCCTGCCGATATGAATACATGGCCCTTTCTAATCTCCGTCCAACTACAACGCATGTTCGTGATTTGTTAAAGAACTCCAAAAATCAAGGTCGCCCGGGAAAGTGAGAGGAAGTTTATGCCTAAGCAAGAATTGACGTGTAACACCCCAAGTTCATAACCTTAAACCTAAATGTGTTAACCTTCCTTTACTTAAATGCGGAAACAAATCATTTAAATATCAAGAAATTTCATTTTTTCTATTATAAAATTTTACAGAAATTTCGATAGAGTCTCCTCTATAAATTGGACTTAACCAACCTCCAGAAAGATATCATAACCATTTTAATAGTATAAATCTAAACTCATTCAACATTCCACCAAAACCATATTAATAAATCCCATACTCCTCAACATAATAATCTCAAATCAATAAAATTTAGCAAATGAAATAAGAGGTACTTTTAACCTCTAATACAATACCAATATTTATTCGAATCTAACTCCAACCAAAACAATTATCAATAATAATTGAATTGAGAAATAATTAATGGGCAACTTGAATAAATTCTAATTTAACTTTATTTTTAAAAATTGAAAGCGGGTATAGTCTGAGTCTGTCAGTGAGTGCTCTCCTCGTCTCATCTAGCCTTCATTACCTGAAATATTCGGGAGGGATTGGGGTGAGCTACAGCCTAGTAAGCAAACTTTATGCACGTGATGTATGCTCATGACATGAAACGCCTTAAACAATTCGAAATATGTATCCCCATTTACTTTACTTTTTAGAACTTCCAAACTTTTCAAACTTTCACTTAAACATTTCAAAACTTTACTTCATTTCCATCATTAGCCCATTTGATGTATCTTCTAGCCAATCAGAATGTAGTGGGCACTCTTCTTTATTTGGAACCAGGTTATCACTTTTCCACCGCACAACGGTTTAAAATTTGCCACTTCCAAGCGGTTTAGTAATCATCACCGCAAAACGGTTTAATATTCACCATCACAACAGCAGTTTAATTCGGGTACGCCCGTCACCCACGCCCCATTTCCCACTCACACCTTGATGTGATTCTTGTTGGGGAATCACGGGATTTCGCGGAAATTGTATAAACACTTGGAAAGTTCCAAATCCAGATTAATAGACGATAACAATATGACCCGACACTCACGACTCAAGAACCAATGATGTGTCAAATCCAAGACCAGTTAAGATGCGGAATGAAGAACCATAAAGGGGTGAACGCCACAAAGGTTGTCAAATCCTTTGATAAGTTCAAGGGGTTCAATCAAGAATGAAGAAGAATAGGGATAAACTCACCTAATTCAAGCAATCTCATTAATCATAAAAGTTGTGTTTTTACAATCATAAAGAAAAACCTAATATAGTCCAAAAACGCGTCAAAATAACCCTAGTCGCAAAATCCTCAAAATAAAATGCGGCGCCCTCTTACGGCCGTAACATATGTGTTTACGGCCGTAATTGACCCTCGGGTCTAAAACTGTTTTTATCTCTTACGGCCGTGACATGTGTTCTTACGGCCGTAAGTCACCTACTGACTAAAATTTGCATAACTCTGTTACGGCCTTGAATTGATTGTTACGGCCGTGCGATAGCAAAGTTACGGCCGTAACTCCAGACCTTACGGCCGTAAAAGGTCCTCTGAATTCTTTTCTCCTTGTTCTTTGACCCAAATGCCTTGTAACGGTTTTGACGCATCTCCCATATTGTCATGCATTGAAAATGAAGTCTTTGACCATGCATTTGAATATTCATCCACCCAAGCTTGCATAAACCCCTGCATTGCTTGCTTGATCTTCTTAGCCCTCAACCTCGTTATTGGTCCCACCAGTACATGCAACGGATCCTTGCTCATTGGACCACTCAGGTACTCATCATTCCCTCCCTATTGAAAAGGATTCATCCTCGAATCATCACCTGCATCAAACAAAGAGAGATCAGCAACGTTGAAAGTAGCACATATATTATACTCACCTGGGAGATCCAACTTATAAGCATTGTCATTGACTCTCTCAATGACTTGAAACGGCCCATATCCTCTAGGCTGCAGCTTAGACTTCCGTTGTGCTGGAAATTGTTCCTTTCGCATGTGAACCCACACCCAATCGCCTGGTTCAAAAATCACCTGCTTTCTGCCATTATTCGCATAGGACGCATAGTGCTCATTCTTCTTTTCTATTTGTAGCCGGACCTTTTCATGGAGTGACTTCACAAGCTCGGCTTTCTTCTTGCCATCCAAACTGTTCCTGTCATCTACAGGCAAAGGAATTAGATCCATAGGGGTTAGTGGGTTGGAACCATACACAATTTCAAAAGGAGAGTAAGTAGAATGTATAGCCCTGTTATACACAAATTCCACAAATGGTAAACATTCCTCCCAACTCTTCAAATTTTTATTTATGACAACACGCAAGAGTTGAGTTAACGTCCTATTGACTACTTCTGTCTGACCATCCGTTTGAGGATGGCATGTAGTGGAAAATAATAGTTTAGTACCCATTTTCCCCCACAGAACCTTCCAGAAGTAACTAAGGAATTTGACATCTCTGTCAGACACTATACTCCTAGGCACCCCATGCAGTCTGACAACTTCCCTAAAGAATAAGTCTGCTATGTTCACGGCATCATCAGTTTTATGGCAAGGAATGAAGTGTGCCATTTTACTAAACCTGTCCACCACCAAAAATATGGAATCCTGACCTTTTGTGGTCCTAGGCAGTCCTAACACAAAATCCATGGATATATCTACCCAAGGTTCACTAAGGACAGGAAGAGGAGTGTACAAACCATGTGGTAATACCTTAGACTTGGCCTGTTTACAAGTTATGCACTTATCACAAATTCGGTGAACATCCCCTTTCATCCTAGGCCAATAAAAATGCTCCTTTAACGTTTCCAACGTATTTAAAACACCAAAATGACCCATCAAACCACCCCCGTGAGCTTCACGTACTAACAACTCACGTATAGAACAGTTAGGCACACATAATTTATTTTCCTTAAACAAATAACCATCATGTCTATAAAATTTATCAAATGCTCCCTTTTCGTATCAGACATAAATAGTGGAAAAATCATGATCGTTAGCATACAAATCTCGAACATATTCAAATCCCAACAATTTAGCATTCAATGAATTAAGGAGCACATACCTTCTTGACAACGTATCGGAAACTATATTTTCCTTATCGTGTTTGTATTGAATGACATAAGGAAAAGTCTCCACAAACTCCATCCATCGGACATGTCTTTTGTTCAACTTACCTTACCCCTTGAGGTGCTTTAAAGACTCGTGATCCGTGTAGATGACAAATTATTTTGGCCAGAGGTAATGCTGCCAAGTTTCCAATGCCCTGACAAGAGCATAAAACTCCTTATCATACGTTGGATAGTTCAACGCTGCCCCGCTCAGCTTTTCACTGAAATAAGCTATCGGCCTCTTTTCCTGCATAAGAACGGCTCCAATCCCTATTCCTGATGCATCACATTCAACCTCAAAAGTCTGGTTAAAATTAGGTAATGCTAAGACTGGTGCAGAACATAGCCTATCTTTAAGCAATTTGAAGGCATTTTCCTGTGCATCCCCCAAATGGAAACCCACACTCTTTTTTTAATTACCTCAGTGAGTGGTGTGGCTATTGTACTGAAATCTTTCACAAACCTCCTATAAAAACTTGCTAACCCATGAAAACTCCTTACCTTAGTTACACTCTTAGGTGTTGGCCATTCTCTAATAGCTCGGATTTTCTCCTCGTCAACCTCAATACCATCCTTACTAACAACATAACCAAGGAATATGACCTTATCTATGCAAAAAGTACACTTTTTAAAGTTAGCATACAATTTTTCAGTGCGTAAAACCTCAAGTACCCACCTTAAATGATCAACATGCTCATCTACATTTTTACTATAAACTAAAATGTCATCAAAATACACGACCACAAATTTGCCAATGAAAGCCCGTAAGACATGGTTCATCAACCTCATGAATGTACTAGGTGCATTGGTGAGGCCAAACGGCATAACTAACCATTCATAAAGCCCATATTTGGTCTTGAATGCAGTTTTCCATTCGTCCCACTCTTTCATGCATATTTGGTGATACCCACTTTTAAGGTCAATTTTACTAAAGACACATGAACCATATAATTCATCAAGCATGTTGTCTAACCTAGGTATAGGATGGAGATACTTTACCGTGATATTTTTGATAGCTCTACAATCCACGTACATCCTCCACGTTCCATCCTTCTTGGGCACCAATAAGACCGGCACAGCACACGGGCTCATGCTTTCTCGAACATAGCCCTTGCTCAACAACTCCTCGACTTTCCTTTGAGGCTCCCTTGTTTCTTCCGGATTGCTCCTATATGCAGGCCTATTTGGAATAACAGCACCTGGAACAAGATCAATCTGGTGCTCGATGCCCCGAATTGGTGGCAGCCCACTAGGTATGTTGTCTGGGTATACATCTTCAAATTCCTGTAAAAGAGAAACAGCTAAATGGGGGAGGGAAGAGTTAGTGTCATCGATTGCAATGAAGGATTCCTTGTACATTAATAAGACCAGCGGTTGGTGGTCAAGGACGGCTCTTTTGATTTCACACTTTTTGGCAAGAAAGCTCACTTTGTTTTCTCTCCTCTTTCTGGGGCGGAACCCCCAACTCTCTGTTTTTCTCTCAGCTCACCTTTTTCTGGGATCGTGGTCCCAACTCTCATTTGAACACTCAGCTCTCCTTTTTCTGGGATCGGGGTCCCAACTCTCTTTGTCTTCTCTTCCTCACTCTTTAATTTCAACTGATCTTCGTAAACTTGTTGCGGAGTTAATGGCATAAGTCTGATACTTTTTCCATCCTTTGTAAAACTGTACCTATTTTTGTACCCGTCATGTACTACCCTCCTGTCATATTTCCATGGCCGACCCAATAGGATGTGTCCAGCATGCATTGGAACCACATCACAAATTAACTCATCCTCATACTTCCCGATGGAAAGGTTGATCAACACCTGCTTATTCACTTTGATCTCACCGGACTCATTCAGCCATTGTAATTTATAAGGCCTAGGGTGTTTGATTATGGGTAAACACAATTTCTCAACAAGAGTGGTACTAACCACGTTGGTACAACTCCCCCCCATCAATTATCAAACTACACACTTTATTATTAACAAAGCATCTAGTATGGAATATGTTTTCCCTTTGCTCACCCGACTCCTCCACCTTAATTTGGGTACTAAGAGCACGCCTAGTAATTAGGGATTGAGCTACAACATAATCTCCATCGTCACAATCACTAGCTTCTTCTAAGGCAGGCATATCCTTAAACTCATCATCATCCTCAAAATCATCCTCCGATATAACCACCGCATTTCGCACAAGCATTATTTTTTTGTTCAGGCATTGTGATGCAATGTGTCCGATTCCCATGCACCTAAAACACTCGATGTCCCTACTTCTAGGAGGTTGAGAGTTAGAAGCGGGGTTACCTTTATTGGCAGATTCCTCTCGAGCCTTTGGTGGTTCTGGTTTTCCCTTTGGAGCAGCTCCTTCATTTTTGTTATTTCCACTCCACGTAGGTTTCCAAGGAGTAGAACCCGAAGAGTATTTTGCTGTCCCTTTCCTTTTCAGCTGCCTTTCCACCTTCATCCCCATGTGCAACATCTCCTCCAGCTCAACATAATGTTGCAGTTCTATAACATTTGTAATGTCTCTGTTCAAACCACTCAAAAACCTGGCCATTGTGGCCTCCGGATCCTCCTCAATATTTGCTCGAATCATAGCGATCTCCATCTCTTTATGGTATTCTTCTACACTCTTCGAACCCTGAGACAGAGTTTGGATTTTCTGGTACAAGTCCCTATAGTAATGGTTGGGCACAAACCTTTTCCTCATCAAACCCTTCAACTCGTTCCAGGTCACAATAGGTCTTTCACGGTTCCTCCTCCTACTCGTCACTAATTGATCCCACCACACAAGTGCATAATCTGCGAACTCTATAACGGCTAACTTCACCTTTTTTTCCTCTGATTAGTTATGGCACTCAAAAATCAGTTCGACCTTCTTCTCCCACTCAAGGTACACCTCCGGATCACTTTTTCCCTGGAAAGCTGGTATAGTCATTTTAATGTTTCCCAGGCTTCTATCCATCCCATCATCATCCCTATATTCACGCCTATTGCCCCTTCCACGCCGGCCACCACGACCTCTTCTCCTACCCAAGCTAGCCACTGATACACTTTCACTATCATCGTCAACACTATCTCCTATCTCAACATCATCATCATCATCCCGAACTCCATTCCTAGGATTAGTTTCATACCTTTGCGGCCTCTGGTTATTAGGAGCCGTGTGCGGTTGCTCTCTTCGTAGTTGGGCAATTGATGCGCTATGCGTGTCCACGGAGTTTTTAATCTCCCCCAGCTTCGCATCCCACCTCTCGAATCATTTTTCCAGCATTGCAAGGAAGTGGAACTGTTGGTTATCCTCCCCTATCGATGATGCGTCCTTCTGTGACATGGTTAGTGATCAAAAGAAAAGAAATAATTTTCAAGAATATCCTCAGGTGTTTAGCACTCGTGTTTCACTCTATTTGGCTTTTTCCCTCTACTGATCTCACCACTCTGCCTTTTTCCTCTCTATCCCTTTCCTCAAGTTCTCAAAGAACCCACCAAACTAGTCACGGACTTGGTCCTTGTGAAATTAACCCAAGGTTCAAGACACAACAGATGAAAAGAAGATTTGATGGAATATTGGACTCAAGAAAATTGATGTAACTGGAATGAAAGAATTTGAAAGTAGTGATGGATGACGAAAACTGTTAAGAATGTGGGAAAAATAAAAGGTATCAAGAAAGGTCTTCTTGAATATGGAATTTTGTTCTTGATCGTGCTCTTCAATAATAAACACTTTTTTTTTTTTATATATCTGAATTTCGTACTTTTTTTTTTGCTAATCAAGAACAATCAATAATAACGAAATTGAAACTATGACCAATCTTGAAATAGTGAAGAATTTCAAGAAACCCAAGAATCTATTATCGATTCAATGATGGCTCAAGAATAATGAAATCTAATGAAGAAAATGAAACAAAACAAGAATTATATCAAAACCTGGATTTAGAGCCAAGCTCTGATACGAAATGATGTGATTCTTGTTGGGGAATCACGGGATCTCGCGGAAATTGTATAAACACTTGGAAAGTTCCAAATCCAGATTAATAGACGATAACAATATGACCCGACACTCACGACTCAAGAACTAAGGATGTGTCAAATCCAAGACCCGTTAAGATGCGGAATGAAGAACCATAAAGGGGTGAACGCCACAAAGGTTGTCAAATCCTTTGATAAGTTCAAGGGGTTCAATCAAGAATGAAGAAGAATAGGGATAAACTCACCTAATTCAAGCAATCTCATTAATCATAAAAGTTGTGTTTTTACAATCATAAAGAAAAACCTAATATAGTCCAAAAACGCGTCAAAATAACCCTAGTCGCAAAATCCTCAAAATAAAATGCGGCGCCCTCTTACGGCCGTAACATATGTGTTTACGGCCGTAATTGACCCTCGGGTCTAAAACTGTTTTTATCTCTTACGGCCGTGACATGTGTTCTTACGGCCGTAAGTCACCTACTGACTAAAATTTGCATAACTCTGTTACGGCCGTGAATTGATTGTTACGGCCGTGCGATAGCAAAGTTACGGCCGTAACTCCAGACCTTACGGCCGTAAAAGGTCCTCTGAATTCTTTTCTCCTTGTTCTTTGACCCAAATGCCTTGTAACGGTTTTGGCGCATCTCCCATATTGTCATGCATTGAAAATGAAGTCTTTGACCATGCATTTGAATATTCATCCACCCAAGCTTGCATAAACCCCTGCATTGCTTGCTTGATCTTTTTAGCCCTCAACCTCGTTATTGGTCCCACCGGTACATGCAACGGATCCTTGCTCGTTGGGCCACTCAGGTACTCATCACACCTTCGTGGCAAAGAAGTACACCCGTTCTTCCTTAAACTTGGGATACATACATTTTGAGAAAACTTGAACTTTCCACATTTTGTCATTTAAAATCATTTGACTCCCAACTTCAATGACAATGCATGCTTGATGATACAATGACATAAAATATATGACTGCTTGAACAATTTCTTAACTGAACAACATGTACTTACATAAAGTAACGAAAGCATCGAAAGAAAGTAATTTACATAACTGTCACTTGAGCACATTAACTTCGCATTGACTTCCAACTTTAATGAAAATAGGGGAAGTTTACTTACCTGACGTCCTTATTAGTTACTCATCTTAAATAGCAGGTGGAAGTCTTGGTTTCCCGCGACGCCAATATACCAAATGTCCTAATTATTTCCATTCATTAATAAAATATAACTTTTAGTTCCAATTCACATTTAAAACTCCTAACTAAGGTTGAGACTTCAATGTGACTTACATTTTAACTCAAATGGAGTTTTAAGTTAAGTCAAATACCTAACATGCCACATGTTAAACACAAGATAAAATTTCAATGTGAACTAGAAAATTTTCTTATCCTTTTAAATACAACTCAAACAATTATATATAACTTAAACCAACATATTAAATAACAACTTAAACAATTCATGAGGTTTTCCCCAAATCTGATAATTAATTCCGCTATCATAAATAACAGAAATTTACTTAGTATATACAATACCCAACTTCCCAAATCAATAAATTCCAAAATATAAGATTCCGATTTAAAGTTCCAATAGTCTCTTAAATCTGAAAATTAACACACACAAAAATCTGGAAAATTAACACACACCCCCTTAATGCCACTATTCCTAAAATCTGTAAATCCTCATGTATTAGATACACATTGACATCATAAAATTCCATATTTCCAAAATTGGTATTTAACATATGAAATGTAGACTAAAATTTGAATATGAAATTATATATTTATACAAATAAAAATCTGAAATCTACGTATACATATATACATAATAATATATATACACATATATATGCCCATTATCCAAAATCTAAAATCAACAACTGAGGTTACAAGAAATCTGAAATTACAAACCAAATTCGAAATCTGGAAATTACTATAAAATCTGAAATCACATATATAGATGCATATTATTCAATATACACGTGGATGTGTGCGAGTGTGCGTCCATGTGGGTGCGCACGCGGGTGTGAGGAGCTTGAGCAACTGCGCTCGAGAGGGAGACGGAAATGGAACCTTACCATGACAAGGGAGGTAGTGGAGGCGAGAGAGACAGAGAGGCCCAGAGGTGTGAGAGGTGGAGAGGATCGGGTGTGATGAATTAGATTAGGTTTAAGTATAATCTTTTGGAAATTTCAACCCAAACCCCCAACTCTCATAAATTAGTAATTTATGTCCACAACACCCGAATAAAGTACAAAGTGCCACTAAACTTTCTCCCAACTTTCATTTTAACACAATAAAAACAGAAAATAGCATGCTTAAGCAATAAGACAAATGATCACATAAAATTGCACGTAAACAATTTATAATTTTTCCAATTGGTACATTAATCGAGGCGGCGTCCAAGTACTTCCACTGCAAAATAATTCCAATCATTGACAAAAAATTAATTAAATTTAAAATTTAGAATAACATTAACATAAATATTACGTGAAATTTTAAAGGTGCATGAAAAATGAAAAGCGGTATTACAGTTCTTTACCCCATAAAAAGAAATTTCGTCCTCGAAATTAAAACTTACTAAAGAGATGTGGATACTTGGCAAGAATTTCATCCTCGAGTTCCCAAGTAGCCTCTTCTACTGTATGATTCCTCCAAAGAACTTTAACTAGCGTTATGTTCTTCCTCCTAAGTTCTTTATCTACTTTCAGTAGGATTCTCACAGGTGATTCCTCATAAGTTAGATCCTCACGAAGATTCAATGGCTCATAGCTGAGAATATGAGAGGGATCCGAAATGTACTTCCGCAACATTGAGACATGAAATACGTTATGAACACCGGATAGTGCTGGTGGTAATGCAACCTGATAAGCTAGGTCACCTAGCCTTTCAAGTATTTCAAAGGGGCCAAAAAATCGTGGACTTAACTTTCCTTTCTTCCCGAATCTCATAACTCCTTTCATAGGAGCTATCTTCAGAAAGATTATATCTCCTGCGGCGAATTCCAAAGGTTTTCTTCTTCTGTCCGCATAGCTTTTCTGTCTACTCTGTGCAGTTTTCATCCGTTGACGAATCTTTTCAACAACTTCTTCTATTTGTTGTATTATTTCTGGACCTAACAACTTTCATTCTCCTACTTCATCTGATGTGATCTCGTTCAGGGAATCACGATGAACACGCAGAAGAAACGCCAAGAAAGTTTCGAATTCAGGTTGGAAAGGACGATAACACTATGACCTGAGCCTCACGACGTAAGAACTAGGGGTATATTAAACCCGAGACGCGTTACAACGCGGAAACAAGAACCATAATGGGGTGAACGCCACAAATGTTGTCCAATTCCTTTGATAAGTTCGATTTGTTGAACGCCACAAATATTACACAATATTTGATAAGTTCGGGTTAAAGGGAATTCTCACCTTTATAGAGTAAAAACACTAAATATATTTCATTCATCAAAAAACTTATTATTACAATGAAAGAAAATGATATAAATAATGTAAAAACAAACTAAAACCAGGTCTAGCCGCAATAGGGGTACAAAATAAACCCTAAAACAAGTAAAAATGGAATTAAACCTAAAATGTACAGAAATTAAGTTACGGCCGTAATTATTGAGGTTACGGCCGTAATGGCCCGACTGCATAATATCTTCACTTTCCTCAGCAGCATGCTCTCTAGGTATTTTGGTCATAACATTCTCTCTCAATGTCCGATTGTACTGATTCAAAGTGGTTCAGAAAGAAGACTCAAAGATATACAATTATTCTAGAAACATATGTTCCTAAATTTGGACGTATTATATACGAAAACTGAGCTTCAATCTCCAATTAAAAATCTGGATCACAATCCCAGCGGATTTTTGATTTCCAATTTCATCCCAAATCTTCTTTGACCATAATTTTTACCTTCAATCTTCTTCCCACATGACATTATTGAATTGGAGCCCTTTGAACATGCCCTTAAATTTTTGATTAGCTTGATTTGTAGTTCTTTCCGTCAAGTCCACCATGATTCATATCATCCCAATGAAGTGACGATCTACATTTCCTCCTGTATAATGCCTCATATAGAGCCATGCGAATAGAAGTTTGATAGCTATTGTTATAGGAGAACTCGACCAATGGGAGCAATTCATCCCAAGTACCTGGAAAATCAATAATACAAGCTCTCAACATGTCTTCCAGGTTTGAATCGTTCTCTCTGACTATCCATCTGTCTGCGGGTGAAAGGTCGTGCTGAATCTCAATTGAGTACCCATGGCCTTATGTAGACTCTTCCAAAATGAAGAAGTAAATTTTGGGTCGCGATCAGACACTATAGATAATGGAATCCCATGAAGTTTGACGATTTCTGCCACATATAACTCCGCATACTTCTCCATATTATAAGTAGTCTTTACCGGCAGAAAGTGTACTGACTTAGTAAGACGGTCACCGATCACCCATATACAATTATAACCCTTCTTCGTCTTAGGTAAACTAACAACAAAAACCATACCTATTCGTTCCCACTTCCACCCCGGAATCATAAGAGGCTGTAATAGGCCAGAAGGTCGTTGATGGTCGGCCTTAACTTGCTGACAAGTGAGACAATGCTAAACATAATCTGCCACGTCCCTACTCATACCAATCCACCAGAAATGTTTCCTCAAATCCTGAGCCATCTTAGTACTCCTAGGGTGAATCGAGTAAGGAGTGTTATGAGCTTCTTTCATAATTTCTTGCTTCAATTCCTTATTATTAGGGACTACCAATCTATTACCATGCCGAAGGGCACCATCTGCAGTGATAAAAAAATCAGTCCGGTTTCCCTCAGTTCGAACTTTAGAAGTTTTGGGGTCCCCTAACTGAAGCGCCTTGATTTTCTCCAACAATGTCGGTTCCAAAGTCATATTGGAAAGATAACCTGACTTGCCTTTTGGGACTATCTCCAAATCTAACTCTTGGATGTCAATCAGTAGTTGTTTTTGAACAACTTGTAAGGCATTAATTGTTCCATGACCTTTTCTGCTAAGTGCATCATCCGCTACCGCATTAACCTTTCCAAGATGATAATTAATAATACAATCATAATCCTTGACAAGTTCCAACCATCTGCGTTGTCTCATGTTCAGTTCTTTCTGTGTGAAGAAGTATCTGAGGCTATTATGATCGGTATAGATCTCACATCTAACCCCATAGAGATAGTGCCTCCATATCTTTAATGCAAACACAAAAGCTGCCAACTCGAGATCATGGGTTGGGTAATTCTTCTCATACTCCTTCAGTTACCTTGAAGTGTAGGCAATCACCTTGCCATGTTGCATAAGAACACAACCAAGCCCTTTTAATGGAGCATCACTATAGATGACTGAACCTTCATTTCCCTGCGGGATAGTTAAGATGGGCACAGTTGTCAACCGTGTTTTTAACTCCTCAAAACTCTGTTCACAATCTGAACTCCACTGAAATTTTGCATCCTTTCTAGTTAACTTGGTCAGAGGTGAGGCAATCTTGGAAAATCCCTCTACGAATCTTCGATAGTAACCAACTAATCCAAGGAAACTACAAACTTCCTTAACATTAGAAGGCATAGGCCATTTTCGAACTGCCTCAATTTTACTCGGGTCTACCTCAATACTTTCCCTTGATATAATATGCCCCAAGAATGGTATTCTATCTAGCCAAAATTCACACTTCTTGAACTTAGAAAATAACTTCTCCTCCTTAAGCTTCTGAAGCACGATGATCAAATGTCTTTCATGTTCTTCCTCATACTTCGAATAGACCAATATATCATCAATGAAAAATATAACAAATTGATCTAGATATTCTTTAAAGACCCGATGCATTAAGTCCATAAATACCACAAGAGCATTTGTTAATCCAAACGGCATAACCAAGAACTCATAATGCCCATATCTGGTACGGAAAGCTGTCTTTGGAATGTCCCCTTCCTTGATCCTCAACTAATGGTAACCAGATCGTAGATTGATCTTAGAAAAATACCCCGCACCTTGAAGTTGATCGAACAGATCCTCAGTCCTCGGTAACGGGTATTTATTCTTTATTGTTACCTTGTTCAATTCTCTGTAGTCTATGCAAAGTCTCATAGAATCGTCTTTCTTCTTCATGAATAACACAGGAGCACCCCATGGCGAGAAACTAGGTCGAACAAAGCCCTTATCCATGAGATCTTGTAGTTGCTCCTTGAGTTCTTTAAGTTCCGCAGGAGCCATCCGATACGGCGCCTTGGATATTGGAGCTGTTCCAGGCACTAAATCAATGACGAAGTCTATCTCTCTTTTAGGTGGTAGATCATAAAGATCGTCTGGAAATAAATCTGGATATTCTCGAACTATGGAAATTTGTTCAAGAGAGGGGTCCGTCTTAGGCACTTCGATTACGGCATCCAAGTAACCCTTACAACCTTTATTCATCAGCTGACGAGCCTTCATCGCAGATACTATCGGAATGGATGGATTTGCCTCAACCCCAACAAAGCAAAAAGAGATCTCATTTAGAGGTTTAAACACAACCTTCCTGTCACGACAATCCATTGAAGCATGATACTTAGATAACCAGTTCATCCCTAGAATGATATCAAAATCATGGACATCTAATGTTATGAGATCTGCCAACCAGTCATGCCCTTCCACTGCCATTGGGCAGTCTCTCAAAACATAATTTGAACTTAATAATGCACCAGAGGGTGTTGTTATGACAAATTGAATATCCAGTTGTGGAGATGGATGGTTTAGTCCTTTAGTAAATGCGAAACTAACAAAAGAATGAGTAGCCCCGAAATCAAACAAGACATTTGCAAGCTTGCCACACACATATACAGTTCCTGACACAATAGGTTATACATCTATATATGTATGCATGTTCATGAATTGTATTGAATGACATGAAAATAAATGCAATAAAGTAATTTATGAGTACCTGACACCACGATTGATGCATCTTTGGCTTCCTCCTTAGACATTGTATAGACTCGTGCTTGAGTAGTCTTCATTTTTATCTCTGCAATCCTTAGCTATATGTCCCGGCTTTCCACAGTTGTAGTAAACACCCTTACAATCATTTGCAAGATGTCCAGGTTTTCCACACTTAAAGCATACCCCCTTACCCTGAAGGCACTCGCCACGATGTCCCTTGCCACATTTCGGGTAGGCTACTACATGTTCCTTGTTTGGTTGGTGATGCTGCTTACTTCCCTGATCAATCCTCTTTTTTTGGACGTTATTCCATCGCTTTGGGTTTCCACCCTTGAACTTATGGTTAGAAGATTGAGTTTTATTCTCTTATCTATTCGTGACTAGTGTCTTTTCCACTAACAGAGCCTTGTTGACAAAGTCTCGGTAAGTGGTGAGTTCAAAAGGAACTGCAGTCTGTTTAATTCTAGGTTTAAGTCCTCCCTCAAAGCGTCTAATCCTCCTCTCTTCCGTAGTCACTAAGTCTGGAGCAAACTTAACCAAACTCGCAAATTCTGCCTCATATTCTGCAACTGACCTATTCCCTTGCTCTAATTTTAGAAACTCCTCTTCCTTTTGCTGCCAGAGACTCTTAGGAAAGTATTTTTCATTGAAAGTCGAGGTAAACATCTCCTAAGTGAAAGGGTTGGTATCATTTTCATATTGGCGCTAAACCATTAGCCACCAATCATATGCATTGCCTTGAAGCATGTACGCGGTAAAGTTTATCTTCTCTTCGTCGGTACACCCCATAACCCAGAAAGCTTTTTGCATTTCATTTAATCATTTTTCTGCCTCCAAAGGGCCAGCAGTTCCAGTAAACGATGGTGGAGACAGCCTCTTAAATTCTGAGATTCTCCTGTGGCCTCTTGTTTCATTACCCCTAAGTTGGTTGTCTTTCCCCAACATAGCCAACACTTTCATGAAGGTCTCCAGAATCATAGGAGTTCCCGAAGGTAGTTTTATTATCTGTCCCTCCATTCTGAGTTTGAGTGGTTCCCCTTTGAGTGTTGTTATTTTCCACCCCTCCGTGCTAAGTTTGAGAAGTCCCCCCTTGAGGGTTGTTATTGTTCGTGCCTTTGTTCTGAGTTTAGGAAGTTTTCCCTTGAGTGTTGTTACGTCTAGTGTGAACCATTTCTAAATGGGAGAAATGAAACATCTTGTTCAAAAATAATATTGTACATCAATAAGTAAGATATTTCGATACTACGAACATCAAATCACATTCGATAATTTAAGCAAACAATAACTTACCAGCTGAATGAGGAAGATGCACTTGAGGTGTGACTCAGTACCCGAACATTTTCAAATAAGTACTTTAAAGTCTACATAATCGCTTTTAAAACTTTTAGCTCTGATACCACAATATATAACACCCCAAGTTCAAAATCTTAAACCTAGATGTGTTAACCTTCCTTTACTTAAATGCGGAAACAAATCAATCAAGAAATTTCATTTTTTCTATTATAAAATTTTATAGAAATCTCGGCAGAGTCTCCTCTATAAATTGGACTTAACCAACCCGTAGAGAGACATCATAACCATTTTAATAGTATAAATCTAAACTCATTCAACATTCCACTAAAACCATATCAATAAATCCCATACTCCTCAACATAATAATCTGAAATCAATAAACTTTAGCAAATGAATTAAGAGGTAATTTGACCTCTAATACGATACTAATATTTATTCAAGTCTAACTCCAACCAAAACAATTATCAATAATAATTGAATTAAAAAATAATTAATGGGCAACTTGAATAAATTCGAATTTAACTTTATTTTCAAAAATTGAAAGTGGGTATAGCCTGAATCTGTCACCGAGTGCTATCCTCATCTCATCTAGCTTTTATCACCTGAAATATTGGGGAGAAATTGGGGTGAGCTAAAGCTCAATAAGTAAACTTTATGCATGTGATGTATGCTCATGACATGAAATGCCTGAAACAATTCGAAATATGTATTCCCATTTACTTTACTTTTAAGAATTTCAAACTTTCACTTAAACATTTCAAAACTTTACTTCATTTCCATCGTGAGCTCACTTGATGTATCTTCTAGTCAATCAGAATGCAGTAGGCACTTTTCCTTATTTGGAACCAGGTTATCACTTTTCCACCCCATAGCGGTTTAAAATTTTCCATCGCCAAACGGTTTAGCAATCATCACCGCAAAGCAATTCAATATTCACCACAGTAACAGCGGTTTAATTGGGTACGCTGGTCCCCCGCGCCCCATTTCCCACTCACACCTATCATGTCATAGAAGTACACCCATTCTTCCTTAAAACTTGGGATACATACATTTTGAGAAAACTTGAACTTTCCACATTTTGTCATTTAAAATCATGACTCCCAACTTCAATGACAATGCATGCTCGATAATACAATGACATAAAATTTATGAGTGCTTGGACAATTTCCTAATTGAACAACATGTACTTACATAAAGTAACGAAAGCATCAAACGTAAGTAATTTGCATAACATTCACTTGAGCACATTAACTTCACATTGACTTCCAAATTTAATGAAAATAGGGAAAGTTTACTTACCTGACGTCCTTAGTAGTTACTCTACTTAAATAGCAGGAGGAAGTCTTGGTTGCCCACGACGTTAATGTACCAAATGTCCTAATTATTTCCATTCATTAACAAAATATAATTAGTTCCAATTCACATTTAAAACTCCTAATTGAGGTCGAGGACTTCTATGTGACTTACAATTTAACTCGAATGAAGTTTTAAGTTAAGTCAAATACTTAACATGCCACACGTTAAACGGAAGATAAAATTTCAATGTGAACAAGAAGATTTTCTTATCCTTTTATATACAACTCAAACAATTATATCTAACTTAAACCAACATACTAAATAACAACTCAAACCATTCATGAGGTTTTCCCCAAATCTGATGATTAATTTCGCTATCGTAAATAACAGAAATTTACTTGGTATAAACAATACCCAACTTACCAAATCAATAAATTCGAAAATCTAAGATTCCGATTTAAAGTTCCAACAGTCTCTTAAGTCTGAAAATTAACACACACAAAAATCTAAAAAATTAACACACACCACCTTAATGCCACTAATCCTAAAATCTGTAAATCCCCATGTATTAGATACACACTGACATCCTAAAATTCCATATTTTCGAAATTGGCATTCAACATATGAAATGTAGAATAAAACTTGAATATGAAATTATATATTTATACACCAAAAAATCTGAAATCTATGTATGTATATACATAAATAAATAATAATATATATATATACACATGCATGTGCCCATTATCTAAAATTTGAAATCAACAACTGAGGTTACAAGAAATCTGAAATTACAATCCAAATTCGAAATCTGGAAATTACTATAAAATCTGAAATCACATATATAGATGCATATTATTCCATAAACACGTGGATGTGTGCGAGTGTGTGTCCATGAGGGTGCGCACACGGGTGTGATGAGCCCGAGCAGCTGCACTCGAGAGGGAGAGGGAAAGGGAACCTTACCGTGGCAAGGGAGGTGGTGGAGGCGAGAGAGACGGAGAGGCCGAGAGGTGCGAGAGATGGAGAGGATCGGGTGTGAGGAATTAGATTAGGTTTAAGTATAATATTTTGGAAATTTCAACCCAAACCCCCAACTCTCATAAATTAGTAATTTAAGTCCACAACACACAAGTAAAGTACAAAGTGCCACTAGACTTTCCCCCAACTTTCATTTTAACACAATAAAAATAGAAAATAACATGTTTGGGCAATAAGACAAATGATCACATAAAATTGTACGTAAAAAATTTAAAAGTTTTCCAATTGGTATATTAATCAAGGCGACGTCCAAGTCCTTTCATTGCAAAATAAATCAAATCAATGACAAAAAATTAATTAAATTTAAAATTTAGAATAAAATTAGCATAAATACTACGTGAAATTTTGAAGGTGTATGAAATGAAAAGCGGTATTACATGACGCTTCGATCTTATCAGTCTCATCATTTGTACAGTGCCTAGAAAGTTGACAGGTGTACCTTAGTAATCATTTCCATGTCATTCAGGATAGTCATTTCAAGCTGAATATACAGTACTGTATCAGTATAGAGTCATGATTATGTAAGTAGACCCTTGCCTTAGACTATAAATACCTTTCATAGAAGCATTAAAGGGGGGATTTTTTGAGTCACAAAAAGTGTAATATTTCAGGAGATGCTGCTTAGATCGTCTACCAACTGAATTCAAGTCAAACTACATTTCTTCAGTTTTAGTTCGTTTCTGATCTATTCACATCAATAAATACTTCGTATGTTGATGGATTTGGGTAAACAAACACTCATCAAATTTCCTTAATTCATCGTTGTTGACGACCCGTAAGCACCCCAAGGGTAGGGCAACGTCAACATAAAATTGGAAAATCCTATATTTAATAGGTCCAAGGTTTGAAACTACCAGGGGATGCGTCCACCTAGCGTGGAACAAAACCACTTCTCAAGGTGGACAATACCGTAAGTTGACAATTCGTGAGCACCCCAAGGGCAGGGCAACGTCAAAATAAAAATGCAGACGAAGAGCGTAAAGAAGAATTGATCGGAGAACTCCAAACTCTAGACCCCCGCAATGAAAGAAATGACACACATTCAAGACCGGTTGAAGAGTTGGATATTGTCTCAATTGACCCAAACAAACTTGACATAGAATTAAGAATTGGACGTGAATTGAGAGACCCTGAAAGATCCGATCTCATTCAGTTCTTAAGTAGGAATACAAATGTGTTTTCATGGATCCACTCAGACATGGAAGAGATAGATCCAAATCTAGCATGTCATCACCTTATTATGGATCCCAATGTAAAACCGAAAAATCAGAAGTGGAGGGCTCTCAACCCAGAACGATATGAAGCTTTGGTGAGGTAAGTAATGAAACTGCAAAGTAATAGATTCATAAGGGAGTCTTTATATCCTCAATGGGTTGCCAACCCTATATTGGTAAAGAAGAACAACGAAATGTAGAGGCTTTGCGTTGATTTTACTAACCTGAATCGAGCATGTCCAAAGGATAGTTTCCCCCTCCCATGGATTGACCAGATGGTCGACGCAATGGTCGAGCACGAACTTCTTAGCTTCATGGACCCGTACTCTGGATACAGTCAGATCCCCATGTTCGAACCAGATGAAGAGCATACTTCATTCATCGTTGATACGAGGTTGTATTGTTACAAAATGATGCCCTTTGGGCTAAAGAATGCTGGCGCCATAGACTAGAGGTTGGTGAATTCAATGTTCCAGCAACTGATCAGGAAAACCATAGAAGTATATGTAAATGACATGTTGGTAAAAAGCATCCGCGCTATGAATCATGTGGAAAATTTAGATGAAATGTTTAAAATTTTAAGGGCATACGGTATGAAATTAAATCCCAAGAAGTGTTTGTTTGGTGTTGATAGGGAAAATTTTTGGGTTACATGGTGAATCAGTGGGGAATAGAAGCAAACCCAGACAAGATATAGGCCTTAATCAACATGAAAGAACAAACCAAAGTCCATGAAGTGTAGAGTTTGAAGGGGCGAATCGCAGCTCCTAGTCGTTTTATGTCTAGGTCAACTGATACATGTAGACCATTCTTTGAAGTGATCAGGAAGAATAGAGATTTCACTTGGATGGAAGAGTGTAAAGTTGCTTTCAACGAACTGAAAAAGCATTTGGCGTCCTCCCATCCTTTCAATACCGTTACCAGGAGATGTCATATCCATATATCTTGCCGTCTCAGAAGTAGCCATTAGATCGGTCCTGATATGCATTGATCAATCTACCTAGTATCCTGTATATGTGAGCCAAGCTTTGCACATGGGCAAGTTGAGACACCCGAAAATGGAGAAACTTGCGTATGCCTTGATCGTATCAACAAAAAAGTTGAGGCCATATTTTTTGGAACACCAAGTTGAGGTTTTGACCAACTACCCTTTGAAACAAGTGATGTAGAAACCTGAAATGTCTGGACGATTATTGAAGTGGTTGGTTGAATTTGGGCAATTTGATATTCACTTTAAGCCTCAAACAGCAACCAAAGGGCAAGCTTTGGAAGACTTCATGGCGGAATTCACCCCAACCTTAACCATCAACAAACTAAAAGAAGAAACTCCTTGGAATTTGTTTGTTGATGGGTCCTCCATGGAAAAGAGCTGGAGCAAGAGTAGTGCTAGTCAGTTCGGCTCACAAATATTATTGCCATTCACTTCATTTTGAATTTGAGGCAATGAACAATAAGGTCCAATATAAGGCAATAATTGCTGGGTTGGATATGGCCGAAGCAATGGGAGTAAGGCAGTTACAAATCCATAGTGATTCACAACTAATAGTGAATCAAACACAAGGGAACTTCAATGCAAAATACCAAAATATGGTGGCATATCGGGGATTGGTGATTGAGAGGATGAAGGAATTCTCTAAGGCTGAAATACGGAAAATCCCTTGATCAAAAAATAGCCAAGCTGATGCATTAGCCCGTTTAGCAACTAGAGAGGGTATGTCAGTGTTAGATTGTGTGATGATAAGAGCAATTAGTTGATCGGCTTTGCGTAGATTGAAATCGGATGTGATGAGTATTCAAGATGAACCTAGTTGGATGAATGAAATTATTTAGTACTTGGGGGAAGGAAAATTACCTGCCAATAGAAATTAAGCACAGAAACTTCGAAGAAGGTCAGCTCGATACATTATCCTTGACGAAGTACTTTACAAAAGGGTATTTCTGGCTAACCCTAAAGAGAGATGCCATCGAAATGGCTCGGAAGTTTGACAAATGCCAGTGGTTTGCACCATTGATCAAGAGTCCACCCGTGTAGCTAACTTCGATTTTAAGTCCCTACTCGTTCGCCAAATGGGGAATCGATCTGATCGGTCTTCTCCCAACAGGAAAAGGAGGGAATGAGTATGCTATCGTTGCTGTTGAGTATTTCACTAAATGGGCAGAGACATAACCGTTAGCTAAAATCAGGTAGCCGAAGACTACAGATCTTGTATGGGAAGCGATCATATGCCGTTTTGGAATCCCCCATTCCATTGTAACCAATAACGGGATGTAGTTTGACAACGTGAATTTCAAGTCATTCTGTGATGAACTACATATAAAGAAGTATTCTTCAACACCCCATCTCCCTCAGGCTAACGATCAAGTGGAGGCAATCAATAGAATAATCAAGCACACATTGAAAACGAGGTTGGAAGGATTGAAGGGTTTGTTGGTGGAAGAGCTTCTAGGATTCTTGTGGTCTTACTAGACCACTAGTCGAACTTCAACAAAAGAAGCACCATTCTCTTTAGCTTTCGGGACTGATGCGATCATACCAATAGAAATCGGAGCTCCTACATTCCGTGTTTCGCATTTCAATGAACACACAAATGATCAAAATCTGAGCAACGAGTTAGATTTGCTCGAAGAAAAGAGTGAATAGTTCAAAATGAGAAACACAATATACAAACAATGGAGCGCCCGATACTACAATTCAAAAGTCAAAATATGGAGCTTCCACCCAGAAGAGTTATTGCTCAGAAAAGTCTTCGAGAAGTCTAGCTCATTAGGTCTGAATTGGGAGGGCCCCTACAGGATAAAACGAGCCATGAGCCACAGAGCTTACGAACTGGAAAACTTAGGCGGGTCCATACTACAACATCCCTTGAATGCGGAAAATTTGAAGAAGTATTACTAGTGACATGATGGGGATTTATGCTTTGAACATCTTTTGAAGTAATGTATATACAATTTTGTGGTTGACCGCCAAGTACTTAAAATTAAGATCGCAAATCTGAACTCTGGGGACAAGGCAGTACCAAGCCCCTTAGTTCAAAGATCCAAGATCTTTTCCGATCCGAACTGCAGAGGTAGGGTGATATAAAGTCTGTAGTTCGCATGATCGCAAAGCTAAGATCATAGATCTAAACTCTGGGGACAAGGTAGTACCAAGCCCCATTGTTCAAAGATCCAAGATCATCTCCGATCCGAACTACAAGGGTATAGAAAATACAAAGCCTGTAGTTTGCATGATCGCAAAATTAAGATCGCAGATCTTAACTTTAGGCAAGGCAGTACTAAGCCCCTTAGCTCAAAAAGCTCTATGACCCCTTCGATCCGAACTGAAGGGGACGATGCGATACCCAAACCGTATGTTCGAAGAAATCCAAAATTGAACATTCAACAGATAAATAAAATACTATCATTCAACTAGAAATGAGTGAAAACGGAACCTAAAAAGGGATATGTTGTATAAGTCTTTACATTTTCCTTGAAAATAAAACGTGAAAAAGAAATATCTTTAAAAACGAAATCATGAATCTACAACTACGATTTCATCTTGCTCTCTAGAAATTTCTTTCTGTTCGGTAATAATTTCTTGTTGACCGGCATTAATTCTCTGTAGGTTTTATCTCATCAATTTTCTTCTGAATCTCAATCACTTCCTGGCGAAGGAAGTCAATATTAGCCTCCGGACACTTTTTCTCTAGTTCTTCAATCATATCGCCATAAGCAATCATATACGTCTCATAAACATCAACCTCATACTCCAAAGAAGTCTTGAACGGTTCCACTGATTCTTGGAACAAAGCTCTCGCAATTTCCTCGGCTTCTTCCTTAGACTTCCGGAGTTCCTCCGTCACCTTCTCTAACTAGACTCGAGAAATTTTTTTCCATGTCAATTGAAGCTTTTAAACTCTCATTTTCCTTCTCTAGCCTAGAAAAATCAGCAAGGAGAGATTCCAGTTGCGAGATTTCTGTTCGAGTTCTCTCAATTTCTTGTCTAGCAAGAGCCACCTCTTGCTGAAAAATTTCAGACTCTTGTTGGGCTTTTTCCAGATCTGCTTGGAGCAAATCATTTCTCCCGATCACCTCCTCAAGCTTCTTCTTTGTGAGCTCCACTCGTTTCTTCCATAGATGGAGGTTGGAAACAATTGAATTTTCCCTAGCATGAGCCCGAGCATGGTAGTTAGCCACATGACCTTCCAACGCTGCAGTGGCCACCATCAAATCTTCCAAGGGCATATCCTCTGTAAACTTTTCTAGTTCTGAAGTCCAAGACCGGGCTGCATATTCCATGGCATCCTTGGTGACTTGTGGAAGTTTCTTTATAGTCAAATCGAAAGGGCTCGCAATCCGAACATAATCCTAGAATACCTTTGGTCTAAAACCTTTCAGAGTTTCAACCAAAGTAGACCTCTCCTTGTCTATCCCCAGATAGGAAAGCTCAGATGTCTCTTTGAGTTTATCTTGAAGGCTGGGGAAATGCAATTTGGTCGGAGGACGGATAGTCATACCCGCGAAAGGATTAATGTCGGAGATGGCTAAGTCCACTGGAGTAAAACCAGGGAATTCACGTGGAGGAGAAGGAGCCTTCCTTTTCCTCGGAAGATTCGCCAAGTCACACGTGATAGTCATTTGTGTGGAAGATATGACCATGGGACCTTTTCCCCTAACAATAGGTCTAACCGAAAGATCAGCTCGTTAAAAAAATGATGATTGACTAATTACTACTATTATACCAGTGGGAGGGTGGACGAACACTCTAGAAGGGTACACCGATATCAAACTAGCCACCAACAGCCGGTCCTCCGTGAGCAATTCGTTTATGGATCTAAAAGCTTCCGAAGAGTTCTGGATCTTATTAAACTTGCTCAGTAGCTGCTCACTCACTTCAGAAACTCTAACTTCTACATGAAACAAAATGATTAATATTAGACAATATTAGTTCGAAAATGGACCTTGAGGCGACACTTACTTATATCTTGTCTATAACAAACTGGAACGAAAGGCGTAAAATCGTCAGATCGAGATACTGTCATCCAGTCAACTTGGAAAAAGAACCATTAATCTTTCTAGTTCCTTATCGAATCTGGAATGTCTAATATGAGCTTAATTTTAGGCGTCAGGACGTAAAACCATCCCTACCATTTTCCATTAGCCAATCAAAACTGGTAATAATGGTTGAAGTCCAAGATAGAAGGGGGTTCGAAACCCATCCTATGGTATATTTATAAAATCCTATAATTTTTTTTCCAACTATTAGGGTAATTTGGGTTAGGGCTATCCCCCATTCCCACAGAAACTCAGACACTATCTTGGGAAGAGGAAGCCTCAGTCCGGCCTGCGAGGTAAATGCGTTAATGGCGAAACAACCTTCCGGGGTAACACACCCTTCCGGGGGATTATCCGCTATCTCGAGACTCTCCAGAACAAAGAGCTGAATTGACTCAGGGATTTTATATTCATACCTTAATTTCTCTAGGTCATATTTGGTTATCATGGAAGGGAAGTGTTTGCACATAAAGTCAGAATTGTAATGAGGCCATGGCAGGGGACGATTCCAGACGATAGGTCAGATGGGAGAGGAATCCGTGAAATTAATGTTTGTGATTCCCCTAGATTCCAATAGGCTAAGGGCATCAGACTAGAGATATCCTCCTCCTCCCCTTTGCTCTCAAATATCTCTAAAGATATCTCCACACTTTAAGTTCGAGACGGATCTCCTCTCTCTTCCCCATATGACCTCACTACCCCCTCACCACTTCGTGTCACTTTTTTCACTCATGATGGCTCAAGAAGGTGGTCAAATGTATCAATTGAGAGAGAAAGAAGGGTAATCGGACAAGAACTAACTCGAACTAGAACTCACCTTGTATTTACAGGAAGTTCTATCGAAACTCACATTGGAAGTCAAGCGGATCAATAAGGGCAAGCAATAAATTTGAACGAAGTGATAAGAAATGGAAACTGAAGGATGGAAGACATACATAGGGGAAGGTCTAGTGGGACCCAACTGTCACCGAGAAAAGGCGCGCCGACAATTAAACATGGTGCACCTGTCCATTTGAAGCTTTATTCCACCTGTTGTTAGACGCTACGTGCCCAACTTGTCAATGAATAAATGATTAACTTTACTTTTCAAATAAATTATCATGATTGATAATGTTGACAGGTTTTCTCTTAGCTCAAAAATTTAATACATCTGTCTACTGTTTGGGATCATCCCTTTCTTACAGAGAATAAGGAGATAATTCCAAGGGACATTTGTTACACCTCTGTTGACGTGGAGTCAAAACATGCTCCTTGAGTGGAAGATCCACCAGGTGAACATCTCCGGATTAGAGACTCCTACCGATATGAATACATGGCCCTTTCTTATCTTCGTCCGAATGTAACGCATGTTTGTGATCTCGTTAAAGAACTCTGAAATCAAGGTTTCCTAGGAAAGTGATAGGTAGATTATGCCTAAGTAGGAATTGACGTTTCTGTTTTATCAATCTTATCATTTGTACAGTGCGTAGAAAGTTGAAAGGTGTACCTTAGTAATCATTTCCATGTCATTCAGGATAGTCATTATAAGCTGAATATCCAGTACTGTGTCAGTATAGAGTCATGATTATTTAAATAGAACCTTCCCTTATACTATAAATACTTGTCTTAGGAGCATTAAAGGGGGGATTTTTTGAGTCACAAAAAGTGTAATATTTCGAGAGCTGCTGCTTAGATCGTCTTCGAACTGAATTCAAGTTAAATTACATTTCTTCAATTTTAGTTCATTTCTGATCTATTCACGTCAATAAATACTTCATGCATTAATGGATTTAGGTAAACAAACACTCATCAAATTTCCTTAATTCACCATGTTTATTGTTGATTATGAAATTAAGATGATTTTGGACATCAACGGAGATATTTTGGGAGATGGGGTTGATAGTAGCATGTGAAATATCAAAATGGTAATTCCTTCATTAAAAAGGAAGAGTGATCTGGAGGCGTACTTAGAGTGGGAAAAGAAAGTAGAGTTGATATTTGATTGATACAACTACTAGGAGGGGGGGAAAAGTAATGATTAAGGTACTTGAGTTCACCAATTATGCTATTACTTGGTGGGATCAAGTGGTGACATGTAGGAGGAGGGTTTTATGCCTAGATATTATCATAGGGATATTCATAAAAATTTGTTAATTCTTTACCAAAGGTTTAGGAGTGTGGAGGAATATCATAAGAAGATGGAGTTGTTAATGATTAGAGCAAAGGTAGAGGAGGATAGGGAGGCTAATATGGTCTAGTTCTTGAATGATTTCACTACAGAGAGAGCTAATGTAGTAGAATTGCAACATTATCTGGAGTTAGAGATATGCTACATGTGGCTATGAAGGTAGGGAGACAATTGAAAAGGAAGGGGGTGGATAGGTATTTATTGTGTTCTAATTTATCTTGGAAATCGAAGTGGGATAACAATAAGGGAGATGGGGCTCTTCCAAAGGCAGAATGGAAAAACCAAAGGGGAAAGAGGAAAGTGCTAGCAAGGTCACAACAAAAGTGGAATACCAGCTTTATAGTTGTTTTATACATTTATTGGATATTTTGTATATTTATAGATTTTTTTTAAAAAATAGTTTACTTGCTTGATGTCTATGATGTAATTCGAATTAAATCTTTGCTTTTGGAAGAATACTGGACAACATTAAAACTTGAATTTTCATTGAACTACTTATACATGTTAGACTTGATAAATTTGAGCACACAACTTATATCAAATTTGTAACGCCCCGGGTTCTGAACACCCGGGTGCGCCACTTCATCGTCTCAAATCCGATTTTATTGCGGAAAAATAAATTTAATTCAAAACGTCACATTCATTATTTGAAACCTTCAGCGGAAATTTGATTAATTTAAAATATAGAACAATTCTTAAAACTTGTATCTCAATTATTTAAAAGAAATTAACGATAAATAATTTAACGAGCAACATTCGTAAAATTGACTAAAAATTCTCGTCATTTATTAAATTTGCCACCGCTCCCATTTCATTCGCCGCCTTCTCCGAGATCTGCAAAAAAATTGTTAAAATAATGGAATGAGTATTTCGAAAAATACTCAGTAGACTCATCGCCAATAATTAATTTACAGAATAATTGAACACGTAATTATGCAATCATATAGTGACATCATCATCATATTCTTGGGCTATTTTATTTTCAAAATCAAGGCTCGTAAAATCATAGGGTGTGGGTAGTCTCGTCTCGTGCACTTAAGGCACATAAGTTATGCATAACATCATCATTTCTCATTTATCTCATAAGAGATATTCTTTTCTCGTCTCATGCATCAAAGCATGTAAATCACGTAATTTCACATAAGACATGCAATTATAATTTAAACTAATTAATGGGGGCGAGTCTACCTCAAATCACGAGTCTGAAAGTTGAGTAAGAAAGTTCACGTTGTTCTTCTAAATGTCCAAGCGCCTCGTCTAGCTCATATGTTAAATTTTTCTTTAGAAATTTATTGTTTATAACAAATTGAGGACTGAAATGATTACTTTAAAACTTGGGGGCTGAAATAGATAACTTTTGAAATTTAAAGTAAGATTTTAAATATTTAAAACTATAGGGACTGATCTTTAAAACAAAATAAGACTAGGGACTGAATTGAATAACTTTAAAAAGTTGGGGGAATAAACATTAATTTTGAAAAAATATAAACATAATCTAATCCCAATCCTTTATCTCTCTCATTCAGCAACCGAAGAGAGAGAGCCCGAGAGATGGCGACGGCCAACGGCTCATCGCCGGTCGAAGATGCCGGCGCGCTGGCGACGATCGTGCCACCACACGACGGTGGCACCGGTGTAAGGTGCCGTGGGATTAGGGCGCGTTTGGGTGTGAAAGTAGAGGCAAACCGAGGGTAGGAGGTCGCGAGTTTTTTGAGTTGTGACTTCGGAAAATTTCCGGCCAACCAGACGGCGGTCGAAGGTAAGGTATTTGGTTCAGGTTTTATTTCTTGGTTTTGGGTTTTGATTTGGGGAAATTTGATTGTGGCTTTTGGGTGAGGCAGTGGCGATTTCGACGCAGTGGTGGTTCGGTTGTGATGGTGGTATTGCAGGTGATTGAGGTTTTTCCTGGTTTGGGTTCGATTTTGGATGATTACTGGGGATTTGGAGTTGGGCAGGGGGTGATTTCGTGGTGATGGTGCTTGGGTCTGTGGCAGTAGGCGTTTGGCCGTGGAGTTGGTTATGGCGGCTGGGTTGTTTCTTGGTTCGATTGGTTACCTTCCGGCAATGATGATGGTTGCCGTTTTGAGGTGGTGGTTGGGTGGCTGATTGGTGTTGGTTGCTCCGGTGATGGGCAGCCTAGGAAAAATGCATTAACCGTGTCATGGGTTGGTGAATTTGGGCGACCGTTTGGCTGTGGTGAGGAGAGTTTCGCAGTGGTATTGGAGACTCGGCTATGGACTTTTGGGATTGGGGAATGAATTGTGGCTCGTTAGAGGTTGAAGGCAGAAAACATACTTCGGAAATTGAACTTTGAAAAACAATGTCGTGAATGCAAGGGATAGGGATCTAATTAATAGTTGATTTAGGTGTTAAACATGGTAGTTTAGGTTAAATCTTAGTTTATGGAAAATTGTGAGAATTTTTGGAAAGTGAATATGATTGTGTAAAGAAATACTTGGAAAATAAGTTGTTGATTTAGTTGGGCCAAGAATGACTTATTGGGTTTTTAAAAGGGCTTGAATGATCGATAAAACATTTGGGCTCGAGATGTTGGATTGGATTAAAATAGTTGAAATTTGGACTTAAAATAATTTGAATCCAAATAAAATTTGAAAATTGGACAACATAAAAAAATGATCTTAGAATATTTTTGATAAGATTTGACTTTAAATTAAATAACGAACTTGGACATAAAATCAGAATAATTTGGATAATCTATGTAAAAATTGAAATCTGGACTTAAGGATAAATACTGAAAATGATTCACTTTAATTGGACTGAAATTTGATTAAGATAAATTTAAAATAAAATTTTACTTCGTTGGCTAGACGAACACGTGTTTTAAAATAAATGGATAAAGTCGTAGCGACACATTTTAAAAAAAAATATTTATTTAAATAAGTCATAGAAAATTCTCGGTCGCTACAACCCTACCACCTTAAAATAATTTCGTCCTCGAAATTTAAAATTTTCTTGATCTAAAATAATTGGACACTTCAAAATTTCTTCTTTCTTAAAATCTTAAAATAATTAATATGACTAGACGAGAGCGCTGGTTCTGAATAATATTTGGAGATTCGTAGGGACAAGTTCTGTAAAACAAGTCTTTTAAGTTTGAAAATTTCTCGATCGCTACAACATTCTCCACTTAAAAAAATTTTGTCCTCGAAATTTTAAACTTTCTTGATCTAAATATATCTGGGTATTAAGCCAGACTTCTTTCTTCTTTCTTTTCTCAAGTAGTTTCAACACTACCTTGTCTACCCCATTGGACTTTGACTAGAGAAACATCTTTATCAATCTCTACTATTTCTTTAAGAAATCATATCACACCATAGTAATTAATCAATGTGAAGTCTATCCTCATCTTCTCAAACCTCTTATATTGAATGACCCAAAATCAGTTGTATCATTAGAAATCACATGAATATTCTTCCGTGTAATATGCATAATAACATGTTATCCACAAATCAGCATACTATCATCAGCTTAACGTATACGAGAATCTATTCATATAGTACATTTACGCACCATCTTGATTTCTAACATCTCCCCATATACGTCACCAAAACATATCACAAAATTCAATTAATATTAAAAAAATTTGTTCCCAAGTAACTAAGATTCTGCTCCTGAATGCCACAACATTTTCTGTAAGGTATAACTTAGTATTTCCTATGTATACCTCAAACGGTCATATAACTCCACATATACATTGATACTTAATCGATTGCACACTTCACCAATCAGGATGTTTATAAATTACAATCTCCAAAATTATCAAAACTTTAACTCCAAATCGATACTCCGTTCAAGATTTCACTCATGCTAACCTAAGCCGCAACGTAAATAAACAACCAATAACTTTCAACCATCTTATACTTTGAAAAATAATATTTCCTCATTGTTCATAGGTCAACCAAAATTCCCCTTTCATAATCTCGAAGTGTCTCCAACAAAATCCTCAAATGTTCCTCATATTGTTTACTATCTCCAAAATATCGTCCATGAATACAATGAAAAAAAAACATGTCCAATTAATATTGGAAAACTCGGTTCATCAAATCCATAAATACTGTCGGTGGGTACTTATTCTTTATTGCCAATTTGTTAAGTAGTATAGTTACTCCCTATAGAGATACACTTGGCCAAATAAAAACTTTAAATCCTTTCATCCAAAACTCAATCAAATACTTAAACAAAATGCAAGACTTACCCCAAAAATAAGTTTCACTTATAAACTCGAGGCATCCTTAAATATCAAACACCCAAAATTCAATTCTTTCTTCTTACTACTCTAAGCTTCATCTTCACATCTAATTCCAAAATTAAATCTCTGACGTATGTGTAACATAACCTAATTCAATCATGAAATAGAATATGATCTAGTCTCCAAATTCCAATTAAATCACTATTTTCCCCAAAAAAATCAAAGTTATAATCATCAATCATGACAAATATACAGTAACCATTTTCGTCTGACGCAATATCTACGTACATAGTCTGATATCCTTTTGAAAGGAGCATACACTAGATCTAAGTTCCTCGGTTGACTTCTTGTGAAAGGTGTAATGTCCTAAACCAATTATGCAAAGTCCAATTAGACGGGTTTATCCATTTCTCTTAGTTAAAATTACGAGGACGTAAAAATATTTAAAAAAACTCTTTCAATTTATGCTCAAACTCGTTTTCTTTCTTTCTTTCTTATTTCGGATACAAAAATCTTTCTCATTCTTTCTCATCAAATTCTCAAAATACTTCATTTCTCATGTATCCGAGATCATCATAACATAAACTTCATGATAAAATCATTTACCTTCGGAGTTGGCGGAGCGAACGATGGCAGTGGCAAAAGTCGTCAAAACATTATTTATTATTATTATTATTTTTTTTTAAAAAAAAATTCTCTTTTCAAAATTTGCAAGTCTACAGAAACGTAGACCCGCTCTGATACCACCTGTAACGCCCCGGGTTCTGAACACCCGGGTGCGCCACTTCATCGTCTCAAATCCGATTTTATTGCGGAAAAATAAATTTAATTCAAAACGTCACATTCATTATTTGAAACCTTCAGCGGAAATTTGATTAATTTAAAATATAGAACAATTCTTAAAACTTGTATCTCAATTATTTAAAAGAAATTAACGATAAATAATTTAACGAGCAACATTCGTAAAATTGACTAAAAATTCTCGTCATTTATTAAATTTGCCACCGCTCCCATTTCATTCGCCGCCTTCTCCGAGATCTGCAAAAAAATTGTTAAAATAATGGAATGAGTATTTCGAAAAATACTCAGTAGACTCATCGCCAATAATTAATTTACAGAATAATTGAACACGTAATTATGCAATCATATAGTGACATCATCATCATATTCTTGGGCTATTTTATTTTCAAAATCAAGGCTCGTAAAATCATAGGGTGTGGGTAGTCTCGTCTCGTGCACTTAAGGCACATAAGTTATGCATAACATCATCATTTCTCATTTATCTCATAAGAGATATTCTTTTCTCGTCTCATGCATCAAAGCATGTAAATCACGTAATTTCACATAAGACATGCAATTATAATTTAAACTAATTAATGGGGGCGAGTCTACCTCAAATCACGAGTCTGAAAGTTGAGTAAGAAAGTTCACGTTGTTCTTCTAAATGTCCAAGCGCCTCGTCTAGCTCATATGTTAAATTTTTCTTTAGAAATTTATTGTTTATAACAAATTGAGGACTGAAATGATTACTTTAAAACTTGGGGGCTGAAATAGATAACTTTTGAAATTTAAAGTAAGATTTTAAATATTTAAAACTATAGGGACTGATCTTTAAAACAAAATAAGACTAGGGACTGAATTGAATAACTTTAAAAAGTTGGGGGAATAAACATTAATTTTGAAAAAATATAAACATAATCTAATCCCAATCCTTTATCTCTCTCATTCAGCAACCGAAGAGAGAGAGCCCGAGAGATGGCGACGGCCAACGGCTCATCGCCGGTCGAAGATGCCGGCGCGCTGGCGACGATCGTGCCACCACACGATGGTGGCACCGGTGTAAGGTGCCGTGGGATTAGGGCGCGTTTGGGTGTGAAAGTAGAGGCAAACCGAGGGTAGGAGGTCGCGAGTTTTTTGAGTTGTGACTCCGGAAAATTTCCGGCCAACCAGACGGCGGTCGAAGGTAAGGTATTTGGTTCAGGTTTTATTTCTTGGTTTTGGGTTTTGATTTGGGGAAATTTGATTGTGGCTTTTGGGTGAGGCAGTGGCGATTTCGACGCAGTGGTGGTTCGGTTGTGATGGTGGTATTGCAGGTGATTGAGGTTTTTCCTGGTTTGGGTTCGATTTTGGATGATTGCTGGGGATTTGGAGTTGGGCAGGGGGTGATTTCGTGGTGATGGTTCTTGGGTCTGTGGCAGTAGGCGTTTGGCCGTGGAGTTGGTTATGGCGGCTGGGTTGTTTCTTGGTTCGATTGGTTACCTTCCGGCAATGATGATGGTTGCCGTTTTGAGGTGGTGGTTGGGTGGCTGATTGGTGTTGGTTGCTCCGGTGATGGGCAGCCTAGGAAAAATGCATTAACCGTGTCATGGGTTGGTGAATTTGGGCGACCGTTTGGCTGTGGTGAGGAGAGTTTCGCAGTGGTATTGGAGACTCGGCTATGGACTTTTGGGATTGGGGAATGAATTGTGGCTCGTTAGAGGTTGAAGGCAGAAAACATACTTCGGAAATTGAACTTTGAAAAACAATGTCGTGAATGCAAGGGATAGGGATCTAATTAATAGTTGATTTAGGTGTTAAACATGGTAGTTTAGGTTAAATCTTAGTTTATGGAAAATTGTGAGAATTTTTGGAAAGTGAATATGATTGTGTAAAGAAATACTTGAAAAATAAGTTGTTGATTTAGTTGGGCCAAGAATGACTTATTGGGTTTTTAAAAGGGCTTGAATGATCGATAAAACATTTGGGCTCGAGATGTTGGATTGGATTAAAATAGTTGAAATTTGGACTTAAAATAATTTGAATCCAAATAAAATTTGAAAATTGGACAACATAAAAAAATGATCTTAGAATATTTTTGATAAGATTTGACTTTAAATTAAATAACGAACTTGGACATAAAATCAGAATAACTTGGATAATCTATGTAAAAATTGAAATCTGGACTTAAGGATAAATACTGAAAATGATTCACTTTAATTGGACTGGAATTTGATTAAGATAAATTTAAAATAAAATTTTACTTCGTTGGTTAGACGAACACGTGTTTTAAAATAAATGGACAAAGTCGTAGCTACACATTTTTAAAAAAAATATTTATTTAAGTAAGTCATAGAAAATTCTCGGTCGCTACAAAATTATTACTTGTGTAAGAATATACTTAGCATAAGTGGGGCACTTTTACTATGTAATCCAATCTAAGATTGACCCTATGATTTTTAACCTTAAGTATATAGATCATGACCTTGAATGTAGAACCAAATTGCTCAAGAACAGCTTAGAAGTGGAAAGATTAGTATAGGGATGCATAAACTCTTGAGGGTTTGGAGTTTCTAAAAATGCCTTTGTGAAAAAGGATTTTAGTCAATGAGTACAAGTCAGCACTAGCAAAATAAAAATAGTCTTATTATTCTTCTCTTCATAGCCTACTTGAGCAATTAAGCTTTTAAGGGTGATAAAATCTGGTATACTAAATTCATCTAAGTTGGGAGTTATCAGCCTAAAGTCTATTGCATGGTTCAATTAGAATGCTTAAGGGAGAGATAACATATACATAAGACACAAAAATATTTTTTACTTTTCCTTTTAGCCTTTATGACTCGGGTAATTAAGTCTTTAAGGGGTCTTAGAAAGCTTAAGGGAGAGATAACATATACATAAGACACAAAAATATTTTTTACTTTTCCTTGTAGCCTTGGTGACTCGGGTAATTAAGTCTTTAAGGGGTCACAGAGCCTTGTGCCCTCAAGTCATCTAACTTGAGAGTCATTAGCCTAGAGCTCATTACAAGGGTCACTTAGAAAGCTTAATGAGAAACCTATTGTACAAAAGATGATAAAAAGAAAGAAAAACAGAAAAAAATATAGTGCTTAGTATAATCTTTGAGGCTAGAACTTTGGAGACTAGGGTGTGAAATACTGAACTGATTACCATAGATATTTTATGCCGACTTATGTAATTCTAATTGCTTTGTCTGGAAAATTACACTGTATTGAAGTTATGAATAGAAGGAACCTTGAGATTGGAGAGAAAATCATAAGAATGTGATCATGCATGAGAGATGTAAGGAAAATAAACATAAAATCATTGTTTGACCACATGGAATTTAGCTTTTTAATGCCTCATAAGCCACACTATGTTGACTATATTTTAATATGGGTATGCTTTAGAGTTAGGGTATTCACACACACACACACACACACACATGAAAAGTCGAGCATTGGACAAGCAGAAATGACTTTTGAAATGTTGTTCAGCTTTCTTTTCTAAAGTGAATTTTTTATTTGAACCTGAGGCATATGGTAAGAATATTGACAGTTGATTAAAATTTTTTACTTGAGTTTTGTTTTTCATTTATACATAAGTTCTATTTTGTTCGAGGATGAACAATGATTTTAGTTTTGATAAATATATTTTATAAACTTGTTTAGATGCTAAAATTACATTATTAAAGTTTGAGAATAAATGCTATTGTTTTTGTTGTTATTTGCTATTATTTCAGAAATTATCCCAAATTTAAGAAAGTGAACAAATCGAGGCAAATAAAGGTCAATTGGATGACAATGGGAGCTAAATTTTACATATTTGAAGTTGGTGATGCCAATTGAAGATCAAAGAGGAGCTAAATCAGAAAAAGTGAGAAATTCAAGGGTTCAATTGAAGAAATTGAAAGATAAAAGGAGTTAATTGAAGACCTTAGAAGTTCCAGGGCTAAATTGATCAAATCAAAAGTGGAGGACTTTACGCGCAATTAGGTAAAAGGACCAACTTGAGCAAATTGAAAGATGGGTCAAGAGTAAAACCACGCTGCCCCAGGCAAGTATACTATGCAGTCACGCAGTCGTATGTGAAACAAGAATAATTTTATTCCATATATGCATGTGACCGTGAGTCATATAACCACGCGGTTGTGCCTATTTTTGACTAGACCGAATTTTCCTGAGAATCCAATTTTTTACATCTCTTTCCCAATTCAACTAGATTTCTTCCCTTATCTGTATAGACTAAACATCATGCACGAGATTAGGGTTCATCCACCACATTATTGAAGATTTTTTACAACGAGAACATTATCCGAGTTATGAACTCTATATATCATGTTGTTATTTATCTTTAATCATGTTTCTAAGCTAGTTTTCTTTGTGATAGGATCTTTATGAAGATTTGATTTCCAAATTTCATATTTGTGGGTTTGAGTAATTATTTCTTCATTTCATGTTCTATAATTATTTGTAGCGACCAAGAATTTTTACGCAATTAATAATTATTTTAATATTTAGAAAATTGTGTCGCTACTATTTCACTCATTGTTTTGAAATTAACGCCGCGACGGATTCGTCTAGCCAAGTCAAGAAATATCGAATTTGTTCGATTTTAAATTAAAATCCGAATTTCTAAAATTATGTTATTTAATTATTTATTCAAAGTATTATTTTCAAAATCATTTTGAATTCCAATTTTCCTTATTCAAATTATTTCAAGTCCAAATGCGTAATTCAATTTTTATCTCAATATTTATTTATTTTCAAATTTATTTTAAGTCCAAAATATATCAATTTTAATTTCATTTCTTAATCGAAGTTAGTCCAATTTTAGTTAAGTATCCTAAATTAAGCGTATTTAACCTAAATCTAATCACACCCCTCGTTTTTATATTTTTCCCCACCTTTACACCTAATATTCTCCAACACCATCATTATCATCATCAACAACTCCACCTATCACACTTTCAATCCACTATATCACCGTCATTTGAATAATCAATATCTTCACCCACATCAAACCCAATTCTCAGCATTCTTCCATCCTGCCCATACCAAACCACTATCAAACAACTATCATCATCATCATTACACCTAACAAAGAACACCACTACCAATTAATCAAAGCTATCACAATTCAATCCTACCCCATGTGTATACTAAACATAATGATGAATTACCCATATTCCACCCTTTTCATACCTAACTATTCACCATTTTTCCTAAATTTATACGTTCTCCATCTCCTCACAATACACACAACAAACTGGCCAAATCACTGCCGAACCATAACCAGTTAACCAATTCATCAAGCAGCCATCATCTGAATCAAACTTCCATTGTCTGAAATTGAACCAACCATCACCACCGCCTACTGCAAAATCCAGTCAAGCACCGGACACCACCAACCCACTACCAAGCTGCCACCTACAAATCACCGGCAGTAACACCGGTCTTCTCCTCTCCTCTGTCTCAGCCTCGCCAATTACTCAGAATCATCATCTTCATCACCAATCAGTTACACCGCAATTCCATCAACAGTTCAACCTCAACCACCACTGCAGTATTACCACAAACTCGCCACCACACAATCACAGAGAATCAAATCAGCGCCTCAATCCACCATCACTTCCAACATCTACACAACCTAAATCAGAAACCAGAAGTTCCGATCTGCAGCCCCGGTTTCACCATCGATTTCGCACCTAACTTCGCACTAAACTCCCTAAATTAGAAACCTCACCTTGACCGCCTTTTTCTGCACCCTGCGCCGGCGTGGTACCGGCGAATCGTTGGCAGAAGCACCTCCACCAGTAAATCCTTCAGCTCGCGACTGTCCCTCGCAGCCTTCACCTCGTATTGGTCTGATTTTGAGAGAGAGATAGAGTGAGCCGTGAGAGAAAGAGTTAGATCTGAGGATATATTTTCATATATTTCGAAAATTTCCGTTTAGTCCCTCAGTTTCCAAAATGAGTTTTTCCAGCCCTTTTAGTTTTAAACTTATCATTTCAGTCCTAAATTTCAAAGGTTATTAATTTAACCCTAAGTATCAAAACTATTTATTCCAGTCCCTGCTGATTTACTTTATTTAAGCTCAAGTTTCAAAAGTATTCATTTTAATCCCTCAACTTTCAAAATATTCATTTTAAATCCCAACTTTTGAAAATATTCATTTTAGTCGCTCAACATTCAAAACATCAATTTTAGTCTTCAAATTATAATTTATCATTTTGAACTATATATTCGATAGACTAAAGTGACTTATTGGCTAAGACGAAGCGTACGGAGAATTTAAAGAAATTGAAGTCATTCCCGCTCAACTTTGCACTCGTCGGATTTGAGGTAGACTCGCACTTATTAATTGATTTAAATTATGATTTCATATGAATGTCATGTGACTTGTGAAAGTCAATTTTTAAGAAAAGCAAGTATGTTTTTATGAAAGGTAAATATACCTTATGTTTTTATGAAGAGTAAGTATGTTTTTATGAAAAGAAAATATACTTTATGTTTTTACGAAAAGTAAGTATACCCTATGCTTCACGAAAATGTTTTTTTGGATCATTGCTATGAAATCAATCTACCAAGATTGTTATGGGTCCCATATGATAAGTTATGATATGTTAAGGGGACCGGAGTTTTAGTAGCGCTACACATAAGAATTCTTGCCACGAAGTTCGGTAACATTCTTGTGTCTCATATGTTTATGAGGATTTGCCACGAAGTTCGGTAAAATTCCTATGTTTCCATATGTTTATGAGGATTTGCCACCTAAGTTCGGTAAAATTCCTGTCGCATATGTTTATGAGGATTTCGATCCTATCTTATGTTATGATGCAATTGATCCCTATGAATTTCAAAAATTATGCTTGGTATACTTACTACATAAGAATTCTTGCCACCGAAGTTCGGTAAAATTCTTATGTTTATGAGGATTTTGATCTTATCTTATGTTATGATGGAAATGATCCCTATGAATTTCAAGAATTATGTTTTGGTATACTTACTGTTATTATGATTTTACTGCATAAGAATTCTTGCCACCTAAGTTCGGTAAAGTTCTTGTGTCTCCTTATGTTTATGAGGATTTCAATCATATCTTATGTTATGCTTTCAAAAGAAATTATGCTTGGCATAATTAAAATGTTTTTATAAGTATATGGTTTTCAAAGAGCTGTTTTCAAAGAGCTATTTTCAAAGAGCCTATGATTTGCAAAATATGTCCCGTGCTGTAATGCACAATATGAGTTTTATCAAGAGCCGTTTTATAAAGAAGCTCTATCAATGCCCGTTTTATAAAAAGCCGGGATTTATGTGTTTAATCATCTTATAAATTAAATTAATTTGCGATGAGTCTACTGAGTATTTCCCCCATGAAATACTCACCCTACTTTTTAACAGTTTTGCAAATTTCGGAGACGGTGGCGAGGGATGAATGATGGTGGCAATAATCGTTAAACGGTTGAAAGTTTGACGTTAATGATTTCCGTATTTTTCCAAACAATCGAATAATTTAGAGAAGTTCATTTATTTGAGAAATTATGACATTGTCAATTTCTTTACAAAATTAATGGTTCGATTTACTATTTCAAATGGTTTCATAAATGTTTCAATTTTATCGGCCATTACAGTTTATTTAATGTTTCCAAAAATGAATTTCAATTATTTCTTCCGCAAAAATATTATTCGAAAAATTTAGACAGAAAATGACGTAGTGAATCGGGTATACGGAACTCGGGGCGCTACAAGTTGGTATCAGAGCTAGTCTGCGTTTCTGTAGACTGGTAAAATTTTCAAAAAGAATTTTCAAGAAATATTTTCCATTTTAAGATTTTTATTGATGAAGATTGCCACTGCCATCATTCGTTCCACCAACTCCGAGGTAAAGAAGTTTATGATGTTTAAAGTTATTTCAGTATTTCGAATACTCATTTTACTGAATTATGAGAAAGAATGAAGAGTATTTCGGATACTTATGATTTATGAGAAATAAGAATGTATTTCTTCGAAAATAATGATGTTGTTATGCTTTGTCATAACTTATATGCTTTAATGTATGATTATGAGAAATTTTTTTAAGAAAGAAAACGAGTGTTGAGCATAATGGGAATAATATGATTTAAGAATGATTTTTAAATAATTTTTGTCCTCGAGTTAGAAATGATGAACCCTAGATGGACTTTGCATAATTGATTTTAGACATGGCACTAAGTATGAGAAGTCAACGGAAAGGATTTGATTATATGTTCAGATTATCTATCGTTTAGATTAAACGAGAAATAGCAAGCCAGTTATGAAGTTGTGATAAGATGTTAAGATTATAACTGATATGATTTTATTGAGACTTTTATGAGAAGCATTATGAAGTTAGAGATTTAAAGATTTGGTTCTTAGTTTTTGAGAATTAAGTAATGGATATTATGTTGAGTAAATGAATTATGCCTCTATGTTGAAGAGAAATTTATTATGAAGTTTGGCTTTGTGAATAAATTTTGGGAATATGATTTATGGCATATATTTATAAGTATGAGTAATCTTTTGAGCCAATTAAGGTATTGAAGAAAGTGATATTGTGATATTGAAAAATATGATTTGAAATTGTTATGTTGAGGAATTATGAATTGAATTATGGGATATTTTTGATGATATTGAAGTGTTGGAATCGTTTTCAATATTTTAGATCGTTGTGATTAAATGTGGAGTTATTTATTATTGTGAGTTATGAAGTATGCTTATGGTTTAGGATAAGTCCAAATTACAAGGGAGACTCTGTCCAGAATTTTATCATTTGGAATTAAGAGCATAATATGATAAGCATCTACTAAAGGAATTAAGTTTAGACATGCAAGTTCATTTACATCACAAACGAGATTTAGTAGCTGATAGCAGAGATTTTATTATTTTCTCATAAGGAGAACACACAAGAGTCACACTGGAAAGGAAATACATGAAACACACGAAAGCATAAGAGAAAAACATGGAAAGATCCTCAGAATGAGAGATGTGTTTCCGGAGTAGCCATATCCTACCACCTCTGATCTTTTGAGGAAATAAATAAACCTTCAAAGAGGTGTGTTTCGAGAGTAAGAATACTCCGTAATCTACCACCTGGAACCTTTGAGGTACACACAAGATTTAAACATTAAGGAAATCCTAGTAAATGGAGGGGTGTCTCGAGAGTGAGAATACTCCGTACTCTACCCCCACCTATTCTAAGATTCAAAGAGTTAAGTTTACATTAACCGGACTCCATTTTCGCTTGATTCCCCTTCCTTGCGACCAATCTATCTTAACTCCTGCTGGATCTTGTATTGAGATATATGACTGCAGCTTATCCAGTAGTTCATCAATAGTAGGAGCAGAAATAAGAAGCCTTCTGGAAAATGGAGAGATGAATCCCTGTTCCACAGCATAATCAAGAAAGGTTAACAAACCATCAAAGAAATTGTTAACATTCAGAAGCCCAATAGGCTTAGTATGGAGATCTAGTTGAGCCCACGAGGTAATGTTAAAGATTTCTTCTAAGGTACCAAAACCTCCGGGCAGGGCTATAAAGGCATCAGAACCATATAGCATACAAGTTATGCGTTCATGGATGGATAAGGTTTGAACTTCATGCCCTCGTGTTTTGCCTGCAACATCTACCAAAGGGACAGGTATGACACCGATTACTTTTGATTTCTCTGCAAGAGCAGATTGGGAAATACAACCCATTAGACCACTGCTACCACCCCCATACACAAGAGTGATACCTTTTTCCCCCAGTTTCTTTCCAAGATCTACGGCCGCTTCTAGATAACCGAAGCCTTTCCCCACTTTTGATCCACAAAATACACAAATAGTTTTGATCTGTCGAAGTTTTGGTGCTTCCATCTTTGATAGTAAAGAAGGGAAAACTTACGAAGAAGATGTGATTTTGGGATGCCGAACTATGAAATATGTTTGGCTATTTAAAGCCGGAAAAATTTACTGTTTTTGATTGATTCTGAAAAAGTAAAGATTTACTTTTGACAAAATCAATCTGCTTTTGACAAAATCAGCCCACTTTTGAATATTTTATCGTATCGAGGCTGTCACCTTTCGGCGATTTAATATTTTATTTCCAACTTTTTCAAAACGCGTGAAAGAAAGCAGCAAAATATTTTAAAAAAAAAAAATTTACCTTATATCATTGCTGAACTGCCAGAAGCCTCATTTTGTAAAACAGACTGGCAAACAGGATCTTTTGCTATTATATTTTGGAGACTATAACGATTTTTGTCCTCGTTAAACTGAGCGTATAAGGAGAGAAGTTCACGTTGCACATAACCACTTGGGTGCGTCTCAAGAGTCAGTCGAATATCATCCAAATACTCCTTACTCAGCCCACCCTTTATGAATTCGATTTTATCATCTCGATTAGTAGAAGAATATCCTACTGATTTGCAACGAGTATTACAGTTCCAACGAGCACATTTGTAGCAACCACCCAGTCTTTTTGCTCTTCGTTTCTTTGCAAACGTGCTTTTGCCTAAACCAGGCATGTTCTTTGGAAATGTTGATGGTAATTCACCAGATAGTCGAACCTTTGCTTCTATCAACCAGCGAACATCTTCTGGAATATCATGAGCCATCAGCAACCTCAATCTTTCGAGCCTTATTTTATAGATCTTTCTCAGATCATTCATAGGAAGACTGGAATAATACTTGCGAATGTTAGAAAGAATGATATCCATTGTTTGATGATTCAAACTCTTCCCAGCATGAACTATTTAAAAGCGCAAAGGATCTGAGTGAATCCGCGTGATTTGATTTTCAGCAAGAAAGCAGGAAATATTTTTAATGGAAAAGAGGAGACAAGAAGTAATGCGGTATTAATTATATTGATAAAGGAGATTTGATTGGAGATTTGGAATATTTTCTTGGATTATGGGTACTGATATTTTGTTATAATAATGATAATCATGGTATAGTGTGATGATACGTGGAAAGTAAAATGAGTACCGTATTGAATCAGAATTCATACGTATATACAAGTGAAAGAAATACTTTGCAGGAAATGTGGTGATATTTAAGTAAAGAATCTTAGTTTGGGAGATATTTGTTTACTGAATTTTTGGGTTAAAAATATTGGAAAGATAAGTTGATGATATTATGATATGATATGTCAGTAAAGATTTGTTGAAATTTTAGAGATATATATGAATATCTGAGGTCACATGATACGATGATAAGTGACAAGTTACATGAATACTACAAGATATGATGAAATTTTTACATACGATTGGGAATTTTCATTTTGATTCAGAAGAATTTATGAGTAGACACATATGTCTATAGAAAAGTCCATGTTCTTAAGAAACAAAGTAATACATTTAGTCAAAGTCCAGTGGGTTAAAAATGGTTGGGTTAAATTTGGTAGCGATGATGCTACATAAGAGAAAGAAGAAGAGATTCTGATTAAGTATTCAGAAATCATAAGATCAAGTAAGTTTAATTTCGAGGACGAAATTATTTTAAGGGGGTAAGATTGTAGCGACCAAGAATTTTTACGCAATTAATAATTATTTTAATATTTAGAAAATTGTGTCGCTACTATTTCACTCATTGTTTTGAAATTAACGCCGCGACGGATTCGTCTAGCCAAGTCAAGAAATATCGAATTTGTTCGATTTTAAATTAAAATCCGAATTTCTAAAATTATGTTATTTAATTATTTATTCAAAGTATTATTTTCAAAATCATTTTGAATTCCAATTTTCCTTATTCAAATTATTTCAAGTCCAAATGCATAATTCAATTTTTATCTCAATATTTATTTATTTTCAAATTTATTTTAAGTCCAAAATATATCAATTTTAATTTCATTTCTTAATCGAAGTTAGTCCAATTTTAGTTAAGTATCCTAAATTAAGCGTATTTAACCTAAATCTAATCACACCCCTCGTTTTTATATTTTTCCCCACCTTTACACCTAATATTCTCCAACACCATCATTATCATCATCAACAACTCCACCTATCACACTTTCAATCCACTATATCACCGTCATTTGAATAATCAATATCTTCACCCACATCAAACCCAATTCTCAGCATTCTTCCATCCTGCCCATACCAAACCACTATCAAACAACTATCATCATCATCATTACACCTAACAAAGAACACCACTACCAATTAATCAAAGCTATCACAATTCAATCCTACCCCATGTGTATACTAAACATAATGATGAATTACCCATATTCCACCCTTTTCATACCTAACTATTCACCATTTTTCCTAAATTTATACGTTCTCCATCTCCTCACAATACACACAACAAACTGGCCAAATCACTGCCGAACCATAACCAGTTAACCAATTCATCAAGCAGCCATCATCTGAATCAAACTTCCATTGTCTGAAATTGAACCAACCATCACCACCGCCTACTGCAAAATCCAGTCAAGCACCGGACACCACCAACCCACTACCAAGCTGCCACCTTCAAATCACCGGCAGTAACACCGGTCTTCTCCTCTCCTCTGTCTCAGCCTCGCCAATTACTCAGAATCATCATCTTCATCACCAATCAGTTACACCGCAATTCCATCAACAGTTCAACCTCAACCACCACTGCAGTATTACCACAAACTCGCCACCACACAATCACAGAGAATCAAATCAGCGCCTCAATCCACCATCACTTCCAACATCTACACAACCTAAATCAGAAACCAGAAGTTCCGATCTGCAGCCCCGGTTTCACCATCGATTTCGCACCTAACTTCGCACTAAACTCCCTAAATTAGAAACCTAACATTGACCGCCTTTTTTCTGCACCCTGCGCCGGCGTGGTACCGGCGAATCGTTGGCAGAAGCACCTCCACCAGTAAATCCTTCAGCTCGCGACTGTCCCTCGCAGCCTTCACCTCGTATTGGTCTGATTTTGAGAGAGAGATAGAGTGAGCCGTGAGAGAAAGAGTTAGATCTGAGGATATATTTTAATATATTTCGAAAATTGCCGTTTAGTCCCTCAGTTTCCAAAATGAGTTTTTCCAGCCCTTTTAGTTTTAAACTTATCATTTCAGTCCTAAATTTCAAAGGTTATTAATTTAACCCTAAGTATCAAAACTATTTATTCCAGTCCCTGTTGATTTACTTTATTTAAGCTCAAGTTTCAAAAGTATTCATTTTAATCCCTCAACTTTCAAAATATTCATTTTAAATCCCAACTTTTGAAAATATTCATTTTAGTCCCTCAACTTTCAAAACATCAATTTTAGTCTTCAAATTATAATTTATCATTTTGAACTATATATTCGATAGACTAAAGTGACTTATTGGCTAAGACGAAGCGTACGGAGAATTTAAAGAAATTGAAGTCATTCCCGCTCAACTTTGCACTCGTCGGATTTGAGGTAGACTCGCACTTATTAATTGATTTAAATTATGATTTCATATGAATGTCATGTGACTTGTGAAAGTCAATTTTTAAGAAAAGCAAGTATGTTTTTATGAAAGGTAAATATACCTTATGTTTTTATGAAGAGTAAGTATGTTTTTATGAAAAGAAAATATACTTTATGTTTTTACGAAAAGTAAGTATACCCTATGCTTCACGAAAATGTTTTTTTGGATCATTGCTATGAAATCAATCTACCAAGATTGTTATGGGTCCCATATGATAAGTTATGATATGTTAAGGGGACCGGAGCTTTAGTAGCGCTACACATAAGAATTCTTGCCACGAAATTCGGTAACATTCTTGTGTCTCCTATGTTTATGAGGATTTGCCACGAAGTTCGGTAAAATTCCTATGTTTCCATATGTTTATGAGGATTTGCCACCTAAGTTCGGTAAAATTCATGTCGCATATGTTTATGAGGATTTCGATCCTATCTTATGTTATGATGCAATTGATCCCTATGAATTTCAAAAATTATACTTGGTATACTTACTACATAAGAATTCTTGCCACCGAAGTTCGGTAAAATTCTTATGTTTATGAGGATTTTGATCTTATCTTATGTTATGATGGAAATGATCCCTATGAATTTCAAGAATTATGTTTTGGTATACTTACTGTTATTATGATTTTACTGCATAAGAATTCTTGCCACCTAAGTTCGGTAAAGTTATTGTGTCTCCTTATGTTTATGAGGATTTCAATCCTATCTTGTGTTATGCTTTCAAAAGAAATTATGCTTGGCATAATTAAAATGTTTTTATAAGTATATGGTTTTCAAAGAGCTGTTTTCAAAGAGCTATTTTCAAAGAGCCTATGATTTGCAAAATATGTCCCGTGCTGTAATGCACAATATGAGTTTTATCAAGAGCCGTTTTATAAAGAAGCTCTATCAATGCCCGTTTTATAAAGAGCCGGGATTTATGTGTTTAATCATCTTATAAATTAAATTAATTTGCGATGAGTCTACTGAGTATTTCCCCCATGAAATACTCACCCTACTTTTTAACAGTTTTGCAGATTTCGGAGACGGTGGCGAGCGATGAATGATGGTGGCAATAATCGTTAAACGGTTGAAAGTTTGACGTTAATGATTTCCGTATTTTTCCAAACAATCGAATAATTTAGAGAAGTTCATTTATTTGAGAAATTATGACATTGTCAATTTCTTTACAAAATTAATGGTTCGATTTACTATTTCAAATGGTTTCATAAATGTTTCAATTTTATCGGCCATTACAGTTTATTTAATGTTGCCAAAAATGAATTTCAATTATTTCTTCCGCAAAAATATTATTCGAAAAATTTAGACAGAAAATGACGTAGTGAATCGGGTATACGGAACTCGGGGAGCTACATTATTTAATCAATAATTGCATGAATTTTGTCGTGTTTACTTAAGTTCTAAAGATTAGGATTACATTAGACACATTTTAATTGTCGTAAAGTCCAATAGGGAATAAAAATATACTTTTTTTGCTTTATGTTATCTTTAAATTGTTCACACAATTTAATACTTTTCTATGTGTTCGTATTCATCATAGAAAATATAGTCAGGTCACATATAGGAAAATGTGTTAATGATTGTTCGAAAGAGAGTTTAAACAAAATAGGAGCAATGATATTTAAAATCTCATGAATTATTGTTAAGCATTTATATCAAGGCATGAATGATGGAAATTAAAGGAAATTCTCGATTCTAGTATATTTTTCTCATAGATTTTATTAATTTAAAATTGCTTATTTTTAATTGTTAGTTTATTTCTAAATCAAACACAAATTTATTTTTCTAGTTCTAGTTAAGGTTGTAATCTAAAATAATAAATTGTCTCAATCCTCATGGATATAGTTGGACTCATAATCCATTATATTACTTGTGATCCGTACACTTTCGGTATAGAATCAAACAACACCAAAGTTTCAACCCAAAATTTCATCAAGAGCTTTAGCACATTACATTTGAAAAAGTAAAGCTTTTATTTTCTGGCATCAAAGATTAAAGTCTCCTTTACCAGTTCAAGTTTTACAGTAGCCATTTTAAAAATAATTTTAGGAGGAAATTTTTATATGAAATCACAGAAAAACCATTTTTGTAAATCGGAAAGTAACAGCATAGAGAAAATCAGATAGTTTCATTCAGATAATCACACAAATTATATCCAGATAAGAAAGATATACAACTCAATATAAAGATCAAACTTATATGCAAATGTTAAACTCTTAGCATAATTGCTTAACTGCACAAAATATATCACAAAGACTATATATTATAGTATCACGAAAAATATCACATCAACAGTGGGCAGGTACAAAAATAACAAATATTTTTAACCAAATTTCTTTTTCTCCCTCAACCTTACTTAGGTCAGTCTTAGATTCGCTTAGATTTTTGGATTCTCATGGGAATATCAATTATTATTATTATTATTATTATTATTATTATTATTATTATTATTATTATTATTATTATTATTATTATTTCAGCTAATTGTGATTATCATTAATTAATTTCAGCTACAAATCATCAATGTAACATAATACCTCATCCAAAATCCAAATTTTAAAGGAAACAACTTAATTATATGGTTTGTCACCCTCTGCAAGTACTTTAAAACATATAAGAGGTCTCACCCTCAGGGCACACTCCAACTTGCAAAAGTTGGGAATTCAAGAAAACTGATAGTGTAGAGGTCGCATAATCGAATCCCCACAAGTTCGAATTTGTTACGCACTTTGTCAGTCCAACTTAAAATATTTCCTTTTTGCTGTGTTTCATTACTTTTCTGCTCAAAAATAAAATTAAGTTGGATAGATTTCATGTTCTCATTTCATGAATGCACAGAATCCATTGTTGATCTTGCATATGAATGCTGATGCCAGGATTGAAGCATGATCGGCTGATAATTGGAATTTGTAACAAATTTTACAATTATTTAACCTGATGTTTGACTCAATTGGCATCAATCCATTGTGCAACCCCTGTTTTCTTTGATACCTGTAGGTTTATCAACCCGTGGCATAGCGAGTTTTTGTTAATCTGATTAGATGGGATTTTCTAAACGTAAATAGAAGAATTAGAAGTTGCATCTAGAATACGAGGTGGTAACACTTGTGTTCTTAACTTTGTTTTCATGAATTCTCATCATCAATCTTCCATTCGTTAACACAACTCATCTTTGATAATGGTTTTGTCCAAAACGTCCATTGGAACGACGTAAAATACCTTGTTCGTCCAACATATCTTAATTATAAAGATGTCCTTGTATCAAATCACCCAAAATCATCATAAATGATTGTGGTGTATAATTAATATTAGTTTTCTTTCTATCTTAAACTTGGCATATTTGCACTTTGCTGTGAGGATAACCAAATCAAGAATTCATTTACAGTTTAACTTTCTATTCTTCAAGGTGCAGGGAAAGTTGATGCATAATTAATACTGATTATTTTATGAAAGTCCAAATTTCAAATTTTTCTTAGTTGTTTCGACAAAATTGGACTTCACTAAACCTGTTTTGCACTTGTGCATGCATTTTCTACATAGTAAGTCAAGGGCCATGACCTTTAGGACGTTAGGTATCTGAACCAATCAAGTATCGCGTTGTTGCTACCAAAAGGAAATTCAATCAAGATCTATTTATATATATATATTCAATCCAATTGGAAGCACACCAATTCAAACATCAGGCACATTATTTATACAAAAATAATTAAAACTCAAAGGCATAAATATAAAACGGTTAAAAATGGACTTAATAGCAATGCAGACAAAATTTTACTCTAAAAAAATTTCAGAATGATAACATAGTTTGATTTTTTAAAAATGGAATTATTAGTACAGAAGATATGGATGGTATCATTAGTTTATTTTGGTATAAAAATCTGGATATCTCATTCCCTTTAATTTTCATATTTTGAATGATGATCAGTGGGTTGCCAAACTACACATTTTGCACATTAGAAACAGCTCTGATATGCAGAAGAAATTTGATCCATAATCGATGATTAATATAGTATTTGATATTGGAACGGTCACTACAATTCAAAATTTTAAGTAAAAAATAGTTCAGCATCTTTAATTAGATAAACACACCTTCGATATGATTGGGGACTCCTGGAGATCAACATAGATTACTGCTGGGATTTGATATCCAGAAACTACAGATGCAGTTCAGCTGATGCTGGCCTAATATTCTTGATTGACAATCGACACGATGAAATTTGGAAGAGAAACTGTTTCGAAATTGATATAAATTTTCCCTGTTTGTTAGAACATTGCGCGGAAATGATGCTGATCAGAAAATTGGCAGTGAATTCGAAACTAATCTTTCTTGATAATTACCATTAATGGTTTCAAGGAAATAAGGAACTATTTTTAAAGGGCGAGATTCTCTGAGTTTAGTTAATGTTGATATATTATAGTTTAAATTTCTCAAATTTGAAAAATAGAACTAAATGTCTGAAATGTTTTTATAAAAGCAGGATATATCCTCCATATGTAAAAAATTGTGAGGTATAATTCACAAATATGAGTACTGTTGTAAAACTATCAAAATAGAAGAACAAGATAGTGGAGAAGTAGAGAGAAATGAGAGAAATAATTCTCATTAGGCATGTATAATGAATTAGTTTAGGCCCCTATTTATAGGGGTGGGGTGGACAATGGTACAATCGTAATAATGTAAAGTTTACAAGGGTACAATAGTAATTGGTCATTCATATAAATATATTATTTATAATACTCCCCCTTGAATGACCTATCCGCAATTGTCTGCCTCGTTAAAACCTTACTAAGAAAATCTAGTGAGATAAAACTTGAGCGAAGGAAAAAGAGTACAGCTGCTCCCCCTGATATTGGTCATCGTCAATCATTGAGTCTAATGTTCGAGTAGAACAAATCATGTATTGAATCTTGAAATTCTGAATTGCTGCCTCGTTAAAATCTTGTCAGTAAAACCCAGTGGGATAAAATCTGAACCAAGGAAAAAGAGTACAGCCGCTGCCTCATTAAAACCTTGTGATCAGGAAAACCTAGTAGGACAAAACCTGGACGAAGGAAAAAGAGTACAGCATGATTCTCCCCCTGAAGTGTGCAATCGAGGATTCATGAACTTCTCGAACATTGATATCATCTTTCGTCTGTAATATGTATATATAAAAATCTCCTTGTGTGTAGCCGATATCATAATATTCTTCATAAGATGTCTATGATTTTCTTCATTTGTTGATATCATTCTAGTATAACAATGTGTTGCTAAATTATAGCTCGTCGATAGCTATGATAATGCCTCAAAAACCTTGTTAGGAAAACTTTGTGGGACAAAACCTTAGTGAAGGGAAAAAGAGTACATTAATTCTCATTAATACGCCTCAACTGCTGCCTCATTAAAAACATTGCTAGGAAAACCCTGTGTGACAAAACCTCAGATAAGGGAGAAAGAGTGCAACGCATATTTATTCCTTTCATGGAATGTCACAAATATACTGTTGCAATCACGAATATTTTCACTAACATATCATTTATGATGAGCTTTATATAAATCGTTCATACCTCACTTATGATGTCATAACATGCTATATTAAGCAATGTTTTTACTAATTTACCGATTATATCTTTCACTTCTGATGAATAATTAAATTCTAGAATTTACTTTTGGCGAATAATCAAATCTAGAATTCACTTCTAGTGAATAATCAAATCTAGAATTCACTTCTGGTGAATAATTAAACATATTCATTTCCATATTCACTTCAGGTGAATAATAAAATATTCATTTTCAAATTTACTTCTGAATAATCAATTTCCCAGATGTCATAAATAGTACACTCCAATTTCAATTTCAACATATAATATCATGGAGTTATTTGTATCATTCTATAGTGATACTAATCTGGGTATATAGAATCTTTCAGTTATTATACATGTATGTTCTAGCATCTCATAAACTACAATTTCTAATTTGTATAAGTATAATCAATCATTGAAATATATATCAATTTCGACATATAATCTATAATCATTTTGCTTGAAATCCCAACGTACCACGATCAACTGGTACATCAAAGAATACTCTCAAAGTACCGAGTTGAGAATCATACATTTTGATCTCACTCATTGTTATATCAAAGAGCTCAAGTTAGTGATTTAGACTATAGCCTATCCACCACATGTCATGTCAGTTCTATGAAAAATTTCGCGCGTAACGAGTCTTCTTTTACGACTGTGTAATAATTTTCATTTGTACAAATAATTATTGACTTTACACATTTAAGCATTTGGACTTCAGGTTCTTGAACAATAATCCCTACATTGGGATTTTATATTTGGTCAAAGTATTATAATTTCATCAACCTCATTTTCACAAGAGAGTTGTGTATATATTCGATTTATTTATCGATTCCATTTCATCTCAATATAACATATAGAGATCTCTTTATGTCATCAAGTACATAAATCTCTTATCATTTAACTATATCCCTTTTTCTTACCATGAGTATTTAGCCTCAAAGAGATCATCTCAATTATTCAAGAGATATTTATTTTTGGAATCGATTGTCATTATGCTTCAGGCATAACTACGCTTCAGTCGTGTTTTCCTCATAATGTTCACAAATCTTATATTATATCAGTTGGCTAAAAATACCTCAACATATGTCATTCATTTTTAGGGATATAATCTCAATCATATATCTAAGTGCGTTTTGGTGGAGTGTATACATATCGCACTTTTTACAAATCATAAAGCTTCTTGAGTTAATCCCTGTTTGACACAGAATTTTGTTGTATGATAAACAATTTCTAAATAAGTTATTCTCATAGAAAATAATTTGAAACTTTTGATAATCTAACTGTTTATTATAAAACTTCTGGTTCAATACGGTTTTATTTAATTTCTATGTATGACTATTTGGTTCAATATAATATCAATGAACTTCTGGTTCAATACAATGTATATTTCACTTATGAACTCCTGGTTCATACTATATACATATTTCACTTGTACGTATGAATTTATGGTTCAATACAATATTTACTTGTTCGAATTTATAAATCAGTATATCTTGATTTATCATATCTAAAAAGGTGATTAGACCGAAATCACAAGAAAATGATCCTTGTCCCCATCTTTTGATTACAAATCTTTTTCCTTTTCTTGGTGGAATCAATGACACGCGGATCCACTGCTCTATTGCGCGTTGAATAATGCATTTAAATAGATCATTTGAGAATAAGATCAGATCCATCAAAATGGATGTTATACTATCAAATATTCGCAAATACTACTCCAATCTTCTGATAAATGTTTTGAAAAAGATTTACCGAGTTCGACTCGAAAGATTGAGGCGCTGATGAATCAAGGTATCCAGAAGATGTTCGTTGGTTGATCGAAGCAAAAGTTCGATTATCTGGTTAATTACCAGATTCATTTTCTAAGCACATGCCTGTCTTAGGTAAGAGTACTTTTGCAAAGAAGCGAAGAGCAAAAAGATTAAATGGTTCCTACAAATGTGCTCGATGGACATGTGATACCCATTGTAAATCAATACTATTCATCCAGAAATTGAGATGATAAAATAGATTTCATTAAGGGTGGACTGCGTAAGGAGTCATTGGATGATATCCGATTGACTCTTAAGACGCACCCTTGTAGGTATGTGCAGCATGAGCTACTATCTTTATGAGCTCAATTCAACAATGATAAAGACAGTTATTGTCTCAAAAATATAATAGCAAATGATCCTATTTTCCAGACTCTTATAAACAATGATGTTTTGGCTACTCAACATTGATACAAGGTAAATCAGTATAGTGTATATATGTATACATATATATTTTAATAAAGTATTTTGTATTTATATTTTTCGTGTATTAACAGATCATCTCTAAGAGATCACTGAAAGATTGTCCATTATGGAACATTAAATATGCTGTCAGAGATATTATCAAAAGTGGTTTCATTTAGTCAAAAGTAAATAGTAACTTTTTCAAAAGACAAGCAGTAAATAGTGAATATCTTCAAGTTTAAAAAGCCAAATAATTTCGCAGTTTAATGCATCCCAATATAACATTTTCTTGCAAGTTCTCCTTCCTTATACTCTTAAAAGATGGAATGATCAAAACTTCGACAGATCAAAACTATCTTTGTATTTTGTGAATCAAAAATCGAGAAAGGCTTTGAATATCTAGAAGCATCAGTGCTTTTAGGGAAGAAGTTGAAAGAGAGAGGTATCAATCTAGTATACGGAGGGGGTAGCAGTAGATTGATGGATTGTGTTTCACAATCAGCTCAAACAGAGAAAGCGAGAGTGATAGGGGTTATACCAGTTCCTTTAGCTGATATCGCAGGAAAAACTCGAGGGCATGAAGTACATACATTATCTATCCATGAATGCATAACTTGCATGTTATATGGTTCTAATGCCTTCATTGTCATACCTGGAGGTTTTGGTACTTTAGAGGAAATCTTTAATATTACCTCATGGGCTCAGCTGGGTCTCCATACTAAGCCTATTGGGCTTTTAAATGTTAACAACTTCTTCGATGGTTTACTAACATTTCTTGATTATGCTGTAGAATAGGGATTCATTTCTCCATTTTCTAGGAGGATCCTTATTTCTGCTCCCACTATTGATGAACTGTTGGAAAAGTTACAATCATATGTTCAAATACAAGATCCAGCAGAAGTTAAGATATATTGGTCGCAAGGAAGGAGTACCAAGCGAAAATGAAGTCCGGTTAATGTAAATTTATCCTTGTGAATCTCCAAAATATTGGTGGTGGTAGAGTACGGAGTATTCTTACTCTTGAGACACACCTCTAATATTGATGAATATTTTGAACTTAATCTTGTGAACCTCAAAAAGATTAGGAGTGTTAGAGTACGAAGTATTATTACTCTTGAGACACACAAAAAGATTAGGGTGGGTAGAGTACGGAGTATTATTACTCTTAATGCACACCTCTACTTTTGAAGATCATAAATGTTTCACCCCTTTTGTGTTTTGCATGTATCTCTTTCTTGATATGTTTCAGTATGACTCCTTTATACTTCTTCAGGAGCAATAATAATATCATTTCAGTATGTTTAGATGATAATCTTTACTTTTTCTGGAGTAAATATGTACTTCTTCTAGAGTACATAAGTGATTGTGCATGAACTTTGATCAAATATGTTTATCTCAATCATATAATATTTATCTCATAATACTGATGAGATTATTTTCACATTAGCCACGTCTGTACTGTCATGTGATATTACCTTATCATACATCAACATTTTTCTAGTTGGATAATTTATTTTCATCTGTCTTTTCAATACAGATAATGATAACTTCTGGTACCGCTTGATAAAATATTTTATTAACATCCAACAAACTTTTGGTAATGGTAACTTCTGGTACCATTTAATAAAATATCAAATCTATAAGAACAGAAATATTTAAAATCAGTAGAATCAATCATATAGGTGGTAACGTAACATTTAGATTTAAAATTGATAAAACCAACCATATAGGTCGTAACGTAATATGTATATTTAAAGCTAATAAAATCAACCATATAGGTGGTGACGTAATATAATTGAAAGTGGTAAAACCATCAATATAGGTTGTAACAATATAATGAAATAATTACCTTTCATAAGTGAGCAAGTCACATCTCAAGATCCAGTCAAGGTATTCATAATAGTCCAGTCCATTTAAGAGAATGAGTCATATTTTGTCAAGATATAAATCTAATTTATAATAACTCAATACATAACGGTTTGGCAATAATTATATTACATGTACCTTGTTTAAACTTTTTAATTTCTCATTAATCACATATTAGTATTAAATAATTGTGAATATGTATTTTATTAACAATAATCACATGATTACAATCATAATCATAAATAATCAAATGAGTTAAAATATGATTAATATAATTAGACAACTTATTACCTGGACAAAAAGCAAACATTATCTTTTCATCAAAGATGTTTGTCCTGCTGTCATCCATAGAATTATGACATATAATTAGTGGACACCACCTTACCTTTAGTGAAGCCTAGGATACTTGCAGTTGTTTACGTTTCTTGAGCTTGGAATGGCCGCTGGAGCAATCAAAGATGTTAGAGAGATGATACAAAGCACCCATTTCTTCTTTCAAACCTTAATTTCTTAATGAATCTCTTATCTTAATAAAATGGCCGCTGGAGCTTGGAATGGGTATGCTTCAAAAGTTGACTTCGACTGAAGCTAGATTATATACCCATTTCTTCCAGACAGTGTATGATGATGAAGTCCATTGGAATCAAAATCCAAAAGGCATAGAGAGAGAGAGAGAGAAAATAAAATGGGTTGTACAATTTCTCAATTTCTTTTTTTACAGATCTGAATTGATATTTTCAGATCTTACACATTTATGAGGTTTCTCGTGTGAAATGGATATAGGATTCTAAAGATGGAAATTTTCTAACTCAATTTTGGCTAGAGTCTCGTGCTGATAACGTGTTGTAAACTATCGAAATAGAAGAACAAGATAGTGGAGAAGTATAGAGAAATGACAAATAATTCTCATTAGGCATGTATAATGAATTAGTTTAGGCCCCTATTTATAGGGGTGGACAATGGCACAATCGTAATAATGTAAAGTTTACAGGGGTACAATGGTAATGAGTCATTCACATAATATATTATTTATAACAAGTATTATGAGGTACTAGAACTAATATTCACAGAACGGGGTCTACATTCCTTTGTTCTAGACTTCATTATGTGGGCCACGTAAATCATTTGGGCTGCTTCATTATGGTCCAATTACTCCACGTACTCTGCATCTATAGAGCTCATTAGAGAAACATTTTGGGGTAAATTACAAAAAATACTCCTAAAATTTAAGCTATTTGAAAAAATACCCTATATACCTAATTAAAATATTTCACACCGTACAAATTACTTTCTAAACAAAAAAATCCAAACCCAGATAAGAACAGAGAACTTCAATTTCATTCATCTCCTCCATTTTTTCCTTCACTCCACAAGTTTATAATCTCAGTTAGAGAAGATGAAAGGGAATACTCCATTGTTTGGAGATAATGATAAAAAGGAAAGTTGTGGAGAGTGTTTACGAATGAAAAGTTTCTTGAATTTACAGGTAAGGCTTTCCCGTTTCAAATTTACGAAAATTTGTTGGGCAACTTTTTGTTGAAATTCATATGTAACTTCTGATAGAATGGTAGTGGATTTCTCCTTAATCTTTCACAACTCTTGCGGGTCAATTCTTAGATTGCGTTGTAATCCGATTTTTGGAATCTGATTCTTGCTCAAATAAGAGAAGTTTTCAATTTTGATTTCAAATGCAGCCCGTGGGTCGATTAATCTGTTTATTTGAAGTAGGAAATTGATTGTAAACTCCTGATTCCAGAAGACAATATTCCAGAACATGGCTCCTACTACACATTTTTGCTAGAATGCCTATAAGAGTTTTTTCTTTGCAAAAGGAGGCTAGAAACATCCTTGAGGACATTGTTGCACACGAGTCTCCAAAAAAGGTCATCAAGAGTATTACTTTTTTTTTAAGTTATTAGCATGAAGGGATTACTTTTTTGAGTGATGTAGTATGTCTAATTGTTGCTGCATTAAATCTAGTCTTTTCTCGGTGGGTGTCGTGAGTAAAGAAGATCTAGTCTTCAAAGTTCGGAAGACTGAGGATATTGATGAGCACTTGACTGCAATTAGTGAGCATGAGTGATAATATTCTACTTTGAAAAATTTTGACTTCTCCTTTATTTTATTATGGTTTTGATAGAAAAATTAGTTTGTTTTGAGATGTGGTTGTTTGGTGGAGGTTGTTTATTGATTTGGTGTGAATGGTGCAATTTACAACCTTATGGAATTGCTATAGATCCTCGGACTGTTGTTTAAGCTAGAATTTAGCACTGGTTTCCAGTTGGTTGAACTTTCTAGTCTAGGATGCAGGATTAATGAACCTTAGGAGGATGTTTTTAAAAGGTTTTCTGCCTTTTACTAAGGCTACTGGAATAGATAACAAGACCAAAATTCTAGAATTGGTACTCGGCAGCATGAAGAGCTGGGTACTGGAAAATTGTTGTGTTTTCCCAGTGCAAGTAGATGGAATGGGCTGTGACTTGGTTGTTGTTAAAAAACGTGGCCAGATTGCTACCATAACTGGGGAGTTTCTGAGGGCCAAAATGCAGTCAAACTGGGGACAAGTGGGATGTTGTTTCATGGTTTACAAATGCAGAATTAACACCAAAGCTAGGCCATCCCCAGCCTAGGGCTTATGGTAGTGTAAACAGAGAATGAAGGGACCACTACTAGCTACAACAATGTGTCCTGTGTTTTGAGTTTTGTAATTTCATTCCGTTTGTCGGGTTATGCCCGGTGTTCGTGTTTGGTTTGATTGTCACTTTTCTTGTCTGGTATCCTTGAAGTATGTGAATTTGTATGGGAACCTTACTTTCTACGCTTGTGTCTGTGCATGCCTGGAGTATTGTATTTGTGTATGAAGTATTTTGTGATTTTGTTGGGCACATTACCTATTTGTGGACTTGTATAATTTGTTAGTCCATGGCATATATTGCAAATATTAAAAAAGTGACGTTCAAGTGAAAAAAAGTGACAAAGTAAAACATTTTAAATTTTCACTAAATTAGTTCCAAAAAAAAAAAAGTGATAAAAGTGAAATTTTGTAACTTTTTCGTTTTTTTCTTTTTTTAAAAAAAGCATTGTATCACTTTTTAGTTAAAAAAGCGGCGTTATGTTACTTTTTTAATGATGAATATTACAAAAATTGAAAAGTGAAATTCAAGTAACAAAAAGGTGACGAAACGTCACTTTTTTAAATTAAAATGTGACATTGTGTCACTTTTTATTTAAAATATAAGGTGAATTAAAAGAAAAACATTTTTAAGAAAAGTGGCATATCACAAAATATTTATTAGTGTTTTTAGATTTGTGTGATTTGTTAGTTAATGATGGATATTACAAAATTTGAAAATGTGACAAAGTGTTATTTTTTCCACTCAAAAGTGACACTACGTTACTTTAGTTAAAAGAAAAAGTAAAAATGTGACATTCTGTTTGTGTATGAAAAGTAGAGAATGTTTAATGTATCTGCTAATATTTATGAACTTGTGTAATTTTTTAGTCAATGATGGATATTACAAAAATTGAAAAATTGATCTTCAAGTAGAAAAAAGTGACAATTTGTCACTTTTTAGTCACATTTTTTTTTTTAAAAAAAAGGGACATTATGTCATTTTTTCAAAAAAGCGGCGCAATTATTCTAATATATTGAATAAAATTAACAAGTCATGAATTTATTCTAAAGTTTTAATTTATGTTGATTGAGAAAGTAACATACATATCAATTTTTAAAAATAAGTGATATTGTGTCACTTTTTTTAAAAAGTGACAAAATTATATAAAAAGTGACAAAAATGTTTAAAAAGTGGCACTCAAAATTTACAAAATATTTTTACTTACTAAAAATTTCTAAAGTGTATTTTTGTAAATGGTCCAAAAATAAGTGTATTTGTGTAAGTATCCCAAGATTTTGAACTACTCCAAACGCGATGAAAGGGAGCTAATGATTGACTGGAAGCATGGGAAAGACAATAAACTTATTTCATTGTACTACTTGAGGCTTCGAAATTATCTATCTTTAACTTGGTTTATCTTCTTTTGTGATTCTTCAAGTTTTTTTTTCGGATTAATAGCACAAAACGTCCCAACGTTGGACATGTATTGTGCAAAACGTCCCAACGTTTTGATTTTTGACGCTAAACATCTCAACCTTTACAATTTTTGGTAGAAGACATCCTTTCTGTCAATTTTAACCCCATTTCACCGTTAACTTCAAATTGAACAGTAAATGTCAAGGGCATTTTCGTCCAAAAAAAAAGCAGCCCATTCATACTTGGGTAATTGGCACAAAACGTCCCTACGTTTGACACTTATTGTGGAAAAACGTCCCTACGTTTATTTTTTTGGCCAACAACGTCCCTACCTTTAAATTTTCTTGTTCATTAGTCCCCAAATTTTACTTTTCTTTCAATTTAGTCATTCCGTATTTTATTTAAAGGTAATTGTCTTCAAACGTGTATAACTTTTGATCTACAACTCCGAATTGCACTCCGTTTTTTGCGTTAAACTCCAAATTCAACCATCTTTCTTATGATGTATCATGTGCTCATTTATTAAACATTTCGTTTTGACTTTTGTATAGTAGATACTTATTTTATTAGGGCATAATTGATTGACGTAAATTGATTTCTGTAAATTTTATTGAAACAGTGAAATTTTAATTTTAGTGTGTGTTCGGCGGCCAGCGGAATTTATAAATTGGATTTATTTGACTTTGTAATCTTTTTAAGGTAAAATATTTGGTTACAAATTGGTATGTTTAGCCCCTGTTTGAGCCATGTTATAATCTCTAATAACTTTCTGAACAACACACATTCTCTCTCTTTCTCCAATTTTTAAAAAGTGATTTGAAGAGAGAGAATGTGTGTTGTTCAGAAAGTTATTAGAGATTATAACATGACTCAAACAGGGGCTAAACATACCAATTTTTAACCAAATATTTTACCTTAAAAAGATTACAAAGTCAAATAAATCCAATTTATAAATTCCGCTGGCCGCCGAACACACACTAAAATTAAAATTTCACCGTTTCAATAAAATTTACAGAAATCAATTTACGTCAATCAATTATGCCCTAACAAAATAAGTATCTACTTTACAAAAGTCAAAACGAAATGTTTAATAAATGAGCACATGATACATCATAAGAAAGATGGTTGAATTTGGAGTTCAACGCAAAAAACGGAGTGCAATTCGGAGTTGTAGATCAAAAGTTATACACGTTTGAAGACAATTACCTTTAAATAAAATACGGAATGACTAAATTGAAAGAAAAGTAAAATTTGGGGACTAATGAACAAGAAGATTTAAAGGTAGGGACGTTATTCGCCAAAAAAATAAACGTAGGGACGTTTTTCCACAATAAGTGTCAAACGTAGGGACGTTTTGTGCCAATTACCCAAGTATGAATGGGCTGCTTTTTTTTTGGACGAAAATGCCCTTGACATTTACTGTTCAATTTGAAGTTAACGATGAAATGGGGTTAAAATTGACAGAAAGGATGTCTTCTACCAAAAACTTTAAAGGTTAGGATGTTTAGCGTCAAAAATCAAAACGTTGGGACGTTTTGTGCTATTAACCCTTTTTTTTCCAAGGACAAATGTTTCATTTTTTTGGGAGTCTAGATTTGAGTGAGGTAAAGTTCTTGTAGGCAAATTGTGACTCCATTGAGTACAACTCTAAATGATGAAGACTTACCAAGATGACATGAGATCATCATTTGGCCTTAATCGTCAAAGTTAAAGGAAGATAGTTCAAACAGCAGAGGATAACATTTAGAGATGACAAAAAAACTCGACCCAACCCAAACCCGACGAGTATCCATCCCGCAGGGTCGACAAGGTGGACTCGAGAGAGTCGTGGGACGGGGTGGGTTTTGGTTGCCCCGACCCCCCCCCCCAAAAGTAATTAATTAAAAAAAAATAAGGAAAAAACAGGAAAAAATACTAAAAAAAATTAAACAGGGCGGCAAGTTTAACCCCACCCCGCCCCCAAAATTCGCCGAACGGGGCACACCCTCCATGTTGCCATCACTAACAATATTTCCTCCAATTGCTGTAGCCCAACCAGCTACAACTTTATGCTTATTACTACTGACATTTGAAGCAATTATATGCATGTTTTGAATGCAAGTTGCACTAATAGATATTAACCCAATTGGTACAACATGACTTCGTCCCAATATATAGTCGTCCTAATAGATAATACTATTCCTAAAGTCATCCGTATAGATTAATACTCTTCAGGGGCGACAATTTCGGATTTGTCTATAAATGTACACACTTCTCCCAATCATCGGAGTTTATAGAGAGATAAGGATTGTTGGGTCCATGTTGCTTGAAGTGATTATGTACTATTTTCTTGTAAGACCAATATCGATCGGTCGCTGTTCGTTCGAGACCCTTGATGATAATATTGTACTCACTCTCTGTATAGTTAACCCGTTGTAAGTTGAAAAAGTCCTACATCAATTTATATTAGACAAGCCTAAATTTGAAGTTCAATGAAATAAGTAAAATCAAAATAGTCTAAGTTCACTTGCATGAATGTTGTTGATCACACTTTCTCTCAACTCCAGAGGAACTTCATCCCACTTGTTATAATAGTAGTGTACAAAGTTTCTAACTTGATTCCCTATATGTCTTGTAAGGCCTGACGTCCTTAAACCCTAACTTTATTATTATTAATTTCGAGAACATTTTCGAATTTATTTATCGGTACTTCCTATTATAAGAAAACTATAATATTTAAGACTTCAAAATTTTCTTGTAAATTTTATTAATTTATTAAATATAATAAATGTTAAATAAATAACAATTGTAGACTTTTAAAAGAAACATCGCCATCTGTAATATATTAACAAAAAACTATTTTACAATACAAAATCCCTGACACCAGTTGAACTATACTACAACCCATATAGGACCAAAAATACCGCCCACTATTTTTCAAAAGTTACCTGTTACAGTTACAAAATTTTGGGCAAAGGTGATGGCGTGTCAGTTTCAGGAGAGGACATCGCACCCTACTATATATACAGACGCCATTTTATTACATATTTACATAACCTATTCTACACTTATTATAGTGTGGTCAATAAGGGCCGTAACGACGTCATAAACATCGGTCAAAATTAAAGTAAAGTCTTTATATTCTTCAAAGTTATTTACTTCCCTATCCTCATCAGGATATGTGTAATATCTCGTATAGTGCTCCCGTATATAAGAGACACGCACTGCGAAGAAAGGTGGACATCCTTCCTAGTGCGGATAATCTCCTCCTCCCTCAATGGCATCTATAGTATAAAGCATGATATGTGAACAATAATATTCATTAAATATGATGGTGCATAATGACTTACGCAAACATGGGCCCACAATTCCTATGATAATGTACCATAAGAGCTCAAATAAACATGACCACAATAAGCGCGCTACTCAGTGCTTGTAAGTCCATCATCGACCACCGAGACTCAAGAATTACAAGGTATCCGTCATTGCCCATTGAGACTCAGGAATACCACATTGGTAAATAAGGTATTCAGATAAGGCCTGGCCTAGTAAACGGCGCTCAGCGTGTCGATTCGAAATCCCAAGGCCACCAAGGGATCTCCTGACACTGCCCGTATACAAATGTAGACTCTTTATACTCTATCATTGACAACCCTTAATGACCATCAGGCGTCTCAAGCAGTATATCTATCCAACATAATATAGTATGATACACTACGATAGGAATTATCACTCAACATGATCATGCTAAATCTCAACGTGAATGACATATAACAATTCATGCCATGGAAACATTCCAAGTTCACTATCAATTATCATTACATAATTAAATCACATAATCATTCACATAATAACAATAACCTGTAACACAATTAATTTTCATATAATAATAGGCTTTATATTGTAGTTGAGAGCATCGATATTTACCTTGATAGGGATTTTTTGGATTATTATCTGCAATAACAATATAAATTAGGTTTAATATAAGTTAATTTAATTAAACCTAATGTTAATTTAAAATAACCTATTTTGACGACTGACTGAAACTCTTTTTCTGTAAAACAAATTATACAGTGTTTAAAATATAGTGAAACGTGAATTTATAAACCAAGTGGTTCCGTTTGAATAAAAATAGGGGGGGTCGACCCCCCTATATAAACAAAAGGGGGGTCGGCCCCCCCTTTTATTTAAACAAAGGGGGGTCCCCCCCCCCCCCTCTTATAAAAAAAGGGGGGGTCGACCCTCCCCCTTTATATATAGGGGGTCGGCCCCCCATATATGAAAGAATTGGGGGTCAGCCCCCCGACACAAAGAAAAAGTTACCTTGGATTTCCTTATTTTTCCACCATTTTCATTACGAAAGTTAGTCGCATATTTATAGGATGAAAAAAAAAGGACTATGCTGCAATTAATATATATTTTTAAAATTATATTTTTGACCCTGGGTAAAAATTGCAATTTTTAATATATATATATATATATATATATTAATAAATTATTATCAAAAAAAATTCTATAAAGCATGTAAAATTTTTGGGACGTTACATTCTCTCCTCAAAGAAATTTAGTCCTGAAATTTAAGACGTACTAAATAACTCTGGATATTTGATTTTCATATCTTCTTCTCTTTTCCACGTTGCTTCTTCGGAATTTTGATTTCTCCATAATACCTTAACAAGCGGAATTCGCTTGTTCCTCAGTTGTTTAACTTCTCGCAGTAAAATTTGAACGGGTCTTTTTTCATATGTTAAATTGGTTTCTAAATCTGGTGGGTTATTAGGGAGTACATGTGATACATCTGGGACATATTTTCGAAGAGCAGAAACATGGAATACATCATGGATTCGTTCCATTGAAGTGGGAAGATTTAACTTGTAGGCCACTTTCCCAATACGCTCCAAGACCTCAAATGGCCAGATATATCGAGGACTGAGTTTTCTCCTTTTTCCAAATCTCAACACTCTCTTCATTGGTGCGACTTTTAAAAAGACCTTGTATCCAACTGTAAATTCCAGTGGCCTCCTTCGTTTATCAGCATATTTCTTTTGACGATCTTGAGCTGTGGCCAAACGTTGGCGAATATCTTTGACTGCATCAAGCATATTCCGAACCAATTCGGGCCCTAATGTCTTATTTTCTCCAATTTCATCCCAATGTATAGGAGACCTACATTTTCGACCATATAAGGCCTCAAAAGGAGCCATTTCAATCGAAGCTTGATAACTATTATTATAGGAAAATTCGACCAATGGTAGATATTTACTCCATTTTCCTTGGAAGTCTAAAACACATGCTCGCAACATGTCTTCCAAGATTTAGACGGTTCTCTTAGACTGCCCATCTGTTTGAGGATGGAAGGTTGTACTAAAGGAAAGTTGGGTCCCTAATTGATGTGATCCAGAACCTCGATAATACGAATCATAGCAGGCTTGACGAAAAAATTTAAATATTCAAGCCAAAACAAGAATTCAGCAGGTTCGACGAGCTTTGAAGATCAAACCATGTCAAAAAGAACCAAAAATTATGCAGAAGCAAAATTACGGCCATAACCAAATATTCTCACGGCCGTAAGTCACTCTCGGATCAAATTGAAGAATTCCAGGTTTTCAAAGTTACGGCCGTAAGTTAGGATTTTCGCAAATAAGGCGGATTTTTAATTCCTTTTTCATATTTTTATTCCTTTTCCATTTTTAGCTATTTTAGGTTAGTTAGAACTCTATTTTGAGTCCATTAGCGATTAGGGTTTTAGTTTGCTTATTTATAGTCTTTTCCATTCATTGTATTAGACAGACTTTAGACAACTTTGATATTATTATTGTGAGGCTATATTGCTTTCAACAACCTTATTCTTCATTGAATAAAATTCGAACTTGTGAGTTATTCTTGTTTGTTCAAATCTCGGTGAGAATTAATATTGCTTGTGATCAAGAGGTCAATATATCTTTGTGATTATATTGGTTGCTTGGTTCAATTAATTTTAATTGGATCCATAAATCGTGGTTCCTTGGCGTTCTTGGGTCGATTCAATATTTTGTGGGTTGCGTAACTACAATTGCTACGTGGTTTGCATCATTTTCGTATTATCGGGGTTTCGGATCACATCACTAATGCTTGATGCAATCCTTTCCAAAATGCAGATAGAAAATGGGAGTCTCGATCTGACACTATAGACACAAGTATTCCATGTAAACGAACAATTTCTTGTACATATAAATGAGCATATTGTTCTGAGGTGAAAGTGGTTCGGACGGGTAAAAAGTGAGACGACTTAGTTAATCGGTCTACTATGACCCATATGGCGTCATAATTCTTTTATGTCCGTGGTAATCCAGTCACAAAATCCATTGTGATCTTTTCCCACTTCCATTCAGGTATTTGTAAGGATTGAAGTGGTCTCGCTGGACGTTGATGTTCATCTTTCACTTGTTGACAAGTCATGCATTTTTCTACATATTCTGCAATGTTTCGTTTCATCCTAGGCCACCAGAAAAGAAGTTTAAGATCACGATACATTTTTTTGGTGCCTGGGTGAATCGAATATGGTGTGTTGTGAGCTTCAGCACAAATTTCAGATCCTAAAGTCGACTCGTTGGGTACATAGATCCGATTATGAAATAGAATTATTCCATCTTCTGCTATGTGGTACCTTGAATTCTTTCCATCCAAAATCTGATGTCGAATTCTTTTCAAAGTCTTGTTTAGCAGTTGTTGTTCTTTAATACGTTCTTGCAATATTGGTTGAGCTATGAGGTCCATCTTTCTACAAATTTCAAGATTATACATGCTAACTTCTCGTTGTAAGGGTTTTGGTAAACTAATCTCATGTAAAGTCTTTCTACTCAAGGCATCTGCCACCACATTAGCTTTTCTAGGATGATAATTGATGACACAGTCATAATCTTTTACTAACTCGAGCCATCTTCTTTGTCGCATATTCAACTCCTTTTGAGAAAAAAAATATTTCAAACTTTTATGATCCGTATAAATCTCACAACGTTCTCCTTAAAGATAATGTCTCCAAATCTTTAGTGCAAATACTACGACTGCTAGCTCTAAGTCATGAGTAGGGTAGTTTTTCTCATACTCCTTCAATTGGCGTGATGCATATGCTATAACCTTACCATTTTGCATCAAAATACATCCTAGTTCATTCTTAGATGCATCACTATACACCACAAATTTCTCAGAAGGGGATGGGATAGTTAGAACTGGAGCAGTAGTCAATTTATTCTTAAGTTTTTGAAAACTTCATTCACAATCAATTGTCCAATCAAAAGGTACCCCTTTTCGAGTTAGTCGAGTTAATGGGACAGCGGTTTTTGAGAACCTTTCCACAAAGCGGCGGTAATATCCTATCAATCCTAGAAAACTCTGAATTTCTGTAACGGTAGTTGGTCATGGCCAATTCGTTACAGCTTCAAATTTACTTGGGTCCACAGCAATTCCATTAGCAGAAATAATATGACCAAGAAAAACCACTTCTTTAAGCCAAAATTCACATTTAGTAAATTTGGCAAAAAGCTGTTTGTTTGGGAGTATGGATAAAGCTTGACGCAAATGTTAACTATGTTCCATCTCATTCTTAGAGTAGATAAGGATATCATCAATAAAGACAATAATGAATTTTTCTAAATATTCTTTAAACACTCGATTCATTAAGTCCATGAACGCTGCAGGAGCATTGGTAAGTCCAAAGGGCATAACCAGAAATTCATAATGTCCATACCTAGTACTAAAAGCAGTTTTTGGTATATCTTCCTCCTTAATTTTAAGTTGGTGATATCCCGTGCGAAGATCTATTTTGGAAAACACAGTAGCACCTTGAAGTTGATCAAACAAATCATCTATTCGAGGAAGGGGATACTTATTCTTAATTGTTACCTTATTTAATTCCCGATAATCAATACACATTTGCATGGTCCCATCCTTTTTCTTTACAAATAAGATTGGGGCACCCCACGGAGAGAAACTTGGGTGAATAAATCCTTGATCCAATAAATCCTATAGTTGCACTTTCAACTCTTTAAGTTTCGTGGGCGCCATACGATAGGGGGCTCTTGATATAGGACATGTATCAGGAATTATATCAATTTTGAAATTAATTTCCCGATCTGGTGGTAATCCAGATAATTTTTCAGGGAAAACCTCAGGAAAACCTCAGGGTTCAATTTCAATATTACTGACATATACCCAATAAGCTTAATTTCCTTTTCTTAGCATCTTTCTTTCCTAAATGGTAGATACAATAGGAATAGACAAAGGAACGATTGTTCTTTGAAATGTCACTTCTTTTCCATCCAGAAGATGGAAACTGACTGTTTTCTTTAAACAATTTATATTGGCTTGATATTTTGATAGCCAATCCATCTCCAGAATAACATCATAATCTGATGTGATTCTTGTTGGGGAATCACGGGATCTCGAGGAAATTGAATTAAACACTTGGAAAGTTCCAAATCCAGATTAATTGACGATAACAATATGACCCGACACTCACGACTCAAGAACCAAGGATGTATCAAATCCAAGACCCGTTAAGATGCGGAATGAAGAACCATAAAGGGGTGAACGCCACAAAGGTTGTCAAATCCTTTGATAAGTTCATGGGGTTCAATCAAGAACGAAGAAGAACATGGATAAACTCACCTAATTCAAGTAATCTCATTAATCATCAAAGTTGTGTCTTTACAATGGCAAAGGAAACATAATATAACCTTAAAACACGTCCAAAATTAGCCCTAGCCGCAAAACACAATTTAAAACGCGGCGGAATTTACGGCCGTAAAAATCATCCTTACGGCCGTAATTGACCCTCGGGTCCAAAACTGCCTTTTACTCTTACGGCCGTGACATTGGTTCTTACGGCCGTAAGACACCTTCTGAATAAAAAACTGCACAACTCTGTTACGGCCGTGAATTGATTGTTACGGCCGTGCGATAGCAAAGTTAGGGTCGTAACTCCAAACCTTACGGCCGTAAAAGGCCCTCTGAATTGTTTTCTCCTTGTTCTTTGACCCAAATGCCTTGTAACGGTTTTTGAGCATCTCCCATATTGTCATGCATTGAAAATGGAGTCTTCGACCATGCATTTGAATATTCATCCACCCAAGCTTGCATAAACCCCTGCATTGCTTGCTTGATCTTCTTAGCCCTCAGCCTCGTTATTGGTCCCACTGGTACATGCAACGGGTCCTTACTGGTAGGGTCACTCAGGTACTCATCATTCCCTCCCTGTTGAAAAGGATTCGTCCTCGAATCATCACCTGCATCAAACAGAGAGAGACCAGCAACATTAAAAGTAGCAGATATATTATACTCACCTGGGAGATCCAACTTATAAGCATTGTCATTGATTCTCTCAATGACTTGAAACGGCCCATCTCCTCTAGGCTGTAGCTTAGACTTCCGTTGTGCTGAAAATCGTTCCTTTCGCATGTGAACCCACACCCAATCGCCTGGTTCAAAAATCACCTGCTTCCTACCCTTATTCGCATGGGACGCATAGTGCTCATTCTTCTTTTCTATTTGTAGCCTGACCTTTTCATGGAGTGACTTCACAAGCTCGGCTTTCTTCTTGCCATCTAAACTGTTCCTGTCATCTACAGGCAAAGGAATTAGGTCCAAAGGGGTTAGTGGATTGAAGCCATACACAATTTCAAAAGGAGAGTAAGTAGTAGTAGAATGTATAGCTCTGTTATATGCAAACTCCACAAATGGTAAACATTCCTCCCAACTCTTCAATTTTTTATTTATGACAACACGCAAGAGTTGTGTTAACGCCCTATTGACTGCTTCCGTCTGACCATCCATTTAAGGATGGCATGTAGTGGAAAACAATAGTTTAGTACCCATTTTTCCCCACAGAACCTTCCAGAAGTAACTAAGGAATTTGACATCTCTGTCAGACACTATACTCCTAGGCACCCCATGTAGTCTGACAACTTCCCTAAAGAATAAGTCAGCTATGTTCACGGCATCATCAGTTTTATGGCAAGGAATGAAGCCATTTTACTAAACCTGTCCACCACCACAAAAATGGAATCCCGACCTTTTTTGGTCCTAGGCAATCCTAACACAAAGTCCATGGATATATCTACCCAAGGCTCACTAGGAACTGGTAGAGGAGTGTACAAGCCATGTGGTAATACCCTAGACTTGGCCTGTTTACAAGTTATGCATTTATTACAAATTTGGTGAACATCCCGTTTCATCCTAGGCCAATAAAAATGTTCCTTCAACGTTTCCAATGTTTTTAAAACACCAAAATGACCCATCAAACCACCCCCGTGAGCTTCACGTACTAACAACTCACGCATAGAACAACCAGGCACACACAATTTATTTTCCTTAAACAAATAACCATCATGCCTATAAAATCTATCAAATGCTCCCTTTTCGCAAGAGACATAAATAGAGGAAAAATCATGATCGTTCGCATACAAATCTCGAACATATTCAAATCCCAATAATTTAGCATTCAATGAATTAAGGAGCACATACCGTCTTGACAACGCATCTGCAACTATATTGTCCTTACCGTGTTTGTATTGAATGACATAAGGAAAAGTCTCCACAAACTCCATCCATCGGGCATGTCTTTTGTTTAACTTACCTTGCCCCTTGAGGTGCTTTAATGACTCGTGATCCGTGTGGATGACAAATTCTTTTGGCCAGAGGTAATGTTGCCAAGTCTCCAATGCCCTGACAAGAGCATAAAGTTCCTTATCATACGTTGGATAGTTCAACGCTGCCCTGCTCAGCTTTTCACTGAAATAAGCTATCGGCCTCTTTTCCTGCATAAGAACAGCTCCAATCCCTATTCCTGATGCATGACATTCAATCTCGAAGGTTTGGTTAAAATTAGGTAATGCTAAGACTGGTGCAGAACATAAGGCATCTTTAAGCAACGCAAAGGCACTTTCCTGATCATCCCCCCAACGGAAACCCACACTCTTTTTAATTACCTTAGTGAGTGGTGTGGCGATTGTACTGAAATCTTTCACAAACCTCCTATAAAAACTTGCTAACCCATGAAAACTCCTTACCTCGGTTACACTCTTTGGTGTTGGCCATTCCCTAATAGCTCGGATTTTCTCCTCATCAACCGCGATACCATCCTTACCAACAACATAACCAAGGAATATGACCTTATCGATGCAAAACGTACACTTTTTAAAGTTAGCATACAATTTTTCAGTGCGTAAAACCTCAAGTACAAACCTCAAATGCCTAACATGCTCTTCTACATTCTTACTATAAATTAAAATGTCATCAAAATACACGACCACAAATTTACCAATGAAAGCTCGTAAAACATGGTTCATCAACCTCACGAATGTACTAGGTGCATTGGTGAGACCAAACGGCATAACTAACCATTCATAAAGCCCGTATTTGGTCTTGAATGCAGTTTTCCATTCGTCCCCCTCTTTCATGCGTATTTGGTGATACCCACTCTTAAGGTCAATTTTACTAAAGACGCACGAACCATACAATTCATCAAGCATGTCATCTAACCTAGGTATAGGATGGCGATACTTTACCGTGATATTGTTGATGGCCCTACAATCCACGCACATCCTCCAGGTTCCATCCTTCTTGGGCACCAATAAGACCGGCACCGCACATGGGCTCATGCTTTCTCAAACGTAGCCCTTGCTTAACAACTCGTCAACTTGCCGCTGAAGCTTCTTTGTTTCCTCCGGATTGCTTCGATATGCAGGCCTATTTGGAATGACAGCTCCCGGTGCAAAATCAATCTGGTGCTCGATGCCCCGAATGGGTGGCAGCCCACTGGGTATGTCTTCCGGGAATACATCAACAAATTCCTGTAAAAGGGAAACAGCTAAATGGGGGAGGGAAGAGTTAGTGTCACCGAGTGCAAGGAAGGAGTCCTTGTACATTAGTAAGACCATTGGTTGGTGGTCAAGGGCAGCTCTTTTGACCACACTCTTTTTGGCTAGGAAGCTCACTTTGGTTTTCTCTCCTCTTTCTTTTCTGACACTCTTCACTCGCTCTCCTTTTTCTGAGGTGGAACCCTCAACTCTCTGTTTTTCTCTCAGCTCTCCTTTTTCTGGGATCGTGGTCCCAACTCTCTTTTGAACACTCAGCTCTCCTTTTTCTGGGATCGGGGTCCCAACTCTCTTTGTCTTCTCTTCCTCACTTTTTAGTTTCAGCTGATCCTCATAAACTTGTTGTGGAGTTAATGGCATAAGTCTAATGCTTTTCCCATCCTTCGTAAAACTGTATCTATTTTTGTACCCATCATGTACCACCCTCCTGTCATATTTCCATGGCCGACCCAACAGGATGTGTCCAGCATGCATTGGAACCACATCACAAATTAACTCATCCTCGTATTTCCCGATAGAAAGGTTGATTAACACCTGCTTATTTACTTTTATCACACCGGACTCATTCAGCCATTGTAATTTATAAGGCCTAGGGTGTTTGATAATAGGTAAACACAATTTCTCAACAAGAGTGGTACTAACCACGTTGGTACAACTCCCCCCATCAATGATCAAACTACACACTTTATTATTAACAAAGCATCTAGTATGGAATATGTTTTCCCTTTGCTCACCCGATTCCTCCACCTTAATTTGGGTACTAAGGGAACGCCTAGTAATAAGGGATTGAGCTACCGCATAATCTCCATCATCACAATCACTAGCTTCTTCTAAGGCAGGCATGTCCCTAAACTCATCATCATCCTCAACCTCATCCTCCGACACCACCACCCCATTTCGCACAAGCATTATTTTCTTGTTCGGGCATTGTGATGCAATGTGTCCGATTCCCATACACCTAAAACACTTGATGTCCCTACTTCTAGGAGGTTGAAAGTTAGAAGCGGGGTTACCTTTATTGGTAGACTCCTCTCGAACCTTTGGTGGTTCTGGCTTCCCCTTTTGAGCAGCTCCTTCATTTTTGTTATTTCCACTCCACGTAGGTTTCCAAGGAGTGGAACCCGACGAGTACTTTGCTGTTCCTTTCCTCTTCAGCTGCCTCTCCACCTTCATCGCCATGTGCAACATCTCCTCCAGTTCAACATAATGTTGCAGTTCTATTACATTTGCAATGTCCCTGTTCAAACCACTCAAAAACCTGACCATTGTGGCCTCCGGATCCTCCTCAATATTCGATCGAATCATAGCAATCTCCATCTCTTTATGGTATTCCTCGACACTCTTCGAACCCTGAGACAAAGTTTGGAGTTTCTGATACAAGTCCCTATAGTAATGGTTGGGCACAAACCTTTTTCTCATCAAACCCTTCAACTCGTTCCAGGCCTCAACAGGTCGTTCATGGTTTCTCCTCCTACTTGTCACTAATTGATCCCACCACACAAGTGCATAATCTGCGAACTCTATAACGGCTAACTTCACCTTCTTTTCCTCTGAGTAGTCATGGCACTCAAAAATTAGTTCGACCTTCTTCTCCCACTCAAGGTACACCTCCGGATCACTTTTACCCTGGAAAGCTGGTACAGACATTTTAATGTTTCCCAGGCTTCTATCCATCCCATCATCATCCCTATATTCACGCCTATTGCCCCTTCCACGCCGACCACCTCGACCTCTTCTCCTACCCCAGCTAGCCACTGACACATTTCCACTATCATCATCAACACTATCACCTATCTCAACATCATCATCATCCCAATCTCTATTTCTAGGATTACGGTCATACCTTTGCGGCCTCCGGATATTAGGAGCCGTGCGCGGCTGCTCTCTATGTAGTTGGGCAATATCCGCACTATTCGTGTTCACAGGTTTTTTAATTTCCCCCAACCTCGCATCCAACTTCTCGAATCGTTTTTCCTACATTGCAAGGAAGTGGAACTGTTGGTTATCCTCCCCTGTCGATGATGCGTCTTTTTGTGACATGGTTAGTGATCAAAAGAAAAAAAAATATATCCTCACGTGGTTAGCACTCGTGTATCACTCTATTCGGCTTTTTCCCTCTATTGATCTCACCACTCTGCCTTTTTCCTCTCTATCCCGTTCCTCAAGTTCTCAAAGAACCCACCAAACTAGTCACAGATTTGGTCCTTGTGGAATGAACCCAAGGTGCAAGACACAAACAGAAGAAAAGAAGATTTGATGGAATATTAGACTCAAGAAAATTGATGTAACTGGAATGAAAGAATTTGAAAGTAGTGATGGATGAAGAAAACTAAGAATGTGGGAAAAATAAAAGGTATCAAGAAAGATCTTCTTGAATATGGAATTGTGTTCTTGATTGTGCTCTTCAATAATAATCATTTTTTTTTTATCTGAATTTTGTACTTTTTTTTTTTTTTTTTGCTAATCAAGAACAATCAATAATAACAAAATTGAAACTAGACCAATCTTGAAATAGTGAAGAATCTCAAGAAACCCAAGAATCTACTATTGATTCAACGATGGCTCAAGAATAATGAAATCTAATGAAGAAAAAAAAAATGAAACAAAACAAGAATTATATCAAAACCTGGATTTAGAGCCAAGCTCTGATACCAAATGATGTGATTCTTGTTGGGGAATCACGGGATCTCGCGGAAATTGAATTAAACACTTGGAAAGTTCCAAATCCAGATTAATTGACGATAACAATATGACCCGACACTCACGACTCAAGAACCAAGGATGTATCAAATCCAAGACCCGTTAAGATGCGGAATGAAGAACCATAAAGGGGTGAACGCCACAAAGGTTGTCAAATCCTTTGATAAGTTCAAGGGGTTCAATCAAGAACGAAGAAGAACAGGGATAAACTCACATAATTCAAGTAATCTCATTAATCATCAAAGTTGTGTCTTTACAATGGCAAAGGAAACATAATATAACCTAAAAACACGTCCAAAATTATCCCTAGCCGCAAAACACAATTTAAAACGCGGCGGAATTTACGGCCGTAAAAATCATCCTTGCGGCCGTAATTGACCCTCGGGTCCAAAACTGCCTTTTACTCTTACGACCGTGACATTGGTTCTTACGGCCGTAAGACACCTTCTGAATAAAAAACTGCACAACTCTGTTACGGCCGTGAATTGATTGTTACAGCCGTGCGATAGCAAAGTTACGGTCGTAACTCCAAACCTTACGGCCGTAAAAGGCCCTCTGAATTGTTTTCTCCTTGTTCTTTGACCCAAATGCCTTGCAACGGTTTTGGCGCATCTCCCATATTGTCATGCATTGAAAATGGAGTCTTCGACCATGCATTTGAATATTCATCCACCCAAGCTTGCATAAACCCCTGCATTGCTTGCTTGATCTTCTTAGCCCTCAGCCTCGTTATTGGTCCCACTGGTTCATGCAACGGGTCCTTACTGGTAGGGTCACTCAGGTACTCATCATAATCTTTCATTTCTAGGAGAATGAGGTTCGTGGGTAATACGTTGGGTTCGATCATCACCTCACAATTATATACTATCTTATTGGTTTGCAATGTTGGTCCAGAGGGAATGACTACATCTAATGTCGAGTTTAAAACATTGGTTGAAAAATGAGCCCTTCTAACCATATTGATAGATATAAAATAATGGGAAGTCCCAGAATCAAATAAGGTATAACCAAAAATTCCAGCTATAGGGAGGTTACCTGCAGTAACAGCTGGATCGTCATTTGGGGCGTCAAGTGCAAAGATTCTAGCAACAACATGATTCCCATTATTTCTAGGCTTCTCAGTGCATACCCGAGAGATGTGGCCCTGCTTTCCACAATTATAACAAGTAATACATGGGCCAACATGAGCCTTGTTACACTTAGGGCATACCGTACCACCCGCTGGCTGATTTTCAGGGCGTGGCTTCTTTCCAGGGTTATAAGCTGGAGGTCGAATATTACTTCTAAATCCTTGTCTGGGTGGTCCTCTTTTAAAGTTCCCCATATTACCACCTATTTGCCACTAAGGTCGTGGCGGAAAATTAGGGGGACGCTACTCTCGAGCCCCGACTATACGATTATCTGCTTGTTCCGCTTCCAATGCCCTTTCAGCCACCATTGCAAATGTCATCCCTTGGGTGCCTACTATTTTAAGATCTCTATATAAATCTGGTCTGAGTCCTTCTAGGAATCGTTCCACCTTATATTCATTTGTACTGACTATGTGGGGAGCAAAGCGAGAGAGTTCTTCAAATTTTCTAATATATTCTCCCACAGACATTGTCCCCTGACGGAGTTGAATAAATTCATTCAGCTTCTGTTGTTTGGAAACTATGGTGAAATATTTATTTAGGAAGAGTTCCTTAAATCGAGCCCCCAAGTCATAGTATCAGCTGGCTCGATACATTGCACCGTATCCCACCAAAAACCAGCACTAGCACGCAACATGAAGGCGGCACAATTTGCCTTTTCAATGTTTGCCACTTTATTATACTTAAACATATTTTCCGTTGTACGGATCCGCTCTTCGGCTTTCATTGGATCCGCAACACCCTCAAAGATTGGAGGGTTTAATTTTCTAAACCTTTCTCTCGCATTATCATCAAATTTTGGGGCTGGTGGGACATGCATATGCTTCATTAGTTGTTGAGATTGATTTTCAAGTAAAGCCGTTAAGGGTTCAACAACTGCATCTCGGTTTTGACCGTTTGTTGCAGACTCGGCTGCATCAGCCATCTATATATATATATATTGAAAACAATTTGCATATACTAATATTACTTATTACTATTTAATAAACTCAATTAAATACTTAATATATACATATAAACTATTATATCTATTGCGTGGAAACAAGTTCCCATGCTTGCTAAATTTGCATGGGAATAAGACACTTGTTCCCATGCATTATGGGGTGGCTTATTACCGCCCCATTTCAACCAATAGTTATCTTTTTTTTTTTTCATATATATATATATATATATATATATACACACACAAACCTAAGAGTTGGTTTGTGTTTCATTCCTTCATCAATTACTCTCTTTGTTTTCTTTCTTTCTTCGTTCTTTCAACACAACAGATATCTTTACCCACTTACAAGAATTTCTTCAGCACATCAAGGTAAAATCCATATCTCTGTTTATATTGTTGTTAAGTTTTTTGGTAAATTTTAAATTTAGATATATATATATATAAACATATTTATACACATTTATTATTATTGTTTCATTAAATTAATTTAAAGAACACAAAGTTGCATAAAGTAGTAGGTAAAGATGTTGCTGCTTAGCTATGTAATTCTAAAAAAAGAAGTAATAGGAATCTAACCATTAAGTAGTAATAACAGTATGCTGGGCCAAATTTAATTATTTGTTTAGAATCATTATTCTCATGTTTTAACTATAATCATGTTTAGAAATAGTTTATATCACATAGGTATGTGTCTATTAAAGTAAAAATCTTAAATGACGAAAATAATTAACAAAACTTATTTGAATATTTTAATTTAAAACTACAATTCAGTAAAATTTCAAAGTGAATAATAATAACATCATTATTATTATTCATTATCATCAATTTTTTTTAAACAGGTTCTTCATCGTGCCTCCAAAACTAAAGAAATTTGCTCGAGGTTCGAGTTCCTCATTTGATCCTGAAGAGGAACGTCGAATAAAAGTAAGAAACGATAAAAATAATGATCCTTTAAATTTTCCAACCGATTCTCATTGGCATAGGTATCATTTATTTAAAGACTTAAATGTTCTTCCTGGTCGATCAGTAGATTTCAATTGCCTTGAAGATATAAGATTCACCTATCTGGAACACTTTCATATCTTTGGGTGGATGAAATATTTGAAACAGAAAAGGAGTTACTTTCCTTATTTGGTTCGGATATTTTATTCGAATTTAAACAATATAATGCTTAACAATTATTCTGGGAAGGAGGAGCCACAATCTGATAGATTTATGACTTATGTGGTTGGCACTGAAATATTTATATCACTGGAGTTAATATCTTCAATTTTCCATATACCCGACCATGGGTCAATATATGATCCATCTTTCAATAAACTACTGGCATGTCGGGTAGTATTTAAAGACGAAGGGTTAACTAGGGTGAAAAGTCAAAATACTGGATTAGGGTTGGATGAAAGACTGCTACATCTATTTATAACCCACATTCTCTATCCTAGAGGGGGTAAACATGCATATCTACGGCCTAAGGATTTGTGGTTTATGTGGAAGGTGATGACTAGAGATCCTCCAAATCTTTGTTTTTCAATAACTTCACACAAGATAGAAATAATACAAAGAATTTCGGAGAATCATGTTCGGAAAAATCTGGTTTACGGTATGATCATTAGTCAAATCCTTCAGGATAGATTGGGAAGAGAGCATTTAAACGGAATTGCAAAAGTGTCACCAAATCCAGCTACTTTTCTCGGCGCTACAACTCTCAAAAAATATAAATGTGTGCAATATAATAGAAGGTGGCATAGGCCGCTACCTAAATCAGTGGAAGTAATGGAAGAAGAGGAAGGAGGACAAGAGGAAGCAGAAGAAGGAGGATATAGAGAAGTCAAACAAAAACAACAACAAAATATAGGTTATGAGGGATGGGGAATTATGCCAGAGATGCCCAGGCTATCACAAGCATCATCTTCAACTATACCTCCAGCAACAGAGTCGACAACTGATCCTATGGTTCAAGTGATGTCCCAAATGACTCTCATTTCAGATCAAATGAGAGGACTCTCCAACCAGGTGACTAGCATGTATGAAAGATATACTTCTCATTTGGATCGACTTTTTGGTCAAGTCCGTAATCTATCCGGTCGGGTAATTCATATGGAGGAGGATAGTGGACGATTCTATCAATATTATTACAGTCATTTTCCCCTTCCCCCACAGTAAAGTATTTCCTTTCTCTCTTATCAGGTATAATATCAGTATTGTATTTACTGTTTTAAATTTCATATAGCATGGGCTAAATTATATAATGCACATTATTATATATGCTCTTGTTCAACAATAACTGTAACACTTATAATCATGTTCGACAACTTATCAATAAAATCCTCAAAATTAATCATATAAAACAATTAAACATACACATACCAGGATGCCACCATTCGCTCCCGTTTACCACCGTACGTGTCAAGTCTTCAGGATTATAAAAACCACGCTCTGATACCACCCGTGTAAGGCCCGACATCCTTAAATCCTAACTTTATTATTATTAGTTTCGAGAACATTTTCAAATTTTTTATCGGTACTTCCTATTATAAGAAAAACTATAATACTTAAGACTTTAAATTTTTCTTGTAAATTTTATTAATTTATTAAATATAATAAATGTTAAATAAATAACAATTGTAGACTTTTAAAAGAAACATCGCCATCTATATTATATTAACAAAAAACTATTTTACAATAAAAAATCATTGACACCAGTTTAACTATACTACAACCCATATAGGGCCAAAAATATTTCCCACTATTTTTCAAAAGTTACCTATTACAGTTACAAAAGTTTGGGCAAAGGTGATGGCGTGTCAGTGTCAGGAGAGGACATCGCACCCTACTATACATACAGACGCCATTTTATTACATATTTACATAACCTATTCCACACTTATTATACTATGGTCAAAACGGGCCATAACGGCGTCATAAACATCTGTCAAAATTAAAGTAATGTCTTTATATTCTTCAAAGTTATTTACTTCCCTATCCTCATCAGGCGATGTGTAACATCTCGTATAGTGCTCCCGTATATAAGAGACACGCACTGCGGTAAGATCGGAAGAAGGTGGACATCCTTCCTAGTGCGGATAATCTCCTCCTCCCTCAATGGCATCTACAGTATAAAGCATGATATGTGAACAATAATGTTCAGTAAATATGATGGTGCATAATGAGTTACGTAAACATGGGCCCACAATCCCTATGATAATGTACCATAAGAGCTCAAATAAACATGGCCACAATAAGCGCGCTACTCAGTGCTTGTAAGTCAGTCATCGCCCACCGGAACTCAAGAATTACAAGGTATCCGTCATTGCCCACCGAGACTCAGGAATACCACATTGGTAAATAAGATATTCAGATAAGGCCTGGCCTGGTATACGGTGCTCGGCGTGCTGATCCGCAATCCCAAGGCCACCAAGGGATCTCCTGACATCGCCCGTATACCAATGTAGATTCTTTATACTCTATCATTGATAACCCTTAATGACCATCAGACGTCTCAAGCAATATATCTATCCAACATAATATAGTATGGTACACTACGATAGGAATTATCACTCAACATGATCATGTTAAATCTCAACGTGAATGACATATAACAATTCATGGCATGGAAACATTCCAAGTTCACTACCAATTATCATTACATAATTAAATCACATAATCATTCACATAATAACAATAACCATGTAATACAGTTAATTTTCATATAATAATAGGCTTTATACTGTAGTTGAGAGCATCGATATTTATAAGGGGGGGTCGGCCCCCCCGACACAGAGAAAAAAGTTACCTTGGGTTTCCTTATTTTTCCACCGTTTTCATTACGAAAGTTAGTTGCATATTTATAGGATGAAAAAAAAGGACTACGCTGCAATTAATATATATTTTTAAAATTATATTTTTGACCCTGGGTAAAAATTGCAATTTGTAATATATATAAATTATTATCAAAAAAAAATTCTATAAAGCATGTAAAATTTTTGGGACGTTACATGTCTACTCAGGTATTTTAGGCTGATAAATATTTTCTTTATTATCGAAATAAGTGGGAATCGGTTGCTTCCTGTTTGCCTTGAAAAACTTTAAGTAAATTGAGGCTGGATGACGGGCCCCGTCTTCTTGATGATGATGCTACAAGTTCATCACAAATCATAGTAGCTTAATATGTAATGCAAATTATATAAACAATCTAAGACGTGCTAGAAGTATGTCTTACCAGCCTCGCGTTGGCCTGGAATCCTGCTTGCACCACCATGTGGGGGCTCTCCTCCACTGTCACCACCATGTGACATCACGTCGGCCATAGATGAGCAATCTATACAACATGGAAGAAACATGGGTTTTAATTCTAATAAGTGACAAAAAATTGTAAGAGGTTGAAGATTGGAGGAATAACGTTGAAAACATTGTACAAGAGCTTGAAACCTTGGTTTGATCACTAAGGATGCACCTATTGGATTTGATTTGAGTGCTTATTCATTGTAATCAGATTGGTAACATAATAAATATGATCATATTATTGGTAATAAACTCTCATTGGATATATGAATTATTTTGATTGCTAACTCATGACTTCGGTATCTGAATTACTTTATGTCGAATGATTTCAAACCTGAAAATATATTCTTCTAAGGAAGAATTTATAATGAAACTCTGGAATCCTCTGTTTTACCCTGGCATACACCACCCAATAGTCCTCACTTGATAGGAGATTATGTGTCCAATTATAGCAGATGGTACTTCTGATGATGACTAAAATATAATTCAAATAAGCATGTGAGATGTGCCAATATTTCCAAATAGTCAAGAGTTGGCATCTGGCAGCCACTTTTTATTCTGGCTTATAATATGAATTTAAAAGGCAAAAAATGTACATAAAAACAATTAAGTTCATGGTAGGAAAACAAATATTCATTTCCAGATTTATACAACCCAAATGAATTCCAAAAGCTACCAATCATATTTGAACTTTAAATTGAGTACAAGAGGATTGTGACTTCTTGAACCTTTTGACCTGGAAACTGGTTCCAAAATCCTGCCCTTGTGATTGTGCAATAAATACATAAGAGTTTATTAGAAGTGGCTTAGATCTAATAAAAAAGCATGAATCACAGACAGAAAGACAGCTCATTTTTAATATATTTTAACACTTTGAAATACAATTGGAAATATGATGAAACCAAGAACAAACTTGTCAAGCACACATTGTGTCACAAATAGTTGAAGCATTGAACCATTTCACTGTCTTCACAATTCATCTCTCTACCATGGATAGAGTCCACATAAATCAGATTTGAACTCTACAAGTCTTGTTGAAAGAGCAGTGATTTGAATCTTAGGTTTTGTAAAGAATTTCATTACAACTAAAAACACATATTGAAGCTTATAAAAGGTCAAATCAAGTCTCGATAACACGAGTAACTGAAACTAAACTAGTAAATCAAACCAAACACAACAACACGTCATCGGTAGCTTCGTGCAAGGAATATTGCAATAGTAATTACTTCATTGGAAGCAGCAAGATGCTAGTCCAAGAATAAATCCTATTGCCAATCTCCCCTTACAAAGAACTCGGTATCCTCAAATACTTCACGTTGTTCACATAAGCCATGTAATCAAGGTATGATGCACCAAATGTAGACATGTCAAATATAAATCCAATCAAGTTTTTTCATTTCCTTTGTATTTTAATTGGTGAACCAAATGGCAATTTAATCAAGTAAATTGGGTCTTTCTTTCTCACCAATTAAGTGAACATGGGGTTTGACTCGTTTAGAAAAATGAAATAATGTTTTCTTCTCTGTTAAAAGGCGCATTTTTACGTCAATTACAAACTCGGATATTTGTTTAAAAAAAATGATTAGACTCGGTCGTCTTCTTCCAAAAAATTAGGGTTTCATCTTCACTCGGACACTGATTGGCCAAAAACATCACATATCACCCACCCTCCATTCTATTACAAAACATGAACATGTATTGAATGTTTTAAGACAAGAAAAATGTTCTACTTAAAATTAGGAAATCAAACAAGCTTATATGGCCTTTACAAAACAACGGGAATAAAAAATAATCAGCCCACATCCTAACTACTCCTAGAATTAAGGTTGGGGCCAAAAGAATTATTTCTAAAACAATTGGGATTTATTCTTGAATGAATTAAAAAAAATCATAAATTCTAGCTGACTAATTCAAAGAACTAACATACTTCAACATCCTCCCTTAAACTAAATGCTTTTCTCAGCAATCAGTTTACTACCTCCGGACATACACCTAACAGATTCCAAGCTTCACAAATGCATCCAACTTTAGTGGTTTTGTCATTATGTCTGCAATCTGTTCTTGAGTGTGGTAATATTCCATCTTCACAGTTCCATCATTTGCAAGTTCACGAAGAAAATAGAACCGAACATCAATATGCTTGAATCATCTATGTCTGAGTTCATAGAAAGTTCGATGACTGAATTGTTGTCACAAAATACAGTTGTAGATTCCTTCTGAATGTGACCAAGCTTTTCAAGAATTCTCCTTACCCATACAGTCTGACACACACAAGATGCTGCAGCAACGAACCCTGCTCTGTAGTGGAAAGAGTAACTACAGGTTGTTTCTTTGAAGACCACGACACAACTGCTGAACTCAAAAGGAACACATAACCTGAAGTACTCTTTCTATCTTCTAGATCTCCCGTATAATCACTGTCCGTGTATGCAATTAATTCTTCATTTCCTCCCTACTTATAGAATATCTCAAAATCAACCGTTCCTTTTAGATACCTTAAGGTCTTCTTTGATATTTCCAAGTGGAGTGACGCGATCTCACTTGGGAATCTCGACGAAAAATGTTGAATAAACAAAAACAATAACCTAGGAAGGAAATTGAGAACAGGATTCCAACTCAAACCTCACGAAGCAAGAAATTGACGATGCGGAGGAAAGAATTGAAATTGGTGAACACCACAAGGATTGCCTAATGTCTTGATAAGTTCGTGGGTGAACGCCACAAAGAATCGATCTTTGATAAGTTCGTAAATAAAGGGACTCCTCAACCTTTAACAAGAGAAAACTCTCAATTTAATTCAATAATCATCAAAACTAACTGTCTTTACAATGAATGATAATGATAATATAAAGATAATTTGACCTAAAACTAGGTTTAGCCACTAATTGGCCCTAAATTATGGAAATAATAAACTAAAACGAAAATTAAATAAGAATCAAGAAAATCCAGAAAAATAGGGTTACAGTCCTGACAAACTCATTTACGGCCGTAAATGACCTTCTATTTAAGACTTACGGCCTTGACGACAGGACTTATAGTCGTAAGTAAGGATTTGCTGAAAATCTTCGTTTTAACCCAAGAACAAGTTACGGCCGTGAGAATCATGAGTTACGGCCGTAATGGTGCTCCTGTTCTTTGAACTTCGAATCCTTGATTCGGCTTGATCCGTTCTTCTTCTCAGCTCGACCCAACATGGAACTTGCTCTGTTTCACACGTAGATCACTGTCATATGGCCGATAGCTCGAATTCCCCTTTCGATGCCTATTTTGGATCACATCATGGAGTTTCGTAGGTCTTTCCATATATCGACTAATGAGGCTGACAAAAAACATCAAATCTGGTCTAGTGGCTATTAGATACATGAGACTTCCAATAATCTGCTTATAGTAAGTGCCATCCATAGTAGCTCCATCTTTATTCTTTTCCAGCTTAAATCCAAGCACAATTTGATTTTGAATTGGATTAGAATTAATAATACCAAAACTTCCAATGCATACTTCTTTTGGTTAATAAAGATACCATTGGTCTTTTGTGTCACTTCAATAACAAGGAAATATCTCGTCCTTCCAAGATCAGTCATATCAAACTCTAATTTCATAGATTTCTTAAAATTATCCACCATGGACTTATCGTTTCCTGTAAGAATGAGGTCATCTACATAAAGACACACAATCAGAATTTTATCTCCTTCTGTCTTGAGAAACGAAGCATGTTCGTAGAAGCACTTCTTGAAACCTTCCTTCATAAAGTAAGACTCTATACGACTATACCAAGCTTCTGGAGCTTGCTTAAGTCCATATAGAGCCTTTTTAAGTTTGTACACTTTATTTTCATCACCTTTTCATTCATAACCTCAGGGCTTCTCTATAAATACCTCTTCATTTAATTCTCTATGCAGGAAGGCTGACTTCACATCTAATTGATAAATGGTCCATGTTTTCTGAGGTGCAAGAGCAATTATTACACGAATTGTATCAAGTCAAACCACATGTGCAAAATACCTCATTATAGTCTATTCCATGTTGTTGAGTGTACTCCTTCGCTACAAGTCGAGCTTTGTGTTTGTCAGCTTCTCTATTCTCATTGAGTTTTGTTCTATAAACCCATTTCAATCATATTATTTTCCCCCAATAGGTAGATTAGTTAATTCCCAAGTACCATTCCTCTCTATGACTTCTATCTTCAAATCCATCGCTTTTCTCCACTTATCACGCTTTACATCAACATCATATGAAATGGGGTCACTAGCGGCAAACATGACTAAGTGAGCCGTATCATCTTCCTCAGAAAGTGCTTCTCCACTGAAATAATCTTCCATCCACGATGGTGGCCTTCTTTCTCTTGTCACTGGAGGACTTGGTGAGCTCTCATGAGATGATTCATGTCTAGAATTATTCTCTCCTCCTCCTCCATTTGTATGACTTCTAGAATCTACCTCCGGTTTAGCTTCTCTGTCAATTTCTCCCCACTCTAAATTAGCAATAACAGCTGCTTCATGCTTCTTTTCCCAATTCTAGCTTTTATTATTTCTGAGTTTCACATATTCTCGGAAATCTGCATCAAAATCAGAGAAATACTCCCTTTGATTGCTCACGTGATTGCTACATCCAAAATCAAGGAACCACAGTGGTTTGTTAGTTTCTGCAGTATCTACATAAGCCATCAGTAGCATCTCTTCAGTAGCTTCAGCAAAATTTGCTTTTGAGACATTCTCCATCGTGTTTGGACATTCATATTAGAAATGTCTAAGTCTATGACAATTGGAACATTCAATCATAGATTTGTCAAAACTGTGTCTACCTCTTCCTCTTCCTCCAAAGCCACCATGACCTCGTCCTCTTGACTGATCATCATGAGTGATTTTAAGTGCATGTTCTTCCACCACATGAGCATTCATTCGTTGCTCATGCACGAAAAGGCTACTTTACAGTTGATCAATAGATAAAGCATCATCATCATTGGATTCCTCAATAGAACACACCACATAATCAAATTTTGAGGGCATGGATCTCCGAATTTTTTCAATAACAGCAACATCTTTCATGTCTTCCCTGTAGATCCTCATTTTGTGGCTATGGTGAGAGTTCAAGCAAAGTATTCATTTATAGATTCACCAAGCTTCATGAGAAGTATCTCAAATTCTCTTCGAAGAGCTTGCAATTGTGCACACTTGACTCATGCCATCCCTTGATATTTTTTACTTTAAAGAATTCCAAATATGTTTAGCTGTATCTTTCTTCATAATAGTCTCAAGTGTTGAGCGATCAATGGCTTGAAAGAGATAGTTCTTTTCCTTCAGGTCCTTTAATTAGACTTATGTAATTTCCTTCCTTTGCGCTTCAATAATAGCAACCCCTGCTGCTGCAGGAATTCCGGTCTCCACCAATCCCCAATATTCTCTAGAGCTTAAGAAGTTTTTCATGAGCATACTCCAATGATCATAGTGACCATCAAGTTTCGGGATTGTAGGTTGTACAAAACCATTTTTTGCTACCATATCTGCTGTCTCACACAGTGTCGAAGGATGCTACTCCTCCACCGACTCTGATTCTAGATGTTACAAAATATGAATGTGTATTGAATGTTTGAAGAGAAGAAAAAATGTTCTACTTAAAATTAGGAACGCAAACAGGCTTATATAGCCTTTACCAAAAAAAAGGGGGAATAAAAAATAATCAGCCAACATCCTAACGACTCCTAGAATTAAGGTTGGGGCCAACAGAATTATTTCCTAAACAATTGTGATTTATTCTTGAATGCATAATAAATCATAAATCCTAGCTGACCAATTCAAATAACTAACATACTTCAACACATTCGACCTTTTTTTCCCAATTCGTTTATCTATGTCGTTACTTTAAAACAGTCAGTTGAACGGATTCCTAGAAAATCAATACAAATCGAAAATACTTTGAAATGAAAAAAGAAAATAAGAACTTTGATTAGTTATTGGAGCTGTTTTTTAGCAGAAACTAAAAAAGTGATGCTAATAACTATTTACCCAAGGAAATGAAACCAAACTCTGAAGTACTAAAGGCAAAATCCACTAGCGGATTGTTGAAATGGAGAGAAGTGCGAAAATGGTGTGTTTTGTGGAAAATAGGTCCGAGGAGTTGCTGAAGTGGAGAGAAATATAGTGTGTTGTAGATATTTACTACGAAGTCTTTTGGGACGTCATCGTCCCTATAAACGTCCCTAAAATTCCTTGAATTGTTAGGAACAACGTACTTCATGTGTCATCCATGTAGCTTAAAGTTGTAAAGTGTTAAAATGACATTCTGAACCTGATAAAAAAATAATATATTAAGATTAATGAAAAACAATAATGTTATTTATTTTTAAATTGGCCAAATTTGAAATTATAATAAATATATATAGTGTAAAAACTATATATTTAATCTGGTAAAAAAATAACTTAGGTATTTTGAAGTATAATAAAATATATACAAATAAAAGATTAAGGAAAAATAATAAATGTTATTTATTTTTAAAAATTGCTGCATTTATACGTGTAATAAATTTGACCACCATTATACTATATACAATAGTTAGGGTCATTGTCTTCAAATCATAATAATATCAAATGTTAAAAACATTGAATGTATACCCAAAGTATTGACTCTGAATCACTATCATAAGATCCCTAATCATCATCATCTTCGGACTCACTATCTTTATCTGGTTCAATATCCTCGTACTCTTCAAGTGTATCATCGTCCTGAAACTCATCTTCATACTCATCATTAATGAAGTTGTTGTAGCGATCTGAATTTGAAAATACAAATTTTATAATTTAAGTTGTATCGCTATGACATTCCCGTCAAATTTTAGAATTTATTTTATATCCGTCGATTTGTTTAGTAAAATATTTAACATAAGAATTAAAATCGACTTTTAATATTGAAAATTCAATATTTCTACCGGGGCTAATTTTACACCATCTATTTTAAATTACTCTTGGCCCAATATTCCTCTTTGGCCCGAGTTTAAGTCTATGATCAGTCCAAAGTATAGTCTATTGATGGCCCAAAATAGACCCATAAAAAAAATCTGAATAGCAGGGCAATTCAACAGTGTAATTTCCACCTCCAAACTCTCATTCACTCTCGGCTGAAACCAATTTCATAAGAAAATCTGGGCATTTAAACTAGGTAAAATTTTCAACTCTTTAATCTTTTCCTTTGATTCCATCAGCATCTTCACCTGTCTAACGCTCAAACACTGTCTTAGCTCTCCAACCTGATTTTTTTTTTTTTCCAAGCTTGAGTCCCAGAGTCTATCTCTCGGCAATCTCAGGTATATTCAACAAAACAAAATTTCGAGTTTTTCGTCCTGCACTTTACTGCATTGATTTCTTTACAATAGAGAAATAAATAAATAAGAGAAACCCAAAATTTTCGAGTTTTGACAGTGAACAGGTTCAACCCAAAGAAACTCAATCACAATCAATCATGCATTCTTCCATGTAGTGCTCTATATATATATATATAAGAATTTAAGGGATGAATTTGAAGTCGTAGCAGCCCCATTACCGTTGAAATTTTCTACCCAAAAGCCATTGCCAAGCCTTAATTCTTCCTCTCTCGGCTGAGCCTCTACATTTTGATAGCTTTAAGCCGTTAACCTACTACCACCAACCTCAATTTTGGCTCGAAACAGTTGAAATCAGTTGAAAATTTGTAGACCCATTTTTTAAACCAACTTAGCCGCTCTCTCTCTCTCTCTCTCTCTCTCTCTCTCTATCTCTGAAAATGACGTCCATAATGTAAAATGGAGAGGAGGGCTTGTTTTATAAAGTCATAATCCACCTTTAAATCCAATAGTTTTGCCAAAAGTCTAAGTTAGTCCTCATTTTTAATCAACTTCCTCATTAGCCCTAAAGTTTTAGTATTCTATCAATTGGATTTAAAATATTTTATGATTTCATTATCTTGGACCTAAACATTTTGATTTTTGACAATTAGACCCTAGAAATTTAAAGATTTACCAAACTACTCATTTCCTTTTCTTTTAAAAGTTCAATTAAGTTCTAAAAGTTTTTAAAGTATTATTTTAAACTTAATATTCTAAATTATGTTTATTTAAATTGTTATTGCTAGACAATGTCGAGGGAAATGTTTAAAGTACGTTAGCTCACACCCATTCAATTCCAAGAAATTTTTCAAGACTTTGAGGTGGGGTTTGCATTAAGGAAATTGTGGTTATTTTGTCCATTTTATTTCCTCATGTGTGATTTTAATTGTGATATAATACTTCTATACTTTGAAAATGTTGCCAAGGACTGTAAATAGGTCCGGGATCGAAATTGGGTCCTTGGGGATATCTCACAGTACATTTTTTAAAACGAAAGTCTTTATTGGTATTATATTCATAATTTGATTTCATGTTTGGAATTAACTTGGACGGATTGCTGTATTTTCACCGAGTATATTCATTATGCTCACCCCACTATTTCCACCCTTTCAGATTAAGGAGCTCGACGATGCATGACAATGAGCGGAGCCATATAGATTAAAAGATAGATCGTTTAATTTATAAATTTTTAAAAACGAGTATTTCAATAGTTGGTTACAGTTTTGTCAATTAAATCTTGATTTTTTGTATTTTCACAAATTGTGGCACTTTGCTTATTATACTTGATGTTGACACTTGTTTGTAAATAAATTATTTAACGACTGTTTTCGTATTTTGTTCATAATTTGCTATAGTTAAAATATATATATATATATATATATATATATATATATATATATATATATATATATTCACACATTTTGGCATTTATTGAAAATATTTATTTACAGGATTTTTGAACTTTAGTAGCGTTACAAGTTAACGGAATTTGGGGTGTTACAGTTTGGTATCAGAGCGCAGGTCTATCTTTCTGTTGACTTGTGAAAATTCCATGATTTAAAAATTTTAAAAGAAAAATGTTAAATATTCAAATTTATTGCTACCCGCTTTTGCCGCGCCACGCAGACTCTGAAAAGGTAAAATGTTTAGAAGAATTTATTTGATGAAGTTTGAAAATTTTATTTACAGGATACCATGAATTTATTTTATGACTTCATCTGAAATCGAATGTTTACAATGAAAAGTTACATGAGACTGAAATTTTACTATAGTTGATGCAGTTTGAAAGTTTGTATCCAGTACATGTTATAAAAATTTCACATGAGTTATTACATTTAGAAATTGGACTTGTGATGTGAGATATTATAAAAAAAAATTTAAAAAATGAAATTATAAATTTAGTCCTCGAAATTGGACTAAAACATGTAGTAACTCATTTCAATGGAATTTACTTTCATAATTGATATGCCAAAAGGAATGTATAAGGGAGAGATGTAGGAAAAATTGTTTGTGGAATCCAGTAAGAGAACATATTTCAGATTATGGATATTGGTTGCAATTTTATTATTTTATTTTTCTTTAGAAAATTTGAGATAATAATAAAATTTGTTTTTAGTTCCACTGTGTTTTTCTATACTTTTCCTTTTGAGATTTGTATTATTGATGAATGGACATTGTGAATTGCACAATTAAGTGGATGCTAAGATTGGAGGTGTTTGTTAAAGTGTAAATTATGCCTCAGAGGTTAGAATTCCTTCAGGTGAAATTATCAACACTAAGCTGATGTCAAAAGCTGTTGAGTTTGAAATAGATGAGAAGAACTTAGAGGCAGACATGAAGGATTTTGATATCATTTTAGTCATGGACTGGCTTAGTAGTAATCATGCTACAATTAAGTGTCATGGGAGAGATGTACTATTTCAGGAACTAGGAGAATGTGAATTTTGCTCTTTGGGACAAAAGTCAAAACTATGTTCTGCATCATATCGGTGTTGAAAGAACAAAGGATGTTTATGGAAGGTACTAGTCATGGGTATTTAGTGAGCATTACTAGTGTTCAAAAAACTAATTTAACTGCTACAAATGTATTGGTTGTGCGTAATTTTGTTGATGTATTTCTAGAAGATCTGTCTAGTATTCCACCAAATAGACAGGTGGAATCCATGATAAATTTGGTGCCTGGAGCTGCACCAATATCTAAAGCGCCCTACAGGATGGCACTGAAGGAACTCCAGGAGTTAAAGGTGAAACTACAAGAACTATTGCATAAAGGATTTAATCAGCCAAGTGTATCGTCTGGGGAGCACTAGTACTGTTTGTGAAAAGAAGGATTGATCAATGAGGATGTGAATCGACTATAAAGAATTGAATAGCCTCACAGCCAAGAATAAGTGTAGTATCCACGAATATAAGATTTGTTCGATCAGTTGAAGGTTAAGGATAGTGATATACCAAAAATCGTATTTAGGACTCCATACAAATATTACGTATTCATTGTGATGCAGTTTGGGTTGAATAATGCACCAGCCGTCTTGAACCGAATATTTCGTCCATATTTGGATCGGTTCGTAATAGTCTTTATTAATGACATTATGATTTATTCAAGGGACAAGGAACAACATGAGGAGCATCTCAGCATTTTATTACAGGCACTTCGATAGGAAAGGTTGTATGCAAAATCCAAGAAGTGGGAATTCTGGCTCGATCGAATTGGTTTTCTTGGACATCTGGCTACTGCAAATGGTATTGAAGTTGATCCAGCTAAGGTTGAGGCTGTCATAAACTGGAGTACACCAACCAATGTGAATGAAGTTCGTAACTTATTGGGATTGGCTGGCTATTATCGAAGGTTTATCGAAGGATTTTCGAAAATAGCTGGGCCGATGACATGGCTGACCAGAAAGGGAATAAAAGTTTCGGTGGATAGAAAAGTGTTAGTAAGATTTTATTATGTCTTGTGGATGTTAGTTTCTCGTGTGGTGGTGGATTTTTCTTTGTAGTTTATACTACTTTAGTTGGTTTGATTGATGGTTATTGATTGGATGAATGTTATGCCAAGATTAAGGTTGGAAATTCAGATTCAAATGCTTTCCATGTGTTTGATTAAATGTGTAAATGAAATATGTCTTATCAAGTTCTTATGGAATCCTACCTATAAGTTGAATGTTAGACTTAAAGAATGTGAAGGGTAAAGATGGGAATTAGAATGTTTTCGCATTTTGTTCCTAATTTGCTATAGTTAAGATATATATATACACACACACACACACATTTTAGCATTTATTGAAAATATTTATTTACAGAATTTTTGGACTTTAGTAGCCTTCCAAGTTAACATAATTTGGGGCGTTACCGTTGTCATCATATCCCTAATGGTCGAAGAAGTCACACTGCCTACTGGCTGATCTCTATGACTGGACCTGCATCATCTCATTGCAGATTGATGTCCTTTAGATTACCGAGATCAACAGATAGTGAGAAGTGGGAGGAATTCTCTTCATGCAATAAATCAATCTCAGTCAAGATTGTTGAAGTTGTTATCCCACAGACTATGGTGATTGACTTCTTGTACTACTCGCCAATTGGGACCGTGTGAAGGATCTTCAATATAGAAAACTTGTCTTGTTTAAGTTCAGGTGAGGCTCTTTTCCTTTTGATACCCCGTATCTAGAGTGCTTCCCTGGGATTCTAGGTTGAACGTGACTAAGCTATCTCAATATGTCTGCACATGTCAATCGTAATGGAGGATCCTTCATCTCGCTTTTCCCATTGAAGTCAAGTCTTTACCGCCAATGGTGAGTTCTTGGCAAGAAACGTCAATGACCCACATAAGATGTTTTACCAATAACATTCATTGATGGTGTCTCTTCATTGCATGTAGGGCATACTCCCTATCCATGACAGCTCCACACTGATAAACTACTTCTGGCAAGAAAATCACTAATTGTCCATAAAAGTGCTGCGTGCATTCTAAATAAACCTCCTACTCCTTTTCCTCAAACACTGAAGGATTGGATAGAAAAACAAGGAATACATGCAATAACTACACGTAGTGGAATTCAAGGTTTGACAGAAAAACAAGGAGTACATGCAATAACTATACATAGTGGAGTTTAAGGGTCGGATAGAAAACAAGGAGTATATGCAATAACTACACGTAGTGGAGTTCAATTTCCTGAGGTTCACGTTCAAAAGTCAATTGAAAAGAAGAAGAAACAAGTTGAGGCACCTGAGAAATCACCTTATAAGAACAAAGAGGGGCATGAGGTGAAATTGACAATTAAGGCTCATGAGTCCCCCATCCCATTCCTGTAAAGGTTGAAAAAGGCTCAAGAGGATCAGTAGTTCAATAAATTTCTTAATATGCTTAGAAAGCTGCACATAAATAGTCCTTTACTAGAGGCCATTACCCAAATCCCTAGCTATACCAAGTTTCTTAAAAATATGATGTCAAGTAAAAGAAAATTTGAGGAACTTGAAGAGGTGTCCCGAAATGAAAAGTGCGACGCAATCTTGCAACAGAAGCTGCCACCCAAGCTAAAGGATCCATAGATTTTTTCAATTCCTTACATTATTGGTGACTTAAAATTTGATAAATTTTTATGTGACATTGGTGTAAGCATAAATTTAATGCCTCTTTCAGTTTATAAGAAGCTAGGATTAGGGGACCCAAAACCAAAACCAATCATATTGCAACTAGCGGATCGCTCCATTTAATACCCATATGGAGTCATTGAGGATGTACTGGTTAAAGTAGACAAATTCATATTCCCTACTGACTTCGTGATTCTAGACATGGAGGAAGACAGTGAAATGCCACTGATTTTAGGCCAACCCTTTTTGGCTACTGCTAGAGCCTTGGTTGATGTGGAAAAGAGGGAGGTCATGTTTCGAGTGGAGAATGAACAGGTGACATTCGACATGGTTCAAATGGAGAATCAAAATCTACAACTTGAAAACTGCTAAAAAATTGAAGTGGCACAGTATCTTCATTTTTGGGAACCATTTGAGTATAGGGTCAAAGCAAATGATTGGGGCTCAATATCATGTTTCATGCCACCTTGTGGAAGTTTTCCAAAAAGTGTAGCTCTAGACTATAAATAAAGCGCTTGTTGAGAGGCAACACAATTTCTGAACCCCTTTAGTTAGTAGTTTTATTTATTGCTTTTGTGTGATTTTATTGTTTAGTTGCTTTACATTGCATTTTTTTTTGAAATCAAAGTTGCATTCTCATTCAATAAGATCGCCCAAAACTTGGGTACCAATGCAATACGGGATACAATCAGTCCAAATGATAGAATCAACTAAAGAAATAACATTAGAAGCTAACTTGTGGGCCACTCTATTCCCTTCCCGTGGAATATAGCAGCAAGAGCCACAATGAACTTCTTCCATAAGCGCACGAATATCAAGTAAAATCATGGCAGCTGGAGCTAACGGTGAGAGTTTTTGAACGTCCCGAATCAATTGCAGAGCATCACATTCTGCTACACTAATATGAATTCTGATATTTTGACATATTAGTCACATTAAATATTTCATTGCTCTTATTTTACATGTTTTAGCATTTTTAGGATATATTTCCTTTTTATTTGTTTTGATGTTTACCATCACAATCTTCAACATGAGTACCTAGCTTAGGACATGTAGACATGGATTAGAACTTAGTTGCATGCATTAGAAGACATTTAGGGGTCGAAAACGGATCAAAAACTCAAACAATGAAAAAATTCATGCTTCTATCTAAAGCAACCATGCGGTCGCGCGGTGTATTTTTGGGCAGACATGGTAGTGTGTTATATTAAGTGCTAACTTTCATTTTAACCACTTGTAACCCGATTTTCTTCTCCCAAATCACCCAACATTGAGTCCCCAACCACTCCACTATGTTTGCACATCATTTTGATTCAACTTCATGCCTTGCTTTGCATTACAAGATTTGGCTTAATCTTTATGTTCTTCATTTTTTTTTTTTTTTTTTTTTTTTGTGTAATGTGAATTGTGGATAAATGGAGATTAGTTTAGGTTAGTTGATTGGAGTATTGAATTGTGAGTATTTAGGTGAATTTTTTTCCTCAATTCAAGTATCCAAATCTATATTTTCTTTTGATTTCTTCACATGCATGTTTGGTGTTCGATAAAATGATTCAATGAGGTTTTTGTTAAGTTTTTGCAAATTTTTTTTGGATGATCACCTTCACCACATGTTAAACTTTATATGTACATCATTCATTCATAGTTTACACTGAATTAAGGCATAGAAGTCAACATGAATACCATTGCATCCCTTTGCACTTCATTGCAAGGTCACACCACTGCATCACAACACCTGATTTCAGCTTCATTACACCCACTTCATCACAACTTTTCATGACCGAAATGAAATCCAATTGCTCTAAATATTTAACATCTTTTAGAAAAAGTTATGTACTTTCATATGCCCGGCCATGTCTAGGGAAATTTTCATTTTTTTTGAAACGATGTTAAGGGCTAAATAGAGGTTGTCAACCATAGTTAAAAATTCAAAATTTTTGATTTATCCTAGTTTGTGAGTGTTGTATTGATTTATTTTAGTTCCTACATGATATTTATGCTTCTAATGACAATTATTTCTTGTTTGCAAGGAACATATCATCGTGGGGTACTCCAAGCCAAACTTGGAAAAGGAAGTAAAAGGGTCATTTCATTTAACAAACATTGAATTCAAAGCTTAAAAAATGAGAACACCACCTCTCTAATCCTAAGATGTACCTAACCCTTGTTTATCATTTTTGTGTTTATTTGATTTATGTTTTTGAAATACATTGAGGAAAATGTACATTTCTAGTTTGAGTATGAAAATCTCATTCATGTGCTTTTATTTACACATTCATTCGATTTTGGGGTAGAAAATTCATAAAAATTTGAAAATTTTTGTTCACTTATTTATTGCTTATGTCATGAATTGAATTGACTTTTGTGCTTTAGTTAGAAAATTTTGGCAACATGTGAACTTAATTTTTCTTAACTTTTATTCATGTGAGACTTTATTTAAATTTGAGCACATAGCCATTTTCAAATAATTAATTGTGTAGGGAAATATTTGATACATGTGGGATAAACTTGTGCAAATTCAACTTTATACGATGTTGAGATTGTTCTTACTTCCAGCGATCAAATTCGAATTTGTGCCAGTCCTGTAAACCTACACATCTCCTTAGTTTCCACTAAATGCCCCCAAGAGAGTTACCCCCCTCGTGATCAATCAAGCTCTCGCAATTCTAGGCGACCACCTCCCCACACTCCTCTTTAGTCCAAAACGGCTCAAAATGAAAAGCCACGTGTGTTCGTCATTCCCTAATCTTTCGTCGACTCAAGCCCAAACAAAGTAGAATAGGACGCTGGTCTGACTGTTGGAAATCTAAATACTGCCTTGCTCTTCCAAAAAACTCACTCCATAGTTCATTGCACAAAAATCAGTCCATACTCTCAAGCACATTTGCAGCCCAATGTCTTCTATTATTCTATGTGAACACTAATCCAAAAAAACCTAAGTCGGACAAACCACAATCAGCCCAAGTTGTTTGAGAAAGATGATATTTATAAATTTGTTTATAAACAAATTTAACAAACACACTAACTTTTTTAAAAAAGGAAGCTATGTTTTGTTTAATTAAAAAGTAGGTAAACAATTTATATCAAAATAAAAAATTAACTTATATTTAATGATAATTACAATTTTTTCAATCAGACATTTCATAAGTTTTACCCAAATAACAAGTTTTTTTAGCAAAATCTAATAGGGTTAAATAATAAACATGAGCATATTTGCCAACTACTTTATTTTGTTTTTAAGTCTTGGAGTTGACAATTTTTGTGGATCAAAATGTTCGTACATTCAAGTCTTATAAATCATATATCTTATAATTAACCAGAAAAATCATAATCCTTAACAGTACAAACATATGTTTGGCTCATGTGTGAGTGTACTTGAGTCACTTTTTCTTGTACACGTTTTAAGATTTACTACTCATTTGAGTTGCTTATTTTTATTTATACTATAATATCCAGACCATGAAAGCTTAAAAATATTTGATATGTTCTACTCATACCAACAAGGTGCACCTTCTTTTTGGAAGTCCATCGTTAGAAAATTCATAGTTATGCGTGCTTGTCTGGGAGCAATTTTATGATGGGTGATCATCTGGGAAATTTTCTCAGAGAGCTTTCCAGTAAAGACAAAATATGCTGAAAAACCCCATATTAGTACAGTGGGGACAATCGTCAATCTATAAGGTAACCCGGGACCTTACAAATGGTATTAGAACCGATCACCAACCGAAAATCGGGAACTAAGTGCTACGTGGGACAAAGTACTACGCTATAGGACGAGAGCTACCTCTTGAACCTGTATGAGTCACCTCTAAAATCCCAACGTCTGTCAATGGATCCTCAGATGGTTTAAGCCCACGAGAATGTCGTGAGTCTAATGGAGGGTGATTTTAATACCCAAACCGTGAAAGCTTAAAAAGATTTGATAGGTACGTCTCATACCAATAATGTGTACTTTCTTTTTCGGAAGTCCATTGTTAGAAACTCCATAGTTAAGCATACTTGGCTGGAGCAATTATGATGGGTGACCCCATGGAAATTTTCTCAAGGGACGTGCGAGCTAGGACAAAAGTTGCTGAAAAGACCGATGTTGGTACAGTTGGGACCACAATTGATCTAAAAGGCAACTTTGGACGTTACATATGGTGTGTTCACTACAATAAAAAATGTCTTTTGTAACATACGAATGACAACATTCGTTAATTGCATGTTTCTAAAAGATATCTACCGCAACATTCAGTGGTTGATGTTACCATTAATTTATTTATTTGACATTTAACATATTGAACAAGTGAATATTGCTAATATTAGCTTTTTGCAACGTTCATTGCGCGTTGCAAAAATTCTGTCTTTTGCAACATTCATTGCACGTTGCAAAACGATTTTTTGTTAGCAACGTACAATGAATGTTGGAAAAGGGTACCCTTTAGCAAAATTCACTACATTCTTTTGCAACATACAATGAACATTACTAAATTGTACTTTTTCGTAACATTCATTTGAATGTTGCAAAAGAGTACCTTTAGAAACATTCATTGCACGCAACAAAATGATATCATTTTGCAACGCGTAAGGAAAGTTGCAAAATGACTTAATTGGGGGCAAAATTTTATATTACCTAAATTGTTGGACTTAATATACAATTTACTTTATCTTTAAACCCTAGTTCATCCCAAAATTGCCGATCATCTCGATCTCCTCTCTCAAACTCTCAGACTCCACCACCAATCTCGAACTCATCCCCAATGGACCCAACCCATGAGAGTTCAAACCCTTGACAGACACTCGATAGCATCCCTCCCTCCCTCTACCAGCGCAGCCCCGTTCCTTGCGATACCGTTCGACAAGGTCTGGTGTTTTGGGTCATGAAGATTTGTTGGATTTCATCACTTGAGTATCTCTTCACTACAAACTTCAAGTCTCATCTCAACAGATTTGGATGCTCACTGGTTCGATTTCACGGGTGTGAGTTCGTGAACATTGTTCATGGCAAACTCACTTCGATTTGGGTCGGTTGATTTCAGTCTTTTCACTTGGTTTGAATGTCTGGAGTATTCAACCCAAGCTTGAATATAACTCATACCTGTGCTAGTTCACTTCTCAAGCATAGTTCACAGCTGGTTTGGGTAATGGTTCTTTTCCTTCTTATATTAATCCCATTTTTTCTTCTTTAATTTTTTTTACAATTTCATGGGGAATGCTGGTATTCCTTTTTCAACCGTTGAAATTATTTGGTGATAATACAGTTTTAGTTGTTGAAATTAGAAGGGGGATAAATTTCTAGTCAAAATTTTGGAGAGGAGCTCTAGAATTTGTCGTAGGTCAAATCAAATTGATAAGATAATTACTCTTCACTTAATGATTGATGTCATAACCATACTATATATACTTTTTACGTTAGAACTGGCATGGTGTGCATGTGCTAGTGTTTTATTCATTATACTAGCACACGTATCTATAACTCCAACAACTTCTATCCCCATATTTTTACTCTATATTATGATTGCTTCAAGTGCATTAATACCAGGTTAAAACTTGAAGTTGATGCTTCATGCTTGATTCAGCTTATGCCACAGTGACATTAAAATTAAGATTTATTTATTTTTCTAGATGATCAGATTAATCACTTTTACAATTGGTGGCTAAGCATACCTCAATTTCATGGAAAATGAATTTGGCCACCCCTAGGTGAGTATGTGTGTAGCGACCTAGAAATTTCTCAAATAATAAATAATTATTTAAATTATTAAAAACGTGTCACTGCGATCTCACCTATTTTAAATTAAAGATGAAACATGTTCGTCTAGTCATGTTGAGTATTTCGAGCCAAAATGTAAAATCGAGTCCAATTAGATTTTAAGTCAATTCCGAGTCTCTAAAATTATTTAAATCCAAAATCGTTTTTAATTCAAATTTAATTATTTTAATTCCCAAAATTATTTTAAATCAAATTTCAATTTATTTATTATTCAAAATTATCTTCTTTTTTCTTTAAATACAATTTTTATCCCTTTAGAAGTAGTCATGGTTTATCCTTATCATGTCCAATCTTTCACAATCTTTTTTCAACTACAATACCCTCTATGCCAATCTATGTATACACTTCCCCTCTCATTATTCATAACATCAATTCAAGTACTCCATAGTCGAACACTGGACCATCGCAAAAACTCGGCCTCACTCGAATATTCTTCACCGATTTCTGCTTCCCACCGAAGCAATTCTGTTGCACACGAAAACTCACTGCAAACTCTCCCCATAGCGGAACGCACAAACCCTCCACAATCTGCATACATCGTTACACCAAGATCCCACCATCAGACCTCCATCAACAATTGCTCAAACTGAGCCACCTTCTACCTTCAATCACACAGTGAGCCAAACCACCATCAATCTGCCCAAACTTAAACCCCTATAACTGGTTGTCATTCTACAAATCCCAACCAGCTGACAAAAAAACCTTCACCACCGACTTCAAACCATGACCAACAGATTTCTTACACCTCTATCGAAACTTAACAATCACCGAGCCACAGTGTGAAATTCACCGCCTTAAATCCACATCGTCGATGCCAAAATCAAAACACAGCCAACCTCCATCACACATATCACCCGAACCTTCATCATCGACACTCAAACCACACACAAACTACAACCACCCAATCCACCATACAACAACCTGCAACACCGAATTTATGCACACACAACCATCACACCATCACCTCCAAATTGCGTTTGCCCAACCCAAGAAAATCCAAAAATAAAACCCAAAACCAAGAAATAAAGATAACCCAAGATACCTACCTCGAATGCCTGGCTATTCACCAGAAAATGCAACCCAAAATTTCGAACCTCAAGTCTCGGGTCTTAAACCAAATATATGCCCAGATTTCCCTCTTGTCACCACCCCCACTACAACCTCGTCCCGGCAATGCCACACCGACTGAATCGTCGGCAGCTATGTTGCCAGTGAAGGGAGCTCCGTCGCCCGCTCCCTCTCCTCTCCTCTCCTCTCCTCTCTTCTCTGATTTCACTAAACGTAGAGGGAGGGAGATTGATTTTGTTATATTTTAAAAGTTTTTATTTTATTTAAATAGCTCCTTTAATCTCCAAGTTTTAAAAGAATTCATTTTAGCCCCTGCAATGTTTTAAAAGATTTTAAAGTTTAGCCCCTTTATTTTTAAACTTGTGATTTCAGTCCCAAAACATTTTCAAATCGATTATTTTATATTTTTAACTTAATCCCTAAGCTTTCTAAGTTCATCTTAAAACTTTAAATTCCAAAACACTAATTTAAGATTTATCTTTTTTTAGCTAGACGAAGCGTTCAGAGATTTAGAAGAATAAAGTTATTATTCCCACTCAACTTCCAAACTTGTGAATTAAGGTAAACTCACCTCCACTAATTAGTTTAAATTATAATTGCATGTATTATGTGACTTTATGTGATTTATATGCATTAATTGCATGAGACGAGATTATGATGTAAGATTATGATGTTGTTATGCTTGTCATAATTTATACGTCTTAATGCATAAGACGAGACAAAACGAGACAATCTCTTATGAGATAAAATGTTGTTGTTGTGCATAACTTACCTGTTTAAATGCATGAGAAATACACGAGACGAGACTATCCACACCCTATGTTTTTTAAGAGTCTATGGTTTTTAAAAATAAAAAAGCCTATGATTATGATTATGATGATGATGTCACTGTATAAATTACATAATTATGTGCTCAGTTATTCTGTAAATTAATTATTGATGATTTTTTAACGAATATTTGTATATTTCAGAGATGGAGGCGAGTGATGAAGGTGGTGGCAATAATAATTATATAATAGAAAGTTTATTTTATTCATGTTTAATTTTAGAATGCTAGAAAATTTTATATTTTTGTTAAAAGATTTCTTTTGAATTGTGATTTCGAGAAATTCCAAGTTATTAAATTTTACTTACCATTTGGTTTTATTTAAATGTTGCCAAGTATGAGAAAAAAAATTATTATTCTTTCGCTTAATCGCTGTTTTAAAAGTTATACGAGACGATGATGTGAGGAACCGGTATTTAGAACTCGGGGCGTCACAATGTGGTATCAGAGCCAGTTTTTGTTTTTGTAAACACGAAAATTTTTAAAAGAGACATTTTACATTATTTAATTATTATTAATTAAAGTTGCCACTACTATTATTCGATTCGCCAACTCCGAGGTAAAGAAGTTTATGAAGTTTAATATTCTTTTATTTTTCGGATACATGTTTTAATGATTTATAAGACTTAGAAGAAAGAGAAAGAAATTGTATCTGAATTAGAAAGAAAATAGAAGAAAGAAAGATGGATTTTTGAGCGTAATGGGAATAATTAAAAGTAGTATGATTTAAAGAATGATTTCATAATATTTTTGTTCTCGAATTTAGAAAAGATTTTAAAGAACCCTAAATAGACTTTGCATAAATATTTTAGACAAGACACCTTTTACAAGGAGACAACAAAGAAAATTTGATCGAGTGTTCTCAAGATACTTATCATTCAAAAGGGGATAATACAAAGAAATATCAGAAAACGTACTTTACTACTACATCGAGAGAGATGACGCAATAGCTAGTGGCTTTAGAACAGCTGATGCTCAATCAATTGACCACTTTCTATCAACTTTCCCAGATAATTAATTAAACCTAGCAAATGAGTTTTATGCCAACGTAAAGAGATGCCTGGGAGAAAATGTAAGTTTCCGGACGGTCTGTGATGTATTCGTGATGCGATGAGGCTGCTATTGGGCCTCTGCACCAGTACTCATGCTAGAAGTAGTGATAGTATCTGATTACGAAGAGGAGCTACATAACCATGAACCATTAGTAGTATCTCACTTAAGTCAGGCGTCCATGATTATACACCGGCTCACTAGGTTTCTCCCATGATTCACCAGACTACACCCCGGGCACGCCAGGATTTACTCATGTTCCACAGCCAATTATACCACCATTAGACATAAATGGTTGGCTTGATGAGTAGAGTAGAATTAGAGGTGTCAATCCGGGTGGTCCGCGCCGGGTCGGCCAGCCAACATATGAGCCCGGTAACGGTCCGTGTAGAAAAAAGCCCGCCTGCTGCGAGTTACGGGCCGGTTACAGGTTGGCCCACAAATTTTGAACTACAACCCAGGCTCGCCCGCTGGCCCATCCGGGTTGAGCCCATACGGGTCGTGGGTCGCGGTTCGTTCCGGTTTGGCCCGTATCCGTATGATTGTTCATTGTATGAATAAAATTATAAAATTATAGAATTTTTCATATTTATAGCAAAATATATATATTATATTGTAAAATAAAAAATGTAAATTAAGAAATGAACAAAATGATAAATTCATATTTATACCAAGAAATGTTTACATAGAATTCAAAATTAATGTTACAAGAATTATTTATAACTTTGCAAAGTTAAATATAACATAAACAAATAACAGCTAAATGCATTTTTAAGTACTATTATTAAATATTTATAGCTTAAGTACATCCCAACTAGGTTGGCACCTACTTTTACTATAATTTATAGTTTAAGTACATCTCAACTACGTTGATACCTACTTAACTATAATTTAGCTATTCAAAAATTATATATTTGTTTCCTAATCAATCTTCACTCTTCAGGAACTGCAAGAGTTTTGAAGTCTTCAGCAATATCATCAATGATTTTATCTTGCATCCTTCGATCCGCGAAAATCCAATCTTTCACGCAAATGATAGCTTCCAAAATATCTTCTTTAAGTCTAGATCTTCTTTCATCCAATACCCTGTTACTTGCACTAAAAGCAGACTCGGATGCCACGGTTGAGACTGGAACTGTTAGTAGATCTCGTGCCATTTTAGATAATACAGGGTATGAGCGCTCATTTAAATTCCACCATCGTAAGATATCTAAATTATCCACTTCATTTTCAGGTATTAAACTATAATGATCAAATTGATAATTTCTTTCCAATTCAGCAGGTGTGGTATTTGGATTTACAGTTGAATTTGTAGATGAAGAACCAAGAACATTACGTTTTTTAGCTATTAGGGAGAAAAAAGAAGATTTGCCTTTAGAAGTTGTACTAGAGTTTGTAGATGAAGGAATATTTTCATTGTTACCATATTTAATAAAATAGTTATTATATATTTTATTAATAAAAATTTCCAATTCTCGATTTGTAATATTTATGTTAAAAGCTAATGTTTCAGAAATTGATTCTAAAGCACATTGAACTCCAAACAACTTAATGCGAGGATCCATTACAGCTGCCACTGGAAAAAATTAGTGGCATGTTTTCATAATATTTCTTAAACTTTTCCTCCATTGAGTAAATAATTTGAAAGAAAAATGGATCGGCTCTAAATGATGAAAATTGTCCAGCAATTTCTACTAATTGTAAAAGTACAAGATTACTAGTTGGATAATAAACTCTAGAACTAGCTTTTGTTGCCTTATAGAAAGGTTTCAAGAATTTCATAACATTAAATGGTTTTTCCCGGTCTGAATCAGTTACCTGAAATTGATTTTGTTTTGAATTAACAAATGCATTAATGGCATCAGTATAGCCAACACACGATTTTAACATTAAAAAAGTTGAATTCCATCTATTGGGAACATCATCAACAAATTTTCTTCTTTTCAATCCAAGAGTTTTACAAATTTTTGCAAATTCTTGTTGTCTAGAATCTGAATAAGAAATATAATTAATAGATTGTCTAATTATACTTATTTTTGGTGTTATTAATTTTAAACCGTCTTGCACAACTAAATTATATATATGACAAACACAACGCATGTGAAATAATTTAGAATCATATAGGGGTGTAATCGTTCTAATTAAAAGCTCAATGCATGAATTATTAGCACTTGCATTATCAAAGGTAACACTAAATAGTTTATTTAACACACCAAACTCATTAAAAACTTGTAATAAATTTTCACACAAATTTACACCATTATGTGGATATTCAAGTAAACGAAAAGCAATAATTCTTTTATGCAATAACCAATTATTATTAATAAAATGTGCTGTAACACAAGCATAACCATTATGATTTCGTCCAGACCAACAATCAGATTTGAAACAAATAATTCCATCAATTTTTTAAGTTCATTTTTTAAATTATCAGCCATTGTATGAAATAATTTCATAGAATCAGAACGAGCAGTATTTCTACTTACGCTCATGTAAGAAGGTTGAATGTATTTTTGTAGAAACTCTTCGAAATACTGATCTTCTGCAAATGTGAACGGCATCTCACGAGCTGCTAAAAAATCCGACATTCCAACTTACATTCATTCCTGCGAATAAACAAAATTAGTAAAAGTAACTGATCCACTAGCATTAGTAAAACCAGTAATTTGAGCTTTTTTAGGATCCAAATGTCCTGTTTCATTTAGATGTTTTTCTTTGTGTCTTCGTAGCGTGCCGGTGCCTTGACCATATCTCCAAACATAAGCCTTTTTGCAGATATTACATACTGCTGTACCATCTTTTTCATTTACTGTAAAGATTTGCCACACCTCTGATGTTTGTTTATTTTTTTCCTTGAATTTTGAGATGATCCAAGTTCTACAACATTATCATCTTCTAAATTTATTGGGGAGCAACTATCATTGAAAATATTATTTTGAGAAGAAAAATCTTGAGAAGACATAATAATACAATAGTATTAAACTGTTTAGTGAGAAGAAAGAAATATAATAGTGTAGAGAATAGAGATGATGATACTTGTGCTGTTGTCCTGTTGAAAATATGTAATTACAGACAAGTATAATAAAATAAGGGCAGATTGCAGAGAGCTAAATGGCTAATAAAATTGTAAGATTTAAGATAGATAGTGGACTGAAAATAAGATAAATTTTACAAATTCACTCCAATTTATAGATGAAATGCTAAATATTACCGTTAAAATATGAAGAAAAATAAATAAATAAATAGACAAGAGCCGTTGGCTCTTGTCTTTTCTTCAGCATGCAGGCTACTGCATGCTTTTGCTGCAGGCACAGCAAGGTGGAAGATTTTAAAATTAATTTAATCCTTTTTTTTTTCCACGGGCCAACGGGTTAACCGCGGCCCGTGACCGCGAAACCCGCGGGTCACACTTTTTTAGCCCGTGAACCACCCGTTCGGGTCACGAGTCGTTCCAGGTCGATTTTCACGGGTCTGGCTGGCCCATCCGTCTTGACACCTCTAAGTAGAATAGTGACAATAAGTTTTAATATAATTCATTTCCAATATTCCATTCCAGTTATGTTATCTTGATTTAAGACATTTTCTTTGTGTCATCCTCGTTTGAAGGACTTATGAGTAATTAATAAGGATATATACATTCTTTTATATCTGTGGTATGCCTAGCTACACTGAATTTTGAGGAGAGAGAAAACAGGTAGTACACTCAAGGTTAGTATACCGTTAGGAGCAACTATCGATACATATAAAAGTCAAAGCAGTACTAGTAGATTTTGATGGTCAAATATTGGAAGCAAATCTGAATATTATTCGAATGAAAGACTTCAATATTATTCTGGGTATGGATTGGCTCAGCACCAATCATGCTGCTATAATGTGCCACGAGAAGGAGGTCATTTTTCGCAAAGATGGTGAAGATGTATTAAGGTTTTATGAGTTGAAGATTAAGGCACTCCCTCGCCTTATCTCGGCTGTGCAAGCAGAGAGGCTACTAGCCAATGACAATTACCAGGGCTATTTGGTTAGTCTTCAAGACAAACCACCCGAGGAGATTACTTTAGAGTCAGTGCCAGTAGTATGTGAATACTGTAATGTTTTTCCAGATGACCTACCAGGTACCCCTCCTGATAAGAAAGTGGAATTTGCCATTGATTTGGTACCAGGAGCTACCCCTATTTCTAAAGTTCTATACCGTATGACACCGAAAGAGTTGTAGGAATTGAGAGTTCAATTGGAGGAATTACTAGAAAAAGGTTTTATCAAGCCAAGTGTATCTTCATGGGGAGCACCTATTCTATTTGTAAAGAAAAAAGGATGGAAGTATGAGGATGTTTACGACTACAGAGAACTTAACAAGTTGACAATAAAGAATAAATACCCCCTTTCCAGGATTGAAAACTTATTCGATCAATTGAAAGGTACAACTATTTTCTCAAAAATTGACTTGAGATCTGGTTATCATTAGTTAAAAATGAAACCAACTAACATACCAAAAACAGCGTTCAGGACGCGATATGGGCATTATGAGTTCATAGTAATGCCATTTGGTCTAACGAACGCACCTGCAGTATTTACGGACTTGGTGAACCTAGTCTTCTGTCAGTATATTGATAAATTTGTCATTGTTTTTATAGATGACATACCGATCTACTCCAGGGTTTTTGAGCAGTATGAGGAACATTTTAGAATCGTGTTAGAAATATTGAGGGTAGAAAAGTTGTATGTCAAATTCAAGAAATATGAATTTTTGCTTGAGAGAGTAGACTTTTTGGGTCATGTCGTTATAGCTAAAGGCATTGAGGTTGATTCTCAGGTTGAGACAATACCGAATTGGCCAACACTTGCAAATGTTGGAGATGTGAGAAGTTTCTTCGATTAGCTGCATATTATCAACGATTCATAGAGGGATTCTCCAAAATAGCAACTTAGCAAGTCCTATGACTCAGTTGACTAGGAAAAGAGTTAAGTTTCAGTAGACATAACAATGTGAAGAGACTTTCCAAGAAATAAAGAACAGACTTGTCTAGCACCAGTGCTGACTATATCAGATGGGTCTGATGCTTTCATTATCTACAGGGATGCACCCAAACATGGATTAGGTTGTGTATTGATGCAGAACGAGAATGAGAAAGTAATAGCATATGCTTCAAGACAGTTGAAGCTATATGAAAAGAATTACCTGACGCATGATCTAGAGCTCGTAGTTGTAGTGCATGCTCTAAAAATTTGGAGACACTATTCATATGAGAGTAAATGTGAGATTTACACCAACAACAAGAGTCTCATGTATTTCTTCATGCAGAAGGAACTGAATATGAGACAAATTCGATGGTTAGAGTTGGTAAATATAGCGACCCAGAATTTTTATGCAATGAATAATTATTTTAATATTTAGAAAATTGAGTCGCTATTGTTTTGAAATTAATGCCGCGACGGATTCGTCTAGCCAAGTCAAGAAATATCGAATTTGTTCGATTTTAAATTTAATATTCGAATTTCTAAAATTATATTACTTTAATTATTTATTCAAAGTATTATTTCAAAATCATATTTTCAGTTCAAAATATATCTGTTTTAAATACATTTTCAAATCAAAGTAGTCAAATTTTTAGTTAATTATCCTAAACCTAATTTCATCCACGTTTTCATCTTTACACCAAATTCATCATTTAAACAAAATTATTCCCCATGATAGTTTCCCCTTTCTACTTTTCTTTTCCACTCCTCCATCATCATTTTGTCCCAACACCATCTCCTTTCCACCTCATTAATCACCCACAACACTAATTAAACAATTATCCTCAGCATCTTAACGCCGAAAGCTATAGCTTTCAGTATACTACCTTCACCCAATCAGTCTTTTCCATCCTTATAACAATACAACCATCACACAGATCACAAACCTGCAACCAGCACTCTTCAAACCATTTCAGCCACCACAAACTGCACCACCAAAATTCAAGCACAACCAGTAAGCCACCACTGTTTCATCAATGCAGTCACCACTGTCAACCAACAATCCTCAAATCCTAAGCAAACCAATCTGCAACATCATCCTAACCATAGACATCCAAAATTCCAGCAGTTACACCCAAATTGCAGCCACCATCACTACACAACCGTCACCACCCCTGCAGCACCACCAATCATCATCATCACATGACTCTGTCACACTTCCAAGAAATTAATTCACAGCCAATTCATAAAACCACAGTTCAACCGCTACACTGCACCATCTCCATCAACCCAAGTTGACCTCTCTACCAAACCATAGTTTCAGCAACTCCAGTATCAATTTCCTCTGCAATCATCACACGACTAATATCAAAGCTAATTGCAAATCCCAATTACATCCATTTCAGCTTTTCCCCAAACTGCCCAGTCCTAAATCAACTTCCATTTTTAATTCAAATCAAAACCCAAACCTGAGAAGAATCGAAGCCTAGAACCTTACCTTGATTCGACCTAGCTCTGGCCTGATTTCCACCGGAAGAACCGCGAATTTAAGCCTCGTTATTTGACTTGGTTCGCACACAAACTCGCACCCAATCCTCTCATAAACCTTAACCACTCTCTTGCCGTCGTTCACCGCTACCTTCCGGCGATGTTGCGCCGGCACACCGTTGCCGGAAATCACGATTTTCTCTCGCAACCCTCGCACTTCCGCCTCTCGTTTTCCTCTCGCCTGTCTCACTCTGTCTGAATAATGAGAGATGAGAGATAAGATCTGAATATAATTTTTATTTTTCAGAAATTTCACTTAAGCCCTCAAGTTTGAATAGTCATCCAATTCAGTCCCTATAGTTTTAAAACAATTCATTTCAGTCTCCAAGTTTTAAATGAGTTTTATTTCAGTCCTTTCAGTTTTTAAACTTATCAATTTCAGCCCTTAAATTTTAAATAAGTTTTTCCAGTCCTTTTAACTTCAAACTTATCATTTCAGTCCCTGCTGATTTTATTAATTTGATTTTAAGCCCAAGTTTTAAAAGTATTCATTTTAGTCCCTCAACTATCAAAAGTATTCATTTTAATCCCTCAACTTTCAAAATATTCATGTTAAATCCCAACTTTTGAAAATATTCATTTTAGTCCCTCAACTATCAAAAGTATTCATTTTAATCCCTCAACTTTCAAAACATCAATTTTAGTCCTCAAAATTATAATTTATCATTTTGAACTATATATTCGATATACTAAAGTGACTTATTGGCTAAGACGAAGCGTACGGAGAATTTAAAGAAATTGAAGTCATTCCCGCTCAACTTTGCACTCGTCGGATTTGAGGTAGACTCGCACTTATTAATTGATTTAAATTATGATTTCATATGAATGTCATGTGACTTGTGAAAGTCAATTTTTAAGAAAAACAAGTATGTTTTTATGAAAGGTAAATATACCTTATGTTTTTATGAAAAGTAAGTATACCCTATGTTTTTACGATAATGTTTTATATGTTTTGGATCATTGCTATGCACATAAGAATTCTTACCACCTAAGTTCGGTAGAATTCTGTGTCTCCATAAGTTTATGAGGATTTACCACCTAAGTTCGGTAAAATTCCTGCCTTTCCATATGTTTATGAGGATTTACCACCTAAGTTCGGTAAAATTCCTGTCGCGTATGTTTATGAGGATTTCGATATTATCCTATGTTATGATGAAAACTTACTGTTATTATGATTTTACTGCATAAGAATTCTTGCCACCTAAGTTCGGTAAAGTTCTTGTGTCTATTTATGTTTATGAGGATTTAAATCCTATCTTATGTTATTCTTTCAAAAGAAATTATGCTTGGCATAATTAAAATATTTTATAAGTATATGGTTTTCAAAGAGCTGTTTTCAAAGAGCCTATGATTTGCAAAATATGTCCCGTGCTGTAATGCACAATATGAGTTTTATCAAGAGCAGTTTTATAAAGAAGCTCTATCAATGCCCGTTTTATAAAGAGCCGGGATTTATGTGTTTAATCATCTTATAAATTAAATTAATATGCGATGAGTCTACTGAGTATTTCCCCCATGAAATACTCACCCTACTTTTTAACAGTTTTGCAGATTTCGGAGACGGTGGCGAGCGATGAATGATGGTGGCAATAATCGTTGAACGGTAGAAAGTTTGACGTTAATGATTTCCGTATTTTCCAAACAATCGAATAATTTAGAGAAGTTCATTTATTTGAGAAATTATGATATTGGCAATTTCTTTACAATATTAATGGTTCGATTTACTATTTCAAATGGTTTCATAAATGTTTTCAATTTTAGCGGCCATTACAGTTTATTTAATGTTGCCAAAAATGAATTTCAATTATTTCTTCCGCAAAAATATTATTCGAAAAATTTAGACAGAAAATGACGTAGTGAATCGGGTATACGGAACTCGGGGCGCTACAAGTTGGTATCAGAGCTAGTCTGCGTTTCTGTAGACTGGTAAAATTTTCAAAAAGAATTTTAAGAAATATTTTCCATTATAAGATTTTTATTGATGAAGATTGCCACTGCCATCATTCGTTCCACCAACTCCGAGGTAAAGAAGTTTATGATGTTTAAAGTTATTTCAGTATTTCGAATACTCATTTTTATTGATTTATGAGAAAGAATGAAGAGTATTTCGGATACTTATGATTTATGAGAAATAAGAATGTATTTCTTCGAAAATAATGATGTTATATGCTTTAATGTATGATTATGAGAAAATTTTTAAAGAAAACGAGTGTTGAGCATAATGGGAATAATATGATTTTATTGAGAATTAAGTAATGGATATTATGTTGAGTTAATTTATTATGCCTCTATGTTGAAGAGAAATTTATTATGAAGTTTGGCTTTGTGAATAAATTTTGGGAATATGATTTATGGCATATATTTATAAGTATGAGTAACTTTTGAGCCAATTAAGGTATGGAAGGAAGTAATATTGTGATATTGAAAAATATGATTTGAAATTTCTATGTTGAGGAATTATGAATTGAATTATGGGATATTTTGATGATATTGAAGTGTTGGAATCGTTTTCAATATTTTTAGATCGTTGTGATCAAATGTGGAGTTATTTATTATTGTGAGTTATGAAGTATGCTTATGGTTTGGATAAGTCCAAATTACAAGGGAGACTCTATCCAGAATTTTATCATTTGGAATTAAGAGCATAAAATGATAAGCATCTACTAAAGGAATTAAGTTTAGACATGCAAGTTCATTTACATCAAACGAGATTTAGTAGATGATAACAGAGATTTTATTATTTTCTCATAAGGAGAACACACAAGAGTCACACTGGAAAGGAAATACATGAAACACATGAAAGCATAAGAGAAAAACATGAAAAGATCCTCAGAATGAGAGATGTGTTTCCGGAGTAGCCGTATCCTACCACCTCTGATCTTTTGAGGATATAAAGAGAAAACCTTCAAAGAGGTGTGTTTCGAGAGTAAGAATACTCCGTAATCTACCACCTGGAATCTTTGAGGTACACACAAGATTTAAACATTAAGGAAATCCTAGTAAATGGAGGGGTGTCTCGAGAGTGAAAATACTCCGTACTCTACCCCCACCTATTCTAAGATTCAAAGAGTTAAGTTTACATTAACCGGACTCCATTTTCGCTTGATTCCCCTTCCTTGCGACCAATCTATCTTAACTCCTGCTGGATCTTGTATTGAGATATATGACTGCAGCTTATCCAGTAGTTCATCAATAGTAGGAGCAGAAATAAGAAGCCTTCTGGAAAATGGAGAGATGAATCCCTGTTCCACAGCATAATCAAGAAAGGTTAACAAACCATCAAAGAAATTGTTAACATTCAGAAGCCCAATAGGCTTAGTATGGAGATCTAGTTGAGCCCACGAGGTAATGTTAAAAATTTCTTCTAAGGTACCAAAACCTCCGGGCAGGGCTATAAAGGCATCAGAACCATATAACATACAAGTTATGCGTTCATGGATGGATAAGGTTTGAACTTCATGCCCTCGTGTTTTGCCTGCAACATCTACCAAAGGGACAGGTATAACACCGATTACTTTTGATTTCTCTGCAAGAGCAGATTGGGAAACACAACCCATTAGACCACTGCTACCACCCCCATATACAAGAGTGATACCTTTTTCCCCCAGTTTCTTTCCAAGATCTACAGCCGCTTCTAGATAACCGAAGCCTTTCCCTACTTTTGATCCACAAAATACACAAATAGTTTTGATCTGTCGAAGTTTTGGTGCTTCCATCTTTGATAGTAAAGAAGGGAAAACTTACGAAGAAGATGTGATTTTGGGATGCCTGAACTATGAAATATGTTTGGCTATTTAAAGCCGGAAAAATTTACTGTTTTTGATTGATTCTGAAAAAGTAAAGATTTACTTTTGACAAAATCAGCCCACTTTTGAATATTTTTATCGTATCGAGGCTGTCACCTTTCGGCGATTTAATATTTTATTTCCAGCTTTATCAAAACTCGAGAAAAGGAAAATATATTTTATTTTCAAAACGCGTGAAAGTAAGCAGCAAAATATTTTAAAAGATTTACCTTATAACATTGCTGAACTGCCAGAAGCCTCATTTTGTAAAACAGACTGGCAAACAGGATCTTTTGCTATTATATTTTGGAGACTATAACGATTTTTGTCCTCGTTAAACTGAGCGTATAAGGAGAGAAGTTCACGTTGTACATAACCACTTGGGTGCGTCTCAAGAGTCAGTCGAATATCATCCAAAGACTCCTTACTCAGTCCACCCTTTATGAATTCGATTTTATCATCCCGATTAGTAGAAGAATATCCTACTGATTTGCAACGAGTATTACAGTTCCAACGAGCACATTTGTAGCAACCACCCAGTCTTTTTGCTCTTCGTTTCTTTGCAAAAGTGCTTTTGCCTAAACCAGGCATGTGCTTTGGAAATGTTGATGGTAATTCACCAGATAGTCGAACCTTTGCTTCTATCAACCAGCGAACATCTTCTGGAATATCATGAGCCATTAGCAACCTCAATCTTTCGAGCCTTATTCTATAGATCTTTCTCAGATCATTCATAGGAAGACTGGAATAATACTTGCGAATGTTAGAAAGGATGATATCCATTGTTTGATGATTCAACCTCTTCCCAGCATGAACTATTTAAAAGCGCAAAGGATCTGAGTGAATCCGCGTGATGTTGTGACCAGCAAGAAAGCGCAGGATTATTTTAATGAAAAGAGGAGACAAGAAGTAATGCGCTGTTAAATTTTATCGATAAAGGAGATTTGATTGGAGATTTGGAATATTTTCTTGGATTATGGGTACTGATATTTTGTTTTAATAATGATAATCTTGGTATAATGTGATGATACGAGGAAAGTAAAATGAGTACCGTATTGAATCAGAATTCATACGTATATACAAGTGAAAGAAATACTTTGCAGGAAATGTGGTGACATTTAAGTATAGAATCTTAGTTTTGGGAGATATTTGTTTACTGAATTTTGGGTTACAAATATTGGAAAGATAAGTTGATGATATTATGTTGATATGTTTGGGTATATTACGTAGAGAAAATATTCAGGTAATTCTTTGATTTTTTTTGGGAATTTTCGATGATAAGAAGAGAGATTCTGATTAAGTATTCAGAAATTATAAGATTAAGTAAGTTTAATTTCGAGGACGAAATTATTTTAAGGGGGTAAGATTATAGCGACCCATAATTTTTATGCAATGAATAATTATTTTAATATTTAGAAAATTGAGTCGCTATTGTTTTGAAATTAATGCCGCGACGGATTCGTCTAGCCAAGTCAAGAAATATCGAATTTGTTCGATTTTAAATTTAATATTCGAATTTCTAAAATTATATTACTTTAATTATTTATTCAAAGTATTATTTCAAAATCATATTTTCAGTTCAAAATATATCTGTTTTAAATACATTTTCAAATCAAAGTAGTCAAATTTTTAGTTAATTATCCTAAACCTAATTTCATCCACGTTTTCATCTTTACACCAAATTCATCATTTAAACAAAATTATTCCCCATGATAGTTTCCCCTTTCTACTTTTCTTTTCCACTCCTCCATCATCATTTTGTCCCAACACCATCTCCTTTCCACCTCATTAATCACCCACAACACTTATTAAACAATTATCCTCAGCATCTTAACGCCGAAAGCTATAGCTTTCAGTATACTACCTTCACCCAATCAGTCTTTTCCATCCTTATAACAATACAACCATCACACAGATCACAAACCTGCAACCAGCACTCTTCAAACCATTTCAGCCACCACAAACTGCACCACCAAAATTCAAGCACAACCAGTAAGCCACCACTGTTTCATCAATGCAGTCACCACTGTCAACCAACAATCCTCAAATCCTAAGCAAACCAATCTGCAACATCATCCTAACCATAGACATCCAAAATTCCAGCAGTTACACCCAAATTGCAGCCACCATCACTACACAACCGTCACCACCCCTGCAGCACCACCAATCATCATCATCACATGACTCTGTCACACTTCCAAGAAATTAATTCACAGCCAATTCATAAAACCACAGTTCAACCGCTACACTGCACCATCTCCATCAACCCAAGTTGACCTCTCTACCAAACCATAGTTTCAGCAACTCCAGTATCAATTTCCTCTGCAATCATCACACGACTAATATCAAAGCTAATTGCAAATCCCAATTACATCCATTTCAGCTTTTCCCCAAACTGCCCAGTCCTAAATCAACTTCCATTTTTAATTCAAATCAAAACCCAAAACTGAGAAGAATCGAAGCCTAGAACCTTACCTTGATTCGACCTAGCTCTGGCCTGATTTCCACCGGAAGAACCGCGAATTTAAGCCTCGTTATTTGACTTGGTTCGCACACAAACTCGCACCCAATCCTCTCATAAACCTTAACCACTCTCTTGCCGTCGTTCACCGCTACCTTCCGGCGATGTTGCGCCGGCACACCGTTGCCGGAAATCACGATTTTCTCTCGCAACCCTCGCACTTCCGCCTCTCGTTTTCCTCTCGCCTGTCTCACTCTGTCTGAATAATGAGAGATGAGAGATAAGATCTGAATATAATTTTTATTTTTCAGAAATTTCACTTAAGCCCTCAAGTTTGAATAGTCATCCAATTCAGTCCCTATAGTTTTAAAACAATTCATTTCAGTCTCCAAGTTTTAAATGAGTTTTATTTCAGTCCTTTCAGTTTTTAAACTTATCAATTTCAGCCCTTAAATTTTAAATAAGTTTTTCCAGTCCTTTTAACTTCAAACTTATCATTTCAGTCCCTGCTGATTTTATTAATTTGATTTTAAGCCCAAGTTTTAAAAGTATTCATTTTAGTCCCTCAACTATCAAAAGTATTCATTTTAATCCCTCAACTTTCAAAATATTCATGTTAAATCCCAACTTTTGAAAATATTCATTTTAGTCCCTCAACTATCAAAAGTATTCATTTTAATCCCTCAACTTTCAAAACATCAATTTTAGTCCTCAAAATTATAATTTATCATTTTGAACTATATATTCGATATACTAAAGTGACTTATTGGCTAAGACGAAGCGTACGGAGAATTTAAAGAAATTGAAGTCATTCCCGCTCAACTTTGCACTCGTCGGATTTGAGGTAGACTCGCACTTATTAATTGATTTAAATTATGATTTCATATGAATGTCATGTGACTTGTGAAAGTCAATTTTTAAGAAAAACAAGTATGTTTTTATGAAAGGTAAATATACCTTATGTTTTTATGAAAAGTAAGTATACCCTATGTTTTTACGATAATGTTTTATATGTTTTGGATCATTGCTATGCACATAAGAATTCTTACCACCTAAGTTCGGTAGAATTCTGTGTCTCCATAAGTTTATGAGGATTTACCACCTAAGTTCGGTAAAATTCCTGCCTTTCCATATGTTTATGAGGATTTACCACCTAAGTTCGGTAAAATTCCTGTCGCGTATGTTTATGAGGATTTCGATATTATCCTATGTTATGATGAAAACTTACTGTTATTATGATTTTACTGCATAAGAATTCTTGCCACCTAAGTTCGGTAAAGTTCTTGTGTCTATTTATGTTTATGAGGATTTAAATCCTATCTTATGTTATTCTTTCAAAAGAAATTATGCTTGGCATAATTAAAATATTTTATAAGTATATGGTTTTCAAAGAGCTGTTTTCAAAGAGCCTATGATTTGCAAAATATGTCCCGTGCTGTAATGCACAATATGAGTTTTATCAAGAGCAGTTTTATAAAGAAGCTCTATCAATGCCCGTTTTATAAAGAGCCGGGATTTATGTGTTTAATCATCTTATAAATTAAATTAATATGCGATGAGTCTACTGAGTATTTCCCCCATGAAATACTCACCCTACTTTTTAACAGTTTTGCAGATTTCGGAGACGGTGGCGAGCGATGAATGATGGTGGCAATAATCGTTGAACGGTAGAAAGTTTGACGTTAATGATTTCCGTATTTTCCAAACAATCGAATAATTTAGAGAAGTTCATTTATTTGAGAAATTATGATATTGGCAATTTCTTTACAATATTAATGGTTCGATTTACTATTTCAAATGGTTTCATAAATGTTTTCAATTTTAGCGGCCATTACAGTTTATTTAATGTTGCCAAAAATGAATTTCAATTATTTCTTCCGCAAAAATATTATTCGAAAAATTTAGACAGAAAATGACGTAGTGAATCGGGTATACGGAACTCGGGGCGCTACAGTAAAATATTATGACTCCATTATTTTTTTACCATCCGGGTAAAGCAAATAAGGTTGCAGGTGCTTTAAGCAGAAGAATGTTGGACATTTATCAGTTTTGGGAGCAACTCAAGATCAGTTGATTCGAGATTTTCAAAATCTGAGAATCAAAGTACGAGCCCCATCAGTTCAAGGGTCTAGCAGATTGGAAAATATGATAGTTAAACCTGATTTGAGAGGTCAGATTGTAATAGCTTAGAAAGGTGATAAATTCTTAGAGAAGATTAGATCTGAAGTGGGAACCAACAAGAGAGTAGGTTTCGAGATCGTCTCTAATAGAGCAAGTTGATTTTGTTCAAGGGGGTGGTCATCCACAGAATAATCCCTATTCGAACACATACAATCCAGGGTGGCGAAATCATCCTAACTTTGGATGGAGAGACAATCAAAGTACAAGTAGACCACTGTGACGACCCGAAACCTTAACGACTCGGATGTCATGAAACTTGCATAAACTCGTAAGATAAAAAAGTTCAACAAATAATTTCGTAATATTTAAATCTTCATAAGAAAGAACTTAAATTAAACATAAAGGTTTAATAAAGAAATCAACAATAATTAAATGTGTCTAGAAATTTTATAAACAAAATTATGAATAAAAGTCCAATTTATTTTCTGATTCGCTATCTCCCGCCATCTCCACGTTGACCATTTCGAACCAATCAATTATCTGGAAAGGGGGAAACATAAAGGGGGTGAGAAAATCTGAATAAGTATACACGTATTTATCATAAATCTTGAAATCATAATTCATGCGTAATGGAGACAGGAAAACTATACTGAACATAGGTGGTATGAGTTTGCATGCGTAGCGCTACTAATACTCCGGTCCGAATCTTAGAACATACATATGGACCATAGCATATTATTTCAAAAGGTATAACTTAAATTACACGTATATACTTACTGTCTCGTGGATGAATTAATGATATAACTTTAAAGTGCTTCGAACTTTGTGCGTGCTAAAAATTCCCTTACTTTGAAATTCGTATGTGTAATGTGTTTGTATACGTGAGATTGATTGATGGAGAGAGAAAACACAAAAGTGGTTTTGTGTGTGTGTAAGAAAAGTAACGTGAAAGGGGGTATATTTATAGGATGAAGAATCTATTTTTGCTAGTTTTTGGAACCAAAATCATTCCATATAATGAACACACAATTTTGGCCAAAATGGAAGTAATATAATTTGTCTTGGCATAAATAATATTATTTTCATATGAAATAATATTATTGTTTTCATAATTCATAATTTCCATGCGTACTTATATCTTACCATTTTTCCTATAAATCAAATCTTCAATTTTACCTTATATGGAGACACACACACACACACACACACACACACACACATAATATATAACATATTTAATATATAATATAACATAAAAATTTAACCCTAAAAATATATTTAGGTTTTCAATATGCAGTCCAAATTAATTGCACCCATGATCCTTAGTTAGTGGTCAACATCTAATTGACACCTAAACTTTAAAGAGATTTAACTTAAGTGTATGTGTGTTATAATCTACCATTCTTAAAATAAATTTCGTCCTCGAAATTTCTATTTTCCCTTCTTCACTATGTGTTATGCACTTAACACCTCTCGTGGGGAAAGATCAACCTCTAAGGGGGTACTAGCATGTTCCATAGGTGCATAAAATTCACTAAGGGAGATTCTATCGAAGCATGAGCAGGTGTATGAGATATAATAATGTCACCTGCTAAAGTATTGCGGTCCTAATCCTCTTCCAGCCTGGTGAGTGCAAACACCCGAGCTTGCCCTTTAGGGAGATCCTCAAACTTATGTTGTTGTTGCGTCTGGCCTTTAGGACAGAGTTTTGCCATGTGATCTGTTTCTCCGTAGTTGAAACATGCACGGGTTCCCATGAGACACACTCCAGCATGGCGCTTTTGGCATTTCCCACAAATCGGATGCTCTTGGAAGTCGTTTGTAGTCGAGTTCCATTTGCCTTTCTTTGAAGAGTCCAGTATTCCTTTTTCATTGTTGTCCTCGCATTTACGTTTCTCAGGTGGTCCAGACTGTTGGTTATAACTACTATCAGAATTCTCCCTGAAATTGGCTAGTTGAGCTTTAGCTAGCACCTCATGGTATGTAGGCAATTCAAAAGTTACCACAGCCTGCCTAAGATCATCCCTCAAACCTTGTTCGAAACGCCTTGCGCGTTTGAGCTCGGTGTCAACCAATTCTGGAGCGCGTAGCGTGACAACTCGTCAAACTTTCTTTCATAGTCTGTCAGGGTCATTGCTCCCGTTTCAACATCAAAAACTCTGCTTCCTTCTGGCTCCGGATACTCTGTGGGTAGTACTTTTGAAGAAATAGTTCTTTTAATTGATCCCATGTCCATATGTTATCACGAGTTCTGGACCTAACGGTTGAGTCCCACCAGTGCCTAGCACCTTTTTGCAACATAAATGCTGCACAAGTCACCTTCTTCGGGTCTGGACATTCGATGAGATCAAATATCCTTTCAATGTTAGCTATCCAATCTTTAGCTACTAACGGGTCAGGGCCACCATCAAATGTTGGCGGTTGAAGTTTCCTAAATTGCTCAACAATAGCAGCAGTATTCCTTTGGCCCTCGGTAGGATGTACTGGAGCTGGCAGCGGTGCTGCTTGTGTGAAATTTTGCATCATTTCTATGAATTGTTGAGCAAATTGCGCGTCATTGGCATTGCCCGTAGCGGTATTCCTATTGTTCTTATTTCTACTGCGAGTATCCATGTCCTTAAATAAAATGGTAAAATTACTTATAATTGAAACGAGTTAGGGAAAGGAAACATAATTACTTTTCTTTCAAGAATGGAAGTTTTTCTAAAGTTTCATAAATGGATGTTGCTATTATCGAAATTTCATGGGTGTTTCCTCAAAGTTTATCCATAAAGTTTTGAGAGGAGGAATTGTTTTCTAGTAGTACTATTGTCTTTGTTTTATTGGTTTGGACATCACTATTAAAAGTCTTCGAAGAAATTGGAGGGGTCATTGCGGTCCCACTTAAAACCCAATTTCTTTAGGCATGTTAATAGCCTGGTGACAAAGTCCTCTAATGCCACGAACGTGCCAGTCAAGAAAACTCGAACAAAAGTAACAATAATTTTCCACAGTTTTTCCCTTGCTTTTTACACAAAGGTAGTGATAAAGGGATAAATCATTGCACTAGGATTTGGAATTTAGAGAGGAGATACAAATGATCATCCACAGTTTTTCCTTGCTTTTACACAAAGGTCGGGATGAATCATTGTATGAGAATTTATTATCATCTTATTGTTTATTATGAAAAGGTTTATACCTAACTAAAAATTTTCCCTCGCTAGGCATACATGCAATTCGCATAACTGCTACAATATTTTGCTAACAAACTAAAATCAATTATTATCATATAAAACATTTATGACATAACATTACTAATTTTCATATTTATCATGCTTCAATGAAATCATAACTAATTAATAACTTGTAAAACAAATAACATACCTTGTTCGATAAGTCAAGACGTGGAGAGACGTAGCGGAGCGATGACTTAAAATATCTCATGACTAAAATACTATTTCTTAGAAAAATAGTTATCAATTCATATCTTCATATGATGTTGGGCTTAATTAACCTATTATCATTACATAACATAATCTAAGTAGCCCAATTAAAAGTTTACATAAAATTAGCCCAATTCAACATAATAGGAAAAAAAACATTTATTAGTCCGACTAAACTTTCATATAAATTGAGCCCATACTATCATAAAAAATTTTTTTTGGTAGTTCAAATAAATTTTCATACAAGGGCAAAAGCCCAAAAAAACTAACATAATCATAATTTAATCTATATTTTCAAAGCATAAAGAAAAACAACTCTTTCTTGAACAACGATCGTGAATAGTGACTGCGCACTGTTCACATCGATGAACAGTGACGCGATCACTGCAGTGACGCGGTCACTGTTCACGTCAGTGAACAGTGACGTGAACAGTTGGTGGATACTGTTCACCGAAGTGAACAATAATTTTTATTTATTTATTTATTTATTTTTTAAGGGCTTTGACGTGAATTATTTTTTTTTAAAAAAAAAAAAATAAGACAAACAAATATACTTAACCCTAAATAACATAATTTATTGCCTATTTCAAAACATTTTTTTTTTTTTTTTTGAAGATATTAAAGTTTACAGGAAAACATACCTTTTCTCTGATACCAATTGTGACGACCCGAAACCTAAACAACTCGGATGTCACGAAACTTGCGTAAACTCATAAGATAAAATAGTTTAACAAATAATTTCGTAATATTTAAATCGTCATAAGAAAGAATTTAAATTAAACATAAAGGTTTAATATAGAAATCAACAATAATTAAATGTGTCTAGAAATTTTATAAGCAAAATTATGAATAAAAGTCTAATTTATTTTTTGATCCGCTATCGCCCGCCATCTCTACGTTGACCTTTTCGAACCAATCAATTATCTGGAAAGGGGGAAACATAAAGGGGGTGAGAAAATCTCAATAAGTATACACGTGTTTATCATAAATCTTGAAATCATAATTCATACGTAATGAAGACACGAAAACTATACCGAACATAGGTTGTATGAGTTTGCATGCGTAACGCTACTAAAACTCCGGTCCGAATCTTAGAACATACATATGGACCATAGCATATTATTTCAAAAGGCATAACTTAAATTACACGTATATACTTACTGTCTCGTGGATGAATTAATGATATAACTTTAAAGTGCTTCGAACTTTGTGCCTGCTAAAAATCCCCTTACTTTGAAATTCGTATGTGTAATGTGTTTGTATATGTGTGATTGATTGATGGAGAGAGAGTGATGTGATCCAGACCACGGATACAAGCCCGCACAAAGATCCGTTGAAGATCAAAGGAGGGTCGATGACTCGATTGCAAACAAAGAGGGCCAACGAAGCAATGGATAAGCTAGTTCAAGGAACAATGGCCAAAACAATGTTCGTGTCATCAAAAGAAGTAAGTTCCATGTTGGGACCGAGCCAAAACGACGTGTGGATCAACCTCATTCAAGCCGTCGAAGAAAATTGTGAAATTTCAAGAATTATGGCCGTAACATATGGGAGCTCACAGCCGTAACCAACTCACTGCTGAAATTGATTTTGCGAGACATAAGGGATTACGACCGTAAAGGTTGAGTATCACGGCCGTAATGGAGTCACTGCTTAAAACTGGAATTTGGACGTTTTTGGACTTACGGCCGTAAGTCATATTGTCACGGCCGTAAGAGTGGATCAGTAACAAGGTTACGGCCGTAAGTCATATTGTCACGGCCGTAAGAGTTGATCAGTAACAATGTTACGGCCGTAAGGGAGTTAGTCACGGCCGTAAAAGCCTATACGCGTGAATTTAGGGTTTTAATTATTTCCTTATTTTTGGTTATTTGTTTCCTTGTTTAATTAGAACTCTTAACCTAGATTTTGACCCTATTTATAGGGATGTAATTTTCATTATTCATTAGACAACTTTGATATTATTATTGAGAGGCAATTTGCTTTCATACTTTATTCTTTATTGAATAAAATCCGAACTTGCGAGTTTAATTCTTGTTTGTTCAAATCTTGGGTGAGATTTATTTTCATTGTGATCAAGAGGTCAACATATCTATTGATTATGTTGGTTGCTTGGTTCAATTAATTTGAATCAATCTCGAAATCGTGATTCTTTGGAGTTCTTGGGTCGATTCCAATAATTTGTGGGTTGCGTAGCTACAATTGCTACATGGTTTGCATCATCTGGTATCAGAGCTTAGGCTCCAAAAATCAAGGTTATATCTTTGTTTTGTTTTCTTGAGTCTTCTTTAATCTTGTTCTTCGTGTTCTTCCAGTTCTTGAGTTTTTAATCAAAAAAGTTTCACAAAAAAAATTCAATGGTCGTTATTTCCTTCGTTTGTTATCCAAATTAAATTTCGCTTGTTTATTCTTTCTCGAAGTTGAATTTTCGAGAAATCCACAAAAAAAAAAAAAAAAACGAAAATTCTCAGTTCAATAAAAATAGTTGATATTTGATTTCAAGAATTATTTTCTTGAAACAATCTTAGTTTCCATAAAAGTGTCAAGTTCTATATCGAGTCAAATTCCATTCTGTAAAGGTCTTCTTCAAGTTTTCCAAACAGTTCATAAAATTCACACTCTTACTCGATTTGAATCAGTCGGGCTTAAACTTGTTTGAGTTCGGGTTCGTTCTTTGAAGCAATTGGGGTGAAAGCCATTGAGTGGAAAAAGGCAGAGATGTGAGATCAATAGAGGGTAAAAGCGAAATTTGAGTGATACACGAGCGAAATACACGTGAGGCATATAATATTTAGTTTTAGAATGTCTGAACAATCTTCTACTACAAAAAACAACGATCGAGCCAACATGACGGAAGAGATGGTACAACGGTTTGAGCGGTTTTTTGGTGATGTGGTAGGTAGATTAGAAAGACTTGAGCAACCTCGGGAAGTGCCTAATGCCCGTAGGCAAGGTGGGCAAGATCGTAGAGTAGAGGGGATCGATGAGAATGAAGAAGGTAGTGATTTTGACGATGGGGCAATTGTGGATAGAGTAGTTAGGCATGGAAGAAGGGATAGAGATCTTGGTGGCGATAGGATGGATGGTAGAGTGAGCAACATCAAAATGACAATTCCGTCATTCAAGGGTAGGAGCGATCCGGAAGCATACCTAGAATGGGAAAAGAAGATGGAATTAATTTTCAATTGCTACACTTATTCGAAAGAGAAAAAGGTTAAGGTAGTTGTACTTGAATTCTCCGATTACGCTATTACTTGGTGGGATCAATTGGTGACTTCTAGGAGGAGGAATCGCGAGAGGTCCGTTAGTACTTGGGATGATTTAAAAGCTATCATGAGAAAGAGGTTCGTTCCTAGTCATTACCATCGGGAGCTTCATCAAAAATTACAAAGTCTATACCAAGGATCAAAGAGTGTGGAGGATTATCATAAGGAGATGGAGATGTTGATGATTAGAGCTAATGTAGAAGAGGATAGGGAGGCTACGATGGCTCGATTTTTGAATGGGTTGAATAGGGATATAGCTAATGTGGTTGAACTGCAAAATTATTTGGAGATGGAAGATATGTTTCACATGACTATAAAGGTGGAGAAGCAAATAAAGAAAAAGGGAACAGCAAGGTATCAATCTGGTTCTAATTATTCTTGGAAGCCGAAGTGGGATAGTAAAGGAGATGGGACTGTTTCTAAAGGGAAGTTTGAAGCACCAAAAGGGAAGGAGGAACAAGCTAATAAACTAGTACCTAAAGGGGAACCTCAACCAGCTAGGAGTAGAGACATTCAATGCTTCAAATGTTTGGGGAGAGGGCATGTGGCATCTCAATGTCCTAATAGGCGAGTGATACTTGTGCTGAAGGATGGAGCCATGGAGAGTGATAGTGAGGAAGAGGATTATACCGATATGCCGACGTTGGAGGAAGTATGTGATGACGAGGATGTGTTATCCGGGGAGCATGGCGAGTTATTAGTGGCAAGGAGAGCTCTTAGTGCTCAAATCAACACGGATGATTTGGAACAACAACGGGAGAACATATTCCATACACGATGTCACATTAATAACAAGGTTTGCACTAACGTCGCTAGTACTATACTTGTTGAAAAATTAGGATTACCTTTGTTAAAACATCCTAAACCTTATAGGCTTCAATGGTTAAATGATAGTGGAGAAATTAAGGTGAATAGGAGGGTGTTGGTGAGTTTTTCTATTGGTAGCTATGTGGATGATGTTATGTGTGATGTGGTTCCTATGCATGCCGGACACATTTTGTTGGGTAGACCTTGGCAATATGATAGGAAGGTAACGCATGATGGGTATAAAAATAGGTATAGCTTTACCAAAGGGGGGAAAACCATTACACTTGCACCATTGACACCGTCACAAGTGTATGAAGATCAAATAAAATTGAAAAATGATGAAGAAAAAAGAGTGAAGGAAAATGTGAGAAAGAGAGTTGAGGCCACGACCTCAGAAAAAGGAGAGGAAAAGAGAGTTGGAGCCACGACTCCAGAAAAAGGAGAGGCGAGAGAAAAAATGAGTGTTGGGGTACATAACTCAGAAAAAGGAGAGGGAGCGAAGAGTGCCAGAAAAGAAAGAAAAATGAGTTTCTACGCAAAAAGGAGTGAAATCAAGAAAGTATTCATGGAAGAATGGCCAATGGTCCTTCTGCTATACAAGGAATCATTCCTTGCATTTGATGAAACTAACAAATCCCTCCCTAGTTTGGCTATTTCTCTCTTGCAGGAATTTGACGATATATTTCCCGATGACATACCTAGTGGGTTACCACCCATTCGAGGTATTGAACATCAAATTGATTTTGTACCTGGAGCAGTCATTCCGAACCGCTCCGCTTATCGAAGTAACCCCGAGGAGACGAAGGAGCTCCAAAGGCAAGTGGAGGACTTGATGAGCAAAGGGTATATAAGGGAAAGTATGAGTCCATGTGCCGTCCCCGTGTTACTTGTACCCAAGAAGGACGGGACTTGGAGAATGTGTGTCGATTGTAGGGCCGTCAACAACATAACGGTAAAGTATCGTCATCCTATTCCTAGGTTAGATGATATGTTGGATGAATTGCATGGCTCTAGCATATTTAGTAAAATTGACCTTAAGAGTGGTTATCATCAAATTCGAATGAAAGAAGGAGATGAGTGGAAAACTGTTTTTAAAACTAAGTATGGCCTGTATGAATGGTTAGTAATACCTTTTGGACTTACTAATGCACCTAACACATTTATGCGTTTAATGAATCATGTTTTACGTACATTTATGGGTAAATTCGTTGTAGTTTACTTCGATGATATCTTGATATATAGTAAAACTTTGAATGAGCATGTGGAGCATATTGGTGTGTGCTTGTGGTTTTAAGACAAGAGCAACTTTTTGCTAATTTTAAAAAGTGTGACTTTTGTATGGAAAAAGTTGTGTTTCTTTTGTTATGTGGTTAGTGCTAAAGGAATAGAAGTAGATGAAGAAAAAGTCAAAACTATTAAAGAATGGCCAACACCTAAAAGCGTAACTGAGATTAGGAGTTTTCATGGCTTGACTAGTTTTTATAGGCGCTTTGTTAAAAATTTTAGCACGATTGCCGCACCACTCACAGAAATTGTCAAAAAAAGTGTAGGTTTTAAATGGGGAGTAGAACAGGAACATGCATTTGAAACAATCAAAAATATGTTGTGTAAAGCACCGGTTTTATCACTTCCTAACTTTAATGCAGGATCAAAGGCCAATCGCCTATTTTAGTTAAAAACTAAAAGGGGCTGCACTTAATTACCCCACATATGACAAGGAGTTATACTCACTTGTGCGTGCTTTGGAGACATGACAACATTACTTGTGACCACGGGAGTTCGTGATACACACTGATCATGAATCCTTGAAGCATTTGAGAGGTCAAGCTAAGCTGAGTAAGAGACATGCAAGGTGGGTAGAATTTATCGAAACATTTCCCTATGTCATCCGATACAAACAAGGTAAGGAAAATGTGGTGGCAGATGCATTGTCTCGAAGGTATGTTCTTTTAAATTCTTTAAATTCTAAATTACTTGGATTTGAATACATTAAGGACATGTATGCTAGTGATCTGGACTTTTCTAATATTTATGAATTATGTGGTAAAGGGGCTGTGGATAGGTTCTTTAAACATGATGATTATTTATTTCGAGAAAATAAATTGTGTGTCCCTAGGTGTTCAATGAGGGAGTTACTTGTGAGAGAGGCCCAAAGTGGAGGTTTAATAGGTCATTTTGGGGCTAAAAAGACCATTGAAATCCTAAGTGAACATTTCTATTGGCCTAAGATGAAGATTGATGTGGTTCGAGTTTGTAATAGATGCATTACTTGTAAGAAGGCTAAATCTAGGATTAAACCCCATGGATTATATTTGCCTTTACCTGTACCTAGTGAACCTTGGGTCGATATCTCTATGGATTTTGTTTTGGGACTACCTAGGACTAAGAAGGGAAGAGATTCAATTTTTGTGGTAGTAGATCGCTTTAGAAAAATGGCACATTTCATACCATGCCACAAAACTGATGATGCTACTAACATAGCTGAAATTTTGTTTCGGGAAGTCGTGCGCTTACATGGGGTTCCTAAAAGAATTGTCTCGAATAGGGATGTTAAATTCCTTAGTCATTTTTGGGGAGTCTTATGGAACAAATTAGGAACAAAACTACTTTTTTCTACAACTTGTCACCCACAGACCGATGGACAGACCGAGGTAGTAAATAGGACAATGATTCAATTGTTGCGCACCATAATCAATAAAAATTTGAAAAATTGGGAAGAGTGTTTACCATTTATTGAATTTGCATATAATAGGGCTATACATTCTACTACTTCTTATTCACCATTTGAAATTGTTTATGGTTTTAATCCGCTAACACCATTGGATTTAATTCCTTTACCTGTGAATGAACATAGTAGTTTAGATGGAAAGAAAAAGGCTGAGATGGTCAAAGCACTCCAGACAAGGTGAGGTTGGCGATTGAAAAGAAAAATGAACATTATGCTTCGTAGGCTAACAAAGGAAGAAAATGCGTTATATTTGAACCCGGTGATTGGGTTTGGGTACATTTGAGAAAGGAGCGGTTTCCAGAACAACGCAAGTCAAAGTTACAACCGCGAGGAGATGGTCCATTCCAAGTGATCGAAAGGATCAACAACAATGCCTATAAACTCGATCTTCCTAGTGAGTATAAAGTTTCGGAGTCATTTAATGTTTCTGATCTATCTCCGTTTGATGCAGGTACATATTTGAGGTCGAATCGTTTCGAAGAGGGAGGGGATGATGTGATCCAGACCACGGATACAAGCCCGCACAAAGATCCGTTGAAGATCAAAGGAGGGCCGATGACTCGATTGCAAACAAAGAGGGCCAACGAAGCAATGGATAAGCTAGTTCAAGGAACAATGGCCAAAACAATGTTGGTGTCATCAAAAGAAGTAAGGTCCATGTTGGGACCGAGCCAAACGACGAGTGGATCAACCTCATTCAAGCCGTCGAAGAAAATTGTGAAATTTCAAGAATTACGGCCGTAACATATGGGAGCTCACGGCCGTAACCAACTCACTGCTGAAATTGATTTTGCGAGACATAAGGGATTACGGCCGTAAAGGTTGAGTATCACGGCCGTAATGGAGTCACTGCTTAAAACTGGAATTTGGACGTTTTTGGACTTACGGCCGTAAGTCATATTGTCACGGCCGTAAGAGTGGATCAGTGACAAGGTTACGGCCGTAAGGGAGTTAGTCACGGTCGTAAAAGCCTATACGCGTGAATTTAGGGTTTTAATTATTTCCTTATTTTTGGTTATTTGTTTCCTTGTTTAATTAGAACTCTTAACCTAGATTTTGACCCTATTTATAGGGATGTAATTTTCATTATTCATTAGACAACTTTGATATTATTATTGAGAGGCAATTTGCTTTCATACTTTATTCTTTATTGAATAAAATTCGAACTTGCGAGTTTAATTCTTGTTTGTTCAAATCTTGAGTGAGATTTATTTTCATTGTGATCAAGAGGTCAACATATCAATTGATTATGTTGGTTGCTTGGTTCAATTAATTTGAATCAATCTCGAAATCGTGATTCTTTGGCGTTCTTGGGTCGATTCCAATAATTTGTGGGTTGCGTAGCTACAATTGCTACGTGGTTTGCATCAGAGAGAAAACACAAAAGTGGTTTTGTGTGTGTGTGTAAGAAAAGAGACGTGAAGTGGGGCATATTTATAGGGCGAACAATCTATTTTTGCTAGTTTTTGGAACCAAAATCATTTTATATAATGAACACACAATTTTGGCCAAAATGGAAGTAATATAATTTGTCTTGGTATAAATAATGTTATTTCCATATGAAATAATATTATTATTTTCATAATTCATAATTTTCACGCGTACATATATCTTACCATTTTTCCTATAAATCAAATCTCCAATTTTACCTTATATGGAGCTATATACATATATATATATATATATATATATATATATATATCAAGATTTGATTACCACTATTAAGGTAATAAATATTGATTTGAAATAATTATACTAAAATTAAATATTCTAATATATATCATAACATGAATCGTACCAATTATATATATAGACACACACACACACACACACACACACACACACACACACACACACGCTAACATATATAATATATAACATCTTTAATATATAATATAACATAGAAATTTAACCCTAAAAATATATTTGGGTTTTCAATATGCAGTCCAAATTTGTTACACCCATGATCCTTAGTTAGTGGTCAACATCTAATTTACCCCTAAACTTTAAAGAGATTTCACTTAAGTGTATGGGTGTTATAACCACAACAACCTATGTACCAGAAAGAAGATAAGCAATTTTCAATTGAAGATCTACTTGGAAAATTTATCGAGAAAATCGAGCAGTACATGGGTAAAAATGATCAGTTTATGAGAAGGATAGAGACTACACTTCAAAATCAACAGGCAGCTATAAAGAACCTGGAAACACAGGTGGCGCAGATGGCAATAGCTATTTCGGGGAGACAGCAAGGTGCTCTACCTAGCAACACAGAAATAAATCCTAGAGAGCATGTGAAAGCCATTACTACTAGAAGTGGGACTCAACTACCAGAGATCAATGTTAAACAGTCATCTGTTAACCAGGATAAGGGGGTAGAATAGGAAGAAGAGCAGAATCGAGCGTTAGAAAATACTTCTGAAACAAAGGATGAGTCAAATAAGGTGAAATCATCAATTAATCCTTATGAGACTCCAATTCCTTTTCCACAGAGGTTAAAGAATCAGAAGGTTGACAAACAGTTCGAGAAATTTCAAAACATCTTCAAAAAGATTCATATCAACATCCCCTTCGCATATGCACTTGCTCAAATGCCTAGTTATGCAAAATTCATGAAGGACATCTTGACACACAAAAGAAAGCTGGAGCAATATGAGACAGTGATGCTTTCAGAGGACTGCAGTGCTAGATTGCAAAATAAACTTCCAACGAAATTAGATGATTCAGGGAGTTTTACTATACTTTGTAAAATTAGAAATTTTAACTTTGATAATGCTTTATGTGATTTAAGAGCAAGCATTAACTTGATGTCATTCTCTATTTGCAGGAAATTAGGTTTTGGGGGAATCGAAACCAACAACAGTGACTTTACAGCTGGCAAATCGATCAATCACTTATCCAAGGGGAATAATTGAAGACATTCTGGTAAAAGTGGAGAAATTCATTTTTCGAGTTGATTTCGTTGTGCTGGATATGGAGGAAGACAAGAATGTATCATTGATATTGGGGAGACCATTCTTGAGGACTGGGGGTGCAATAATTGATGTGGGAAAATGACAGCTCAAATTGCAGTTCGACAATGAGGAAATCTCATATGATATCTATAAAGCAATGAAGTATCCTACCCCCATCAAGTTCATGCTATCGAGTCGATGTTGTAAATGGGGCAGTACAGGAAGTAGTACGGGAAGTATTTAGCTTGGAAAATTCATCTGACCCTTTGGAAGTAGTCATTATGAATTCAAGTTCCATCAATTCATTGTCAAAGAAGAGCTTAAAGCATGCAAGGAATTTTTGGCAAAACCTCCATTTAGAAGCAGAACACGTTTTGAAAATTTGGGGATGAGTTCTACAAAGCCACTTCCATCCATTCAGCAGCCTCCAAAGCTAGAAATCAAGCAATTACCACGTCACCTTTGCTATGCATATTTGGGAGAGTCTTCTACTCTACCTGTCATAGTGGCTAGCTTTATCACAGAGGTTGAAGAAGAGAAACTACTTGGAGTCCTGCGAGATCACAAAAGGGCTATTTGGTGGACCATTGCTTACATAAAAGGCATTAGTCCGGCACTTTGTATGCACAAAATACTAATGGAAGAAAATTTCAAACCAACGGTTGATGGACAAAGGAGGTTGAACCCAAATATGATAGAGGTGGTTAGAGCATAAGTGATGAAACTTTTGGATGCATGAATCATTTATCCCATATCACTGGGTTAGTCCAGTTCAGGTTGTACCAAAGAAAGGGGGAATCACAGTAGTGCAAAATGAAAAAAAGGAGCTAATCCCAACAAGAATAATTACTGGGTGGAGAGCTTGTATAGACTATCGCAAACTCAACAATGTAACAAGAAATGATCACTTTCCCCTTCCTTTCATTGATCAGATGTTGGAAAGATTAGCATGTCATTCACATTATTGTTTTCTAGATGGATACTCAGTGTATAATCAGATTGCCATCCCACCAGAAGATCAGGAGAAGACAACATTTAGCTGCCCCTATGGTACTTTTACCTATCGCCAGATGCCATTTGGTTTATGTAATGCTCCAGCCACGTTTCAGTGATGTATGATGGCTATCTTCTCAGATATGGTAGAAAAATTTATTGAAGTGTTCATGGACGATTTTTCAGGTTTTGGGTCTTCATTTGATGAGTGCTTAGAACACTTGAAACTGGTTCTACAAAGATGTGAAGAAACGAATTTGGTGCTCAACTGGGAGAAATGCCACTTTATGGTGAAGGAAGGAATCATTCTAGGGCACAGGATTTCAGAAAAGGGTATTGAGGTAGACAAAACAAAAATTCAAGTAATTGAGAAGTTACCACCTCCGACTTCAGTAAAAGGTGTTCGAAGTTTTCTTGGCCATGTAGGATTCTACAGGCGCTTCAATAAAGACTTCTAGAAAATCACAAAGTAATTGTGTAACTTGTTGATGAAAGAGGTACCATTTATTTTCTCTGAAGAATGTTTGGTAGCTTTTAATACTTTGAAGGAGAGATTGATATCTGCGCCGGTGATCAGCGCACCTGATTGAGAGCTACCATTTGAATTGATGTGCGATGCAAGTGATTATACAGTAGGAGCTGTTATGAGGCAACAAAGAGGTAAAATATTTCACATGATTTATTATGCCAGACGGACTCTCAATTATTCACAGCTTAATTATGCCACTACTGAGAAGGGGGTTACTTGCTGTTGTATATGCTTCTGATAAATTTCGTTCTTATCTGGTGGGGTAAAAGGTAACAGTTTACACAAACCACGCTGCATTGAAACATTTGTTGAGTAAAGAGGATGCAAAACTCAGGTTGATCAGATGGATACTGCTGTTGCAAGCAAATTCTTGGAAATCAAGGATAAAAAGAGGTGTGAGAATGAAGTAGCAGATGTTTGGTGTAGAGGAGGCTCCGTGGTATGCAGACATTGTGAACTACTTGGCAAAAACTATCATTCCACCTGGATACTCAAGTCATCAGAAGAAGAAATTCTTTTCTGACTTGAAATATTATTTTTGAGAAGATTCTATTCTTTATAAAAGATGCCCGGACCAGATTATTAGGAGGTGTGTGCCAGAAGATGAAGCAGTCAAAATATTGGAGTGATGTCATTCTTTTGCGTATGGTGGTCACTTTGGAGCTTCTAAAACGGATGCAAAAGTTCTACAGTTAGGATTCTATTGGCCTACCATATTCAAGGACGCCTATGTACTGATGAAAAATTGTAATAGGTGTCAAAGGACCGAGAACATATCCAGGAGAAATGAAATGCCTCTTAACAGTGTTCTAGAAGTGGAAATTCTTTATGTTTGGGGAATAGATTTCATGGGTCCATTCATCACTTCTTACTCAAATCAGTACATTCTTGTATCAGTGGATTATGTATCTAAGTGGGTTGAAGCTGTTGCGTTACCTACAAATGATGGCCGCGTGGTGATGGATTTTCTAAAGAAATTCATTTTTGCAAGGTATGGCACTCCACGAGCTATAATCAGTGATGAAGGTAAACATTTTTGTAACAAGCCGTTTGAACGGACACAAGGTTGCCACGCCATATCACCCCCAAACTAGTGAACAAGTGGAAGTCTCTAACAGGGAGCTTAAAAGGACCCTTGAGGTGACAGTGAATTCAACAAGGAAGGACTGGTCCAAGAAGCTCGACGATGCATTGTGGGTTTACAGGACAGCTTTTAAAACACCCATTGGAATATCTCCATATCGCATCGTATTTGGGAAGGCATGCCACTTACTCGTTGAGTTAGAGCACAAGGCTTTTTGGGCTGTGAAGAAGTTGAATTTTGATTTACAAGCAGCAGGAGAGAAAAGGTTGTTGCAACTAAGTGAAATGGATGAATTCAGGTTTGATGCATATGAGAGTTCAAAATTGTATAAGGAACGTACCAAAAAGTGGCACGACAAGCATATTCAAATAAAGGACTTTGAGGTTGGTCAACAGGTTCTACTGTATAATTCTCGCCTCAAATTGTTTCCAGGCAAACTAAGATCAAATTGGTCTGGTCCCTACTCAGTAACCAAGGTTTATCCATCCGGGGCAGTTGAAATCACTCATGAGGAGAATGACACATTTAAAGTGAATGGACAACGCTTGAAGCCTTATTGGGGTGGTGATTTTTCTAAAGAAAAGACCACCACTACTCGTACCTCATTAGAGTAAATATCGAGAAAGTCGAGCACAAGACTATAAATGAAGCGCTTTATGGGAGGCAACCCATATTTTCTCCCTTTTTTATTTTTTATTATTATTATTTTTGCTTTGAATTGCTGCGTTGTTTTAAATTTTAGATTGCATGATTTCATATGTTGCATGATGATAGTTTTTGTGTTCCATTTAAAGCTAAGATTTCAAAATTTCACATTTTGCATGTATAGGAAGTTAGGTAGATTATTAGCCAAAGAATGTTCTTACCAATCATTCACACAGTCAACCACCTAAAACATGGTATTTATTCTCATAATTCATGTTCATGCATCACAAAATATGTTGGAGTCGAGCAGGATTCAAAAACAAAACTGAAAAAAAAAATTCTTCTGGTAAACCGTACGACCGCACGAATTTACAACCAAGCGGCCGCAAGGTGTTAAACTGGGCGCTGAACCAATTTTAAAACCGAACAATCGGGGTTCATTCTAAACACAACCCGATACTGCTCTCTCACTGCACACTTTCGTCCCTCCGGTTATTGACTCAAACGATCTCCGTTTGACCTAAAATTTTAGTATGTTGTAGATGAGGTCATGTACTTTCATATGCCCGAAGATGTCCTGTAAAAATTTTAATTTTTCGAGGTCATATCCGAGGTCAAAAAGCACCGCCCACCCATATTTTGTTCTTTCCATTTTGTACATTTTCATAAGTTTGGGTGTGTTTCTCATTGTTTTTACATTTCTTACCTACTCCATTGAGTCTAATATTGAATAATCATCATTTTTAGGTACAATGCCGCCCCGAAAAGCTCAAGTTCCACCGCGCAAGGGCAAGGGAAAAGCGGGGTCATCAAAAAGGCCAAGGAGACACCCATCTAGCTCGGACTTCGATTCTGAGGAGTTCGACAAAGGCTCAATCCATAGATTCATGGGGCCAGAAGAGCAGAAATTGTTTGATGAAAATCTCAAGAAAAAAAGGTTTTTGGGGGGAAAGGGGGGTGATACTAACTGAATTCCACATTCTGAGTTGGTCCACCTAATAGAGAATGTAGGATGGCACAAGTTCGCATCCACACCACATATAGTCTACCCAATACTGGTAAAGGAATTTTTTGCAAACTTTAATCCATCTGTTGATACCGAAGGAGCAGAGTATAGGGGCCGGACTTGGGTGCGTGGTAAGTGGATCCACTTCTTTCCTGCTATGATAGAGAGAGTTCTTGAGTTGACTAGGGACGGGATAGAGCTAGTACCAGAGGATATTGAAATTGACCTGATTACTCGATTCATGTATGATCGAGAGGATGTTCTGCTAGAGAGGCCAGGGCGATTTATGCACAGAGAGCTTACAGACTCCTTAAAGATCTTGCATATCTTTGTGTCTCATAACATCGACCCCACGTTGCACCGCACTACATTCAATGTGGAGAGGGCCCGACTGCTACACCACTTGGAAAGGGGGCGCAAGATAGACTTGGGGCGGCACATATTTGACTTCATCATTACTCTTGCATCCTAGCTGGATACCACACGAGGTATTTTGTTCCCAAGTCTCATTAGTGCCATTTATTTGGACGAGGGAGTGGAGTTACTCCCTTATGAGGAGCCCGATCCCTTAGAAGCCACTATTAGCCGGAAGACCATGGAAAATGTACGAGGACATAGGGCACCTCCAACTCTGCAGATATGCTGGGGCCAGTTATGAGAGATCCAGCACAGCCAGCCTCACTAGGATGGGAGGATTGACATGCTGGAGACTCAGATGCAGGGTTTGATTCGAGTTGATATTCCTGCTGAGCAGAGGATGGCTCGATGCACCTGGGAGGAGGTCTGCCGACAGCAGACACGTATCATGACTCGTCTGACCTCCATGGAGCACAGACTCGAGACCCTTGAGCACAGACATGCACACGATCCACGTGACCCATCAGATCCATTTGCAGGACCCTTACATCAGTAGCAGCCTATATACACAAGGGAAGTGTTTGATCTTTTTGGTTGTACTTTGCCTTATTTTTCTTAGTCTTTTGTTTACATTGAGGGCAATGTACTATTTTTATTTGGGGGTGGTGTATTCGGTTTATCTCATAATGTTAGCGTTGATCTGTATAACTGCTCTACTATCTATTGGAACTTTATTTTTCTGAATTTATTAGAATTGCTTAGATTTTCTCTCGATTTAGGATGTTTATTGTATTCCATAAAGTATTTAAAAAAAATTGTTTTTGTTGATTTGTTTGCTGTCTGTGATGTAGTTCGGTTTATTTACAAAATTTAGTTGGGACTTAGGACAGCATGAAAACCTACATTTTTGGGACTTAGGACAACATGAAAACCTACATTTTTAAATTTACTTATTTCATGCTAGACTTTGTTAAACTTGAGCACATAGCCGAAGTCAAATAATTACTTGTCTAGGGGAATGCTTGATACATGTGGGGTAAACTTCTGCACTCAGGACATAGAATTGGCTGAAAAATCCCAAACCTTAAGAAAATTAGATCCTGACCTGAAATGTAGAACCAAACTGCTCAAGCAGCAGTTTGGGGGTGGAAATGTTAGTATGAGTAGGCATTGATGGATTGAGAATCTGAAGTTTTAATTTTGCATCTGTAGTGTAAGGGGTTTTGATCAACAGGTATAAACCATAATAACCAGCATAAAAACAGAAAAATGCTAAAGGTCTTATTCTACTCTTCAAATGCCTTTTTGACTCGAGCAAGTAAGTTTAAGGGGTTCTCTGAACCTGGTACCCTAAGCTCAACTGAGTTGGGAGCTGCCGACCTAAAGCTCGCTACAGTGGTCAACCAGAAAGCAAGTACGGAGAGTGGACTTACACATAAGACGCTAAAAACATCTTTAACTTTTCTGTTTAAACCTTTATGACTCGGGTAATTAAGTCTGAGGGGTTCTCTGAACCTGGTACCCTAAGCTCAACTGAGTTGGGAGCTACTGACCTAAAGCTCATTACAGGGGTCATATAGAAAGCAAGTATGAAAAGTATTATACAAAGATGGTAAAAGACAAGGATATTAAAAAAAAAGTTGGGAGCTGCCGACCTAAAGCTCGCTACAGGGTCAACTAGAAAGCAAGTACAGATAGTGGACTTACACATAAGACGTTAAAAACATCTTTAACTTTTCTGTTTAAGCATTTATGACTCGGGTAATTAAGTTTGAGTGATTCTCTGAACCTGGTACCCTAAGCTCAACTAAGTTGGGAGCTGTCAACCTAAAGCTCGCTATAAGGGTCATATAGAAAGCAAGTATGAAAAGTATTGTACAAAGATGGTTAAAGACAGGGACATTAAAAAAAAAGTCGTCCAAATAAAAGAAAAATGGAATTAAAATGGTATAAGCTTTGTTGATTGAAATCCCTAACAACTTATAAATTATTCACGGTTTGTCGTGCCAACTTTTCTAATCCTAATTGCCTTGTGTGGAAAAATGCAATGTATACATGTTTAGAAACTACATCAATAGAAAAGACCTCGGGATATGAGAGAAAAGCAGTAAGGTTGTGATCATCCATAAAAGTGTAAGGAAAATCAAAAAGAAAATTATTGTTGACCACATGGGATTCGGGTTTATTTCTGCATAACTAGTCACACAATATTAGGTATAACCTTACATGAGTTTGCAGTTGTCTTCTGGCTATTCACACATACACTTGAAAAGTTGAGCATGGAATAAGTAACAAATATTTTAACGTGTTGTTTGATGCTCTTTCTGGAATGTGTATTTTGAGCCGAACCTGAGACATAAAAGTAAGCAAGTCAACTGAGAAGTCAGTGTTATTTTTCTTGGAGTCATGTTTCAGTTTTATTTGTTCGAGGACGAACTATTATTCTAGTTTGGGGATGTTTGATAAGTGCATTTTATGCAATTATTTATGTGCTTAAATTACAATTTTATATGGTTGTTTGAGAGTAAATGCTACTAATTTATTTATAATTTTTATATATTTCAGTTCTATCTCTAAATCGAGAGAGTGAAGCAATTGGAGAAAATAATGAGCAAAAAGGAACGAAATTGGACCAAAAGTGATCAAAGCAAGAGTACTGGATGCAAAACATGGATAAAGAAGGAGATCAGTGAAAGAAATTCAAAAAACAAATGAGGAAATTAAGAATCAAAAGAAGAAAAGATGAAATCGAAGAGTTTCGGAAATATAAGGATCAAAATGCTTCAATCAAAAGATGAGGACTCGAGGTGAATTAAAGTATGAGGACCAAGTTGCAGAAATTAAAAGATGAAAATTGCTGTCAGAATTTACAACCGTGCGGCCGCACGGTTGAATACTGCGTGCGGTCGCACGAACATAAAATTTATCGATTGAAAGGTATGTTTTTGAGTCTACGGCTGCAACAATTTCTACCATGCGGTCGCACAGTAGTCCTGACTAGACCACTGGTGGGCTTTTTACACGAATTTTGATAAAATTCATCCCTTTTTCGCCTAGGTTAGGGGGATGCATATAAATAGAACAAGTTGCACGAATTTTGGGACTCTCTCTGGACCTAATACATTCAATAGCATATGTAAGTTTTGGAAAGAGAATTCGTGGAAGAATCATCATCAAGCTCTCGGATTTTTCATATTCTAGGTGATGGAGTTTCTTTATATTTGTGATTTGATAGTAACAATGTATCTAGGCTAAATTTCTATAGTACTGAGATTATGATGAAGTCTTAGAATTTTATTTTATGGTTTGGTTTATTTAATTTTATGACAATTGATATTTTGAGTAATTGATTCGTACTTAGTTTCATCTATAATTTTGATGCATGAATTATATGATGTTTGTGGTGACTTTCTATGATCGAAAAAGTAGAATTTTGCTAGACTTGAATCAATTGCCATAGGGTTTGATAGGGATAGAAATATACCACTATGCCCTGTGTGATCTTTTCATGTTCATGTTTTTTTAATGCTTTTCTAAATATTTGAATTCATCATAGAAATATAGGTGGATCGTAATTAGAAAAAGGCTTAAATCTTGTTCGAAAGAGAGTTTTAGGCATTATAGGAACATTGATCTTCAATAATATACCTTGTCATGAATTATTTAAACCATATGTGAAATATCGATATTAAGATGGATTCTAAATCCTAGCACTTCATTCACATATATTTGTTAAACAAATTTTGCATTTCCATTTAGTTTTTTTTTTGGTTAAATAATTTTAGATTTATTTGGTAATTTAGTCCAATCATTTAGGATACTCTATAAACCACTTTACATTTACTTGTTTCAGTTAATATTAATAATCTAAGAAAATAGGTCTACTTAATCCTTGTGGGAACGACATTCGAACTCAATTCTATTTTATTACTTGTTCGATACCGTACACTTGCGGTAAGTAAAAATATTCAACAGCTATTATTTGCGTTTTGTGTTCAGAACTTTGCGATTCATACACTGAATCTATTGGCGTAATGTATCTACTCTTTCAAATGGTACATTCGGATCTGAGTGAGAGAAATTGGACTTTTCCTATTTTTTATATTTACGTGTATTTTTCTACTTCTATAAACTACCAACTTTTTTAAATTCCATGAATAGGATAGGATTCTTTTTGGAGAAGAACAACGTAAAGGAATAAAACACAACTAAAACCAATGTTAAGCTGAAATTTTAGGTTGGAATGGATTGGTAATTTGGCATTGTGTGTTTATTACTTTATAATTTATTGATGAAATTCATTTTTCAGATTAATATATTTCAATGGACTGTGAAATGATTAGATGTATATATATTTTATTTATAAATTTCATGGACAAATAATTTTTATTTAATTTTTGTTCATATATTTGTGGTATTAATCGTTAAGTTATAAATTAAATACTCCTAAAAAAGCATTAATTGGTTAATATGTGCATTGCAAATATATTTTTAGTACTTCGTGACAGTGTGGAACTATCAAATTGTAATACGGGACCCAAAAATCAATTAATAAGGCTTTCTATTGTAAGGGGACAGCTATTCATTGGTCCAAAATATGGAATCTATGTACTATTGAAGTACTAAAAATGTGCATTGCTTGTGGACAATTTTAGAGAGAGGAGAAGGGTTGGGATATGCAACAAGCCAACAACTATGGGAAGAAGATAGAAACATCCATGGTAAATTTAATTTATAAAAGTATATATTAAAAAAAAAAAACTATAAATTGTCATTTTTCACTTTGATAATAATGAGAAGATTTTTGGAAGGTTAGGTTTCACAATCTTTCAATCTCACTTAAAAGTTAAAACTAAAATTTAGTTCTAAATAAATAATATGTTAAAACTTCATTTCTTAATCGGCTTCATGTATACCAAGCAATATTTGATAATCAATCTTTTTTGAACAACTTTTTAGATGAGTGTGGCAATGATCATATTTGCATATTATGTTATCAAGAATATTAATAATTTTGGAGAACTTACTCACAACACATTAGTCGTCACGTTTGATGGATTCTTACTATCATCAAATGTATCTTTATTTTCATCATTAGCAGTGCTTTGACAACAAATTGCAGTAACATGATCATGCCTTTTGTGCACATACTTGAAAAGATATTTAATGGATCGAATCTTATTGCACCATTCAACATTGATATGAGTAGCATATTTCAGTAGCAGTCGATTATCAGGAACAACACATCGGTTATCAACATATCAGTTTACTCATCTTGAAAGGAAATTTTCAATATAAATGCATATGAATCTACCGGCTATATTGTGTGCAAGAAATTATGGACATTGGTAGAGAGCAAAAACAACCCACTTAAATATTCCCGAAATTTATAAATACAATATAATTGTACATATTCAACTGAACAATAGGAGCCTTGAAAGCAAACTATAAATCAAACATTTCATTGAAAATCAACAAAATCTCTATTATATATTTTATGGGCTCGGCTACACACCTGGAGATCACAAACATTGCATTCCAACATTAAATTTCATTAACTCACAATTTCATCAACAACAATTTCTCCCTTCAAATTTGGAGCTTTTTATTTTTTCTCTGATGGCCAATTGAAAAGTACACCCATAAACCAAAGATCTCAACAGGGACTAAGATTAATATTCTTTTAGAAGAAATAGAAAAGAATCTGCATATATAGAAGTTATCCATCTGTGAAGAAGATAAATGAATCAACGTTAACAATATTTCACAATGAGTAAAACTTTTAAGTAACTTCATTCTTTAAGAAGAGATCTAAGAGAAATAGAGGACTTCATACCTTGATATAAGAGTGCGGTCAAACTTCATGTGACATTGGACCAGCATTCTAGAAGATTGGCAGAAACATATGTCACTATTTGAAACAAATTAAGGCCAAGTCACAGGGAAAAAGTCTCTTAGCACAACTCTCTAAATGTATTCATCCAAAAATTCACATTATAATGAACAAAATGAAAAAACTTATACAACTGTATGCACATCTGATGAAATTGAGAAGTTAAGAGAATAGTCTGGAAGATGAAAGAAATTGGTGTGGCTTGTGTAACCCTAAAGCCAGATTGCCAAATATCTATACTGTCAATCTAATAGTTTAGACGCTCCAAGTGGTTAATCCAATGGCCAAGAGACTAGTTGCTTATGTTGGGAATTAAAAGCAGCTTCCCTCTTTACTTAACCCACAAAATTTTTGATGTTCAAGAAAATTATTGAGAAAAAAAAATAAAAAAATAAAATAACAATGCAAAATTTCAGATCGCCAAAACCTTTCACTATAATAAATTGTTACAATTATATAAAATTTGTCACTCACCAACCCAATACTATTCATACAGACTGCAGAGAAAATACTAATAACTCTCTATCTAACACAAGTTTTTACCATTTAATTTACCCCCACAAAAAAGTAAAGAAACTAAAAAGATAAAACTCACAATTGTCTCTCTATTTGGTCAAACAATTGGTGATGCGATTCCTTATGGGAATCACGACAAGGCGCGGAATAACAATTTAATAACACGGGAAAGATCTAAATTTGGGAAAATAAAATAATAAGAACCGTAAAAAAGAAAGATTTAGACGATAGGACATTGACCCAAGATTCACATCGCAAGAATTGACAATGGGAACAAGAATCAAGGTTATCGAATGACATAAGGGGTGTCTAATTCCTCGATGAGTTCTAGGTTGGAACGCTACAAAGATTCAAGAATCTTTGATAAGTTTGATGGGTTGTTCTTGAAGAACAAGAAAAGGAATTCCTTGCTTTTCTAGAGAAAACTCTCAATTTAATTCACCAAACTATCCAAGTGAAATTTACAATGATGAAAAAAATACAATATAATGTCAAAAACACATCTAAACTAACCCTAGCCTCATAAAATCTGTTCAGCAGAAGCGTGCAGCCGCATGGAGTAACTCTTAGTTGAAAGTCAAATTTATGTCCATTTCACTTTAGTTGGTGCGCACTCGTGACTTTGCTATTGTGCTATCGCATGGTATTATTCTGGGTTTATTTTTTTCTAACTTCGTCCCTCAACATGAATTTCGGCTTCAACCCATTTCCAATTGTTTTGGGACCTCTTTTATCACTCTTTGCTGGTTCTTTTGAGCCCTTGAACTTGTGCTTAAGATTTGATTCCTTGTAACCTGATCTCTTATTTGCATTCCTATTCCAGATCACATCAATTGATCACCTAATTCACACAATTAATTGGCTCATCCACACACATATTTTTAGGTAAAGATAACCCTAAAATAATTTTAGATTCTAATTTTTTTTTTTTTCATTTTTGCGTATCTTGTGTGTCATATGAAATCAAGTTGTTTTTAAGCATACGATTCATTGTGCTTATACCAATATGACCTAACTCTAAACCCTGAGCCATAATTCTTAAACCCTTCGTGTGATCAAATGCGATAAGCTAAGACAAGTACATGTCGCCACATTCATAAAAATTGCTAGACCTGATAGCCTTATCGCTAGAATTTTTTGACGTCGTCGTTGAGTTTTCCAATCGCAAACCACCAACCTCAACCCTAAAACATCCCCCTGCACCTTCCTCTTCTTTTGTTCATCGTCAATTAGCCCCTCAACTGCTTGGAGTAGATGCAGCACCTAGGGTTTGGAATGAAACCTGGAGCTGATTTTGGGGGATTCTAACTTAGAGGGCTGCACTTCGATTAAGGTTGTGGGGGTTGATTTCATTGGATTTAGAGCACTCAAAAACCCCCAAGACAGCCTCCAATCTTGTTTATTCCATTGATTGATGGACCAGTTTTAGGAATGGTGCCCTTAGGCACGTATTCCAATGCAGCAGTTTCGACCACTTCCAATCAGAATTTCGTCTTGTGATGTCCTCCAATGGTTCTAGAGCATTCGACTTACCCATGAACATGTATGATTCCTTCCAATTTTGAGTAGATTTCAACACTAGAAAATGTGCCCTTTGGCATGAATAACAAGGTAGCAATTTATGGTTTGAATTTAAATCTAAAGCCATCACCATTGGCTTCAGAGCACCTGCAAGCCACGGAAATGATATTAAATCCACTTTATTCCACCAATTGTGCATTGGATTCTTCATTGGAAAATATGCATTTTTGCACGTACTTCGAGACAGCATGTTCTGGTCCGAATTTTGGTCTGAAGCCATCAGAAGCAATTCCAGAATGCCTGAAAACCATTGAAATGTCATAAATTCTAGAATATATTGTGATTCACGTTGCTTTGGGAATTGTGCATAATGGCACGTAAATCATAGTTGTGAATTCTAGGATTTCTGAGGAGATTTTTGGGAAACCAGCAGCACAACTGATCTCAAAAGGCCAAAATTACGGAAGTTGTGTCCCCGTTACTTCAAATATTGTTGTTAGCTTTATATTGGTATTTGTGCCTTCTTGCACACAAATCGAGTAAGTGATTTCTGTTCTTTCTACTGCAAATATTATCATGAAACCTTCCTCCACCGACTCCATTACACTAGCAAACATTTGGGGAGTCCTCTTTTGTTCCTAACCCTCCTGGTTCCACCGCATTGGGAAGTGTGCTTTCGAGCACACATGACAAGGCGGTTTCTTCTGTTGCTACTACCTCCAGCCAAGTTTCCAGACCTACTCTACTTATTTAGTTCCTACTAAACCCCTTTATAATGACTCTTTGAATAATTTGGTCGAGGGTATTGACGCTTTGGTAAATGCTCCTCCACCTCGAGATGCATGTCGCCCTCTTGTACGTGGGCAACCCCTACCCCCATATGCTGCCCCATGTGATAACACAGCTCCACCTCATGCTACTAAGACAGCAAATACAGCTCCAGGGACACCAGGTCAGAATAAATTATCATATGCTGTTATTTTGGCTGGAAAGCCATCTATAACCCAGAGCCAGACCGAGAGGAGCTAGAATAAATCTTTTTCATTAGTAATGCAAGCACTCACGAGTTCCTTTCTCCACGATTCTCTACTAAGAACCCCTCATTATACTTGAATGAACCTTCTGTTATTTTTTATGACGAGGATGAGCAATTTTTAGTTGCGCCATATAAGTTCACACTTATTGGAAAATTCTTGAACAGGAAGCCTCCCATCGCTAAGGTACGTGAGAGCTTTCTTAATTTTGGATTTTGTGGTTTCTATTGGTTTAATTGATGCACGCCACATTCTCATTCACTTGTCACATGAGGATAATTATGCTCGGCTTTTCCTCAAGCATTCTTGGTATATTGATGGGTGCCTTATGAGGGCCATCAAATGGACTCCTGGCACATGAGAGCCCTATTGTCCCTATTTTGGGTTTCTTTTCCATTATTGCCCATTCATTTTCTTGGAAAGGGTGCTTTATTTGCTTTAGCTCAGGCCATTAGGACCTTGCTACGCATTGATGAGGCCACTACTGATGTGAGGAGGCCTAGTGAGCCCAGGGTTTGCATTGAGATTGATTTATGTTTTGCTCTTCCGGACTGCATATGGATTTAACGTGAGAAATACCCGGGATATTGGCAACCTGCTGTTTATGATAAGTAGCAAGTTTTTTGCAATCACTGTAGATGTTAAGTGCGTTTTTATACACTTTTTATACCTTTAAATTAGCATATTTTGGAATATCTTAAGCAAATATCTACTAATTTATGCTTATGTTGTTGAAGACATTAATGGTTGATGAAGAACTTGTGTTGAAGTGAAGAAATCTTGGGTTTTTACTTCAAGAACTATTCAAAAAGGGGGAGTTTTCTTTATTCTCTTGTTTTTAATCTTTATGTTGAGTATTATTCATATGTTTATGTTGTTTGTTAAATGTTGTTTGTTAGTTTATTATGGGTTAATATTATTGTGTTGGAATTGTTGACTAGTTTATTTTTAATTAAGTATTTTAGGTTGTTTATGGATGTTGGGCATTTAAGTTTATGTTTTTGTGATTAGGAATGTTGATTTATGTTTATGTAATCTTAAAATGTTGGCAAATTTTGTATCGTATTTGCAAGTTAGTATACATGTTAGGTTTAATTTAGAGTTTCCCATGTAATTTGGTTAATTGATTGACTACCACTATTTAATTTGTGAAAGAAGAAATTAGTGTAGTTATTAAAACTAAATACACATTGTCTCATATTTTCTAGTTTAGTTAGTACCAAATTCTTGTTGTTATAAGTTTACTTTGGTTAATTAGTTTTAATTCTAGCTTTTACATATTGTTGTCCATTTGCTTTAATTAACTAGTTTTGTTATGTTGCCATGTTTTAATTTTATGATAGTTAGTATTCACCATCAAACCAACTTTTTATGTTACTTGAATTTTCTCTTAAAATGAAATCAATAATTTTAGTTACAAATCAATCAATCCTCGTGGGTACGATAACCCGGACTTCTCTAGTCCACTTTACTACTTGAACGCGAAATCGTGCACTTGCGGTATACGATTTTAGCGAACAGTAGACATTTGGGTCTCATTGTTGATAACTGTTTGATTGGTAGACATACTACTTTGCCACCTGCAGAGTCAGGTGCTACTTCTGCTCCTTCGGCTCATTCTTCTGCTCCTACTACTTCTGTCCTTCCTACCTCTGCCCCTCCTCCTAAGCCTACTGATAGGTTGAAGGATAAGGCAAAATGGATTATGATTGATGATCAGGGACCAACTTACACAGCCGAGAAAAGATGGAAGTCGCGATCGCTGGATACGTGCCACGCGATCGCTAGATGGTGCGAAAATATAAACCGAGAGTAAAAGGGTCTTCCATGCGATCGCCGGCCATAAGCCTGCGCGATCGCATGCTTGTCCGACTGGGCCGCAGATCAGATTTTTCTCGTGATTTTTAACAGGCTTTGGGCTTTTTGACCTAGGTTTTCTCCAAAACCTATAAATACAAATCATGAGGCACGAAAATCAGACTTTTTCCTCTCCAAAGAATGAGCCACAACTGAGAATTCAACATCAAATCCTTGGAGATTCCAACATCGCGAGGGGCGTGAATTGAAAACAGTTGAATAATTGATAATTTGTGCAATCTTTCCATTCTTTATATTGTTTTTCAATGAACGTTTATTTTTACTGTTTTTGTTATTTCATGATGATGTGTAACTAATTTTAACGTTGGGATGAACGATGTAGCTTAGTTAATTATTTTAATGCCATATTCCTTGTTTTAACGCTTTAATGCATGTGTTGATTTATTATTGCGTTTAATGCGTGAATGAACTGGCCACTTATTCATGATTTCATGTGTTATTTCCATAATCCGAGAGGTGAGTTAATAACATAGATCTAGGTAATAAATCCGGTAATTGAACGAGAGATAGAGATATACTCTTGTAATTATTGCGGTCGTGTGTGAATTCTTGTGTGTAATGCATCTAGTTAAGGAATATTCGGACCCGCTGTAGAGATACAAGGTTGACTTATTTAGGTAGGATTGATTTAAACTCGAGAGAGGAATCTCAATTTAAATTAGTGAATTCGACCGAACACACAAATAGGAAATAAAACTGGAATTGGAATTGATTTAATTAGCTAGGTGAATTCGTGAATCCCAACTACTTTACAATCTTATTTGAAAACAAAACAATTTAACAATTCTTTTTAATTCATTAGTTCCATTTCTGAATTCTAGATTTTTATTCTTAAAACGATTTTCATTTGTTCAAATAAAGTTAAGAACTGAAATATTTCTGTAATTAATAGCAGTCCTCGTGGGAACGATAATCCGGAATCTAAGGTTCACTTTATTACTTGATTGCGATATCGTGCACTTGCGATTTCAAAAACAACACCAGTATTGTATCTCCCTTGAGGATGATTATCCCTGGCCATAGTCATTTCTTCTGAGACGATCTCCTCCTTTATGAGGTCTACCAGGGCGTTGTAATCTCTCAGCTTTCTACTTCGGACATCCCACCAAAACATACTTGTCATGTCTAAGCCTCCTTTTAGGGCAGAAAACATCTCAGCCTCGGTGATGTTTTCACTAATGTGCATTTCCTCTATAAATCGAGCTAGGTAGCTCTTCAAAGACTCTTCCCTTCCTTGCCTTAAATCCTGAAGACGTTGGAGTGGGAGTTGGCCTGGTTTGGAGGAAACAAAGCTATTTTTGAAAGCTGCTTTCAAATCTCTCCAACTGTGGATGCTGCCAGGAGGGAGTTTTTTATACCAGCGTATTGTACTTCCCTCAAGCGTTAAAGCGAAAGCTTTTCACTTCAAGGCCGGAGTGGCTCCAGCTATTTCCATACTAGCGCGATAGTCTAAGAGGTGATCCTCAGGGTCACCTCTACTGGAGTACTTCGTTATCTCCGGCATTTCAAAATCATGGGGCACTGAGCACTTTCGAATGCCCTCCGTAAAGAGGCTTATTTCCTCTTTGTCATCCAACTCATATGACGGAAATTCGTGGTTCTCGTCGTGGACAGAATTCATTACGCCATAATACCGGTCATAGGGTGGTTGGAGGTAGTTTTGCTCTCGTGGTGGCGAAACTTGGTCATGTTTTGGCCTTTGAAAAGTTGGATGGCCCCCTTGAGTTCGAGAACAAGGTGCTTCTGCTCTTCTCTCCCGCCTATTTCTAAGCTCATGCGTGGGCCTCAATTTTGCCGCTCCTGCATCATATCTATCTTTTGGCATTTGGCTCCATGAAAGGGCTTCTTCAGCCCTTCACTCCCGCCTATTTCTAGGTACTTGTGCATGGTTCCGACCTTGTTCAGTTCAACCTTCTCGTTTACCCCTGAACAGCCCCCCTATTCGACTAAAAACGCTGCCAGACTTTGAGGGCGAGGCCTCCCCACGGTCACTAGGTGGTTGACCTTGTTCTCTTGATGCCTCATGCACTGAGTTTTCTTCATCGTATGAGACAGATTCCACCTCGGCATATGCCTGTGGATCTTGGTAATAATACGACACAGTGGCTGCATTAGACGATGAGTAATGTGGCTGCGAGTACTTTGGGGGCATCATGGGTTCATTTATAACGTATCATCTAGCCATATAGGCGTTCATCACAACGGTTTGTTCTATTTGCTGTTTTTGCATTTCCAACATCTGCGCTACCATGTGCATCATATCTCGTAGCATGAGATGGTTCCGGTGCCGACGTGGAGGATTAGGTTGAGCTACTCCCTCATTTATGTCCTCCTGAAGTTTCTGGGAAGCATCCTCCTCACCGTGTAGTTCCTCCCTATTTCTTCGAGGGCTAGCATCGTTATCACTTTCATTCATGTCTATAGCGATTTTTGGTCTTGTCCTTTCTCTCAAGGATAGGTGAACTTCTATTTCAAAGCTTCAAGCCTTTTTCAAGGTTAGGAAACTTATATTTCAAAGTTTTAAGCATTTTTCAAGGGGTTTCCTTCTTTTTTCAAGGTTTTTTTGTAGTATTTCTCAACTCTTTTTCAAGAGGTCCTTCACCTTTTTTTTTCAAGATCTTAGTGGTTCTTCACTCTTTTTCAAGAGGTTATTCGCCCTTTTCAAGGTTTTCTATAACTTTTTACCACGTGATTTCATGGTTAGAAGTGTGGTTTCCCACAGACGGCGCCAAAATGTTGACCACAAAATCTAGTAGGACCTTTGATCAACACGTTTCAGCTCCTCCCTCTTAAACACGTGGATCTCCTGCGCACTAGGACAAACAATCATCTTGCAAAGGGGGCCAAGGTGGCTCCCGTTTGCACTCCGATGCCTAAGTCAGTACTCATTTCAAGCAAATATAAATTAGGTGCGGGAAATATAAGTGTGTAAAAGAGAGAAAAGTGAGTGAGAGTAAAATATTGAGTTAGAGTATTGAATTATCAACCTTTTTCTTGGAGACAAGTGTGCTCTATTTATAAGATGAGTAATTATCTTAGATTCTGACACGTGTTATGCTTGACATATGTCTTTACCCCAGCCGTTGAGGAGGTAAGCTACTTTTTGGGATGTGATCATTGCTACCAGCCGTAGGAGTGAGGCGCCTTCCATATCCTTCATAAAGGCAACGTCTTGTCAAGCCACAGTCAACTGAGGAAAGTTACATATTTCTGACACTCTCTGTTGTCCCATCTCAGATCCGGGGTGTTACTACATAGCACCTAGGCTTATTATAAACCAGTTCGGATAGAGGGGTCCATGCGATATTCCCCCTCGGCAATCTACCCAAGGAAAAATCCTAAGTTCCGGTCATAGGCTAGGGCCCATTGGGCCCCTACTGGTGATCCATTGAGCTTATTTTGGACACAGTCTCAACAGAGTATATTCATAAGATATCTTCATTATTAGATCCCTTTCCACAATTCAATTTTTTAAAAAATTGAGATAAAATTTCCAATGAAAAAAATGAACCTTTATACATTCATGTCAATTGAATATATGCTATAAAGCTTCAATTTTGTTATATTTTATGCCAATTTTTGAGGATCGAATAAAGATTCAAAATCTTAGCTATATCTCAAGAAGCATTATTAATAAATCTCAAAATTATTCAAAATATAAAGACTAATCTAAAAGTTCGATCATAAAAACTTCATTTCGCTGCAACTAAATGAATCACTAAACCAAACATAGCGATATTTTCTCCCAAAAATAGAATCCATTCAAATTTATTCAAAAGGTAAATCGGAGAGCACCATGAAAAAGGGGGAAAAAAAGAGTAGTGAAAATATATTACTGGCTTTCCAAGTTTGATAGTCCGCAACATCGCTGATGCCATACCATTTACTGGGCACCCTCCGACAATGCTGCCCCATTCATCTCCCTCTGAAGTTGTTCATTTCAATTTGATTCCATGCCCATATGAAAATTGAAATGGGATGATAATTGGAACAACAAATGATCATATTTTTACTTCAAATTTAAATAAAAGTATTACAATTTTTTAGAACAGCCACCACCAAGTAATAAGCAAACTTTCGTTTTCGCAAATCTTGATTTGCATTATTAGATCTCTTTCCATCATTCAAGTTTTTAAAAAATGGAAACATAATTTTCAGTGAAAAAATTGAATCTTTATACATTAATGTCAACTAATGTATGTTCCCATATCCCCAAATAGTGTTACCACCATTTATCGATGCATATTCCCATCTCTTATATTATCAATTTAATATTTTCCTTTTAACGGTCAATGACTCAATCATTAAAATTGCATTCTAATAATTCATCTGTAGAACTTACTGTTGGATTTGATTATCGCAAGTGCACGATATCGTTAACAAGTAGTAACAGTGAACTTTTAAGTCCGGGTTGTAGATCCCAGGAGGACTAGTTAATTCGTTATAAATTTACTTCGATTCTAAAATTTCTAAACTAAAACAAAAACTGACTAAAAAAATAAAATTGCAAGATAATCCAAAATAGCAATAAAATAGAGATTTAATGAAATAAACAATGCAATTAAAATAAAATAAAATTTTAACTAAAAGCAATAACTAAACTGCTGGATTTTTGAATAATTAAATGAATATCGGGACTAACGATTTCAAAGTAATGTTCTAGCTTAATTTTTCATCTCAAATTGTTTTCTAAAATTGTATTTGGTCGATTTCACGCATATATCTAATTTACCTCTCTCGAGTTCAAATTAGGCCTATTTAACTAAGTCAACCATGTATCTCTACAGTGGGTCAAAGTTCTCCTTAGTTAAATGCATTAAATTACTTAGGAATTCATAAGTGACCACAGGAAACCACAAATTCATATCTCTATCTTTTTTTTTTTTTTTTAAATTGCCAGATTTTATTACGTGATCTAATTGTTAACTCATATCTCGGATTATGAAAACAACCATTATATCATGAATTGGTGATCAAGCAACTCAAGAATTAAAAGCAATAAAATCAATACATAAACATCAAAACATCAACTTGAGAATCAAAAGTAGACTGAAAACATTAAATCTATATCGTCAATCCCGATTAACAATTTAGCTACTCATGTTCTTGGGAGAAAAAACAATAAATAATGAAAGTAAAACCCGGAGTTTGAAGAATTGATCTCCAAGCATCTCCTCGTTCTTGCACCACCAAAACCAACCGACCACTTTTCTCTCCTTCCCAATCGTTAATTACCCACAATTCAACCCAAGTACCACCAGTCGGCTCCTACCCAAACAAAAGGAATTTAACATCCGACTCTCCCTGCAATTCCAGCCGCACTCCTCTCTCTCTCTCTCTCTCTCTCTCTCTCTCGGCTTCCCTACATTGCAATGAACAAAGAATTATATATCTCTAAAATCAACTCCTAATTTGGGCCAAAGTAGTTTTCTTGCAAGTGGAAATTACATCTAGACAGGTATTTTAAGATTGTAATTCAGAAATCAGGTTTAAAGTCTAATTATGCTAAAATCAGGTGCCAATTAAGATTTTTAATATATTAAATCTAAAACAAATCCCACCACCACCTTAACCTTGCCTCCCACCGTAAAATCATGGACATTAAACCCCAAAGCTCAATTTGATTCATTCACAACCTCTTAATCTTCAAATTTGATGGGCATTGCTGCACGTGGTCACATTCACCTCTGCATGCAAAATTTACTGATGCACATGGTTTCAATGTCGACTCCGGTGGGATCTTTAAGGTTGCATTTATTAGTTGTTCGGGTCAGTGGAAAAATGGGCAATTGGCTTCAACCATATTTGATGGTGTGGAAGAAGATGTGCAGGTGAAACATGGGGCATAGTCTTGTCCTGAATTGTGTACCAAACATTCACAGATTATATATGCTTTAAGTCTAGCATCCTACTTGAGGCAAAAGATCGGAATAGATATTTATGGTCCCCAGTTTATTACATTATCAGGTCAGACGCGTAGTCTCAGGTCACATTCATCACAAGTCATGGTCACACATTCAGGTTCTTATGTCACATGTTCAATTTCTTAGGTCACATGTTTGTTTTGTCAGGTCACGTGTACTATTTCACAAGTCACCAAGTGTATTGTTCAGGTCACAAGTGTGTTATTCAAGTCACACTTCTTATGTCATCATTATGTTTAGTTTAAACTCTTTCATCGTGTTTAAAATTTCTAGATTTAGAGTCCTATTTGAAATGGAAAAGTTCCTATCCGGTTGCTTAATTATAGGATCAATAATTACAAAATCTACTTCCTATACACACACACACACACACACACACATATACATATACACATTACTGTAGATTTTCAATCTCTCTACATGTGTGGTGTTGTTGGTGGTGAAGTGATGAGTATTACTGTGGTTGTGGTGGTGCATCGAGGACGGTGGTGGTGCGTCGAAATTGTGGTGGTTATGGTGGTAGTTTTGCATCAGAGGTCACGGTGATGATACGCTGAGAGGGATGGTGATTCGAACATGGTGATGGTGCGTCAGAGATCATGGTCGTGATCGTGATGCTGATATGGGGATGGTGATGCGGCATGATTCGGGAGGCACCTGCAACTATCGATTGGGATAAGGATTGGGTAGTGGATGGAGTTGGGGGATTGGGGAGGCACCTGCAACTATCTTATATATGTATTTTTCCCTTCTTGCAATTGGTTTTGAGGCCCAATTAATATTAGTGTAGGTTTAATTCTTGAGCCTCAATTTTTTCAAATAAGATAAGTAGGTACTTCTTGAGTCTCTTCAATTGTGCAATTAAGCCCTTGAATTCTTGACTTTCTTCAATCTGCTCCACTTTTGAGTTTTTTTCATCCAATTGGTGTGTAATTTCTTCAATTACTCATTTTTCTTAATTTTGGGATAAAACCTGAAATAATGACAAATAATAACAATCAGGGAGAATTTATTCAAGAAAAACAATGTAATATCCTAATTTTGACGGATAAATAAGTGTATAATATACACTAATCACTTACCTTTTAACCTTAAATGGATTCTTATAGATTAGAAATTTACACTGATAAAATGAAGCAAAAACTTCACACACTACAGAATCAAGATGGTATATACATTGTCTCAAAAATAACACAAAATATACAAAATTTAGGAGCCACTGAGAAAAACTTAATTAGTGATGGATCATCATCGTCAAAATAATATTGTAACCAAAGCAAAGTAAATGTGCGGTTCTTAAATGTAGATAATACAGAAAATGAAACCGTTCCTAAAAGAAAATGAAATTGAAAAAAATAAAAGAAATAAAAATAAATTGTCTGTTTTAAATGATGCTAATTTGCAAAACATGTTGAATGCAATTTATATTCCAAATTTGATTTCATCCTTTTTTGCTTACTCCTAGTTTAATATTCTGGATATTGTTGAACTTAACAACTAATGTCACTCATTCCATTCTTTCAATTATATACTACATCAAAAAGTTAATGAACATACATCTTCTATGGAGCAAAGCAATGAAAATCATATTATGAACATGAAGTTTCTGTCCAGGGAAAATGAAAAGTTTAAACACAAATGCTTTATGCAAAAGGAATAGATATAATGTTACTAATCGTGATGATAAATGAGCTGAATCCATCAGATGCTCTCTGCATGTTCAATGATGGGAAGTAAAAGAAACTACCAATCTAATCCTTGACCTAAAACTGCTATGTCTAGGGATGGGGCAATTTGTTCCTAGAATGATTATGTGTATGGAATACAAGAACTCGGTTAAAGACTGCAATAACAACAAATGTATATCTATATCGCTCGTTTAGTTACCGAGTTTTATTCCTAAATCTAGATCATTAACTCACCTCTAGGATTATGAAAACGATCCATGAAATCAATGAATTAATGGCCAAGTAATTTATGCATTAATCATAAAATAAAACCATACACATACAATCAAACCGTAAAACTTGAACAATGCAATTAAAAGCATAAAACTACGCTACATTGTTTATTCCCAACAAATAGTTTATCTACTCATAATTAAAGCAATCAAAGTCCAATAATAAACTAAACTAGACATCATGAGTATGTAAAAATAACAAAAAAGAGAACTCTTGCACTAAGAAGTTATCCTCGTTGCTAGTCTTCTATCCTCACGCCTTTTGCCTCCAAAAACGCCTCCAAGATCTTGATGAGAGAACCTTGAATTGTGCCTCTTAAATGTATATGCAAATGTTCTTTTCTCGTGCATGAGTTCTGGTTTATATACCTTCTTCCCGAAACCTAGACGAAACAGGGTGAAAAATTGCGCATGGGCCTTTTCTTGCTGGGCCTCGGAAAGCTATGTGGTCACGCAGGCAAAATGCTAGTCGCCACTCAGTTGAACAAAAAACTATTCTATTAATTTTGCAAATATCACGCGGCCACCAGGTTGAGAAGCCGTGGTAGCACAATTCAATCGTTTCAGCGTAATTTCATCTTTTCCAATGGTTTAAGTTAGTCCCTGTACTTTATTTGCACTTGATTCCTTCATCTTTTGATTGTGACATTTTAGTCCCCGAACTTCCAAAACTCTTCAAAGCTTCTTCCAAACTTCGATCCATCTTCAATTAAGCTTTCAAATTCTGATTTCTTCTACTTAGCTCCTCTTAGAAATCTCGGTTAATATCACCAACATCCATTTTGCTCTTTTTAGCTCCAATTAGCTTCCAAATATGCATTATTTTGCTCCAATGCTCCGTTCTTGTGACTTCGGGGGATTCCTAAAATGTAAATAAACATAAAGCAATTATGTATCAATTATTCAAGAATAACAATAATTTATTCTAATTTAGATATATAAATAAGTGTATAAAATTCACTTATCAAATACTCCCAAACTAGAATTATTATTCGTCCTCGAACAATTATTATTCGTCCTCGAACAATAAAGAAATTGTAAGTAACAAATGTTTTTGTCGTGTCAACATGTTCATCATAAGCCTCAATAATCAAAACCAACTCATACTCTGGAAAAGAGCTTTGAAGAATAATGTAAAAATAGTTTTACTCAAGTCATGCACAATTTTCAAGTGTGTGTGTGTGAATAATCAATTTCGAACACCTACTTATGCAAAAAAATAATATACTTAACACAGTGTAGCTCATTATGCATAATCAAGCCCAAATCACATGTTTTTCTAATGATTTTTCCTTTCATCGCTCATGGACGATCACAACTTACTGTTTTTCTCTCACATCCCTGATTTTTTTTTTTATCTATGGTGGTTTCTCAAATCTTTTTTTTTTTTTTTTTTTACTTTTTCCACACAAGATAGTCAGAATTAGAAAAAGTGAACAATACTTTTCTCATGTCCTTGTCTCTTACCATCTTTATACAATACTTTTCTCTTTTGCTTTCTATGTGACCCCTGTAACGAGTTTTAGGTTAATGACTCCCAATCCAAACGATTTTAGGGTACAAAGTTCAAAGAATCTCTCAAACTTAATTTTTTGAGTCACAAAGGCGATAAAGAAAATTTAAAGACGTTTGATTGGTCTTATGTGTAAGTCCACTCTCCGTACTTACTTTCTAATTGACCCATGTAACGAGCTTTGAGCTGATAGCTCCCAACTCAATTGAGTTTAGGGTACCATGTTTCAACAACCTTACAAGCTTACTTGCTCGAATCAAAAATGTTTTTGAAAAGTAGAATAAGACTTCAGCATTATTCATTTTTATGCTGGTTGTGGTTTATAACCATTGACCAAACTGCTTTAACTAAAGTGCACAATCAAGAACTACAGACCTCTAACCCATCAATACATGCATATTCTAACCATTTTACCCCCAAATTTGCTTTTTGAGTTGTGTTTGGTTCTAATTTAGGGACGGGATGACTTGAGTTTAGGGATTATCAAGTCATTCCTATGTTCAAGTTGTACAAGTGTGTCCCAAAAGCATTAAACATATACCTACACAAGTAATGATTGAACAAAGGCTATGTGTGCATAAAGATGAAATCAAGCAAACCATGACTAGTAAATAAAATTCAAATTTTGATGTTATCCAATTATTCAAGCCAAAACAAAATTTGATTCATATCATATACTAGGCAATTGGGATGTAAATGCAAATTGAATTATTCTACTTGTACTAACTCTGGTTGACAAACTAAATTACTCCCCCCTCACATGGAGGGGGGCCCACACATCTGTGGGGCCCCCCTCCATGTGAGGGGGGAGTAATTCAGTTTGTCAACCAGTTTGTACATGTAGCAAAGCCCATGTAAATTTCAAATTTTTTAGTCTTTTTTTTTTTCAATAGTATATCCCAAAAACTTGAATGAATGTGAAGCATATGAAGCATGAAATATGAAATGGAATTTCCAACCCCAAACTAAAAATATGCATTGCCCTCAATGTATTTCATATGATCATGATGAAAGAAAATAAAATTAGAACTGCAAAGAGGAGGCCAAGTACTTCCCGGGTTTAAGGGTTTAACTCTTCCAATTTGGAGCTTTTCTTTGAATGTAGACTTAAATGGTTTCACTTGTTCCAATTTTGATTTCGATGTTTTCCAATTGATGGGGGCATCAAAGTTTTTGGCAATCATAGGCATCTTAATTCACAACCCCCAAACTAAAGTTATGCACAAGTCTGAATTTGTTTTGAAAATACGCAACTATCCATTTTTAGCCCCCGACATCGCTATGAAAAATTGAAATTTTTTGAGCCGTATTCAAATACATGAAAGTATGTAATGAGGTGTACAACATATCAAAAATTTAGTTCATCTGAAGTTCAAAAGAGCTATGAAATGATGTAGCAAAGTGGTCAATGCAGACTGAAAATTAGTGCATTACCCCTACCGTGACCTTGTTTGGTGCCTATGTGTGCTTCAAATCCCAAATCCAAGTTTTCTGTGATGTGATCGAGCAAAATCATGGATGAAATACTTAAAAACAGTATCAAGCATGAGGTGGTGACTTTTATTCAAAAGAACTTGCTAAACTTTGATGAAAGTCTCACTTAAACATTTTAGGAAACACCTAGTGTGCACAAAACTAAAGACCTTTTAAAAAAAAAAAAAAAACCCTTATTTTACACAAATTCACTTTCCAATACTTGATTATTCAAAATTCTAATTTTTATTATTTAGTTTATAAGGCTAGACGAGGTGCGAGAACACTAGAAAGTTAGTCCCGTTTGCTCAAAACTCGAGAAATAGGGTAGACTCTTATTTATAAACTCCTCTTTTCAAAAATACGCATAAATGATTAGTTGGATTATAAGTCTAGCATGTATGATTATGTTCATGAGAATTACTTGCTTTTCAAGTATGAGATTGTTACAAGAATTTACTTGCTTAAATGCATGAGACTTGAACTTGTATTTATTACTTGTTCATGAGACTACTGGTGATCATTTAGACACCTTAAACTTGAATATCATGATTATGTATTTTAATTTATAATATCAAATGATTATTGTGCACGAGTCTACTGAGTATCTCATATTTTCCTAAAACAATTTTGCAGACGATGAAGTTGGCGGCCAGACGTAGATGGTGGCTGTTAACGAGTCTTTAAAATTGTTTTATTTGAAATTGCAAACTTATTTATTTTTCTCAAGTTATTTCCATAATAGAATCATTGACCATTTGAGTAAATTTTATAAAATTACGCGAATTGATATTTCAGTTATTTTCCGCTCAATTATCATTTTGAAAGTCAATTTGAGACGATGAAGTGACGTTCCGAGTGTTTAGAACTCGGGGCGTTACACTAAAGCTCGAATTTTGTTAGGAAACTTCAAGGTGGCTCAAGATTGGGAGTTGAGACAATTGCTCCCTTTTTGTACATGTACGTCACCCACGCCGAAACCTCTTGTTTTTGCTTCACTTTGTCCTTCAAATTAGATTCACCTTCAATCTTTGAGCAATTCTCGAGATTGGGATTATTTTTCTTCAATTGTGTAAGGTTGAAAGTAACTTTATCTTCCTCCATTCTAAAGATAACTTCCCTCTTCTCGACATCAATCAACGCCTGTGCAGTTGCTAATAATGGTCTCCCTAGGATCAATGGCATCTACTAGTCCTCCTTCATATCACCCCATAAGAGTAACTGATTGATCTATCAGCTAGCTACAACATGACAGTATTTGGATCTCCCAAGTTCAATTTCCTGTAAACTGAAAGAGGCATTAAGTTAATGCTTGATCCTGAATCACATAAAACTTTGTTAAACTTCAAATCTCTAATTAAACAAGGAATTGAAAAAATCCCTAGATCTTTTAGTTTCGTGGTAGCTTGTTTTGGAGTATGGAACTACATTCCTCATTTAGGGTCACCATTTCACAATCTTAAAGCCTTTTCTTCTTAGCCATCAATTCCTTCAAAAACTTCAAATAGCTTGGAATCTCCTTGATTGCCTCTATGAAAGGGATGCTTATATGCAACTTCCTCAATATTTCTAGAAACTTCATAAACAGATGAACTTCATTATTCTTCTTCACCATTTGAGGATATGGAATAGGGGGGATGTAGGCCTTCACTGGTTGCCTTACTTTCTTTTCTTAAACAATGGTCCCTCTATCTTCCTAACTTTGAACTTTCTCCTTTTGACCCTCCTCTTTCTTTTTCTTAACAACTTGATAAGATTCCTCAATTCTTACTTCTTTGAGTTGAACCCTACTTCTAGTGGTGATTGTACAAATATTCTTTCTAGAGTTGGTCTCAGTGTTGCTAAGCAATTGTCCAGGCTGTCTTTTTGTCCTTTTTACTGCCAACTTTCCAATTTGATTCTTCAGCTCTTTTATTTCTTCTTGTTGACTCTTTACTAGCTGCACAATCATAGCCATGTTTTCTTTTAGTGTCATCTAAACTTGCTGCTACTTTTACTGTTGTTGCTGATATGTGTCCTTAAATCCCAAATCCAAGTTTTGCGCAATGTGTTGATGCAACTTATGAATGAATGGCTCAAAATCAGTGCTAAGCATGAATTGAAGATGAAAGTTCAAAAAGTTTTGCAAAAATTCAAGGTAAAGCTCTCATAGACATTTCATCAAACACATAATATGCACAAAACAAAACATGTTGAAATCATAGAATTTGAAGCTTGGAGTTATCCCAAATTCTTAACCTATATTTCACAATCCACTCAACATACAATTCTAGCCTATTCCAAAACTCAATAATCCATAGAATCCAAATATCCAAAAAAGCAAGAAAGACCACAATAATAGCAAAATTATAAAGCAAAGATGAATTTATACCTTTTGGAAGATTGGAATGTGATGCAAGCTAGTATGATGCTCAAGTCCATGTGAATGAATAAAGATTAGGTGGTATGCTATGTTGGGATGAATTTGGGAAGAGAAAACGTGGTTGAAAGTTTAACCAAAGTATATAAAAATCTGTCGAAATTGACCTATAGGTAACCGCGCGACCACGCAGAAGAATTCTGGTTGCCGCGTGGTACAACGCTTTAGGTACTGTTAATTTGAATGGATGACGCGATGCCACCATGATGTAGGGTGCGGCCGTGTAGGTCTCCGGCTGAAAGAAGTTTTTGTGCCTATTTTGAATTTCAACTCCAATTTCTCCACTCCAAAACATCTTGTTATCAATGTTGACGCCACTGGCCTCTGGGGTACTTACGGCTCGGCTAACACACTGATTGTCCACCGCATGGTGTGGATTTGTTCCACGCGAGGTGGACGCGTCCCCAGGGGGTTTCGAACCTTGGACCTTTTGAATATATAAATTCCAAAGGCCTCCCTGGTAACCACTAAGCTAAAGTAGCTTAGTGGTTACCAGGGAGGCCTTTGGAATTTATATATTCAAAAGGTCCAAGGTTCGAAACCCCCTGGGGACGCGTCCACCTCGCGTGGAACAAATCCACACCATGCGGTGGACAATTCGTGTGTTGGCCGAGCCGTAAGTACCCCAGAGACTGGTGGCGTCAACATAAAAACACGCGTTTTTATGTTGACGCCACCAAGCTCATGGCTACTTACGGCTCGGCCAACACAGCGAATTTTCCACCGCATGGTGTGGATTTGTTCCACGCGAGGTGGACGCGTCCCCAGGGGGTTTCGAACCTTGGACCTTTGGAATATATGAATTCCAAAGGCCTCCCTGGTAACCACTAAGCTACTTTTAGCTTAGTGGTTACCAGGGAGGCCTTTGGAATTCATATATTCCAAAGGTCCAAGGTTCGAAACCCCCTGGGGACACGTCCACCTCGCGTGGAACAAATCCACACCATGCGGTGGATAATTCGCTGTGTTGGCTGAGCCGTAAGTAGCCATGAGCCTGGTGACGTCAACAATCAATGTACTCTACCACCTATACTTTGTTCATGTCTTGAGTCTACATATCAGGCTAATTTTTATGATTTAACTCTTATCAAACAAGCATGCAAGTAGGACTACATTTTATGAAATGAATGAATGTGCTAATAAACCAACAGATGCACAAACTTATGCTCTCATGTATTAGGCTAGATTTCAATAGTGATCACGATGCTCAAACTCTATCAATGATGAAGCAATTATCAACTACCAAATGAGGTGCAACAAGTATTATGTCAAAATGATAACTCAAACATGCAAATATTAAACTAAACATGCAAATAAATCCTGAAGTTAGTCATAAAGCAATAAACAAAGAAAAATAAATAAAAGGATGGAAAATTGGATTGCATCCCAACAAGCGTTCTGTTTATAGTTAAAGGCCAACTCTTTACTTGATTTTTTAAGGAACTTTAAACAAGGATTTTGACGACCGTCTTTGTTTGTGACGGTCGAATTTACTCCAATGTGCAATTATGCACCAAAATTTTACATTGCCCATATCATGTATGTTAACATATCCACTCGATTCAAATTTTAATATGTACACTTCAATTACCTCGTCGGTGTCAATGATGAAGTTAGAGGGTTGCACGATAGGGTGGAACTCTTAAGTTCATCCTTGTTTGTTTGCTCTTCTGTGATAAACTCCTCTCTCCCCCACTTGTTTTTCATTTTTAGTCGAAATTTCCTCGAACTTGATGTCTAGAACTTGAATTTTTTGCAATGGAGCAATGGTCTCTACATGACAAACAATTTCTTCCGACTAATCCACTACATTAGATTGTTCTTCTCCTTCAAATGTTTCGACCAAATTTTCTAAATCATCTGATCTAGTCACCTGAATTTCTGGCATTTGTACTGGCTATCTCTCTGATATGCTAGTTGTTACTTGCCTCATCAACCTCTTTATTTCATTAAATTCAGCTTGTTAATTTAGCAATGCCTGTAGTATTAGATCTTTCTTCTCAAAATTTTTAATTTCAGCCTGAACTTCTTGTACTGGTTGTTTATCCTGACTGTAAAAATTTTCAATCAACATAAGATTTGCTTCCATTCTTGCAATTTTTGTTGTAATCTAATTAACCCCAGGTGCTGTTTGATCATAATTTTACTGATGGTTGTTTGTTGCCATCTTGGATGTTGCCTCCACTGTTTGCAAGTCTGTTAAATCCCTAAAAAGAGACAATTCATAGCTTTTCATAGTCCTTAAAATCAAAACTAAAAACTAAAAATAAATAAATAAAGATAAATAAAAAATAAAATAAAAAGTTCAAACTAAAACAAGAACTAATTAGTCTCGATATTAATTAATAATCCCCGGCAACGGTGCCAAAAACTTAATGTTTGATAATCGCAAGTGTACGATATTGCATCCAAGTAATAAAGTGGACTTTTTGAGTCCGAGTTATTGTCCCACGGAGATTGTAATTAAGTACCGAAATTGAGTTGGTTCTCGCCTCATTGGATTGATAGAATTTGGAGATTTTGAATCGAACTAAACTAAAAAACAAAACAAAAGAAAAGAAAAGACATTTAAATAATATTCTAAATTGACGTTTATAAGTGTTGGGACATCCGATTTCACATAGCCAATACACTTAATTCCAATTTTCTAGTTTTCTTCCTATTATAGTGCTCGATCGAATTCACTTGTTCACATGAAATTTCCCTCCCGGGTTTAAATCAACTCTACCTAGTTAGTCGACCGTATTAATGAACAACAGGCCATAATGAGTAAGTGCATGGAATACAAAAATTCATGTAGTTATCACAATAGTAACTAACGTATATCTCTTTCGTTCGTCCAATTACTGGATTTTATTCCAAGATCTAAGTGTTAGCTCACCTCCCGAATTATGAAAACACCCATTAAATCATGAACTAGTCGCGAATTAACTCATGCATTAAATACAAAATAAAATCAACACATGCAATCAAAAGCACAAAACTAAATTTATAGAATTAAAAGTGTAAAACTAGCTACATCGAATATCCCAAATTTGAAATTAAAAATTCATCAATAAAGAAATAAATACACAGCAATATAAAGAACTACGCATATAGAGTTTATTAAATTAACAAAAGAAAGGAAGTCTTGCACCAAGAAATAGCTCCCAGTTGATAATCGTCAATTCCACCGCCTTTGTCTTGATCTTTGCCTCCAAGGATTGAATGATAGAACAATGAATTGTGTAGTTGGTAGGCTGTGCAAATGTTCTAAATTCGTGCCTCCTAGGTTGTATATATAGATGGAGAAGAGACCTAGGCAAAAAAATGAGGAAATCCGTGCATTGGCCTGGGCCGGAAAGAGGCGTGGCTGCGCAGTCAAAACCCTAGTAGCCGCAAAATTAACCTAAATCAGGTTCTGTTAATTTCAGGATTGTCGCCCTGCCACGTGGCTTTGGGGCTCGTGGTCGCGCAGTAGAAACTTGTTTAGCACGTTTTAAACTTTGATTCTTGTTTAAGTTGGTCCTCGTTCTTTATTTGCTTCCAAGTCCTCCAACTTCCAATTGTGACATTTTGACCCCTATACTTCTAATTTTTTTTTTTCTATTTTTTTCCTTGCTTTCCTCAATTGGCTCCACGCACTTATTCAATGTGTCCAATTTAATTCAAAAACTCATCCAAAAGCTCATCTTTTTCATTCATTGCTTCATTCATGTGATTTTGGGATTATTTCTAAAATATAAACAAATCAATAGCTTTTATTCTAATACAACAACACATTATCCTAAATTGGACATATAAGTGAGGGTATAAAATACACTTATCATATTTCTTTGTGAAATTGAGAATCCTCCATGTGATATTATATTTACAAAAATTTCTTTGAGAAATTGATTTTCTACATGCAATTATAATTGGATTTAAATTTCTTTGTGAGATTTATGTGTTTAATTTTTTCTTGAAATTTATGTGTGATTTTCTTTATGAAATTGTTAAGTTTCTTTGTGAAATTTATGTGGTTAATTTCTTGGTGAAATTATATATTAACTTCTATTTGTTATCAGTGTTGGAATGATAGTCCATGATTAGTGTGTTCGGAATTTGCTTTTGGTATTTTGTTGCTAATAAAAATTATTTTTTTAAGAATTACTGGCCTGGACTTTTGTGATCTATTATGTAATTCTATTTGATGTTTTGTGTGTCTTGTTAAATTGCAATACTTTTATTTATGTGAAAATATGATTCGCATGGGTAAGAGTTTTCTTGGGGGTCAATGTGATCTATCTTAGTGTCTTCTGCATTTCTTTGTGAAAATGACAATACTTGTGTTTTGGGGGATCTTTTTATGAAAAACTAGTTTCACACCCGTGTAATGCACGAACATGTTCCATTGACAAAATATAATGAGCTGACACGAAAAAATGCGAAAAATCAATAAAAAGTAACAACAATAAGTGTCAATTGAATAATAATAAGAACAATAATAATTTTTTTATCAAGAGTATTATAAATGTTGAAAAACTTTCTTATACACAACATTAGTCATAGTATTTATTGGGTTTTCTTTGTCATTGACCGTATCTTTACTTCCATCATTAGCAACGCTTTGATTATTAAAGAATCCCGTTCAATCACACTTGCCATTATAATCATTCGGAAAATCATCTACCCGTGATTAATGGCGAGCTTCTTTACCAAAACCTTGTTTTGTAGCCCAGCTCACAAAAACATTAGAACCAAGGGATCCGTTTTGTAACGACCCGGGTCCCACTTAACGGGCTGTCCCGGCCGTTAGATGACGGCGTACTGTCCCCACCGTACCAACACGAGTCTTTTCAGCATAATTTGTCCTCACTCGCACGCTCCCCGAGAAAACTTCCCAGGAGGTCACCCATCCCAGAATTTCTCCAAGCCAAGCACGCTTAACTTTGGAGTTTCTAACGATGGACTTCCGAAAAAGAAGGTGCACCTTGTTGGTATGAGTAGTACCTATCATTTCTTTTAAGCTTTCTTAGTCGGGGTATTACAATCACCCCCTGTTAGACTCGCGACGTCCTCGTCGCGCTTCACCCATCTGAGTATCTGTTGCCAGGCGTTGGGATTCTAGAGGTGGCTCCCGCCCTATAGCGTAGCACTTAGTTCCCTATTTCCGGCTGGCGGTCGGCTCTGATACCATTTGTAACGACCCGGGTCCCACTTAACGGGCTGTCCCGGCCGTTAGATGACGGCGTACTGTCCCCACCATACCAACACGAGTCTTTTCAGCATACTTTGTCCTCACTCGCACGCTCCCCGAGAAAACTTCCCAGGAGGTCACCCATCCCAGAATTTCTCCAAGCCAAGCACGCTTAACTTTGGAGTTTCTAACGATGGACTTCCGGAAAAGAAGGTGCACCTTGAGGGAGGCAAAAAAGGCGAATCCCTGGGGAGGCAAAAATCCACTTCAGGGTAAGATTGGGAGAAGGCCCCTTGAGGGAGCCCAATCCTGGGGGGAGTGGAAAGACCATGAGTACGGCTCGGAGAAGGCCCCAGCGAGGGAGCCGGGTCGTTACAAAAAAGGCGCCTTTTTTTGTAACGACCCGGCTCCCTCGCTGGGGCCTTCTCCGAGCCGTACTCATGGTCTTTCCACTCCCCCCAGGATTGGGCTCCCTCAAGGGGCCTTCTCCCAATCTTACCCTGAAGTGGATTTTTGCCTCCCCAGGGATTCGAACCTTGCACCTAGGGGTTAAGTACAAACTTCATGGAATCCCTGGTACCATTAGACCACGTGGTCTACAATGTTGACCCAGAGCTAGCAAAACATTATTTTTTAAACATTCAAAAAGTCCAATCCCAATCCCATTCCCGTCTATTAATGTTAAATAAAAGATTAATAAGTTAATGACTCAGAAAAAGATTTGATAACATAAAGCTATAGACTTACTGCAAGAAGTATCCTCTGAATAATATGAGAACAAGCGAATACAATTGAACAAAGCGATGCCCAGTTCACTAGTGGAGGGCGTAGCAGGGGACCAAGAGATAGTCACAGCGCTACAGTTACCTTCGCCCTAAAGGTCGATTACTTGATAGGAAATTGGGCCGATTTGTATCTCGGCATCGAAGAGGATTGGGGGATCCGGAGATGACTAAGAGAGAGGAGGCTCAATAAACTATCCATAACTACCCAACGAATTCAATAGCTAGTCGATCACGGGATTGGATCCTATTGCGGGGCGATTTGGGGGCGGGAGGTATACTCTTGGATTTCATCAAGCGGGGCAGCAAGTGGGCGGTGATATTTAGAGGCGGTTGTGCAGGGAAGGAAGAAAAATTGACATCCGGAATGGTCAGAGAGCATATCCGATGCTATACAAACTGTTCTCAGAGATATACGCACAAAAAATCGTTTGAGTAATATCACTTTTTTCCTCTCTTTCTCTTCCACGTTCTTTCCTTTTTTTTCTCACTTTTACTCACATTACCACTCACATCTTTCACAATCACAAATTCTACTTCACATCTTTCACTGACTTTTTATTAATTTATTTGAAATTATATCTATCTCTCTCATCTTTTTCACTTTTCCCGCTCTTTTTTCTCCATATCTTCCCATTGGATATGCTCTTATGGAGGAGGAAAAAATGAAATTTATGGTTAGAGTCTAGACCCACTAATTCAATAATCGCACCATGTTAAAAATTTAACTAATCACCCACTAATTTAAAACTCTTTAAGCTAATAACTTCCAGGTAAATGTCACGAAAAAATTAAAATTAAAATATAGATTCAGATTCTGTTCAAAATTGAGAATCCAAGTCAAAATTAACAGAATCTCAGTAGGACAACAAAAGTTTCTTAAGCATCGACAAAATTGCTAATATATATAGATTGGAATTTTTGGTAGGGCAATAAAAGTTTGAAAAGTATACTTATCTTGGTTGGAAAACATACTTTTTTGGAGGGGAAGTTTCTTAAAGCGATTGTTTTACACTTTTCTTGAAATTTCAACAGTTATTTCTACTGTATGTTTGCGTATGGAAATGTATATCATTTTGTATGTATGATTACTTGATTCTAGTGCATTTTTTCATTTGTTGAATATTTGCTTGAATTTGAGAGTAATTATGTTATTCCGTGTTACACGCATGGTAGTTGGGATTGGTAGTGTGAGGTTTAACACTTGGTGTGTTCTCACAATAGGTGTCAGATGTATTCCCTTGGTGGGAAGAGTATTCAATAGTTGTGTTAGAAGTGAGGGCTAACTGGTATGGTTGAGACTAGATACATAAGAGTGTATTTGATGACATACTAGGGGATGTGTGTTTTGACATGTAGATCACGAGAGGTGAGGTTGTCAAATGTCTTGTTAAACTCTATTGGTGAGGATCTCGATTAGGTGGAGGACACTCCGATTATCTCTATGTGAGGTGGATTCGAGGTTTATCTTCTTTGAGTGAGAAGTGAGGTTGTGATAGAGGTACATCCGTTGTCTAAGGATCTTTTGTGATTTACCAGTTAGGTGTGTTTGTCGAGTAGTCTAATGAGTATAGATAGCGATGAAAGGAGAGCTACATCAGTTTTGAAATGGGTTATTATGGTTATATCTTTTCTTGGGGGATCATTTGCATTCGTTGCTTGTGTTGACCTTTTTTTGATTAACTCGGTGTTGATGTTAAATTCTTTATGTGAACTTGGTGAAAAGATTTGAGGTTTACCCATTGATGTGCTCTCATTGCATGTGTGGAGTTACCTATAACTTCATGTTACTAAATGCTCTTGATTGACTCGTGTGAATGCAATGTGTTTACATCCTTTCTTTAGAAAACATGCGTTGTTTGTCTAAAGTTGTGTTATTTGCTAATGTGATATAAATGCATAGTTTGGCTCGCTATGATTTAGTGTGTACTTGGGTTTGACCTTGGCCTTGGGTAAGTACTATTAGCAGGTATGAGATATGTTTCTAACTTGAAACCTTGGTAAAGGTACATTGAGTTCTAGTTTGTTTGACACTATTTTGTGAAACAAATAAATTAGGTGTTTTGGTGTTGCATGTTCGCTTTAGCAATGGAAACGGGGCGGATCAGAGCCGATCCGTATCCGCCCCACGTAAATTTAGGCAGCTCCAGATCCGCCCCATGATCCTCCAATTTTCGGGGCGAATCGGGCTAGTGATCCACCAACTGATCCACGATTTTTTTTTTCTCTTCTGCTTCTTTCCCCAAATTACAGAAATGAAATTTTTAACTAAACTACAAAATAAAATTGAAATCTATGAAAAAAAAAAAAGTCATCTTTCATCTAAATGTGTAAATAAAATTGTAACTTTGAACCTAAATAGCATTAGCATGATTATTTATTCACGATTATGAGTGAAGAAGCAATATTTCAAATTTCCAATCAACCCCCATGCAATACATTAATACAACCATATTATGATATTAATGACCAACGAGACCTTGATCACAATTCACAATTCCCACAAATGCCAAAAGACACTTAAATAGTTTTGACAAAATGCAAAAGAAGTTATAAATTTATAATTACATGCCCAACTGAATACCAAATTAAAAAGTAAGAAATAAAAAGGCTTCATGCATTCAAACTTAAAACATCAAAATGTAGAATTTTAATTCTTCAAAATGTCCCTGCTTCAGCTGCTTGGCAATGCCTACAAAACAAGCAATACATCGAAATTAATTGTCTCTTCTATAAAAGTAAGCCAACGTAAGAAAAGATTACTTAGTTATGCATCTACCTAACTTCATGTATCAAAAATAAAGAATCAAGAGAGTCCATGTTGGAGCTACAAAGGCAAGACGGTTCCTGAGATAAGAAAATAAATATTTATCACACTATCTAGACTGACTTTGAAATGAAAGAAACATTAAAGTTACCTCCTCCATTTCCTCGTCACTGAACTTTGTACAACATCCGGAGTATGTCAAAGGGGTTGAATTCTCTATAAAAAAAATGAACTTATTAACTATAACATACATTGACATAAGATGCCAGATAAATCAAAATGAAATGTTTCTTACTGTGGATTTCGGCCCATAACTAATCTTGAGCACACATCAACGTCTCCAAGGTTTTGGGATGAAGCATATTTCGGTGTGGACTCACAAATCTGCCACTAGTACTGAAAGCAGACTCAGATGCCACAGTAGACACCGGAATGGCCAACACGTCTCGTGCAACTTTAGACAAAATTGGATATTTGATTGCATTTACTTTCCAGCATTCCAAAATGTCAAAATCATCTGATCTAGGCAATATAGGCTCATCCAAGAATGCATCAAGTTCAGTTTTCACATTGCAAGCACTAGAGGAACTCGACACAAATTCATAAAATCCCGCCAATCGATTTGTTTTCTTAATTGATGACAACCCAGACTGACAATAACTAGAAGACTGAGAAAACATGATACTAGAATCCTGCTTTGTGTCATGCTCTTGCACCAACTTTCAACAAATCTGAAAAAGTTTCTCAATCTCGAAAGAAGATTTTTCTTTAAAAATTAGAGGGTAATAATACTCAACTAACTTCATCTTATATCTGGGATTCAACACTATTGCTAATGCCAAAATTCCATGAATATCACTCCAATATTTGTTGAACTTATCAATCATACTATTAGCCATCATTCGAATCACCTCATAAGGAGATTCAAGCCATTCATACAACAAAAACTTGATTTCACAAACATTTGGGAAGAATACATTAGCTGTTGGATATTTTGTTCCAGAAAAAAATTCAGTCGTCTCAAAAAATAACTTCAATCTATCACTTATTTCTTTTGCCAAATCCCAATCTTCATCCCTAGGTAGACATCTATACTGAGCCTCTCTTTGCCTCAAATGAGGGAAAACATCCTTATATACTAAAAGCAGTACGAAGCATAAAGTAGGTCGAATTCCACCTAGTTCTACAGTGAAGCATTAATTTTTTCTCAGAACCTACTTTTAGTTGAAGTGAAAATTGTTCAAATTTTCATATCTATTAGGCGTAGCTGACCAATACGCAACGCTATCACATATTTTTTCTACACTTGTTGAAATAACATCCAATCCGTCTTTCACAATCAAGTTCAATATGTGTGCACAACATCTCATATGGAAACATTCACCACCCAAAAGAAGAGTATGACGCTGAAGCTCACTTAAAACAAAATTTATCATGGCATCATTTGTTGTGCAATTATCAACAGTCAAGATAGATAACTTACGATCGATGTTCCAATCAAGTAAGCAACCAACCAAAGTTTGGGATAGCACATCTGCAGTGTGTGGACAAGGCACGTACACAAACCTACAATGAGAAAACAAAACTTTGTCAAATGCAAATGTAAAGAATGTTAAAGTTGTCAAAAATTGAAAGCAGTGAAATTGTAATCAAGTACCTCATTATTTGACTCTGTAGAGTCCAAGAATCGTCTATGTAATGAGCTGTTACTACCATGAATCCTTTATTTTGATTTGAAGATGTCCACATGTCTGTGGTGATAGCAATTCGGCTCTCATTTGTCTCCAACATAGTCATCATTTTGAATTTCTCATAATCATAAAATTTCAAAATATCATTCTTAATGGTATTACAAGATGGGATTTTGAACATTGGTTGGAGGTCATTCAAGAAGCTTCTAAACCAATAGTTGTCAACCATTGATAGTGGATACTCATGTAAAACAATGGCCTTCCCAATACTATTCCTACACTTATCTTGATCAAAAGTGTACGTACCCATCTTACATTTACCACTACTTTCCTTAGTGAAATTCAATATTCCTTTCCGAGGATCACCTTTTCCTTGTTTACGAAAACGACATCTTTCTAGATGGTTCCTCAAATGGCTTGTACCTTTACTAGTATCCCCAACTAATTTTGATTTGCAATGGTTGCAAACAGCCTTCCAATCATCTCCAACTTTGATTCTCTCGAATTCTTGCCATATCGGTGAAGTGAATCTCGATTTTCTCTTTGCACCAACACGTTCACTATCATTATGCTCCTCTTCACTTAGGTCAATTAGATCTTGATCTCCACCTACTCCACCTACCTCACCTACTTCTACTGGAGATGCTTGTGGGGGATTATCAACATTTACATTACATTGATCAGTTGATGCTTGTCTCGTACTACCATCACTTGTACGTGATGTAGCGGTAAGGCGTTTCTCCCCTTTGAGACATGATACATCTGAATAAATTGAAAATAAATTAGTGAACAAATCCAAACTCCAAAGCAACAATGGGACATAATAATAATATCGTGATTTAGATGCTTCTAAAATAAATAAAAAATTCTTAATTCAGTTTCTTTCAAAGTATATATTTGTTTTCTTTAGTATAGACATTTTTGTTTATTTATAATAAGCAAATAATGTGAACCAAAAATACCTTAAAGGAAATTTATTCATATATTCAAGGTTACATATTATTGAAAGGGAAACAAAGAAGAGAAGAAATTATTGAAAGAAGAAGTCAATTTATTCATATATTCAAGATTACAAAGAAGTTTTTTTTCAGCAGGCTATTAGAAGCCTCTTGCAGCTTGAATTCTAGTGCAGCTTTAGGCTATTAGAAGCCTTCTGCAACTTGAATTCTACTACAGCTTTAGGCTATTAGAAGTCTCCTGCAGCTTCACTCGTAGTTCAGTGTTAGGCTATTAGAAGCCTTCTGAAATTAGTTTTTCTATGTTCAAAGGCAAATGAATGAGTAAAGAGTTTTATGTGTATATCTCAATGTATAAATAGTGTCTATGTAAAAAAAAAAAATCATAGCTCTACTTTTCCTATACACGTTCTTCCCTTGTTTACTTTCTTCTTTCATTTTATCCGCTTATTCACATTCTTTATTTATTAATCAAGTGCTCTATCAACACAATGTCATCAGCTTCATTTTCCATAATAATAAAGTCATGTCAAAGGAAATGTAACATAATGAGTTGTAACCTTCAGATATATATATATATATATATATATATATATATATATATATTCTTTAGTAGATAATGTAATGTCAAAATGAACATTCTTCTGAGAATTACACACATGAGAATACCTGTCAAATGTGACAGAGCTTGCAAAAGTTTGACAGAACTGGGATCATCCAAGGAAAAATGAATTTACTCCCTCTATTTAGGAAGAAGAAATGGAAAAAGTTACAGGCATCATTAAACGTAAGAAAGGAAATGAAACTGTGGCAGACACTATGTAAATATCAGTATATCACCAAAAGAAGAAGAAAAAGCCATTAAAATCCTAATAAAGGGGTGGGATAAATTTTCTTTACAAATAGAAGGGTAAAAAACATGGCAAATCAACAATAATCAACTATGAAAACAAATCTTAAAAATCCTCCTTCAAATGAACCCCACTGCCCACACTTCCACAGCAAAATAAGCTTCAAGAAATGGTTTGAAAGCCAAATAATTAGCATAACAAAGTTTAACTATAAAAGATCACCTTCATTATTGTGGAAGAAATGTGTACAAGAAAAGATATTTACGATGCTACTCTAAAATATACTCCAAAACAAGTTAAACAACATCACCTGCCGTGTCGGCGGGAGGGGCAACTGGTGGGCTGGTGGCCGGCCGCGCCGTGCGCGACGACAACTGAGGGTGATGGCGCGACGATGGCTGCGGGCGATGACGTGCACGAAGACAGCAGGGGACGACGCTGGAGTAGGGAACGACGCTGCTGGAGCAGGGACGATGGCTACTGGTCGATCGGTGGAGGAGAGGTCGACGGCGGGAGGAGATCTTGTTGATTAGGGTTCAATAATTTTTGATGGCTGAGAGAGAGAGAGAGAGACGGTAGTGGTCAATGGAGTGAGCTGTGAGTAAGTGGAGTTCAGATGTTTTGTTTTCAAATTTGAAGTTCCCCCCCCCCCCCTCACCGGGTCAGGTCTCTACCGATCCGAACCCGACCCGTGATCCGGTACGGGGTGGATTGGTCACCTCCTGATCCGCGGATCAGGAATTTTTCGGGTCAGATCGAATCGGGTCAGCGGATAGACGGGCAGGATCAGATATTTTTTCCATCGCTAGTTCACTTGGAACCAAGGTATGTTGATTTCTAATTGGTTTGAAACTGTTTTGTACAACTAATAAACTTTGTATTTTAGTGTTGCAAGTTTCCTTGGAACCAAGGTGGAGGTTTGTTGGGAATTTTGGTCCCAATTAAACCTCGGGGGCGATGATGATAAATCGCGTCGGATTAATTATGCGGGTCTTTTGGCCCATGTCGAAGATAATAGTATTGTCCAATCTCCACAGTTAGGTAGCCCACTTTTGAGACGGGCTAAGGGATTAACTATCCACTTCGAGATTTTAATTGGGTCTCGACCCTGTTGCTAGATGGGTAGGCTTTTGGTGATTACCCAACTTAATTAGGGTTCCCTAATTATGTGCTAAACCTATATCTACCCACACCTCACTCTCTCGACTGGGTTAGGACTTGACCTTCCTCCCTTTTTCTTGGTGAAAAGCGACTGCCATAACTTGGTGAGAAACCGACCTAGTCCCTCTCTTCTCTCTGTAATAAGCAGCTACCCTATCTCTTCTTTGTAAAGAACCAAACCCATCCTCTTTTCTTCTCTCTGTAATAAGTAGCTGCCCTAACTTGGCTCTTGTCTTGGACAGTGTATTCCTGTGACTATGAGCCTCCTTGTTCGGCTTCTACTGTTTGACCATGTGCTGTGACCCTTTGTGTTGGCCTTCTTGGTTAAGTGTGTAGGTAGTGGGGTTTTGGCTGGGTTGGGTGTTTTCTAGGAGTGTTCCCTAGCCGTGTTTGGGTGGTGTTACCATTGTAGAGTATTGAGCATAAATCTGAGCCCTTGTTTGACACCATTTCACTCGGCTATTTTGGTGCAATATGGGAGTTTTACTTGCTTCATATATGGCTTTAATATTGATTCAATTACTTTGTCAATCTATATTGTGTTTCTTCTGTGTATTGTGACTAACTCATTTTACTTAATGTTCTTGCTAGGTTCGGATTTCTCAACACTAAAGTTGTGGATTCTTTTTGTTTCTTGTGTCACACCAGAACCAATTATATTAATGATGAGTAAAGGTAGGAAAGCATGACTATAAATTGCGCTGTTGATATTGTCGGGTGAATGCACCAACCGGGCTCAATAAGCTCTCCAATTGGACACCAAACTTCCTAGCTATACTCAATTTGGTTGTGGATTCCTTTTGTTTCCTGTGTCACACTGTACCAAATATATTAATGAAGAAAAAAGGAAGGGCATCATAATTTTAATTTGCACTGTTGAAATTGTTGGGTCTCTCCAAATCGACACCAAACTTCTTATCTAGACCCAATAACACTACCTTTGTTGCCACAATCTAGGGAGATAAACCATATATATCGCAAAGGGAGAAACGGATGAAGAAGAAGAAGCACAACAACGACAATTGTAGCGACCGAGAATTTTCGTGACTTATATAATTTATTTTTAAAAAAGCGTTTCGCTATGACTTTGGCCATTTATTTTTAAAAACATATGTTCGTCTAGCCATCTTAAGTGAAATTAAATTTATTTTAAAATCTTAGTCTAATTTCAATTTTATTAAAAGTGTATCATTTTTATTATTTTTTCTAAAGTCCAAATTTTAATTATTTGGATTCAAATTATTTTAACTCCAAAATCTAAATCTAAATCTTATTCTTATCCAGTTTAAATTCAAATCCAATTAAATCTTTCCTTATCCCATTTTGGAACTTAACCATTTTATTTAGCAATTCCTTTCCTTCAAACATTTAATACAAGCATTAATCTCAAATTTTATTCATTTTAAAATCTTGATTTATTTCTAGTTCAAAATTTCAATTTTATTATTTTGTTCCAATCAAAATCTATTGACATAAACATCTTTGCTCAATCTTGGTAACCAATCAAGTTGAATGCATCATTTTCCCCTCCCTCATGTTTTTCCTTCCACGCAGATTCTAAATTTCAAATCATTCCCCCATATTCATACATTCTTCCTCATATTGCCATAGCTGGCTCCCCAACTCCTTCAATCACCCATTCACCCTATTTTTACCATATTAAATTACAATCAAAGCATAAATTATACCATCATCTCCCTTACATAGCAGATTCAGACTCTATCAATTTTAAATATACAGCATTCTAAGAATATTCTCCAGCAACCTTATATCCCATTGGTGCTCCCATGGTTGTTTCCAATAGACACCTTCAGATCATCCATAAAACTTTCAAGGTTGTGGGTCCTTGTCTCCAACTGGGATAGTCGTTCATTGACACCATCCATTGTATGTTGTCAATGAGATTGACGGAGATTATGACTTGATTATTTACCATAATTATGTATATATTTGTATTTACCATACATAGGTTAACCTAATTGTATTTACCATATTTAAGGTTGTTTGTAATCTATACATTATGCAAGTAATTCATCAATGAAAACTCATCGATCAAAACCTTGTTATGGTATCAGAGCCTACCTCTAAAATCATCGAGTACTAGTCTTATTTTGGTTCCTTCTTGTTCTGCTGCTGGACCTCAGGGCTCGGATTCATCACTTGGAGAGTGGTTCTCTTTGTGATTCTAGGTTGACCTATCCCTGGTCGACATTTTTTTGGCAACAACTATTTCAGTTTTTGGTCTTCGGGGAACAATCCACGAAGATTCAGCTTGGTGTCTGCGCGGTTCAAATTTAGATCACCTCTCAGTACCGTTGCCATCTAGTTTCTTCTTCACCGATGGCTTTCGGTTCACTTGGATGTCAGAGTCTCGAAGATCTGTCGGTATCTCTGTGCGATCAACAATAGAGGTACATTTGGGATTAATTGGGTTGTCCATTTAAGGTTGTATTTGTGTGGGCTCGATTTGGGCTCTATCAGTTGGAGGGTTTATTTGTGTGATCTCGATTTATTTCTGTGGGCACTATCAGTTGGAGGGCTTATTTTTGGCCTGTCACTCGTGTAGTATATTTTAAGTGTGTGATTTTGCAAGTATTAGGGATTTCTTTACACAATAGAGATATGTCAATTGAAGCATTTTGTGTTAAGTTTATGGGAAAGAATTATTCCACATCGGAATTCCAATTCAAGATGTTTTTAAAAGTGGAAGGAGCTTAGGGATCATATTGATGGGTTATCTAAGATGCCTGAAGATGCTAGGGATTTGAGTGCATGGGAAACAAAGGATGCTCGTATTATTTCTTGGATTATGGGGTCCATGGAGGCACACATGGTTAATAATTTACATTCTTTTATTACTGCTAAAGAAATGTGGGAGTACTTAAAGCACATTTACTATTAAGACAATAATGCTCAGAGATTTCAATTGGAGTTAGAAATTACTAATTATACTTAAGGTAATCTTACTATTGAGCAATTTTATTCTGGCTTTCTAAACTTGTGGAGTGAGTACTCCAGCATGATGCTAATTTTACTGCAATGGGATTATCAGCACTACAAGAAGTTCAAGAAGTTAATAAGTGGGATCAATTTCTTATGAAGTTACCATCTAACTTTGAAGTTGCTCAAGTGGGTTTACTGAATTGCAATCCAGATCCTTCTTGGGATATGTGTTTGGGTGAACTTTTGCTTGAAGAACAGCAGTTGGCTACTCAAGCTACCATGAGAGGCGATATATCCTCATCTGATGTAATGACGGTTGCATATGCTGCTCAAGGACGAGGGAAAGGTAAACTTCAGTGCTTCTGCTGCAAAGGATATGGCCATATTGCTTGTCATTGTCCTCAAAAATTTTGTACTTATTGCAAGCAATCAGAACATATCATCAAGGAGTGTCCCACACGACCTCAAAATCGTAAAGCTCGGGCCTTTCAAGCTACTGCTCAGGGTCATACTCCTGCAAGTTCACAATATAGTACTATCCAACCGATTTTTACCCCAGAAATGGTTCAGCAGATGATTGTCTCTGCATTAGGCCTACAAGGTAAGGGTTAATCTATTTCTTCTCCCTTACTTGTTGATTCAAGGGCATCGAATCATATGATAGGTAGTTCTGACTCTTTGCACAACGTCCGTAGCTATAATAGCACACAACACATTCAGATTGCTAATGGTAGTACCTTTCCAATTACTACTATTGGTGACATTAGGTCTTCATTTCAAAATGTTTTCGTATCTCTAAGATTATCTACAAACTTGATTTCAGTTGGTCAATTAGTTGATAATAACTGTGATGTGTGTTTCTCTCACGATGGTTGTCTTGTTCAGGATCAGGGGTCAGGAAAGGTGATCAAGAAGAGGCCTAAAGTCGGAAGATTATTTCCATTGCAATTTAATATTCATACTGCTATATCTTTGGCTTGTTTTAGTGTTGGACTTAAACATGAAATTTGGTATAAAAGATTAGGGCATCCAAATATTTTAATTTTATCTCATTTGTTGAAATGTGGTATTGGGTAATAAAGATCAACCTCAGTTATCAAAATTGTCTTTTGACTGTACTACTTGTAAACTTGGGAAAAGAAAGACTCTTCCGTTTCCCGCTTATGGCAGTCTTGTTGATAAATGTCTTCAGATCATCCATAGTGATGTTTGGGATATGGCACTCGTCACATACCATGCTTGTTATAAGTATTTTATAACATTTATTGATGATTTTAGTCCTTATACTAGGATATATTTTCTTTGCTCTAAAAGAGAGGTCAACACAACCCTTAAGACTTTTGTAGTTTACATTGAGACACAGTTCTCTTCTAGTATTCAGATTTTGAGGCCTGACAATGGTGGAGAATATATGTCTCGTGATTGTCAAGCCTTCTTACAAAAAAGGACATTCTCTCACAACTATCTTATCCATATACTCCTTAGCAGAATGGGGTATCCGAAAGAAAGAATCCACACTTGCTAGACGTCATCCGAGTTTTGCTTTTGGAATCTTCTGTTTCACCTAAATTTTGGGTGGAAGCTCTCTCTACAACTGTACATCTGATTAATCACCTTCCTGTTCAACATTTGGAGTTTGACTCACCTCATTTATGCCTGCACGGTATACATCCTGGATATGACATGTTGCATACTTTTGGATATGTTTGCTTTGTTCATTTACTTTCTCATGAACATCATAAGCTTGCTGCTCAATCCGTACGATGTGCTTTCATGGGTTATATTATTCCTCAAAAGGGTTTTATTTGTTTAGATGATGTTGCTAATCGCTTTCGTAACTCTCGGAATGTGGTTTTCTTTGAGAAACAGTATTACTTCTAGCAACATATTGTAACCTCTTTTGATTTTCTCCACTTATTAACTTTGAGGATGATTCTCTATCTATTGAATGTTTTAAACCAGGTGTGGTATATCAACGATGAAGACCTCAAACTCCACACCCCTTCCCGACCTTGATCCTGTTCCTAGCTCTACCGTTCTTAGGAGATCCACATGCATTACTCCTCCTCCATATTGGTATGGATTCTCTACAACTTTATCTCATATCACAGTTCCTACTTCTTTTTCTCAGGTAGTTACCCAACCTTGTTGGGAGAAAGCGATGTAAGAGGAAATTCAAGCCATGAAGGAAAATCATGCATGGGAGTTTCTTGCCCTCCTACCATCACACCTATTAGATGTAAATGGGTCTATTTTGTTCAGTTTCACTCTGATGGATTGCTAGATTTCTATAAAGCTAGGTTGGTAGCTCTTGGTAATCGTCAAGAATATGGTGTAGATTATGAGGAGACCTTTGCTCATGTTGCTAAAATGACAACAGTTTGAATCGTTCTCACTATAGCTGCCTCCAAGAGATGGTCCTTGCGGTAGATGGATGTCAAAAATCCTTTCTTACATGGTGACCTTAAGGAAGAAATTTATATGACTCCTCCCCCGGGCCTCTTTTCTTTGCCATCCTCTAATGTGTGTAAGCTAAAACATTCTCTTTATGGTTTGAAGTAGGCTCCTCGTGCTTGGCTTGAGAAGTTTCACTCCACTCTTCTATGGTTCCCATTTACACAGAGCCAATATGATTCGTCTCTCTTTATCTCTAACACCAAGGTAGGTACTGTGCTTCTTCTGGTCTATGTGGATGATATTTTTATTACTGGGACTGACACCGAATTGATATCTCAACTTCAAAATTGACTGAAGGAATCCTTCCATATGAAGGATTTGGGTCCCTTACAGTACTTCTTAGGTCTTGAGGTGCTTCCAAGCCTAGCCAGGACTTACCTATATCAACATAAGTATATGAAGGAGTTGATTTATTTGGCTGGAATTCATGATGGTCTCCGGGTTGATACACCCATGGAGGTGAATGTGAAGTACCAAAAGGAGAACGGTGATCATCTTCCTGATCCTTCTCTATACAGCTAATTAGTAGGTAGTTTGAGTTATCTCACTATTACACGACCTAATATTTCTTTTGTCGTACAACAAGTTATTCAATTTATGCATGCTCCACGACACCTTCATTTGGTCGTTGTTCGTCGCATTATTCAATACTTGATAAGGGACTTTTCTTTCTTGTCAACTCTTCTCTTCAGTTGGTAGATTATAGTGATGCAGATTGGGCCGGATGTGCTGATACTCATTGTTCGATTACGGGTTGGTGTATGTTTCTTGGGAGTTCCTTAATTTCTTAGCGAAGTAAGAAGTAAGACCGCGTGTCTAAATCTTCCACTAAATCTGATTATCTTGCCGTGTCTTCAATCTTCTCTGAGATTTTTTGGGTTCGAGGTCTTCTAGCTGAGCTTGGTTATCCTCAGCTTGAGCCTACTCCACTTTATGCTGACAATACTAGTTCCATTCAAATTGCTTCTAATCTTGTGTTTCATGAGGGCACTAAACACATTGAAGTTGATTGTCACTATATACGTGAGGCTTATGATGGTTACATTATAACTCTTCCGCATATCACTACGACATTCAGATTGCTGATGTGTTTACCAAGGCAATGACTCGACAACGACATCAATTTCTTGTCAAAAAATTGATGTTCCTTGATCGTCCAGCATCAATTTGAGGGTGGATGTCAATAAGATCGACGGAGATTATGGATTGATTATTATGTATATATTTGTATTTACCATACTTAGGTTAACCTAATTGCATTTACCATATTTAGGGCTCTTTTTAATCTATATATTATGCAAGTAATTCATCAATGAAAACTCATTCGGCAAAAACCTTGTTATATGTGTTAGATTATCAGCATACTTCTTCATTGCTCTAACAATCTTAGAAACCCAGATGCATTAATGAAATTGTGATCCCTCTCTTTAATGTTTTTTAGCGTTTAGTTACTCTAAGAGAACTATAATTCTTATAGAACAGATTTTCAATAAAAACATCAAAATATAGTACATGAAAAATCAAGCTAGCAATTACAAGCTTAATAGTTTAACTTCTCAATTCCATCATAGAAGTAGATTCACTTCACTAAAGCTCCAACTGACATGAGATACATGAAATGCACTTGAACTCCGTAAAAGAATTCCCTTTTTAAGATCTCTCCCAAAATCCATCAATGAAATATAAACTAATAAAAAACTATTAGTCCATATATAATCTCAAGAAACTCCAAAAAAGTATTTATTTCCTAATCCCAATGGCAATCGTCACTGGACAAATGAGATTCTATATGAAACTACATAGAGTTAACTTCCCATTCACTTTCCTACTATGTCCAATTGGGGAAAAGAATAAAGTAGAGCAAACAAGTACGTGAGAACCAAATGATTCGATAACAGGCAAGTATGCATTAATTTTATAGAGTGGATTACTTGGCCTCTGTAATCCCAAGCTATGAAACAAACAAGGTGGAGAAGCGGATGATACGACACGATGAAGAATATTTAAATTTAGGGTAGAAAATTGGGAGGGAAGAAGGGGAGGGAGACGATGGTCACAATGGATTCCATACCGTTAGTATGATTTCTGTGTCTGAATTTGTGTAGTACATGAGGGCTCTAGTGCCCATCTATGGTGTCCTTCACAGGCCTGAGATGGCCACCTTAGTGATGCCCTTCACAGGCACCAGCACCAACACTAATGAAGTTTGTTTTGGAGATAGGGATGGTTGGCTTCAACTTTTATACAAGGTGTTTTAGATGTTGTTTCAATTAAATTAGGGGATTTATTTGGGCATGATTTTTATTTTAATTTGTTAATGTTGACACAACAGCATAAAATCTTTAAATTTAAAATGGTCTCTGTTCAGTTTCCTCTTTAAGTTGTAGTTTAAAATACAATTTAAACTACACAATTTCTCAAACCACTTTTTAACCATACACATTTTCTCTCTCCAAATTTTAACCACAAATTTTACCTCATAAACAACAACAAAAATTCTCTATCCTCATTAAGTAGCCGACGAACACACAAACATATAATTAAAATGTCTTATCTTCTTATAACTTTCTTATAGGAGTGGGTTTTGAACCACTGTTCATTTACGACAATGCTATTTTGTATTTCAGTGATTTTTTATTTTTATTTTTGATTTATTTTACTTTTCTTCATTTGGTCAACTTTGCGAGCACAAATGAATTCATAATAGCAAAGTCTAGATATCATTGTAAGTTTTGATACAACAATTTACCAATTTTATTTTTGAATAATAAAATTGTCAATCGTAACAAGAATTATAGCCATTTAAAATGGTCCTACAATAATATATTTTTTCATATTTTTTCATCTCATTTTCTACATATGCACTCTAGACAAAACTTAATTTTTAATTTACTACTTCGAAAAACTTATAAGAAATTAAAAACTCGTGTTTCAAAAAATAAAACGACTATCAAAATAAGGCGAACGCATCAGAAAATGGACACTCACTTTTTAAATCCTTGTGATTGCTGGTCTATGAAAATGTATTTTTTGATTTTCCTTTTACGGGTTACCTTTCGTCCCATTTTCAAAATGATGCATACTTTTGATAAAACTGAGTTTTTTATACACTACTCAAAGAGCTCGCAAAAAGCTATAAATTCGTTTTCATAATTATATAATAACAACTGATGAATCATAATTTGACAAATAGTGGTCGCCCCCATTTTGTCCTTTTGTGCTTTTTTTTTTGGGTCAACCTTTTGGGCTCAAATGAAGTCATAATAATAAGATCTTGATGTTAGTATTAATTTCTCACATAGTACTTTACCACATTATTTTGCAATTACAAAATTGTTAACTGTAGCAAAAATTATAGTCATTTAAAATAATCACTTAGCAATGTATTTTGCGTTTTAGTACGAATCAACTTTTCTTTCATTTTTGATATATGCACTCTATATAAAACTAAGTTTTGAATGTAACACTTCAAAATGCTCATAAAAAGCCACAAACTTGCCTTTTCAAAAATCCATTTTCATTCGTCACCCTTTATTTCGTCTTTTAATTTTTTTTCTTTCTTTCTTTGTTATGTCAAGATTAAAGGCTCAAATGAAATTGTAATAGAAGGATCTCGATATGAATGTGAAGTTTTCACATAGTACTTTATCACATTATTTTCAAATTATAGAATCATCTATTGTCATAAATGTTATAATTGTTTAAAATGGTATCTTAACAATGTAGTTTTCATTTTTTTTTCTCGAGTCAACTTTCGTCTCAATTTCGACGCATGAACTCTAGAAAAAAAACAAAACTTTAACGCTAAAAAAAACTGCAAACTTACATTTTAAAAATCATATAACCGTCAAAATAAGACAAACATATGCCCATAAACGGTCGTTCACTTTTTTAAAGTCTTCTGGTCTCTCATCCTTAAAAATCTATTTTTTTCAATTTTTCGTTTGACGGGTTAACTTTTTTACCATTTTCAAAATCTTGCATACTTTTAATAAAACTAAGTTTTTAATATAATACTCAATGAGTTCACAAATGTAAATTCATCTTAGAAATTATATAATAGCAAAGAAATCATAATTTGACAATATGTAATTTTTATTGTTCATATGTAATAACGCTATTAGATATATTTAGTACGAGTTGGACTAGTTTTGATGAAAATAATTCGTTTGGTAGACTTGTTTATAACATAAGTTTATAAATAAAAATTTCTCTAAATTACATTTTAACTAAGCACGTTTTTCAAAATTACTTTTCAAACATATATTTTACCTTAAAATAACTTATCTTATCTTATCTTATCTTATCTTATATCTTTTCTTATATATACTATATAAAAGAAAGACAGTCTCGCCCAAATCTCCCGCCCAAATCCCCAATCTTTGTTGTGCATCACTATTGTTCTTTGTCGTACATCAATCAATCACTATTGTGCCATGTATATGTGTGTGTGTGTGTGTGTTAATATATTATATTATATTATTATTACATGTTTTTATACAATTATACAGGATAGTACTTAGTAGCATAAGATGAGGTCACGTGAGTAAGGGTGTAAGATTGTGTTGTCACATTCAAAGAAATCTACAATCTATCTACAATCTACATTTACATGTGGCAATCCCGCACGGGATGGCATGTGGACTTAACCCACACGCCATCAACGTGGCACCCTACCATTGGTTCTTACATATATATTTAAAAAAAAAACCATAGAAACAGCGGTCACCTTTAGGTGTCTGTGACCGTTTCACTTTAATTTTTTTTATTTTTGTTCACTACAATAGCTTTTTTTTTTTACACTCTATATATATATATATATATATATGTTCATTTTGTAATCAATATTTACACCAAAAATTCTCATATTGTTCCAAGATTTCAACACCAATTTGTCCATATTCTCCACAATTTCAATAAAATTATTTTTTCTTCTTCTTCTTTGTTCCAAAATTCGAGAAGTTAATGGATAGCAAAAGTAACGTATTTGTGCCACAAGTAACTCCCGATCTACTTCCACAGGAAGGATAGAGATTCTCTTTTATTGATGAAGTATTCGAATTCTACAATACGTATCATAATAGTAAGAACAGAAAGGACACAGGCGAGACTTGGTGGAAGAAATTTACTTGTACAAAACAAGGGAAGACCGAACTTCGATGGCATAATGACAAAAAGCACGAAAAATCATGGACCGGGGAGAGAAATCGATCGCACACGAGCAGAGTGTAAGGCACAGATGTCAATGACGAAGCGTTTAGGTGCAGACACATGTCACATCTTTTTTTGAGTAACACAACCACTCTCTTAACTGACAAGATGATGTCCACTTTCTACGCTCACACCGTTAATTTCCAGAAGCAAAGAGGTGCCAAGCTGAACAATTTTCAGCCGCAAATGTACCAACGTGGCAACAAATTCGAGTCATGGATGTAGAGGCAGGCCGGCCTTCGTCTACGGGATTCCACCATTTTATATATATCATAGGTGGACAAATGACAAAAATCAAGTCCATTGTCCAACGCACCACCCTCATCCAATAAACAAATGCCAATTTCCTCACGTTTTGGAGCAATGAGAGCAAAATCGAACAATCTATTTGACGATGTGTCACTTATTTAAATCTCTACAGATTACGTGATTAACGGGTTAAGAGACATAAAAATTGGAGTGAATGATTTACTTATGACAGAGGGAGTGTAGCGATCGAGAATTGTCGTAACATATTAAATAAATAATATTTATTTTTAAAAAAAATGTCTCTACGACTTTTCCCATTTATTTTTAAACAAGTGTTCGTCTAGCCATTTAAGTGAAATTAAATTTATCTTATTCAAATTCCAAATTTTAACAAAAGTGTATCCAAGATCATAATTTTAAAAAAAATTCCAAGTTTTAATTATCTGAAGTCCAAATTCCAACTATTTTGAGTCCAAACTATTTCAACCCAGCCCAAACTCCTTAGGCCCAAATATTAGACTACAAATTGTGCACATTTTTCTTTCTTCCCAGAAATCTTCGCCTTCCAAATTTCAAGCTTTTTCCATTCATGGTTGATTATCCTTTCAAAATTTCTTTCCCTCTCACACGCCATAACTGATCCGATCCCTTTAATCTCTCTCTCTCTCTCTCTCTCTCTCTCTCTCTCTCTCTCTCTCTCTCTCTCTCTCTCTCTCTCTCTCTCTCTCTCTCTCTCTCCCTCCTCAATCAGCCCAAATCCCTTCAATCCTCCCCAAATCATAAGCTGTCAAAACTTACCAAAAAAAATTAGTACACAACTAGCATCATATACTCTCCCTTCCTCCCCTTCACAAATCACGTTCACAAACACATAATCATTCATGGCAAATCTTTGCAGAATTCTTCGTATGCATCCCCTCCCCATCGTCATTCTTGCATAGCACAAAATCGGTATTGCACATACATACACCACAAAATCCTTACAGATTTCATTCAACCGAGCCTCAACCATCATAGCAGACCCAACACATCACTAGCCTCGACCTTCATTTTCAAACCTAGCTACATATCCTCATTTTCAGCTTTCAATTTATAAGTTTCAGTCCTTTCATTTTAACAATATTTCAAGTCTTTAGCCTAAGTTTTAAAATTTATTATTTAAGCCTGCGGTTCTAAAATATTTGAACCAGCTATTTCTGAAAATTACTCAAATCAGTCCCAAAGTTCATTATTTACGTGAACTAGTCCCTGATTCTTCCAATTTTACAATTTAGTCCCTAAAGCCTTTTAAAAACCTTATTTTACACAAATTCATCTTTCTAGGCTTGATTATGCCAAAGTATGATTTTAATTATATATTTATTTACTTTTTATAGGACTAGACGAGGCGAGAAAGAATTAGAAATTTTATCCTGTTTGCTCTAAAACTCGAGAAATAAGGTAGACTCTTATTTACAAATTATCGTTTTAAAAAAAAATGAACATCAATGATTATTTGGATTATTAGTTTAACATGTATGATTTTGTTCATGAGAAATACTTTCTTTTCAAGTATGAGGCTATGTTACGAGAATTTACTTGCTTAAATGCATGAGACTTGAACTTGTATATTTATTACTTGTTCATGAGACTACTGGTGATCGTTAGACACCTGAGACTTGAATATCATGATTATGTGTTTTAATTTATAATGTCAAATGATTATTGTGCGCGAGTCTAATGAGTATTTCTTTGAAATACTCACTATTTTCAAAAACAATTTTGCAGATGATGGAGTTGGTGGCAAGGTGTACGGTGATGGTTGTTAATAAGTCTTTAAAATGTTTTATTTCAATTAATAAATTTATTTATTTTTGTCAAGTTATTTTCCATACTCGAATTGTTGAAATTAAAAACTTATTTTATTATGTTCAAGTTTATTTCATGTTCGAACATTTTAACCGTTTGAGTCAAGTTTATAAAATTATGTGAATTGAAATTTCAGTTATTAAATTTATTTTCCACTCACTTATTATTTTTCAAAGTTAATTTGAGATGATGAAGTGACATTTCGAGTATTTAGAACTCGGGTTATTACAGGGAGTAACCCCATCATCAACTAAGGGTAAATACAAAGTCACACATGAGGATACTTCTGTCAGGGATCTAGAATCTATAAGAGCTAAGGGCAATGGAAAATGAATAGAGTCCTCGAAAGAGAAATCAATGAAGCAATCAAACCAAGTATGCGGATTCTACAGTAGACCTGGACATGACAAGCGAAAATGTCCTGACGCACTGTCAGCGGAAGACAATGTCTATCGTCCCCATCTCTACCCACAAGAATCAAAGGAGGCAGGATCATACTATACACAATCTTATTCACATAATTCATATCAGGCAGAACCCTTTCACCCAGGTCAGACAGACGCCTACCAACCTCCCAAGTTCTTCGACTTTGATGTATACGAATCATGGGAATGAATTATTGAGATTTACTTGTATTGTTTTAATTACGTCAATTGCTTCAAAAAAAAAGTATTAGTACTTAAAAAACGCTATTTTAACAATCATCATATACATAAAACGTGCAAAACATGTGCTTACTACTAGTAATTTGAAAATTGTTGTTTGTTGGAAAAATGTGTTGTTAAAATGTGATTTTTTTTGCTTATAATGATAGTGTGATTAATTTGAAATATATTACCCTTTTTTAATAAATATAAATTATGTTATAATTACCACGATTATTTTTTACAATTATTGAATGAATTCAATCAATATTTATAGCTATCAGTGTTAAAATTATTATTTAAATATTGATATTTTATTTATTTATTGTTCTTAATACATTATTCATATATGTGTGGTTTGTAATAGTAAATTTTTTGAGAATGTATGGTTAAAAAGTAATTAATCTTTTTGAGTTTGTATAAATTATTTTATTGATAGATTGTGTAGTTAAAAATGAAATTTAAAATAATGAGATTTTTTATAAAGGGTACAAAATAAGGGGTTTACAGGGTATCAAACACACGGAAAATAAAACAGTAATAATATGTTGTTATTATTATATAGCTTAGTTTTTGTTCTTTTAAGTATTAGTATTAAATAAATAGTTAATATGACGTTATCGTTACATGTATATTTTGATCATAATTACCATTATTATTGTTATTATTTTTATTATTAACAATTATATTAAATGAGTTCAATTAATATTTATATCTACCAGTGTTAAACTTATTATTTAATTATTGACATTTTATTTATTTATTTATTATTTTTAATATTTTTCATGTGTGGTTTGTAATAGTAAATTTTGAAAAATATATGGTCAAAAAGTAGAAAGTTTTATTGAGTTTATGTGTAAATTATTTTGGGAATGTGCTTCACATACCGCATAGGGGCAGTACCAATTGTACAACCCCCTCACATATAGGGGTGGAGTTCCTGTAAAAAATTTCATTATTTTATTGATGGAATGTGTAGTTGAATATGAATTCAACTCTAGTTGAATATGAATTCAAAAAATTTCATTGTTTGTTGGGAGAATGTGTTGTTAAAAAGTAGGAAGTCTTTTTTGGGTTTGTGTGTATTATAAAATATCTTGGGTGTGAATGACCATTATGCCCTTGTAAAGTTTATACTATTACAATTGTACCATTATCTACCCCTATAAATAGGGTACATCACTTCTTCATTTAACACACAATTGGAATAAAAAGAATTATCTCTATCTCTATATTCTCTCTAATATTTTGGTAGTTTTACAACACGTTATCAGCACGAGATTCTAGCCAACTGAGTTAACAAATGTTCAATCTGTATAAAGAAGGTAATAATATTAAATATCTTTTATTTATTATGCTACCACCTATATGGTTAGTTTTTCCATTTTTAAGTATATCATGCTACCACATACATGGTTGGTTTTACCAGTTTTAATTATATCATGCTACCACCTACATGGTTAGTTTTACTAGTTTTAATTATATCATATTATCACCTACATGGTTGGTTTTACCAGTTTTAATTATATCATGCTACCACCTACATGGTTGGTTCTACCAGTTTTATTATGGTTGGTTCTACTGGATTTTTAAATGTTTCTGCTCTTATTATACCTTCATATTAGGATGTTTTTAAATTATACTGATACCTACACAGTTTTGACTTTATACACAGAAGTTAATCCTAAATTTTGATGATACCTGTATAGTCAATCTTTCGACTATATTTATTGTTAATTATGTTGATGCTTACTACGTTGATCTATCAAATCTATGGTTTAAATGAAATCACATTTTATGTATTTTCTAAAACGATAAATTTATAATCCAATCAATTCATCATTCCAATAAAGTGCACTTACAAAAGCAAAAGTTATTTTTCTTTTTGAAAACTAAAATCACAATTTCAAAAGATATAATGGTTAAACATCTCTTTATGATGCATGATTACATACATAATTCTTGAAATGCAATTTTTGAAGAATCTTTTGTTAATGTCACTCTCATTATACGTATTAATCATTTGTTAATTTATTCTTGATAATTGTTATCTTGATTAATTGATACCACAATTTAGATTTGCACATAGCAATTTCAAAATTTTGTTTTATTGCTACAATAACTTTGAATTATAATTAATATTCCAGAAGAATAAAAACTCGATATAGAAATCATGTCATTAATTTTTTACTGAGATTTTTCGATGAATTAATTATGTCTCCTGTTTGATTAAATAGTTATCCTAATGGCTAACATCATAAAACTCGAGTTCATTGCACTAGATTTATCCTGGAAAAATTATCTGTCATAGGTCCTAGATACCGAGATCCATCTTATTTCAAAAGGTCTTGGAGAAACAATCAAAGAAGGAAACAAAGAATCCCTGCAAGATCATGTAAAAGCACTTATTTTCCTTCGTCATCATCTTCATGACGGATTGAAAATTGAATATCTCACTGTGAAGGATCCACAAGAACTCTAGAAAAACTTAAAAGACAGATTTGACCATCAGATGACTGTAGTCCTCCCAAAAGCCCGTTATGAATTGATGCACCTTCGTTTGCAAGATTTTAAAACTGTGAGTGTGCACAATTCTGAACTATTCATAATATGTTCAAAATTGAATTTATGTGGAGAAAAGATCACTGAAGCAGATATGCTAGAAACAACATTCTTCACCTTTCACGTCTCAAATGTGCTCCTGCAGCAGCAATATCGTGAGCGTGGTTTTAAAAGGTACTCAGAACTCATATCTTGCCTTTTAGTAGCCGAACAAAATAATGAGTTGTTGATGAAAAATCACGGATTACGTCCAACCGGTTCTGTACCATTTCCTGAAGCAAGTGGTACTGCATTTCCTGAAGCAAGTGCTATATCAAGAAATAGATACGGATACAAACATGGTCGTGGCCATGGGCGCGAATGTAGACGTGGACACAAACATGAACAGGGACGTGGACGTGGAAGGAATTTTGAACAAAATCATCAACAACATGGCCACATAATTAAAAGACACAAGGCAAATGAGAATAACATAATCAAACGGCAACACGAAGAAAGTTGCTTCCGATGTGGCATGAAAGGGAATTGGTCACGTACCTGTCGTACGGCAAAACGCCTTGTGAACCTCTACCAACGGTCAATTAAAGAAAAAGAAAAAACAGAGACAAATTTTGGTGATTGTCCAGTTAATAGGACACACTTAGATGTCTCTGATTTTTATACTGACGCACTGAAAAATATAGATTAGTTTGCTTTATCAGAAAGTCACAATGTTGTTGTTATTTTGAAATCTTAATATGTATTGTCCATTTGATGTTAAATTATGTTTAACTTCTTTTGATCATAAATTCACTTTCCTAAAATATCTATTTGATTATATTTTAGATGAATTGCCAAGATACATGTCTTGTTGATAGTGCAACAACACATACTATTCTTCGAAAGAAAAAGTATTTTCTGAACTTAACATTAGCGGAAAATAATGTTAATACAATATCCAGCACATCGAAGATTGTTGAAGGCTCCGGTAAGGCCTGTATTATTTTATAAAATAAAACACAGCTGTGTATTAATGATGCACTCTACTCTAGCAAATCCAGAAGAAATTTGCTCAGTTTTAAGGATATCCGCTGCAATGGATATCACATTGAAATGATGCAAGAAAACAACATTGAATATCTTTGCATTACTTCTTTTGTATCTGGCCAGAAGCAGATAAAACAAAAACTCTTGGCACTTCCTTCTGGAATGTATTATATATATTCATAAAAGAAGTCGAATCAAACAACGTCACGAACCCGAAGTTCGTGGACTTAAAAATTTTTATACTTTGGCATGATCGACTTGGACATCCAGGAGTGATAATGATGTGTCGAATAATTAGCAACGCACATGGACATCCTTTAAAGAACCAGAAGATTCTTTCTTCTAATGATTATTCATGTGTTGCTTGCTCGCAAGGGAAATTGGTCATTAGACCGTCCACTACAAAGGTCAATGTTGAATCTCCAAATTTCTTAGAAAGGATTCATGGAGATATATGTGGGCTGATACATCCACCATGTGGACCATTTCGTTATTTTATGGTACTAGTTGATTCTTCTACTAGATGGTCAAATGTCTGTTTACTGTCCACAAGAAATGTAGACTTTGCTAGGCTACTTGCTCAAATAATAAAATTACGAGTTCAATTTCTCAATTACTCAATCAAGACAATTCGTCTTGATAATGCTGGTGAGTTTAGATCACAGAGATTCAATGAGTATTGCATGTCCATTGGGATTTCCATTGAACATTTAATTGCTCATCTCCAAACACAAAATGGGTTAGCGGAGTCATTTATTAAACGTCTACAATTAATTGCTAGACCACTACTCATGAAAACAAAACTCCCAGCTTTTGTTTGGGGTCATGCCATATTACATGTTGCATCATTGATTCGTATAAGACCAACTGCTTATTATCAATACTTACCTCTACAACTTTCATCTGGTCATGAACCTAATATTTCTCATTTAAGGGTTTTTGGTTGTCCTGTTCAAGTACCAAACTCTCCCCCCACAACATACCAAAATGGGTCCCCAACGTAGACTTGAGATTTATGTTGGTTTTGATTCACCTTCTATCATTAGGTACCTTGAACCCTTAATGGGTGATTTGTTTACTGCACATTTTGCAGATTGTCATTTTGATGAAATGAACTTCCCAACTTTAGGAGGAGTAAAGTTGCATTCTGAAAATCAAGATAAAATTTCTTGAAATGAAACAACTCTATCTTACTTTGATTCCCGAAGTAATCAATGTAAGCAAGAGGTTAAGAAAATTATTTATTTGCAAAGAATTGCAAATCAATTACCTGATGAATTTGTTGACACAAGAAAAGTGACAAAGTCATATATACCAGCAGAAAACACTCTGGAAAAGATCGATGTCCCTGTAGGACAAACTGCTATATCAAGTGAACCTTAAAAACGCCAGAAGCGTGGTCAACCAGTTGGATCAAAAGACATCGTACCTCGTAAGAGAAAATTAAACCAACCAAAGACTCCTGGACGAGTAATAATAGAAAAGATTGATCAATCTAATAGTGGTGACATGAATCCTGTAGAACCACATATTTCAATGAAACAATCTAATAGTGATGACGTGATTCATGCAAAATCACAGATGTCCGATAATAATGAGATTTCAATAAATTATATGTTATCTCATAAACTATGGGAAAGGGAGAATGTTATTATAGATGATATTTTTGCCTTCCAAATGGCTCTTGAAATATTTCAGAATAATGACCCCGAGCCACTGTCTATTAAAGAATGCCAACAGAGAGAGGATTGGCCAAAATGGAAGGAAGCTATGCAGACGGAATTGAATTCCTTAGAAAAATGAAAGGTGTTCGAACACCTGAAATGTAATCCCTGTAGGATACAAATGGGTCTTTGTAAGGAAAAGAAATGAAAATAATGAAGTCACAAGATACAAAGCTCGGCTTGTAGCTCAAGGTTTTTCACAAAGACCTGGAATTGATTATGAGGAAACATATTCTCCCGTCATGGATGCCATCACATTCAGATTTTTAATTAGTTTGGCTGTGTCAGAAAAGCTCGATATGCGCCTTATGGATGTAGTAACTGTCTATCTATATGGCTCACTTGATAGTGACATATACATGAAAGTCCCTGAAGGACTTAAAGTGCCAGAAATAAATGATGCATACCCAAAAAGTATATTTTCAATCAAATTGCAAAGATCGATATATGAATTAAAACAATATGGACGTATGTGGTATAATCGCCTCAGCGAATACTTGCTGAATGAGGATTACAAAAATGATAATATATGCCCATGTGTTTTCATAAAGAAAACAAATATTGGATTTGCAATAGTGGCAGTTTATGTTGATGATTTAAATCTTATTGGAACTCCAGAAGAGCTCAACAAAACTGTTGATTACTTGAAAAATGAATTTGAGATGAAAGATTTGGGAAAAACCAAATTTGGCCTTGGGTTGCAAATTGAACATTTTTCAGAAGGACTATTTGTTCATCAATCTTTATATACAGAAAAGGTTTTGAAGCATTTTTTATATGGATACAACACATCCATTAACATCACCAATGGTCGTTCGATCACTTGATCCAAAAAATGATCCATTTCGTCCACTTGAAGATGGAGAAAATGTTCTTGGCCTAGAAGTACCATATCTAAGTGCAATTGGAGCATTATCATATCTTGCAAATTGCACTAGACCTGATATAGCTTTTTCTGTAAATCTACTCGCAAGATATAGTTTTGCACCAACTCAAAGGCATTGAAATGGTGTTAAACACTTTCTTCGTTACCTAAAAAGTACTGTTGATATGGGATTATTTTATTCTCACAATTTGGGATCTTCTTTAGTGGGATATGCAGATGCAGGTTATCTCTCTAATCCACATCAAGCAAAATCGCAAACAGGATATGTGTTTACACGTGGTGGGATGGCTATATCATGGAGATCCGTGAAGCAAACTTTGACAGCAACATCTTCAAATCATTCAGAAATTATTGCAATCCATGAGACAAGTCAAGAATGTATATGGTTGAGAAACATGACTCATCATATCCAATCATCATGTGGATTAGCTTCGAAAAAAGATAGCCCAATGATATTGTATGAAGATAATGCAGCTTGTATTGCACAACTTAAAGGAGGCTATATCAAAGGAGATAGAACAAAACACATTTCTCCAAGATTCTTCTATACACATGAGCTTCAGAAAACAGGGGATATCGATGTTCAACAAATTAGATCAAGTGATAATGTGGCAGACTTATTCACTAAAGCATTACTAACATCTACACTCAAGAAATTGATACATGAGATAGGAATGCGTCGGCTCAGCGATTTACGATGACTAATATCAGGGGGAGTAGCTGTACTCATTTTCCTTCGTGTAAGTTTTATCCCACTGAATTTTCCTAGCAAGGTTTTAATAAGGCAGCATTTATTTTTATACTCCACAATGACAGTACTCTTTTCCTTAGCTTAATTTTTATCCCACTGGATTTTCTTAGTAAGGTTTTTAACGAGGCAGGCATTGAGTATTAGGTCATTCAAGAGGGAATGTTATAAAATATCTTGGGTGTGAATGACCATTATGCCCTTGTAAAGTTTATATTATTACAATGATACCATTATCTACCCCTATAAATAGGGTACCTCACTTCTTCATTTAACACACAATTGGAATAAGAAGAATTCTCTCTATCTCCATATTCTCTTTAATATTTTGGTAGCCTTGTTCTTTCTAATATTTTGATAGTTTTACAACGGTGTGTAATATTATTTCATTCATAAATGTATGGTTAAAAAGAAGCGAGATAAAAAGGTGTAAAAAATTTAAAGGGGCTCAAACAAGGGCATAGATTTTTTTTTAATTTTTTTTTATTTTTAGTATTAAATAAATATTTAATATGTTGATATTGTTGTTTGCAAATTTTATATGTACTATCTTAAGTCTAGACGTCGATTTAATTCTTTAGCAATAAGAAGGCACGACAAAGACAAAAGAAAATTAAAATGGATATACATGAATATTTTAAAATAGATAAAGTAAATGTTTCTTTGATGTTGAATCATAACATGACATGTTTCATCTCTTTTGGTTTTATTTTATTTTTGTTCTCCATTGATGTAGATCCCACTTTTGTTCTATTTTTGAAAATGTTGCATTTTTTACTAGCTCCGAAAAATAATAATGATCTATCTACACATAATTGTTTTTATAATTGTAATGATTACGAAACATAAGTTTAATTAAATTAATTGCGCAAAGGTAAATATTTGAGTAAAATTTATGTACAATATTGCATCAATGATATACTATAATGGGATCAGTGATTTACCATAATGGGACTCGTTATTTCAAAATAATGTGGTTTGTAATAATAAATTTTTGTAGAATGTGTGGTTGAATAGTAAATTTTTTTATTTTTTTAAAAGTTTATATGTAGATTATTTTATTAATAGAATATATGTGGCTAAAAATGAGTTTCAAAAAAATGAGACTTTGAATAATGTGTACCGAACATGGCTTTAAAGGAACACATGGAACAAAGCAATAAAAATATGATTTATTGTATTTGTATATTTTGATTATAATTATAATTATTGTCATTATTTTTTTATTATTAAATGTAATATTGAATGAATTTATTCAATATTTACAGCTATCAATATTAAGATTATAATTTAATTAAGTGTTTTATTTATATGTTGTTCTTAATTTTATAAATCATATGTGTAGCTATCGGTATTAAAATTATGTTTTGATTATTATCATTTGTTATCTTTATTACTACAAATCATATTTTTTGAATTATACATCATATACTCTCTTCGTCCCCAAAAAAATAGGCTCACTTTCTCTTTTTATTTGTCCCAAATATAGCCCACTTACTAAATTAATAGTGCATTTAACTTTTTACTTTCCTATTATACCTTTAGTCAAATGACACAATTAACAAACAACTTTCAGAATTCTTCAACTATTTCACATTAAGACCATAAAACTCTTGTATTTTCACATAAGAAACCATTGTAATGATCCAAAAATTTTGACGTCCTTAATTGCCCATTATGACATAATAAAAGTATTTGTAGAGTTTATTTGATTAAAGAAAGAAATAAAAAGAAATAAAAACGGAAATTTTATAAAAAGAAAAGTTACGTCACAAATGTATTTAAGTGTCAATTTTCTTGAGACTTTTTCTAGCATTTCCGACCTCATTTGATTTCATGTAATATACGTATGGCAATTTCTAGGAGTGAACTTCGAGAATATGAAAATAGTTTGTCATTCCAACCAATAGACAGCCCTCAGTAAATTTTTAAAAGTACAGCGATAAAAATAGTTAACTCGAAAATAGGTTGAGTGGCCTACTTTGGAAGACCATTACTTTCTCCTTGGTTAACTATTTCTAACGTGGTAAATCACATGTTAAAGTACGTCATAAGTACTTTGAAATGGTACCAATAAAATTATATTTCGACATCATTTGATACCTCAAGTCTGAGCTCAAATATTCCTCCTCGAAACTGGAAATATTGGAGAAGCAAGCATGAGGTGTCCCTTTTAGGTTTGACACGGCTGCATGTAGTCTTCCTTACTCAGCAAGCTATGAACTCCACCTCCTTCTATCATCTTTCCACCTCTTGCTAAGTGATGATTGAGAAGATAACATGGCCTCATCAATGCCTTGTCAAATTAGAAGGTTCAATCCTATGCAACCATAATATTTCCACTTCCCTGCAACCGTATCCTCCTAAATACACATGATTTAAAAATCCCAATCCATACAACTGAAAAACAAGAGAAGAAACGATTTCAAAATAGCTTCTTCCTTTCAAAATTCTAGGTAAGGAATTTATGCCAAAATCATGTTTTCCTCCGTTTTAATTCATTCTTTTCATTGGCAAACATGTTTTATGAAATCCCCTTATCAAAATATATGATTTTGGATTAAAGAAATCAAGAAAAATGGATTTCAAACTCTTAAAATACGCTTGGAACATGTTCATCTAGGCTTAAAATGATTAAAAAATGGCTTTTGACACTTTGGTGCCGACACCAAAACAATTGGTGTTGACACTAAATGGATAGCATGACAACAGAATTTTATTCAACCATAACTTTTGATTTACAACTCCAATTTACAATCCATAAAGCTCGTTGGACTCCTGATTCAATTGTCTTTCAGTTGATATATTTTACAACTCTTGCAAATATATACGAAGATTTCTATATTTATTTCTCCACATACTCCATCCAAAACTAGCCGAAAGACTTCCATTCGAAGAAAAAACTATTCTAGGAGCCGTTATGGATATATTCATCCATTTAAACAGTGAGTGGGATACGTTTTTTTTTTTTTTTTTGTTATTAGACTTGAACATGATTATAAGAATTATATTTCATAATAATATGAGTAGGATATATTAATTGAAATATGTTTGATTAATAATAAGTGAGTCGAATATGTTTAATTGAATTATATGAGTAATTATGAGTGAGTGGGTTATGCTATTTGAATTAGTTGAATAGTAATAAGTGAGTGAAATATTTTATATGTAAGTTGAATATATTTATACGCATGAGTCATTATAAGTGAGTTGAGTATGTTTATGTGAGATATATGATTCATTATATATGACTTTAATATGGTTACTTGAATAATTGGATTAATGAGATGAATATTTGATATACCTTATTATGTTGTATAATGTGATAACATGATATGATGAAATTGCATTCAATTCATGTTTTGGAAATGCAATGGCATTTGACAAATGATGTTTTGGAAATACAATGACATTTGATAGATGGAAAGAAAGTTTATGTATAAAGAAGAGTTTTGTGCATATGGATTATAGATTTGAACTCTAGTTCCATCAATAATCAATATGGATATCAATGTTGATAATGTCAGGAGCATCTCGCGACTTAGAGGGTTGTGAAGAATGACATAATGATCTAATATCACAGTTGGAGTTGAATAGGGTGAAAGATGAAAGGGTGTAGAAGTCCTAAAGGATGAAATGGTCCTATGTAATCTGATGTGTTATGGCTGATGTTGATCATGTCGAGAGCACTTGGCGGCTCTGAGGGTTGTGAAAAACGACATGGTGATCTAATATCCTTGTTGGAGTTGAACCTGGTGAAAGATGATAGGGATGTAGAAGCCATAGAGGATGAAATAGTCCTATGTAATCTGATGTGTTATGACCACTTTATATAAATTCGGATTATGGAAATGATAAGCACTTTAGGGTAGAGGAGATAATCTGTAATCGGGCCCAAAAAACATAATTTTGAAAAGACCATGCACGTACATCAATTACTTGTCTTGTGGAATTATGTTTCAATGTGCAATAACATATATACACCATATTCTGCTCACTGTGCACGCGTGTTCTCACCCTATAAATCTTAACGTTTCAGGTAGTTATTGATGTAAAATAGATTAGCGTGGATCTTCAAATAACTTGACAAAGAGTGTTACGCAAGGTGACAACCTGTGAATTGTAGACACACCACCGAATAAGAACTTTTGTATTTGAACTACCACACTTTTATGGAACTCGAGATCTTGGTAATAATA